>OZ012544.1:24762128-25505826 GCA_963935595.1 Schoenobius gigantellus | reverse complement strand
GTGAGCACAAATTATATTACTGTTACAGATAGGAATCAGCCCTTATAACAGAGGCGCGTTCAGGGCCTTCGCGCGAAGTACAACTTTTCGCTCTAACCCCGTTCAATGCCTTCGAGCGTGACAACCGGGTGAAACAACCGGCCCGTTCAAGACCTTTGGAGTGTCGGCGCGAGTTACAACCGAACAACCATCGAATTTGATGGTTGTAAAACGCTCTGACGTTTATGACTGAAATACTCTTACGTGATTGGATGATATTGGCGGCCATATTCTATAATGTCATCTACTAGAAAGAGAGAGAAATAAAAAAATAATGTGAAAGAGGGAGATAAAAGATTTGGTTGCTGCAATCCGTTCACGCCTTTGAGCGAGTTAAAAAACAACCGGACAACTACACCCAGAGGCGCAGAGTTGCGTTCCGAGGGTCAGAGTAATGCAACCGAGAGTGTTTTTCACACCTCGCTCCGAGGTCGCTCCAGAACGGCTCGGTTGCTATCTTTTTTTTTAGTTTGTAGTTTGCCGATCAAGATCAAGCAAAGGGCAAAATATACTAAACCTTACTATGAAATTAACAGTCAATATCCATTTTTCTGCTTAAAAATAATTACAACACATAAAAATCTCTATAATTCCCTTGTATTAGGCTTAAAAGAGTTCAAAGTAGTGTTATTTAATAAAATAATAAGTAATTAGCGTATTTTTGACATCGACTTTGACATAAAAGCTGTCAGAGTGTTTTTCACCCTATGCTCAAGTTGGTTGTTTGGTTGCATCACTCGAAGCTTCTGAACGGGCACAGAGTGTACTAACCGCCTGTCAGAGCGTTTTTTACCCCGAGGCTCTGAACGGGTCGGTTGCTGTCAGAGTGCACTCGGAGTGCACTCGAGCGTAGGTTCTGAACGCAGCTCTGAATGCGCCTCTGCCGACTCGTAGTGAAATGACATGCTCAGTAATGATAGTGGTGTAAACTATCGACTTCTTAATATCGACATACTGAAAATTATCGATATAAAAGTTACAGCCCTATTCTACTTTTTTAATTCTGATAATATTTTAGGTTATTAAAAATCAAAACAACGAAATGCGATTATCTTTTTATTGAATTTAACATACAATATGACAAAAACGTACACAATGGAACTTATTAGAACCCACAATTCTCCGCCATGCAACGCTGTGCTTACTCTGCGGTTCTGGAAAGATAAATAAGCATTTGTATAAAGTGTGACGACTCTAAAATGAAAAACAGTGAAAAACCTAGTAAAAATAAATAACCTGCCTCTCCATCTGATCTTAGTCTCTTCACTTCTCAATATCTGTACACCTGTTGATACAAAAAAGATAATTATATTAAGACATTGCTTTGTTTTTGAGAATAATTTTGTTTTATTGATTATTTACAAAACTTCAGATTGAAGAATTGAACTCTGCAGACAATGGCAAATAGTTTAAAACGTTTGAATAGATTTTGAAGAAGTTAACATTAAAAGCAATTAATTTTATAGTAGGTAATCTAACCAAACAAATCAATCTAGTTTTTAATTTTGATGAATATGTTAGGTCAATAAGAAATGTTTTCCATAAATTAATGATATTCATTCATAAAATGATTTTAATTAGAGTTTGAAAAAGCATTTAAAAGGAATGGCATACCCATTCCTTTTGTAATGCTTTTAAAATTATGTTTTATCAAACTTTCACATTCTCTTAAATAATTGTGTCAGAGTTAAATGTTCCAAATTGGTTCACTAAACTCAAATAAAACTAGATTTATTAAATTCTCATGGCCAAATGTAAGGAAAGTGGATACAATCAAATCGTTGAACTCATCAATTGTAGTTACAAAATTTTTGGGTATTACACTTGATGCATGTTTGTGGGATCAACATAGTCCTTCGCGAACAGACCTAGTTCTGTTGTATATGTAGTAAAACAATTCAAGCATGTTACTATGTTGATACAGCAAAGATAAATTTACTTAGTTATTTTCAGTGTCATGTAATTGGCTATTACTGCGGGGATCGGCTGCTAGTATAGAAAGTATTTTTGGACTTCAGTTGGTGCTATGTATAATTCACAAGCAAAGGTTTCTCTAAGAAATATTTTTAACTAAATTAATATATTGATTTAAGCTGAACAGTCTAATTATGAAAATTTGATTTGTCTATAAAAAATTATAAAACCTTTGGTACCAATTTTCGATTTCATAATCTAAACACAAGAAATAGAAAGCCACTGTGAACAAGTGTGTATTGATCTGCTCATCACGTTCTAGTCATTTTCTGATATAACCATAAAAAGTAGGTGTTATAATAGCAACGTAACATCCCATTTTTTTTTTCGTCGTGACTATTGTGATTTTCAAAGCTTATTTACTCGCAAACTATAAGACTTGAGAGAAAATTGACATGAATAAAAAGTGTTAATTTTAAAGCTATTCTATATGATACAACCATAAAAATTAGGTGTCCTAATATCAAGGCAACATCCCAAAATTTTTCTTGTCCTGCGGCATTGTAATTTTCAAAGCTGATTTACTCGCAAACTATAAGACTTGAGAAAAGTGAATAAGAGTAAAAAGTGTTTATTTTAGGCTATTCTATATTATACAACCATAAAAAAGTAGGTGTCATAATAGCAATGCAACATCCCAAAATTTTTCTGTCCTGCTGCCATTGTGATTTTCAAAGCTGATTTACTCGCACACTATAAGATTTGAGAAAAAATGGGACAAGAATAAAAAAGTGTTTATTTTTAGCTATTCTATACGATACAACCATAAAAAGGGACCTTGCGCACCCTTTCATTCACCCCAACCGAATTTTGAAATATTTTCTTTAATATAGGGGCATATAGTATAACACTGATCTTGACTTATAGATTTTGAAAGAAATTGGCAGCTCTGTCAACTGACACAGTGAATCAATTGACAGTTAACTTAAGATTTATCAACATTAAACTTTAAACTGTATTTTATTAAATGTTTTATTTGTGCTGCTACATTGTTGTGTTGTCAGTGTCATTGTCATGTTTTGTCCATTTTTAGGTGACCCAAAACAAAACCATAGCACACTTTTGGCCGTTGTCAACAAAAGCAAACTCAGAAACAGTGTCTTCAGAAACAGTGTCTTATCCATAAACTCGAGTTTGGCAGTAATGGTTGTGTAAAACGACCGGTTGCCACTTAACCAAGAAGTGAAGTGAAGTTAAGCTTGTTATAGCATATTCAAGATAAGAAGGTTCCCCTGACAGGTCAAACTTACCAGTTTCCGTGAATAAAAATATTATGTTTTAAAAATGTAACATCTTTTTCAGTTATTTTTTGTCAACAATGCAACAAATAATTCCACATTAAAATCAGTCCAGTTAAATATAATTATTTATAATTCTGATAAAATATTTGTTTAATTAAGTATTTATTTGAGTCGTGAATCGGAACTTATACTTTACACAAACATTTTATTTTTAAACTTTAAACAAATATTTTTTAGAATTATAATTTTATTTAATTAGGCTGATATTCTTGTATTTATTTAATGTGGAATTAATTATTGCATTTTTGATAAAAATAACCTAAGGAGCTAAATTATATTTTTCATCACGGAAATTAGTATGCATGAAACGGAAAAATCGATTTGTCAAGGGAACTTTCTTATCTTGAATGTACTATATGTTAAGGCAGTGGTGTCAGATACTGGCATGGGCAGCGAAATAAAAATGTAGCACTGCTGTATACGTCTCGTTTATTATTCCCAATAAAGCAGCACGTATAAATTGTCCAGAATAATCACAATGAACATTGATTACAATAATTACAATAAATTATATTTCAGCTTCTTCGGTAAGCACATTTCGATAGATAGATTGTCAAAGTCAAGACAGAAAAAAAAAGGAACGTCAGACTGTAAGCGACTTCGCACACGTACTATTGGCCACATAATAAAGGCTGTCACACATGTGAACCATACATCAAGTTTTACATTATCTTCTACACTTCCCCTTATGGTTCACAGTGTTAAAATAGTGTACAAACAAATAAGTCTACAAACATGTCAATAAATGTACACAAAGTCAATTATAACATACACAAACATAAATACAAGACAGTAGTTAAAACTATTATTAATTTATATTCATTGCCTCCACAAAACAATTATGTTTTAATTTACCCAGTGGTTTTGTAAGTACATCTGCGAGCATTTTATCTGTAGGTAAGTATCTAACACAAATAACATTTTTCTTAATCAGGTCTTTTACATAGTGATATCGCAAGTCGATATGTTTTGTTCTTTTATGACTGAGTTCTTTACATTGTAATAGTTTCTGAGCACTCTGATTATCATTATAGATAATACAATTCAAACTATAAGGTATGAGCTCAGACAACAAGTTTTTGATAAAAGAAATATCTTTGCAAACATCACCGATCGCCAGATATTCGGCTTCAGTGCTCGAAAGAGCTACACACTTCTGCTTACGAGACTCCCAATTTACAGTATCACTTCCTAACTTAACCACATAACCAGTATAGGACTTCCTATCATTTAAATCATTGGCCCAGTCTGCGTCAGTATAGCCAAACAACGACCAATCCCTACTTTTATGAAAACATAAACTATAGTGAATTGTACCAGCCAAATAACGCAGTATACGTTTCGCTGCTAACCAATGAGTTCTATCGAAGCAGTTGTTAAACTGGCTTAAGACACTGCAAGCATAAGATATATCGTGTCTCGTGCATACAGACAGATACATCAAGCATCCCAATAATTGCCTATAATTATACATCTCGTCTTGTAAATTTTCACCATTACTAGACTTTAGAAGCTTACAATTAACTTCCATAGGTGTTGATACAGCTTTACAATTATTCATGCCAAACCTAGTCAACAGTTTTCTTATGTACTGACTTTGATCAAGTTTTAGTAAACCCTTTGACTTATCTCTTAATACATTTATCCCTAAACAACTCTTAAGGGGACCCAAATTCTTAATATTAAATTTATTCTGTAAAACAGTAATTATATCTTTCTTAATTGAGCTATTGGGGCCATAAAATAAATAGAAGTCATCTACATACAATGCGATGATGACTAAATCAGTCCCAGATTTGCGAATATAAACGCAAGGTTCACATTTACTTTGTACAAAACCATGATCACATAATAAGTCATGTATTTTACAATTCCACATTCTACTCGCTTGCTTAAGACCATAAATACATTTTCGCAATAAGCAAACCTTATTATTATTTTCACAAAAACCAACTGGCTGTTCCATATAGATAGTCTCATTCAAATCACCATGGAGGAATGCTGTCGCTACATCCAAATGGTCAATATCTAAATCTAAATTATTAGCAATTGAGAACAAAATACGCATAGTGGAGTGACGTACTACAGGAGAAAATGTGTCATTATAATCGAGACCCTCACACTGTGAATATCCCCTGGCAACTAATCTAGCCTTAAATCGATCAAATTTGCCAGATGCATCATGCTTAATTTTATATACCCATTTACATTCAACAATATTTACATTACTGGGTCTGTCGACTAACTCCCAAACATTATTCTCTAAAAGAGACTTGTACTCACTTAACATCGCGTCCTCCCATTGCTTATGGTTCGGGCTTTTTATAGCCTCCTCATAGGTTGATGGCTCATCCAAGGAGAAATTGTTGTGTTGTACCAAAAGAGATGACATATCAAAATCTGCAAACCTTGGTGGTGGTACATTACGAGTGGATCGGGTAGGGCGGCCAGGTGGAACAGCAACGGTCACAGGACGAGTCGCAGCTTCCCCTCCAACGGCCTCGCCAGCAGAAGACATGACATCATCTTCACTGCTCGAACCCGTACAATACTCTCCTTATTTCATTAGGTATCCAAAACTTTTGCGTGTGAAGTCGTCTGTAAATGTTACAAGGTATCTCGCACCTCCCCAGCTAGTTTCTTGCATTGGACCACATACATCTGAGTGTATGAGCTCAAGTGGAGAACTTGCACGCTTGGCTTCACCTTTCGGGTAAGGTACGGCCGATAACTTCCCCTCTAGGCAAGCAGTGCAGTTTTTCAGTGCACCATCTTCAGTCATGTTATCACATTCCAAAGTTATGTCACCAACACAGTTTGATTTCAATTGTTCATTATTTGCAGTGTACACCGTGTAGTTGCAGTCTTTTGATTTCGTAATCAAGTCCATCTGATTGCACATGTGACATGAACTTCCCGAATCAATATAAAAATCAGCAGCAACACTCCGTGCCAAAAACGCAGTCGCAGTCCCCATTTTGTCAATCTCCTTCTTTTTGTCTCGCTTCAGCTTAAAGCATCGAGCTTTCATATGTCCAAGTTTTCCACAATAATGGCATTTTGTCTGTGGCTTCTTCTTTAGATCAGCATGATCAGCATGTTTACGGCTAGAATAAAAAGCACAGCCATTCTCACCATTTACTGTGGTGGTATTCATATTTGATTTGCGGTATTCTTCCTGAAGAAGTCGGGCGCGAACCGCTTCACTCGTAAGTGTGCCAGCCAAACTTGCAGTCTCGAGATTCGTCACAACTGTATCATACTCCTGAGGCAGACCCATGAGTAAGACCTCGGCGATTTCACTGTCGTCGACAATGCGTCCAATGTCTGATAGTTGATGTACTATGGACATAATTTCATTTACATAATCCGCCATGGAATAAAACTTATCAAACTGAGTACTATGAAGTCTGCGAAGAAGAACAACTCGCCTGAACAGCCCTTTGTCCTCTAATGTATTTTGGAGGTTATCCCAAGCACATTTTGCTGTCGCCGCACTCCGCACGTATTGAAACATCATTGGAGTTAGCGATAAACATATTCGTGCCAATGCTCTTTGATTTTTAGATATATCGGGGTCAGTGCCCTCAACGCAGCCCCACAAACCTTCAAGTAACAGCAGATTTTTCATGACAAATTTCCATGATGCGTAGTTGCCGACGCCGCCAAGCTTCTCAACAATCATGCCATGGCCTCCATTGATAACAGGCTGCTGGGTAACCCTTTCTTCATAGTTATCGCTAGCACGTGCTGTCGACATCTTGTCGAATCAGCACACCAAAACGCAAAGCAATGTGCTATGTAGCCGGCGCCTTCGCTCCGCCACAAATATTCCGCTGCCTGCCACCAGTTATTCGTTTTACAAATCTTTCTGATAGGTAATCTACTTTTCCTTTTCGGGGATTCTCTTTGTCCCTGGGCCCATAACCTGTTAAGGCAGTGGTGTCAGATACTGGCATGGGCAGCGAAATAAAAATGTAGCACTGCTGTATACGTCTCGTTTATTATTCCCAATAAAGCAGCACGTATAAATTGTCCAGAATAATCACAATGAACATTGATTACAATAATTACAATAAATTATATTTCAGCTTCTTCGGTAAGCACATTTCGATAGATAGATTGTCAAAGTCAAGACAGAAAAAAAAAGGAACGTCAGACTGTAAGCGACTTCGCACACGTACTATTGGCCACATAATAAAGGCTGTCACACATGTGAACCATACATCAAGTTTACATTATCTTCTACACTATATTTAATTTTATCACTGATTAGCCTTTCAGAAACAAGGGGTTAATAAGAAAACATATTTATGTCAAAAACAAATTAATCACCTTTTGACAGTCCACTTTCTGTTATTCATGTCCTGTTTATTGCTTGTGCAGTGGCTTATGTTCTTAGCATATTAATAAAATTGATAAAATGAAATTCAGGTCCATGGTGAGTAACCAAAGCTTCTAACATATCGAGCTTCTCTATGCTTCCGAAGTCACCTTGCGCCCAGACATGTGCACCATCAGAAGATCAATTTTAGCAGAGATTTGCTAATCTTTTTGAGAAGAACAGTGTTTTTCATTTTCATTCAATCTAAAAAAAAATTACATCTAATTTTGAACAACAACGTAGTGTAGGTTATTCAATGGAAAACATAATATTAAATTAATTTTAAACTATTGTTTATTTAATGAAAAAAATATTACACAACTTTGCTCACCTATCATTATTGGATTTTTAAGTATTCCTGAATTTATTTCACTTGGAGGAAGTTATTTATTGCATACTCAACTCAAGATATTCAGCTTCAAGTATTTGTGTCTCAAAATAACACTAGTTTTTCTGTGTTCATAAGTTGTTTTTATCGATTTCAAATTTGATGTGCATCCAGAAATGTAACCTCTGTTGAAGCCGATGGTCTGTAAAATATTTTAGTGGATTCATAACAATATAAAGTTCGCTCGTTTTTTAGTATGGGCAAGTTCAACTTCATGCATTTTGGTAAATGACTATTAGGCCAAAGATGAAAGCGTTCTTCACCTGGATTCGCCTACAAGAGAGTTGCTGGATATCTGATTATCAGAGTAACAAGTTGTACTCTGCACAAGTTGTACTGTCACCATGGTGATCTGATAAACTTAAGTAAGATTATGGTAGCTAACCAGGTGGGCTCAGAAGTCCTAGGTACTACTAACCAAATTAAGCAAAAAATCTACCCCGTGGGGAATCAAACCCCGAAACCGTCTTTTCTTACACACCACACCACTGAAATATATTAGCATGAAATAGTATGAAACAATGAAAGGTCAAAAAGTTATTAAGTTTAGAAAATCACAAGCAAACAAACCGATAAAACTGCCGAATCCCTACGTACACACAGGTACTGTTATTGAATCAAGAACAGTGAGTGTCAAAAATCTTAAAACATGCTTAAAACACATAAAATCTGAAGATAAATTAGAGATTTAAACAAACCAACAATGTAATAATGAAAAATGAAATGCAAATGTGTGCGTTCTACTTCTTGATGAAATGACACACACACACACATGCACCCAAAAGCAAAATGGCGGAGACTGTCTCTGAGCCGCTCCACTAACGACCCGCTAGTTATAGGGGTGATTCCAACGCCTAAAGGTGAGTGTTGAGATCTCAGAGCAAAATGCAGAACACATGGAATTATTACTCAAACAGGAATGAGCTCTTGCTTAAAAAAGCGTGCCGAGCGAGAGACAAACAACTGAGGCGCGTTCAGAGCCTTCGCGCGAAGTACAACTTTTCGCTCTAACCCCGTTCAATGCCTTCGAGCGTGACAACCGGGTGAAACAACCGGCCCGTTCAAGACCTTTGAGTGTCGGCGCGAGTTACAACCGAACAACCATCGAATTTGATGGTTGTAAAACGCTCTGACGTTTATGACTGAAATACTCTTACGTGATTGGATGATATTGGCGGCCATATTCTATAATGTCATATACTAGAAAGAGAGAGAAATAAAACATCATGTGAAAGAGGGAGATAAAAGATTTGGTTGCTACAATCCGTTCAACGCCTTTGAGCGAGTTAAAAAACAACCGGACAACTACACCCAGAGGCGCTGAACGCGCCTCTGTACCGTTTGTCTCTTTCGTAAATTTGTGACCACCAATTCTACAAAATAAGGTTTTTTTCTTAAAAACAACATTCAACCTGAAAGATGCTTTTGAATATCATAATATGCTTAATAATCACGATTGTTAAGGAAGAGATCGCTTTTAGCGACAAGGTCACCCTTTGTACAATTAGTGTTAAGTGTATTATTTATACGTTGACTTTAAGCTGGTTGGTGTTGTACAACAAAGAAATATTATATTCTATTCTATTATTTCAAAATGGGTTGCGCAAATGAATTTTATATCTGCTTTTCAGTACAAGATAGGTTTTATTAATATAATAATTATTTAAAAAATAATGAATGTCAATGATTGTCTTTCAATAGATGGGTTTTTCCAATCGGTATATTATGTAGAACCCACCGCCACATAACAGATAATCAAATATGTCAACTTGTCAAAAATGAATCAACACTAAAATCTTTCTGTGATATTTAAATACATACCTAGTAAAAGAATGAGTAATATTTTAAGAAGAAAAGAATTAAAAACACATCAGTGTGAGTCGAATTGTTTCAACTATATTTAAAACTTTTGTGGTTTCGCCAATATCTTGTACAGAATTTTAATGCCAATTCTTTTTTCTAATAACTTAACATCGCATCGTGTAAGCTAAACAATAAATAACTAATATAAATTACTTTTATTTAAAAATGTTAGAAATTGCGATAATATTTATGTTAGGTACATACCGTGTTGTCACTCTACTACAATGACAACGAAAATTACTGACATTGACAAAGAATCGTTGTTGCAATATAACATTTTTTAAATACTACCACTAGAATATTTCCTGGACTTAAAATCATAGTGTTATAATTATTAATAGTAGGCTAACATGATAATTTAATTTATTTTATGTTATAATAATTACAAAAAAAAACAATTTAGGTATTTTAGGCGTTAAAAGTAATTAAAATAAACAATAATAAAAAATCTTCATCTACTAATAGTTGTTTCATAACTACTAAATTATAAAATATACAACAGTAGCAACACTGTGGGAAAGGGATAAAAGGTACAGTTATTGCTATCTCTCTCGGCACACTTTTGCACTTTCAAGTGTTTAGTCTTTATTCATATAGAAATAAAGTCCAAATTTGAACAACAATATTTTGAAAGCTCATTCCTATTTGAGTTATAATTCCATGGCAGAACAACAACTAAAACTTTAGTTATTGTTCTGAGGTTGAGATTCAGGCAAAGACATTCTACTAATATAGACTGCACTATGGCGCAAAAACCGGTCCGCGTGAGAGGGCTCCCGATGGTAGTGTGTCCCTTTCTAATGAGGTAGCCATGACCAAACAGAACCCAGGACACATTGCTTGTAAAAACGATTGTGTAAGTATCCTGATATATTGATGTTACCTAACTATGCTCCAGTGTTGGGCGTAACCAACTACAATTTGTAATCTGATTATAAATTGCGATTACATGTAGTTAACTACATGTAGTTATGATTACATGTAATCTAACTACAAATAATCAGGTTAGCTAAAGTAATCAGTAATCTGATTACTGCAATCAAATAGTTATAACTACTGATTACTTTTTTGTTTTCATATGTATACCGACCGGACTACGTTTCATTCAGGAACCAAATTCACAAGATTCAGTGACATAAATGATTTGCTGTTTTCATATGACATTAAAAATAGAATATTTAATGTCATTCAATGGTTCTTTTTTTTGGTTATCACTGGACATGTTTTTAAGTCTGTTCATTTTATTTAATGTGTCTGTGTTCGTTTTTAGATAATCATATTTCCGGGTTTGATTTGGGAGGCTCCCCTCTCATAAAAAGTTTGCAAACCAATGATATTAACGCTCATCTCACCAAATAACAAAAGCCAGAGTGATTGAAGCCAACTGTAAGTTAATACTTAAGTGTCCTTCATTCAATGTGTGCGCCGTTTTGAGACAGCGGCCATCCTGGATTTGATTTTATTGTCATGATGCACTGTATCTTACAAGTCAAGCTCTTTCATTGGATACCCATATTGTAGGGGCTGTATAAAAATATGTAATTTGTCATTTCATGACGGCGGGCATCTTGGATTTGAATTTCTATTCATTTTATATTTAAGTAGTATACAAAGGAGATGTTTCAATTTCGGCTATGAACATGTACAGTACATTAAAAAATGTAAAAAAATGAATAAAACTACTACAAATTACATTGCCTGATATTTTCAGCCGTTAAACCGTGTACAAAAATATTTTATAGCATCCAAATAAAACCAAACCTGCCCCCCTAGCACGTCCAGCAAAACACGATATGATAAAGCGGTTTATCTTGGTGAACTGTCAAAATACAAAAGGGTTTCGTCGTATTTTGACAGTTCACCGTGATAAATCGCTTTATCATTTCGTGTTTTGGTGGACGTGCTACGGGGGCTGGCAATAAAGCGCGAGTACACACGACCGACAATCGGCAACCGATTTTTTATGTGGTAACGTATACATTTACGAGCGTTCCATTTTTCATCGATAATCGGGGTGGCTGCGATACACCGATATTTTTATGACCGACTTTTTGTAGTTCGCGTGCGTTGCAACGTAAAAATCCATGTCTCATTTTCCACCGTCAATAAATCGGTCACCGATAGTCGGTCGAGTGCGAACGCGCCAAGTCTGTCAGTGATATTAGATTTCTTGACTTGTTTTATTATTTTGGACTTTTGTATCCACTGGAACGCTCGCCACGCGAAGCGTGGTGGGTTTCAAAAGCAAAAAGTAGTATATCTCAAATATCAAAGGTGCCGCCATTGCGGAATGACTCAACCCGGCGCGTACGGAGTGTTCAAAAAATTGCGGAGAGTGACATATACTGTCTACAAGAGAACAAAAAATACGTATGGAAAGGTAATTTAATATAGAAGGAACTTATAACAGTTAATTAGATAAGGATTAATAATAAAATGAATGAAGCGCGAAAATGTTCGGAAGGTCGCGGAAGACCCGATTTTTTTAAAAAAAATTTTGCACAAAAACTATTTTATAAAACTTTAAATAACCATATATATTATTATAGCCCTATTCTTGAAGATTATTTTGATATATAATAGTTTTGGGTAATATTTTTAATAAAAAAAGAAAAAAATAATAAAAACGATTAATTACGTAATTATATACGCGAGATGCGCACGCGCGACCTCAAATTTAAAAAAAATGCAAAAAATAAATTATTGTGTCTAAAATTAAATAAAAAATACGTATGGAAAGCTAATTTAATAAGGAATGAACTTATAATAGTTAATTAGATAAGGATTCATAATTGAATGAATAATGACGAGAATAGTAACTAAAGTGCTTAAAATTTCAAAAATACTCACTTTTTGAAAAAAACGTTTAGTGTGGCAATATAACACTATAAACTATCATAAACCATACATAATAATGTAGCCCAATTCTTCTAGTTTATTTTGATATAGAACACTCTACGAAAATACTAATACAGACTAAGTATCCACTGGAACGTCCGTGGGGACTATAGTCCCCAAAATCTCGATCTTCTCGATCGACCTGGGTACTATGGTACCCAGTTCCCTTTGCGTAAAACCGCGCGGTGTGATAAAAAAATCGCGAAAAATAAAATATTTTCTCTATGGCTTTATTCCTTTGTCAATAGTCTCTTTCATAAGTTGACAGGTCATGTCCAATTTATTTTTAGTCTTAGATTGAAATAAATTTGTCATAGTCTGCGGTTTAACTTACTTGGCCGTATCCATACGTTTCTTACTCCATGACCGATGAGATTTATTGCGTACTTACTTAGTCTGTATTAGTATTTTCGTAGAGTGTTCTATATCAAAATAAACTAGAAGAATTGGGCTACATTATTATGTATGGTTTATGATAGTTTATAGTGTTATATTGCCACACTAAACGTTTTTTTCAAAAAGTGAGTATTTTTGAAATTTTAAGCACTTTAGTTACTATTCTCGTCATTATTCATTCAATTATGAATCCTTATCTAATTAACTATTATAAGTTCATTCCTTATTAAATTAGCTTTCCATACGTATTTTTTATTTAATTTTAGACACAATAATTTATTTTTTGCATTTTTTTTAAATTTGAGGTCGCGCGTGCGCATCTCGCGTATATAATTACGTAATTAATCATTTTTATTATTTTTTTCTTTTTTCATTAATAATATTACCCAAAACTATTATATATCAAAATAATCTTCAAGAATAGGGCTATAATAATATATATAGTTATTTAAAGTTTTATAAAATAGTTTTTGTACAAAAAAATTTTAAAAAAAATCGGGTCTTCCGCGACCTTCCGAACATTTTCGCGCTTCATTCATTTAATTATTAATCCTTATCTAATTAACTGTTATAAGTTCCTTCTATATTAAATTACCTTTCCATACGTATTTTTTGTTCTCTTGTAGACAGTATATGTCACTCTCCGCAATTTTTTGAACACTCCGTACGCGCCGGGGTGAGTCATTCCGCAATGGCGGCACCTTTGATATTTGAGATATACTACTTTTTGCTTTTAAAACCCACCACGCTTCGCGTGGCGAGCGTTCCAGTGGGTATGCAGAAAAGAACTTCGGATATTACAAATACACGCTTGATGGTTTTAACAATGTTTATTTCTACTTTTTCCAAAAAGCAAATCAAACATCGATCGTCAATTAATTCTGATGAGTTATGATTATTTTACAGCACAACGATAAAACAAAGAACACATAATTGCATGGCGGAGCCAGACAAAAAAGATCACAGACTTATTAGAGATACTACGTAAAAAAGATGGACGTGAAAAGCCGGGAACGGCAAACGTCAATATCGAATGACATTACACATGTCAACATAATTGCCATGTAAAGCATAGACTATATATTTTTATCACTTCTAAAACAATACTAGTCCAGTAGTGGGACGGTGTTTTTAACGCAAAAGTTATGATAATTCTAAAGTTGTTTATTTTAATGTATATCGTCAGGGACATGTTCATAGACACTTTTGCAACTTTTTAGAACTTTTCTACATCGGCGTTAGGTATTATTTAGGTATTTGCAACATCTCTTAATAAAATCAGCAATATAAAATTTAAGTGCAATATTTTGATTTCATCTGCCATTATACGTTAGCAGCTGTATATTTTATAGTTTTTAGAAATTTTAGATACTTGCTATACTGTTAGGTAAATAATTGTTACTTATTTTAGCGATATTGAATTTAAGTTTCTAAAATTCATTGAATACGCTGTAAGACTATATAAAAATGTAGTAATAAAAATATTAGAAAAATGAAGGTTCAGCTTTCTTTGTAAATTACATTTTATGTCGCAGTGAGCCTAATATTGTATTAAAGTTATTAAAGATGAGTTGACTATTCTATGCCAACGCGTAAAGTTTTACTCCAAAAAATTAGATTTTTTTTTTATAGGCTTTAGAAGAAAACAAAGAATTTATAAAAGCGCGCAATTTTCTAATAATTGCGGACAGGCGGCTAGTTTAACCCAGCGCGAGCCTCGCGCTCGCCGCGTACCTACTCGTGTGTCCGTTCTGATTAAGTCTAGGTTTGCAGAAAATCTACTCATGCACGAGACGGTTAGGGTACTACTTTATTGCAGGGTAGTACAGTTGATAATTGCATAGCTTCTAATGTCGCGTACGCGCTGTGATCGAAAGAAAACGTTACTTTTTAATACGTTTTATCAATTTTTGGAAAACTGGATTTCAAAATTATAAAATGTGTTTTTACATTTTCAGTCATATATTATTATGTATGTATTTATTATACATATTTTCTAATTCACAGCTGTGTTGTAAAATAATGGACAGAGTGATCTTTGTATCGAGTGAAATATTATTTATCATGTTTATGTCTTTAAAAATGTTTAGATAATACGTTCAAAAATATCATATATATGAATTTCAGAACTCTATGTTTTATATTTGTGGCGGTAATCAAAAAAAAAACGAAATTGTTCGAAAACGGGAAAGTAGCTACGCGCTGCAGTCGCTGCACTGATATTAGTCTTAATAAGTAAAGCATACGATTTTTAGATGGGGTAAAAAAGAGATGTCTTATTTATCACTGTTCCACTCACTCCGACAGGCATTTCTAAATTATTTTTATGAAATAAAACTGTTTGTGAAATATAATTTTTGTAATGTTGGCAATTTAAAAGAGGAGAAAAAAAAATTACAAGACCTTCCGAGTTTCTTGCCTGTTCTTCTCGAGAAGGCTCTCCCAATTTCCGAACAGGTGTAGAGTCAACTTTTTTTTTTTTCATTTTACTTATATTTGCATACATCGTAATTATGGTTGGGGTGTATGTACATACAAGGATTAAATAATTAGTAAATTAGATTCTTGTTTAATAAAATTTTTATGTTTTGTTTGACGTCAATAAGTACCTGTAAAGGTCTATATTGAATAAAGATTTTTGAGTTTGAGTTTATCATCTTGGAAAAGTAAGTAAAAAGGCGTGAGATTTCGAGCGCTTGGTATCCTCCAGTCAGTGAGGTGAGAGAAATGACGGGGCGAAGAATCTCTTGCATGGGTGTCTATCAGAATACAGATTTTTTTGATATCGATTTTCATTTTACCGAAAACTATTTCACGATTTTTAATATATATTTTTTTTCAATTTATCGAATTTTTAATCATCGCTATTTTATATCATCGAAAAACGTTTCTTAAAAAAAATCTTTTAAAGTTGTTTTAATTACCAGAAAAACGGTAATATCGAACTTACATTTCGTAAAAGTATTAAGTTATCGATGAAACTATTCGTAAAACATGTCACAATATGTATCGAAACCATATGATCGAAACCCATCATACTTTTTCACATAACAACTTTTTATCGCAGTAACGTTTCATCGAATGATGCATTCGCCTGTTGACGATAAATTGTGTTGCGGTCAGTTCTATAATATTTTTTCCTACCTATATGAGCATTAGAAATTTGAAAAAACTAACTTCAAAATTAGCAGTTTTCACAAGCAATATGCATAAAGATGAGAATACACATAAAGTCGTTTCTGGCGCTTCGCCGGCCGCTGCCGCGGCACGCTCGCTTCGCTCGCTCGGCTCGCGCGCTTGGTTCATGTTCAAACCTACGCTCGTCGCTTCGCTCCTCGCTACCTATTTCTGACCCGTGTACAGTTTCTACATCGCCAAAATATCGATACACATTGAAGTAAAAATTGATGTATCCATTATTTTGCAAACTGCAACTTACGATGAAAGAAAAATATGGGTAACAAAACTTCGATGTAACATTATTTCGATAAAATGTATAAAACATGAAAAGAAATAACGATAAACTGTGTTTGTAGATAATAAATATTCGAGGAAACGAAAATGCGATGTAACCTAATTCTAGGGTTTGTTAAATATTTAAAAAAAAAGTTCTGCGATTCGTTTTATGGGTAATGAAAATCGTTGAAAGGAATTGCGATAAAATGATGGATGAAAGACTATAAATTTATTTGCACCAAAACTTGTAAACCGTAAAATTTTAACTGGAGCCATATTAGTAATAAATTATTTCTTGACCCTGCCGAGATTAGCCACCGTGATGAGAACTCAGTTATCGAATCTTATAACTAATTTGTGCTTTTCGTGTAATGAAACAGCCAACGGAATATTCAAGAAGGAGCAAATTAAATTATCTATTCTAGACTGAATGACAATATGCACAGAATACAATTATATGATGTAGTAAGTCATCATACAAGATTCAAAAACAAAACAAACTGTGAAGAAACTTCTTATAACATTAAAAAATAAATGAAAATTCCACATATGACGTCACGCGGCATGTCGGATCTCTCTGTCCTACCGGTAATTTAAAACCTTAATAACTTTCTTGCTTTTAATGTTATAAAATAACTGAACTAAATTATTTTTTATAGAATTAAAAATTCAATGTACATCTTCCTATTGTGGTAGCATGGAGCCATCGCGGGCCAGCCGCGTATCGCTATACCCTTTGTACCTAAGAGGGGAAACGGTGGATACTTATTATGCCCTAACCACCCGGGCGGAAAGAGTGGTGCTCCAAAGTCAATTAGCTCAAGAGGGAGAGGCCAGTTTAATTCATCAATATTTATATCTCGAATAAGGCCCTGTCTCTTTCTCCATTCTATGATGTAAAGGCCCACAGGTATTCACAAGCGAGCGCTTCTAACTCAAGTTGCAAAATCGTTTAGATTGCTTAGACTACTATATCAGTTCGACTTCAGGACCAAAACTGGAAACCAATACGACTTCAGCGAGTTTTGAGACATGGCGACGTAATATCGCCGAAACTGTTCACAGCTGCGTTAGAGGATGTATTTCAGCGTTTGTAGGTACTAGAGAGGGCTCGGCTTCTACATGACTCACCTTCGTTTCACTGATGGTATTGTAGTTGTAACTGAGACCATGGAAGATCTAGGCACAATTCCTGAAGACCTCTGTAGAGTTACCCAAAAAGTCGATCTTAAAATGAACTTGGACAAGACTAGAATCATGTCGAATTCCCACGTACTCGTAGTTCCCACTCCTGTAAATATTGGAGGTTCTACTGTGAAAATTGTTGACGAAAATGTTTACCTGGAGCAATAGTCCAGCTCGGTAAGTTAAACTTCCAGAAAGAGAATAATCGACGAATCCAATTTGGCTGGGCAGCGTTCGAAAAGCTACGCAGCATAGTCTCGAACAATCTACCTAGATTGTTCTCTTCAATACTTGCGTGTTGTCACCTGCCAGTGATGATGTACGGACCTGAGACGTGGTCTCTTACAAAGGACCTCAAAAGTGAGCTGTGCTCGGGTTTTCTTTACTTTGTTAAAACAGAATGATGGGAACCGTAGGAAAATGAAAGCCTAATGCCTTAAGTAGCAGTGGTCAGTGGCCGTTGGGGTGGAAAGGTCCTTTAGTGGCGGCCGCGTGCCAGGAGACTCAGCGTTGGTGGGCACTTCACAAGGTGGGACTGAACATCTGGTGAAGTTTGCGAGAAACCGCTGGATACGAGAAACGCAGGACCGATTCGATTTGGAGATCTTCGGGGAGGCAATCTAGTGTCCAACAGAGAGCGTCTCTTAGCTTAAATGATGATAATGAAGTATTCACAAGGTCCCTAACCACCTGTTTCTTCCCCATATTAGGTTTTAATTAAGCCAGATGAAACGTTCATTTATAACAAATGCAGTGCAAGTCTCCTAGGATAAGTGCACTTTCCTGACTTGAGGGTACCGGGTACTCTTCTAGACACTTGTTCAGCAATATACTGGTGAAATCTATCTCATTTTTTCCTTCCTTCCTTCTTCCTTAACCACTTCGATGGCCACTTCGTCCTCGCCAGGAGCTTTAACATTCTTCATTTACTAAGAGCTGTTCTGATTTCAGAGTTCTTTGGTATACTTTAGGACTTTAGTAACTTGAAGCTTTGGAGTTCAAGAAGAACTACAAAGTTTAGATTCCTAACAGAAATGCATTAGATAAGGAAATCCCTGATCCCTTTAGGAAAACTAACTAGATATGGTACACTGACGGCTCCAGAAGAGAAGGCAGAATAGGTGCAGGTGTTTTCGGAGTTATTGCGAAATACAGGAGAACTATGAGCTTGGGCGCACATGCCACCATATTTCAAGCAGAAATTTATGCCATCATAGATTATGTTCACGCAAACAGTTCGAGTGAGAGTAAAAACATTCTCATTCTGTTGGAGAGCCAGGCTGCTTAAAGGCACTTGCTGCTGTAGAATTCAAGGCTAAATTCAACTTGAAGTGCACAAAGGCCTAGAATGAATTCGGGACCAGGACCTTTGTAACGATTGCGTTCCAGGTCACTCCAATATCCGAGGCAATGAAATTGTCGACGAACTATCGATGGCTGGCTCTGAGAATGCTCTCATCCGACTAAAACCAGCTTGTGGCGTTTCGAGGGGGATCAAAAACAGGGTCCTCAGGAAATGGGTACAAACACAGGCCTGTCTCCAGTGGGGTCAGGGCCTATATGGGATTGCAATGCAAAACCTCCAACTAAGCACAAGCCAACTAAGGGCACTCACTAGAACCTTAACTGGTCATTGTAAACTCAACAAACATTTGCACAGAATGGGCTTGACTAATTGTAGATTCTGAGGCGAAGATGATGAGCCACTAATTCACATACTTTGTGAGTACCATGCTTTTTTATTTATTTATATATATTTATATAACTAAGCGGATCGGCGGACCGGCTTGAGGATCATCCTCCCGCTTCCTCTCCGCGGCCTCCTTCTGCGAGATGACGTCCTCACAGCCCCCCATTCCGCCTCGCTACCGAGCATTGTGGTGGCCATGCTCCGCGGCGAGGCGAAATGAGGGGCTGTCCCCTCCTTCTGCTAGGACGTCATCTTGCAGAAGGAGAGGTCTCCCCCTCCCAGCGCAGCGTTGAGTTCGCTGCGCTGGCAGCTCTGGGTGGACCTAGTTTGCCACCCTTCAATACGAAGGCTCTGTCTCCAAAGAGGGTTATTGATTACTTTACCGCTGTTAAGAGCCTATTAAGAGACCATAGGCCTTAAAAAAGAGGATCTGTACAGGTCGCAGTGGCTCGCTGGGGGACGCTCTTCGGCCGCCCCGCATCCTCCCTCGGAATGTAGATAGATAGATACTGTAACATTATTACTAATTCAGATGAAAACATTGCGATTCGCGACGAAAAGATGAAAGTTCTTAAAAAGAAATTCAGAAACTGTCAAATAGTACATCTAGGTTCAGTGGATGTCGAACATTTGTATGGAACAGCAGATATTTTTCACGATTTCAAGATTGGTCCCATAGTAAGGGCGCTTGCGCACTTATACGTATTCGATTCGTGTTCGATACGTGAAAAAACCGAACGGGAAATATACGTCCTAACGTTTGCGTACTTATTCGTATTCGATTCGTGTTTGAGACGGTTGTGCGATAAACGTGAAGAAGGCGGGATCACTTCATGTAGTTCCTGTTTTTAAAAACTCACTGCAATTTAGTACTCATTTGGTGCTATTTGATACTAAACATTATAATTTTGGTAGGTACCTGCTTAGCTTAGACAAAATCCGGCTTTCATTATCAAAATGGCGGAATCATGCTCTAACATTAAAGTTACTAACTATTTGATGTAACAGATTAAACCACAATTTAATACCTACCTCCAGAAATTAATAGTAGTTTATTTTAAAATCGAATATTTAAATTCTGATGGCACAAAAAATGAATGGAAAAGAGACAAAAACAGTATGGAATATTTTACAAAAAAAAACTGACCAGTACAAATAGGTCTTATTGCTAAAAAGCAATCTCTTCCAGACAACCTTGGGCCGATAGAATGAGACAGCATATTCAATAGGGGAAAGGGTACAGAACTAGGACTAAGGAAAGATTGTTATAATAATATTATTTGCTCGTAATTCCATTCCCATATTATGGGAATGGAATTCCGAGCAAAAGTTCCAGCTTAATTAATTGATATTTGAATAAGCTGTAGGTGTTTTAACATTCCACTTCTTACATAATGCTTTCCAGTATAAATTCTACTTACTAGATCTCGTTCAAACCAATTTTCGGTGGAAGTTTTTTTAGGTTTTTTTAGTTTTATCATTCTCTTATTTTAGAAGTTACGGGGGGGGGGGGGGGCACACATTTTACCACTTTGGACGTGTCTCTAGCGCAAACTATTCAGTTAAGAAAAAATTATATTAGAATCCTCAATATGCTTTTTGAAGACCTATCCATAGATACCCCACACGTATGGGTTTGATGAAAAAAATTTTTGAGTTTCAGTTCTATGTATGGGGAACCCCCAAAATTTATTGCTTTTTTATATTTTTGTGTGAAAATCTTAATGCGGTTCACAGAATACATCTACTTACCAAGTTTCAACAATGTAGTTCTTATAGTTTTGGAGAAAAGTGGCTGTGACATACGGACGGACAGACAGACAGACAGACAGATAATCATAATCATAATCATAATCATAACTTTATTGCACAAAATATGGTTACAAATAGGTGGTTCATTAAATTTTAAGTTCTACACATATTTTACTGTTCTACAGCATGCAACATTTTGTGACCATTATATTCTCATTACCATTATATTCATATTACACACCATTTATAAATTAATTTCAATGTCAATTACAAAAATACAAATACAAATTTAATAACTTCTGTCAAATAAAATTCAATACTGTTTCGATAAACAACCATTAGGATTCGCATTATATTAATTACTTTAAACAATCACTGAATTAAAATATTCTAAAATAGCATATAAGTACATTCACATTAAATTAATACTTTGTCATTCAAGTACTCGTCAACTGAATAATATGACTTTTCTACTAACAATTTATGCAGGCGTCGTTTTAATATACGTAGTGGAAAAGTCTTAAATGGTTCCGGTAGTTTGTTATATATTCTGACACACATTGCCATACTATTTCTACCGCAAATAACGGTCCTTGAGTTGGGATTGCACAGCTTATTAGGATATCTAGTATTAAATGTATAGCACTGTTTATTCGTAGAGAATAAGTAATTATGCATTCTAACAAATATACAGATTTCATAAATATAAATACTAGGAACCGTCAATAATCCGAAAGACCTGAATAAAGGCTTACAGGAGGTCCATGAATTAACGTCTGCTATGGCTCTTATACATTGCTTTTGCGCAATAAAAACTCGATTAATTTTAACAGAGTTGCCCCAAATAACAATGCCGTACCTTATATTTGATACAACGTAACCGTGATATGCTTTTATTGCTATTTGTTTACTGCTTATTTTTGATAGCTGCCAAAGAGCGTAAGCAAATTTATTTATCTTATTGCAAACCTTTTCTATATGTGGTTTCCATGTACACACATCATCAAATTCTATTCCCAAGAAGGTGGTTTGATTTACTTCGGTAATGTTCCTTTGTTTATAATTAATATTCAAGTTCATTTTTTTTTTTGCTCCCCTATTTATAAATTGAATTATTTTAGTTTTGTCTATATTAACTGTTAAATTATTAGAACTAAGCCAATTTATAACGGCTTCTACAACATGATTAATTTTGTCGTTAAAGTTTTGCCTTGGATCGTCTTTCACAACTATCGCTATATCATCGGCATAGAGCGAACAATGAGAGTCTGTAGTTTTTGGTAAATCGTTAATATAAATAAGGAATAACAATGGTCCTAAGATTGATCCCTGTGGTACTCCAACTCTATTGCATCTCATTTTTGATCTCGATGTTACCTCTTGTAAATTAGAACTTATATGTGTGATTTCCACAAATTGGAGCCTATCATTCAAATAGCTAGATATCCATTGTAAAGCGTTTCCTCTTATACCATATGTAGCACATTTTTTTAGTAGGAGTGTATGAGAGACAAAATCGAAAGCTTTGCTCATATCAAAAAAGACTACTGCAGTTTTAATTTTATTGTTTACATTTTCAACAATCTCATTGATGAGTTTGAAAGCCGCTAACCCCGTTGACTTATTTTTTTGAAAACCATATTGATTTGAGTCAAGTATATGGAATTTTTCGATAAACTTCATTAGACGAATATGCATACACTTTTCGAATATTTTTGACAAGATCGGTATTAGGGCTATGGGTCTATAATTAGCTGGGTTTCTTCGGTCTCCTTTTTTATAAATAGGCTTTACTACAGTCAATTTTAAATGATCAGGAAACACTCCCTGCTCAAACGACAAATTAACTAAATATGCTAGAATTGGTGATATTATGTCTTTACAATGTTTTAATATTTTTGTACAAAGTATATCATGTCCAACAGACCTTGTATCTTTAAGAGACCTTATTATATTAGCTATTTCTAAAGCGTCAGTTGGGTATAAAAACATGCTATTATTATTAGATGTTATATTATTCATATTAATGTCATTTATGTGATTAGAAATATTATCAATGTTATTTGTAATGTCTATAAAATAATTATTTAAAGTTTCACTAATACTGTCATGATCCCTAATTATAGTATTGTCATATTTTATTTCCTTTATATATGTAGATAATTCCTTTGAATTTCCAGTGTTGCTTTTAATTATATTCCATGTTGCCTTTGAGATATTCGCAGCCTTATTTATATATGATATGTTATAGTGTTTAGTAGCCGTTTCAATACATTTCTTAAAAACTTTGCAATATTTTTTGAATTTCATTTTATCAGTATTTGATTTTGTTTTATAGTATTTAAATCTCAATTTTCGTTTAGTAATGGCTGATATTTTAATACCCTTTGTTAACCACTTGAATCCTTTACGATTTCTTTTATTTTTCCTACATATATACTCAGGGAAACACAGATTGTATGCAAGAATCATTATCTCATAAAATTTATTAAAAGCTATGTTTGTATTTAATTCTGTGAGTACTTCATTCCAAGACAACGCCTTAAGATAATTATAAAATTTGGATATATTTTCTTGGCTGAAGTCCCTTTTTTTCCCATAGACAATATTTGAGGGAACGTCTTTCTGGGTTAACTCCATTGTTAATAATTGGGCAGTATCATGATCTGATAAGGCCAGTGGCAAAGTTTTCCCTATAGCATCTCGACAATTACTTATTATTTGGTCCAGACATGAATTTAGCCTAGTAGGGGTTTTAATATGTATAACGAAATTGTGATTTTGCGTCAATCTGTAGTATTCATCAACAATCTTATTATTTTGTTTTGTTATGTCAATGTTAAAATCACCCGTAATTATAATTTTTCTATTCCTTTTTTTACGTACTATTTCTAAAAGAGTTTCCAATTTATTTAGATAGACAGACATGACGAATCTATAAGGGTTCCGTTTTTTGCCATTTGGCTACGGAACCCTAAAAACGATTACTCGAATTGAGAACTTACGGATCGAACACCAACCGAATACGTATGAGTGTTCAAGCGTCCATATAATCACTAGGACCGGCCAAACCGGATCAAAACCGAGCACGAATCGAATACGTATGAGTGCGCAAGCGCCCTAAAAGTTGTGTTTTGTGTTCCTTGTCGTAACCAGAGATTTAAATCGTTAGATGCGCCCTTCCCTTAGATAAGGCGCTCGAAAATGTGTCAACGTTGGGAAGAGTGAGCTCACTCATCCCGCCGTAGTCTGTGGCAGAAAGCACGGAGCGTTGGACGTCAAATGCATTTTTTCTTTTCCCTAATTTCAAGTGTAAAATAATAAAATATGCCTGCCTGTGCTTTTAGAAAGTGTTTTGATAACTCGAGGAATACCAACAAATCTAAGGGAATTACATTTTATGCGTAACTACCTATTTATTAATTATTTTCATCATTTTCCAAATAAATCGCTAACTTAATTTGGCGTCCGGTACGTGTTTGTACGAGCGAGACCGAACAATACGTGCGTGAGCGAGATCGATATACGTGTCATTGTTTTGTCGTTTAAACCAAATTAGTTTGACCCCTTGCATAATACACCGTTAGCGATTTTAGGTGTCAAAGTTTTATGGCGCTACGCGTTGTTGTGTGAATTTGTCATGTAACGCACACAGACATAAAATGTAGTCACTTTTTGGAAGCGCAGGGCGCATCTAACGATTTAAATCTCTGGTCGTAACATCTTATGCTTTCAATTTGTGTATGGTTCAAATTAATAGTGTTAGTTTATGGTCTGTCTATGAGTTACTACATTACATTTATCTTGGACAACACTCTACCTACCTCTATGGTTGGTCCGTTCTCGGAAATGAAGCGTTGCTCGGTTGCTCGTGTGCTTATAAAATTGTAATAAAACAATGTGTGTAAAGAGAAATAAAACTAATGATAATCTAAAGTACTTGTATTTATTAACATGGTAGCAGGCAGTGGTTGAAGTCTTTCAAAAAAAGTGTTATAAAGATAATATTGAAAAGTAATTCGTCGTGTGATTTAGAAGAAAATAAAATGGCGTCGGGCGTAGTTGCAACAGCAAGAGATTCTATTGTTATTCCTATCTTCGATGGCGCCGATTATGCCAATTGGAAAATCCGAATCATGAAATATTTGCAGTATAAAAAATGCAGAGAGGTTATATTACGAGAAAAAAATCAAAGTGATGATAGCGAGAAATGGGATGAGATGGACATACAAGCAACAAATTACATTTATAGCGCGATATCGAATAAACAATTGGAGTATATTAGTAAGTTAGAAACGTCTTACGAGATTATAAAGAAATTCGACGAATTGTATTTAAAAAAGTCAACTGGTCTACAGATTATTTGTAGAAATAACCTCGAAAGTGTTAAGCTAAAAAATTACCAATTCGTGGATGAGTACTTTCATGACTTTGAAAAATGCGTTACCTAAAATGGGGTGAATAGAAAATGCGGGGTGAATAGAAAAAAAACAAGGAAAGTTTTTTCAAGAACAATTACTCGTTGACTGATATAGGAAAACTACTAAATTATTATATTTTTAATATGGTAACATTTTTTTTATATGGTAGCAACGCCGATTTGAAATGAAGTATGTCAAAAGTGATTTTAGTAACGTTTTTCAAAGCACCAGTTGAGCTGTGTGATTTTGAGGTCTACAAACTTTGGGTTTTTAACGAAAACTACGTTTCTTACGGTGTTGAAAACACTTTTAATCGATCTGTGGTTCCTCTGGGATAAATTTTGTGCAAAAGTAAGTACCATTTTTATAATAGTTTTTAATTATAAACGTAAATAATGAATTGTGCCAATTTTGGTTTGTATTTGAGGTTAATAGACACGGGGAAAAGGCGAATAGACACGTAGTATGGGGTCAATAGATACGGCATACGGGGCTAATAGAAACGGGAAGGGGTAAATAGAAACGAGAAAGGGGTCACTGGAAAAAATCCATTTAGGGTTGCCACGCTTGTTTAGTTCTAGTATATTTAAATTTAACTTCCATACATTCACATCCCGAATCTAATTCGAAGCAAAGTAAGCACTTACATTGCTTAGGTGTCGAGCAAATTGTCTCAGTATGTTTCAACGTAAATATTTTTTTCTTTACCTAGAGTAATATCAGACGAGTGAGTGTAGTGTGCCTACTTAGTGCACCAGGGATCGTGGATTTGATCTTCGCCCAGGACAATCCTACATGTGATGAACATTTCTGTTTGTTCTGTCTGGGTGTTTATATTTATCTATATATAAAAAATCTCACGTCACAGGGTTTGTCCGAGATAAGCTCCAAAACAACTTAATCGATATTCATGTTTGGCTAATTGTCCAATTTAAAAGATAGGATTACCTTTTACCTCGATTATTGATTTTAATATTTATTATTGCGTTAAACTTTATTATGACAAAACGAGGATCGCGGGCACAGCTAGTTTATCTATATTAAAAATAACTTCGTTGGTACCGAAATCTCTAACTCTAAAAAAAAGTGCTTAAGCTACGTATCACGGAATCAGATCAATGTTTGTGATGTTGTCTAACATTTCACTATATTTAACAAGCTTTTATTTAACTTGTTAATTTGAAGTTTATGTTATAAATCATTCATGTATGTACCTGTTTGTTCAAACAATGTGGTTTTGTTCCAGGTACATCATCAACATGCCAAGAATCTATAAAGAAAATTTGCCAACCCTACACAATTTTTCTATTCACCTCGTATACCGTATTTAATCACCCCGGGTTCGAGGCGAATAGAAAATGCGTATATTTTTGCAGTTTTTGCTAAAATAAGAAGGGAAACTTAGTTAAGTTTGCTTTTGACAGACTAAATAGACCTAGACTCATATAGTTATTATTATTTCCTAGCCGTAAGTAAATAAAAACATAGTTTAAATCTTATCTAAAGTTCAGAATTGTGTCTATTCACCCCATTTTACGGTTTAATGAATTAAAAAATGCAGGGGCGTATGTCAGTGAAGATGAAAAGCTGAATTATATGTTAAAGTCTTTACCCCCTACGTTCAGCCACTTGGGCGATTTAATAGATTTGTTGCCCGAAAAAGAAAAGACAGTTGAATACCTGAAAAGTAAGATTAAAATGAAATTTTTAGAAGAAAACCAAACAGATTTGCCTCAGGATAATAAAAATGCGTTCAAGGCTGTATCAAAAAACTTCAAAAATAATTCAGTGCCACAGTATAACAACAATCAAAAAGGCAAATGTTACAAGTGTGGAAAATACGGTCATTACATAAAAAATTGTAGGTATAGAAAAGTATATCACAACAAAAATTATCAAGAACAAAATAACGAAAATCGAGGTCATAGTTATGCAGCACAATCTAAAATGTCAAATAATTTTGTAACTATAGTGGCAAATACCATAGAAAGTGAAAAGAGTTTACCATCTCAGAGTAATAAGGGTATTGTAAATTGGCTCCTAGATAGTGGTTGTACAGACCACATAATAAACAGTGACAAATATTTTAAAAATTTAGTAATCTTGAAAAATCCTGTGAAAGTAAAAGTTGGTGATGGTCGCATCTTAGAAGCATCAAAGATTGGAAATATAGTCACATATTTTCCTGTGTATGGTAGAAAATGTAAAGTAATATTGCATAATGTATTCTTTGTAAAAGAAATGAAAGCGAACCTTTTAAGTGTATCAAAGATAACAGAGAAAAATACAATAATATCAAGAGGTAATACAGCAAAAATTTATAACGCTTACAGAAAATTAATAGCTATTGCAAAAAAAGATGAAAGATTATATAAAATGACAAGTTTTGTTAGAGAAAAAATGATAAATTCAAATATAGCTATGCAGAGTATGTCAGTTAAAGAAAAATTACACCGTACACTTGGCCATGTGAACTTTAAATATTTAGATATAATGTGTAAAAATGAAATGCTTGATGGATTACCAAATAAACTTGAAACAAATTATATGAAATGTGGTATATGTATTGAAAATAAAATGCATAATTTACCCTTTAACAATAATAGGAGGCGAGCCAACAATATTCTAGAAATTGTTCATACAGACTTAAATGGGCCACATAAAACTATTGGTAATAATGGTGAAAAGTACTTCCTTAGTTTTATTGATGATTACAGCAAGTTAGCTAGAGTATACTGTATCCAGTCTAAAGATCAAGTTTTTGATTGTTTTGAAGAGTATTGTAATGAAGTGCAAAATTTAACAGGCAAATCGATTAAAGAATTACGATGTGACAACGGTAAGGAGTACATAAATTTGAGATTTTCAAAATTTGCAAAGCAAAAGGGAATAGTAATAAGATCATGTCCAGCCTATGTCCATGAATTGAATGGTACAGCAGAAAGGTACAACAGATCCATAATGGATATGGCGAGGTGTCTGTTAGCAGAAGCTCAAATTAGTAGATGTTTCTGGCCTGAAGTTGTGAGAACAGCAGCTTATTTGAAAAATAGATTACTGAGTAATACATTAGAGTTGAAAACGCCTTATGAAATATTTTTTAATGAGAAGCCTTCTTTGAAATATTTGAGATTATATGGAAGCAAAGTATTTGTTAGAGTACCAGAGTCAAAGCGGACATCAAAGTGGAATAAAAAAGCTGAACTTGGCACTTTAATCGGCTACACAGATATAGGATACAGAGTACTGATAAACAATAAAGTGATTGTAGCACGACATGTGGATATAATAGAGGAAGATGTGAAGTACATATCTATCGCAGACGAAGAACAGATTGAAAATATTAAAGAAAGTTTAAGTACATGTAAAACAAATGAAATTGAACAAGCAGTGGAAATAAATGAAACTAATGAAATTGACAATGAAGTATCTAATAATATTCGGCCAAAGAGGCAAATAGTACCTCCAAAACGTTTTGATGAAGAGTATGGGTACTATAGTGTTTGTGTTAATTACTGTGATGCTACGAATCCATGTTCTTTTCAGGAAGCAACTACAGGGGAAGATGCAGACCAATGGTTGGAAGCTATGAATCGAGAGATGCAAAGTCTTAGTGACAATGATACCTGGACACTTGTGGATCAACCGGTCGACAAAAAGGTGCTGGATGTTAAATGGTTGTACAAAAGGAAATCAAATAATATGTACAAAGCCAGGTTAGTGGTTAGGGGATTCCAACAGGTAGAAAATATTGAAGATACATACTCCCCAGTTGCCAAAATGCAATCTTTAAAATTATTGCTGTCATATTGTTGTCAATTCAATTTAGAAATCCATCAGATGGATGTCGAGACAGCTTTCTTGAATGGAAAAGTAGTTTCTGAAGTGTATGTAAAACAGCCATTAGGTTTTGATAATTTTTCTGGTAAAGTGTACAAATTGAATAAATCACTGTATGGCCTAAAAGAAAGTCCACGTTTGTGGTATGAATGTTTCAATGATTACATTTTATTACTTGGTTTTGAAAGATGTAAATATGATTTTTGCTTATATTCGAAGGTACAGGATAGTTTAAAAATATATATTTTACTATTTGTAGACGATTTGCTGATTTGTTGTGAAAATATAAGTGTAATAACTGAAATTAAGAATAAACTATCAAATAAATTCAAAATGAAAGATATGGGTAAAGTTCAGAACTATGTTGGTATTGATATTAATTATGATTACAGTAAGAATAATGTCATAACTCTTAGTCAAACTACATATATAGAATCATTAGCAAAGAAATATAATTTAGAAAATTGCAAATTGTATAATACACCAATGGAAATTAATTTAAAACTTGAAAAAGCTAATGTAAATGAAGATTTAAAATACCGAAATTTGATTGGAGCATTATTATATATAAGTGCAGGTACTAGACCAGATATATGTTTTAGTGTGAACTACCTTAGTAGATTCCAAAATTGTTTCAATGAAACTCACTACAAATATGCTCTTCGTGTGTTAAAATACTTATATTTGTCTAAAAAATTAAAATTGACTTATAAGAAATATAATGTAAAAAGTGATAATATCTTGGATTGTTATGTAGATGCCGACTGGGCAGGTGATTCCTTAGATAGGAAATCTACTACAGGATTTGTGATAAGGTTGTATGGTAATGCAATTTTATGGCGGTCTAGAAAGCAAGGTTCTGTAACCAAATCTTCGACATTTGCAGAATATGTAGCGCTGTCAGAGTGTGTGACTGAAATAAATTTAATACTTAATATTTTAAATGATATGTTTGTGGAATTAAGAACACCTGTAAAAATATTTGAAGATAACTCTGGAGCGTTAACTATTGCAAAGTTTGGGAATTTCACGAAGAACTCCAAGTATATCGAAGTTCACTATCATTATGTACACGAGTTTTATAAGAAAAATATTATTGATATTGTTAAAGTTGATTCTAATGAAAACATTGCAGATATTTTTACTAAATCATTAGGTCATGTTAAGTTCATTAAATTTAGAGAAATGCTATGTTTACTATAAAACGGTTAATGCTAATTTGATTTAAGTTAAGTGTGTTGATTATGTAAGAGTAGAGTTAAAGTAAAATTTATTGATGTGTTCCAATATAAATGTAAGGAGGCGTGTTAGTTTATGGTCTGTCTATGAGTTACTACATTACATTTATCTTGGACAACACTCTACCTACCTCTATGGTTGGTCCGTTCTCGGAAATGAAGCGTTGCTCGGTTGCTCGTGTGCTTATAAAATTGTAATAAAACAATGTGTGTAAAGAGAAATAAAACTAATGATAATCTAAAGTACTTGTATTTATTAACAAATAGTAATGAAAATAATTATTATATCTGCCAGTTCTGGGGTGTATACCGTTTTCAAAAAACTAGAACCGGGACCGGTTTTGTATGCTCTAGATACAATGCAGATGTAAATTTTTAACTAATATCAATATTATTGATTTCATTAGACGATGTTATTTGTTACAGTTACTATCAAGCTTCCAATTCTGGAGACGCATTTTTGATTAATGATTCAGAAGTGAACCTGGAATTCAAACACGAATATGCAAATTATTTTCTACTGTTGCCAATTTAAAATATTTTTAAATAACTCGCATTCAGTGCTGTCATTAAAAACAAATTCCCGCGAACCACGTTTCGCCATAAAGTTTAACGCAATAATAAAAAATGACGTCAATAATCAAGATAAAAATTATTCTTCTATAAGAGGTTGGACCAAATTACCTACATGCAGTCAGTCAAATTTCTTCAAAATCGGTTAAGTAGTTTCGAAGATTCCCACATTCCGTTTATTCTGTGACGGACGAGTGAGTAGTACCCATGAAGTTATAGATAAAGATGGAGACCACACCTTGAATACCTATTTGAGGCAATACCTCAGTATCGCTATCTCACTCTCTGTGGGCTAACCTTCTCTTTCAAATAGGGTAACCTTTGTTTTATTTTTTCAGGACATCGCTATACTTTAATCGGGAATTATTTATAGCTGTATAAATGTTGCATATCAATATTCTTTAATTTCTACACTGAAACCGTTAGGTCAAACTTTGCTGCTCACACTGTCCTGCACAGAATCGTGCACACTTTTGAAGAGAGATTCAGCGACGTCTATATTTTCTTTTTAAAACGAAACCAATATACCTATCTCACATGTAGTGCGGAGACTGCCTCAATTTTGTGAATCATCCCAGTAAACAGAGCATCACACTCAACACACACTCACACTAAATAATACACATCCCACACATCCACCGGATCGAAATATATTTTTTTTTACTTTTTTTAACATTTTATTAATTAAAATAAATCCTTGTATCCGTTAACGCTACATACAACAGATAAATAAATAAAATAAATCCTTGTATCCGTTTACGCTATTCGTAATTACGATTTAACCGTACAGATTCTGTATGATGAAATTTTGATTATCATGACCACCCCTGCGGTCCGTAAAACGATAAAAGTGATAATATCGCGAATCCGACCAGTCACAACATAACCTACTGATTCAATAGCCCTTATATTTTGTGACTATTTAATTTGGTCGGATTCGCGATATTATCGCTTTTAGCGATTTACGGACCGCGGCCCACGTCGTCACGTCGACGTATAATCACAGATCGTATAATGTATAGGTTAATTGTCGTCTCAGCAGTCACCACCGATAGATTTAAGCCTCCCAAAATGAATCAGGGAAATTTCCAATCAACATCGGAATTGATTATTAAACTATTAATATAAGTATTTAATTTAACTATTAATAAGATTAAAAAGACTTCAAATAAAAATACATAAAAAATTTGGATCACTTTAAAAACATCTGTTTAAGAAAGTATATTACGACTATATGGGACAAAATTCGGGGAATGATGATGTGCAAAAAAAAACATTTTAAAATCAATATCATTTATTATAATGTTGATATTATATTACACAGCTCTGTGTAATTTCTGTCTATTTCCACGTAATTTATGAATATATTTTCTGTCTTCCTCTTTAAGTGAGCTCGTATACGCATATTAAAAGAAAGATTTAGTTAATCGCTTAACTATCGTAGTTTCATGCAAATCAGTACAAAATATTGAGTCCGTGACCGAGTGGTTAAACATTTGCTGAAGCATAGGCGTAAAATGTTGTGATACCACATTAATTAACTTGTTAAGGTTGCTTATGTCTTCCAGGATATTACGACATTGTATTTTACTTGCTGGACCTTCCAAATCGCAACTAGCACGTTTCAGTCTTGTATCCTTAAACGGACATTCACTTTTGTAAATGCCAGAACTGGTGCTTGGAACAGCAACATCAGTTATTTGGAACATTTACTCTTTATGTAAGGCACTTGTTGTCTGAAAATTAATAATAATGTTAACATTATGATGAAAACATATTATAATGTTGCATTTTTGTCATATATTTAAAATACTTAAATTCTAAACATGTAATATAAATCATTCATCAATGGGATGATATGCAATTCTAATTACAAACTGAATTATATATCCAGATGGGAGTGGCACATGATAAAAATTCACAATAAAGTATTATTTTCTATACTAAGTATTTAAAATGTATGCATACATAAAAAATATATAGGCCTGAAATTTGATACTAAATGTATTACTAACCAATCATTCACAAATATACTTATTGTTAATTAAAAATCTTTACCTTTAATGGAGATATTGTATGCCTTAAAGAAGGAACTGCTGTTTGTTTTAAGCGCCCTGTTGTAGTGTCATAATTGGATTCATTAACATGTAAATTGCAAATCCTCACTTCCATTTTTGTCCATCTAATTTTGTCTTCAGTGTTATAATTGATAGCCACAATTTTCTCCGGGTACTGTCTTTAGGAAATCTAAAAAGGAAAAATATTGTTAACAATTACATAACTGTATAAAAAAACTAAAATGTATAGATAACAAAGAATAAGAGATTATATTAAGAGTATGTGTACATAACGAGTAAGAATCATAATCATGAAATGTATGCATTGCACATCTCGTACAAAATCTTGTATCAAAGAAAGTCTCAGATACATTTACATTTTGGTCGTTCTACATCAAAACGACTGTTTGTAAACAAACAAAATCACGTTACACAAATTCAATGAAATTCAACGTATATCTATATGATCTTGACTTATCAATCATTTACTAATATTTTGTTGGAAGCACCAACGACTATTTTTGGAAGATCGAACAAAACTATGATTCTTAATTACAATGATTCAATTTAAAAAATCACGGTTTAAAAATCTATGCGTGAAATTTTATATCACCTCCTGGACACCACGCACTATCACTACACAAGATTGCACCATTTTTCAATATCAATCAACGATGATTAGCGTAACGATAGCGAAAAATCTTGAACAAAGTCGTGAACTGCAAAGTAAACAACCGCCATATTGAGCCGATTTATATTGACATAACAGCGCCAATGTTGCCATATCGTCGGTCGGATTCATTACCAGAATATTTCCAAATTACGTGTTTTGAGCACGTTTTGAGATAACTATGTAGAATGGTAAGGAATTAAATATTTTTTTCCAAATCATCAACGGTACAACTTAAATTTTCGTTCTAATTGACAGAAAACTATTAATTCCAATAAAGAAAACAAAAATTTTGTATTCTTTTCGTTTTCAGTATCAATTTATTTTGAAATGTTCCGCGCTGCGACACTAAATTCTAAAGTGCATCCGGGCTTTAATAATGAAATATTTCTCAAAGTTCCAGTATGACTCTGAAATTCTATACCTAAAATATTTCTGAATTGATTGTATTTTTATTTCATTACTGGTTTATTTAGAAATATTCCAATTAACTACATCTTAGATTTTCAGGAATTATTTAATTTAATAATTAGAATATTTCACAAAATTGCTGATAACTCAAAAACTACACATGACATCCTAAATCTTAGTTACACACAATAAACTTAAACTAGACTATAATCTTCATATTATTTAGTAAATAAAAAAAAACACAAAATGATCTCAAGCACAGATAAGAGAATACAAGTCTCAAGATAAAGTAAAATAAGATTTGAATATTGTCAAAAACTTAAAACCTCAATTACTCAGAACATGTGATTTTGAAATGTTCCATTAGGCACCTACTGTTTCCGACCGACGATATTACCAAGTCTGCAGGATATGTAATAATAATTCATTGACTCATTTATAAATTCATCATCTAATGTAACTTTGTATTTGAAATCGGTAATTGTAGTTGAAAAATTTTAAGAAATATAAACTATTTGATTGAGCCCACAATCTAATGATTGTGGGCTAGTGTTACCTTTTTTAATGTTTTTACTGGGAGATTTAAATAAAGAAGTAGCAATACCGACCACACACTAAAAAGAGAGGTCAGACCACAGAGAACGAGATCGAGATATGTAGGTATTTGATTCAAGCTGTTGTGTGAAATGTGGTCTCCATCTTTATCTATAACTTCATGGTAGTACCCACTCGATACAGAATACACGTAATGAATATTCTAAAATAGTGAATTTGTATTCTAATATTACGATTTCGAATTTGAATTCTATTATTTCAAAAATGCGTCTCCGATAATGCAATGTGAGGCTAGCCTATGCATTTGTGCACGCTAAAACGTAGCTTACGCGGACATCCGATAGTTTTTTGTTGCCTGTACCTACGGCTCCTATATTTCTCGAGTCACTGTTTTTGCACCGCGTGGCGCGGAGCGGTGCGCTATTTGGCGCCTGCGCGCGGTGCCGCGCTCGCTCGTAGGTCACTTTATTCGTATAACTTAATATCTGTTATAATTTATTTTGCAAAGATGTTACACTTCTAATTTTTTGCGTAGTTATAAATAGCATTATTGTGATGAAGTGGTATGATCTTTAAAAACTTAAATACAATATTAGACCAAATATGACAAAAAAACTGAATTACTATGAAAGCATAAAATCTAGATTTCTAATCTTTCATAAGGAAATTCGGTAGTAAGTTTTATTACTGTTTTCCCAATATCAGAAACTTTAATTTTATATTGACAAAGTTATAAGCATTTTTTAGTTTCGGTATGAAGCAGGTACCTACGTAAAATTTCTAAAAACTTAATAGTATTATGATATCATTATTTCATACTAGATCCTGTATATTTCTTCCACTTAAATTTTATAATCACAGATTTTTTTACGAATTATATAAATACCTTAATTTTACCTAAAGCAGCCATTAAAATTTTCTAACTTTTTGCAAAATAACTCTTAAATATGTATTACATAAAATATCAAAAATTTGGAAACTTTATGAATTTCATAACTGAATCTTCTTCCACTACTGGACTATACCGCTGCACTAGCTCCACAGATGATCAAAACACAATAATATCCTATCCACAGACTCAACATTAACCATCATACATCATAGACTTTTATAAATCTATGTTCTACCTAAACTATAGAAGTTATCACGCGAAGCGCCTAAGTGAATATTTGAGTAAGTAGTTTTTAATTAGATATTTAAACCTCTTAATAATATTATCATATTTAGAAAGACACTTAGGCGCTTCGCGTGATAACTTCTATAGTTTAGATAGAACATAGATTTATGAAAGTCTATGATGTGAACAAGTTATTAATATCAGTGACGCATTAGGTAAACAAATTAATGTTTTTCGTATGAAAATTGCAATGATATCTCTCTCAAGACCGAAAATGCTGTGATAGTGAATTTATAGTGTTACAACTTCACTTCTTTGTTGAATGGCAACCGATCGTAAACACAACCATTACTGCCAAACTCAAGTTATGGATAAAACACGGTTGTTTGAGTTTACTTTTGAAAGATAGCCAAACATATAATGAGATTGTTTTGGGTTACCTGAAAAAGGACAAAACAGAACTTCACAATAACATAGACTTAATAGCACACAAATTATAACATAGTACAGTACGGTTTATATAGTACAGTAATTTTAAAATAGGGAAACTTAAAAAGATAATTGGGTTTTAACATTTATGGGTCTAGGAATAAAAGGCGGTAAGATGTCATATAAGCATACGGAGTTGTTGGGGGCAATTGAACAGAATATGTTCTGTGGATCTTTCCTCAGCGCCACAATCACATAGTGGTGTGTCTCGAACATGTATCTTGTACAGGTGGAGTGGAGTACACGAGTGGCCGAGTCTCAGTCTACACACAATGGATGTAGTGCGTTTGTCAGCAATTTTGTAACGTGAGAACCAGGGCTTTGTTGGGATATCGGGTTGTATGTATGTTGCTATAATATTTGCCCTTAATTCTTTGCGACTTTTTCCAAGATTCAAACCACGCCATCATAAGGTCCACTCTCACCAACGAGCACAGGTCTTACATATAAATCTTATAATGATCGTTGCAGCCCGATAGTATCGCGTCTTTTGCAAAGCCGCTTTTGCACAGCTTCATTACCCACTATGCCCGAGTGGCTAGGGATCCATGCTAAAGATACAGCTATGTTATTTTCGTGACAGGATCGACAATGTACATATGAAATTCGAAAAACACATAGGTACATGGCAGGATCGAACCACGGACCTCCCGATTAGAAGGACAGTGCCGAGTCCACAGCACCACCAACGCTCCCATACTCTACTCCTTACTGTACTAATTAAAAATTTGGAACTTTAGTTAGATATGAATGAGCCTTATTTAAACAATATACAATAAATACTTGTCTAGAAGATATCAATCAATAAGGGGGAAAAAATCCTTGGTTTCTAAAAATAGTTCTATTTCTTTACAGGCATTGCCAAGTGGAGTCACATTCAAGACTTTTATGACCTAGATAATGTAAAATCAAATTTCGTGATTGCTCCATCACTGAGGAAGGATCACTTAACCCTAATTGCAAAGAAAAGATGAAAGTTAGTCAGCTCAGGTTTTGAGTTATTCGGTGGTTGCAGGCATGTTTGCAAAAATATCCCAAGGTAAACTTACCTGCATAATAATAATTTATATTGTTATATCAATTAATCTGAACCTATAAATTTATAAAGATTTGATATGAATACCTAAAAATGACAAAACTAAAATTTATAGCTCAGAGCAAAGAGTTCTGATTAAGAAAAGCCGTGGGTCCCACCCCAGCCCCCATAGCATGAACACCGAAACACATCATCATCATCAACAGCTCATATACGTCCCAACCGAGGGGCTCGAGCCTACCCTAAACTAGGGCGATTAGGCCTTGGTCAACCACGCTGGCCAAGTGCGGGTTGGTCGACTTGACACACAACCTGTAAAGAAATTCTTTCTTCACAGGTGTGTGCAGGTTTCCTCACGATGTTTTCCTTCACCGTAAAAGCGTCGAATAAACGTACATATGAATTCAAAATTTGAAAACACATTGGTACGTGGCAGGGTTCGAACCGCTACCTCCCGATTGGAAGGCGACAGCCTTACGCACTACGCCATCGACGCTTACACTACACCGAAACACAATATGATAAAACAATAAATCAATATGAATGATAAAGCACTAAACTGTTTTATCATAGCGTGTTTTGTTGATCATGCAACGGGGCAGGCCTGATAAATTTTTTCTAGTTTAGTTTTAATACCTTGAGTTACCTACAAAGTTCATAAAAAATTAGCAAACAGCAGCTGATTTTAACTGAAAGTAATATTTATAAAAATATTTCATCCAGATGTTGGCATGTAAGATTTCTCATTGTGAGGGTGAATATTGGCTAACAATGCAAAATAAGGAAAACAGCTAGAAGAAATAAGTCGATTGAGTTGTAGTGTTGGACTGTCGGATGGCTCCTAGGAAAAATATTGCCTGAATTCCTAGTTTATATATTTTGACAATTTTCATTATTTAGTTTTTTTTAACTTTCAGGTGAACTGCCTGCAGGTGCAATTACAGCGGCGGGAATTGTCGCCGTAAACAGCGAGTCCGCTGATTTGAGGAGAGGCAAACCACACTCAACAAACATAACCATGAACTCACCGCATTTCAAACATTTTGAACTAATGAAAATTTTTTTGAGGAAGTAGAATTTATTGGATGCCGGAGCCCACCACCTTCGAAAAATGGGTGGGTCTGGACTTTAAGAGGTATTTTACAAATATTTTAAAATCTTAAAGAAAAACAGGATTAAATCTCTGTCAACCCGTCGGCTTCAGCAGGATGCACTGGAAAATTTATTTGGCTCAATTCAGGCAAATTGTGCAAATTGCAATCCAACTGCCTCACAATTTTATTTATGTCGATCGACATATATCGATCAACAAAAGCATCTGTCCTTTTCACTTCTTAGGAATATCTGTCAAAGTTATCGGTTTTTGTTTATCGAGAGTTCCATGTCCGCAGGGGTGTTTTACTATGCAGTTGTCATTCTTCCCTTGGGTATATATGTGTTCTGTGCGCATGTTGCGCACAGAACACAGCATCGCAGTATACATTTTTCTGCCACATTTTGCGGGAGGCGAGGTAAACACGCATGGCACACTACGAAAATCTAGCATTCAACTACAGATACGCTATGAAATAGCAAAATAGCACAATGAAAATATTACCTCACTATAAAGAAACACACACACACATCGACAAATTAACGTGTATCTCGCAATCGCCCACAAATCATGCCCGTGTACTGTGTTGAGCTACCAACGTACCATTGTATTTTACTATCGTAACGGCAGAAAAATTAATTCAAAATTGTACATAAATAAAACAGGTTTATGTATATTTCATACTTACATGTCATAGGAAACGCCATAGTCTTGAAGATTTGAGTTACTGGATAGCCTTTTGCAAGCCACTGCACAATTAACCATTTTTTACGAGCTCTTACTTGCGATACGAAACGACACCTAATGGCAGCGGCTGCGCGTCAACTAGTTTTATATAACGTGTATGGTCATATGGTCAACGTAAATTGGCAGAGGGGTTCGCCCAGCCTTGCCATCTCCCGTCTGAATGCTCTAAGATAGAGTTATTATTATACAACGCTATTATTATACAACGGAACGCACCCAACCCGAATGTCGAAAAAGCGCGGGAAAAATCGAAATTGGCGGGTGGTCTTTTCTCAATTTTATTAAAATATAAAGCAATTTAACAAATAGGATCTTGATAAGTATTTAAATAGTTTATTTTTATTATTAGTGTTTATGTAGTTCCTGTTATTTGGTAAGTGATCACAATTTTAATAGTAGTCTAGGCTTATGAATGAACCAGACGACCCTGGGGGCACATGCCCTCAGGTGTCTCATTATGTTACAATTAATAATGCCGAAAATGTCGAGGGAATGGACACTGAAGGATCTATTTTCACTGGCTGTTCTGATACAACTTCCTATAATGCTAAACGCAAAAGGGCATATGTAAGAAAAATCTGTAAAAATTGTAACAAAAAGAAGCGAAGTAATCAGAACAAACAGTCCATAGTCAACTCTACGGATACAGATTGTCGTTGCAACTCACAAATAATTGACAATGAATTGCTACATAGTCACAATACCCAAAACAACTTGATATACCATCTTCACAATCACAGCAAGTGACCGCCTCAGATAGATCAGAATTACCTAAGCCTTTCCAACCAATAGGAAGAGTATTATATCACATGTCTGACTCTGCACCATAGGTTGTTCATGTTGCAAATGAACATAATACCATACATCCAGTAACATTTGGTCATTTTTTGAAGCGGAACTCATTTAAAAATATTATTAATGGTAGCCTTAAGAAAATTGGTCGTAACAGAATAGCTATCTCATTCTCAAATTTTGAAGATGCGAACAATTTTCTGTCTAATGATATTTTAAAGAGCAAAAATTACAAAGCTTTTATTCCATATTTTAATGTTACTCGGATGGGTATAGAAAGGGGTGTGCCTTGGGAGTGGACAGACGAGGAAGTGTTGAGTAATATGACAGTTCCAATAGGATGTGGTAATATTATTAAAATAAGGCGATTAAAAAGAAGAGTCCCTATTAATGGCAAAATTGAGTTCCTTCCTATTGAGACTGTTGTACATACTTACTTTTGATGGTCAAGTACTTCCGAAACGTGTTTTTCTATGCTACAATGCTCTTTCAGTCGATCTTTACATTTTTCCTACAATACAATGTTTCAATTGCTGCAGATATGGTAATATTAAAAGTAATTGCAGGTCTACTCCTAGATGTTTTAAGTGCGCGGCTAATCATTCAGGAGACAGTTGTTCTGTAGACGAAGAATTTTACAATTGTTGTTTATGTTCGGGTTCTCATATGCCCAACAGTAAAAAAATGTCCAGAGTTCTCTAGACAAAAAGGCATTAAGGAAACTATGGCGAAAAACTGCATGTCATATGCTGAGGCAATACAATTACATCCACCAATTACTAAGTTGTATTCTGATGTTCTTACCTCTCCATCTCCATTAAGTTATAGTGATTCCCAACAACAACATAGTCCTAACCTACCCATCAACAGACAAACAAATAATAATACTTCCTACAGAAAAACAGTTTTCTTAAAACCGACCTCTAGAGATAATATTCCTAAAACTAGTAGAGGTTATGATAAAACTTATCATCGGGATCTATTGAGTGAATTTAAGTTACCCACACCTGCAGATGGGTGGGTGTGCATTAAATATTATTCAAAATATGAATTTATCTGAACTTTCAACCAAAGAATTAATTATAGCTTTAATTTCTTCTTTCGTGCAAAATATTTTTTTTTCAACCACATGAAGGTAATAGTGTCCCTGAGTAAACAATTTCTTCTCCAAGTCTTGCTTCTTCTTTAAATTGGTCCACATTATCATCTTCTTTTGGTAGCGATCATTTCCCTGTAATTATAAATTTTCCACTTATAACGAGTACTCGCCCACATAAACGTCAACCTCGCTTAAAGCATAAATTACTTGGAGACCAATGGAGTTTATTTAAAGAAAAAGTTGAAGAATTAATAACTACTCTTCCTAATATTCAGAACAACAATCATATGGAAGTATCTTCTGCTTTAGCTTCTTTGTTGATCAAATCAGCTGACGAAGTATTCCCAATAAAATCAGGTGACATTGACAGCTGTCGAATCCCCTCCCCTCCCTGGTGGGATCATGAGTGTTCGATACAAATAAAAAAAGGAAAGAAGCTGAAAAGGCTTACAAGAATAATTCAACTGATGAAAACTATAACATCCTTTCTACACTAATTAAAAGTACTAGAAAGCTGTTCAAACAAAAGAAATGGGAGAGTTGGAGAAAATTTTGTTCATCGATTTCACCTGATACACCGGTCTCTCTCGTTTGGAATAATATTCGTCGATTCCGTTGTGCATTCAAAGAATCAATATCGCCTTTCATTCCTGATCCAATTGCTGGCGAGTTTCTTGATAATCTTGCTCCCCCTTTTGTCCCTCTCAGACCCGACTGTGAAAAAATTGCATTTTCCGAAGAAAACGGTATCTGTTCTCCTTTTAGTATTTCCGAATTGAAAGGTATTTTATCTTATACTAAGGATTCATCTCCTGGCCATGATGGAATACCTTACTAATTTATCAGTAATTTGAGTGATTCTAGTCTAAATTATATTCTTTCCCTTATTAACTCCATAATGGAAAATGGTAATATTCCTATTTCATGGAAAAAGCAAGATATCATTCCTATTTTAAAACCTAACAAACCCTCTAATGAATCAACATCCTATAGACCCATTGCTCTTTTATCTGTTTTGACAAAAATAGCAGAACATCTTGTCAAAAATAAACCTAACAAACCCTCTAATGAATCAACATCCTATAGACCCATTGCTCTTTTATCTGTTTTGACAAAAATAGCAGAACATCTTGTCAAAAATCGATTAAGAGTGGTATGTTGAAACTCAGGGACTATTAAGCTCGACCCAATATGGGTTTAGAAAAGGTAAAAGCACTATGGATAGCCTAGCCATATTCACAACGGACATTCGCCTAGCTTTTTCTCATAACGAATCCCTTTTAGCTGCTTTTATTGATATTTCCGCTGCTTATGATAATGTTGTTTTGAGTATTCTGAAGAGTAAACTTGTCCAACTATTAGTACCAAAAATTTTATTAATTTCATTATGAATTTGTTATCAGAGAGATCAGTAAATATTACTCAAAATAATAATACTCAATGAAGAGTAATTTGGAAGGGCTTACCTCAGGGTTCTGTATTGAGCCCTTTACTATATAATATTTATACACATGATTTAGATTCTTCCCTTGGGAATATTAATGTATTACAATACGCAGATGACTTGCTTTTGTATTTAAGTGGTATAGATATTAATCAACTATGTTTTTCATTAACTGCTTCTTTAAACATGCTTAAAAGTTAGTTAGATAATAACGGTCTCACATTGTCTGTTTCAAAAAGTTCTTAGTTTTATTTTCTAGATTAAGATTTCCTCCTGCTATTAATGTTATGTATGATAATATGCGTTTACCCACTAATAGTGAGGTAAAATTTTTAGGAGTTATTTTTGACAGTAAAATGTCTGGTCTATCTCACTGTTATTATGTAGCAGCTAGATGTGAACGGATATTTAACATAATAAGATGTTTATCAGGAGTTTGGTGGGGAGCTCATCCTGCTTCTTTGAAATTAATCTATAATGCATTAATACGGAGTGTGTTGGACTATGTTACATATTTTTTGGAACCGTGTAGCTTACTAGGCTTTAAAAAATTAGACGGAGTCCAATCCAAGTCTTTGCGATTAATTACTGGCGCTATGAAATCCAGTCCTATTAACGCTCTTCAGGTAGAATGTGGTGAACCTCCGTTAAAATTCCGCCGCCAATACTTATCTGATAGATATATTTTCCGTGCCTTTCAGTCTTTAAACCATCCTCTTTACACAAAGCTTTCCCTACTATCTGAACTAATAAATTTATCCTCATACTGGTCACATAAATCCCTTCCATGTATTATTATCAGCTTTCGAAAATTTGTTTCACTTCAAGCCCCAATGCACCGATCCAATTTTCTCCCTCTTTTTTCTTGCAGCTATGAAACTCTTATCCTTCGGTATTCTCGATATTCGGAAATGTGATAAAAATGTGAAGTTCAGTTTTTTGGCCTTACTACATGACACTTGGAAAGATTGGCATCATATGTATTGTGATGCGTCAAAGACTTCTCCTTCTAGTAATGTGGGTGTAGGTACTTATCACACCCAATACAATATAATACAACAAGTTAAACTTCCCCCTGAGTCTTTAGTGTTTTCCGGAGAATGCTTTGGTATTTTTAAATGCTTAGAGTATATTCTATTAGCTAAATTAAAAAAGACGATTATATTTTCTGATTCTAAAAGTGCTCTGGAAGCTCTGTGTAAATTTCCTTTTAAAACTAATTGTATACACCCTATAATATAGATTGCCGTAAATTACTTTACCAATGCTTCTCTCGTGGTTTCCACGTAGAGTTTGCGTGGATTCCTGGACATCGTAATATAGCCGGTAATGAAAAAGCAGATACATTAGCTAACCTTGCTTCTACCTGTGGAGATCCATTCCCTTATAAAAATTACTGTTGCGATCTGACAGCCCGAGCAAAACTTTCGCTGAGAACTTCTTGGGAAGAAGATTGGAATAAACTCAGAACTTAAAGGTAGATACTATAAATCCATTCAACCTCTTATTCCTATAAGACCATGGTTTACTAGTATGGTTTTATGTAAAACAGCAACATCAATCATTATAAGATTACGGATTGGACACACTTCTACCCCTGCTCACTAGGCTAAGTTTAAAATTATTAATTCTGATTTATGTGATTGTGGTTCTGCTGTAGGTGATGTAAATCACATTATCTTTTCCTGCCCTTCCTACGATCACTCTATGTTGTTTGAATCCTTATCATCCCTTCATGTTCCTTTCCCGACTTCAGTTCCGGTTCTTATGGCTCAAAATAACATCATCATCACAGCTTATATACGTCCCCACCGAGGGGCTCGAGCCTACCCTATGTTAGGGTGATTAGGCCTTAGTCAACCACGCTGGCCCAGTGCGGATTGGTCGACTTCACATACATCATTGAATTTCTTCGCAGATGTATGCAGGTTGCCTCGCGATGTTTTCCTTCACCGTAGGAGCGTCAGACAAATGTACATATGAAATTCGGAACGAAAAACACATTGGTACATGGCGGGTCTCGAACCCCGACCCCCCGATTGGAAGGCAAGTGCCGAGTCCACAGCGCCACCGACGCTGTCAAAAATAACATAACATAAATATATATATAAAAAAATAAAATATATAAAAATAACATAAATATATATAAATCTATTTCCTCTTTTTTATGTTCAAACAATATTAAATTTTGACCTATACATAGTTTATTTTGATGTAGATAGCATAATAATATATTTATTCTTATATGTCATTTTTGGATTTCCTACCCCTTTTTACCCTTTTTTATCTTGATCCTATTATCCCATTCCGATTCCGTGTTCTTTTTCCTATCTAAACGTTTCCCAAAGAACAATGGCCACTTTCCATACATTGGAAAACCTGAAAATGAAGTATCATGTCTAAAGATAAATTGTATGAAAACAAGTACCTCTATGGTTAAGAAATTATGTTGTAAAGACAGTTTTCTCAATAGAGGCCTAGGAATTTCGTAATACACGGAAATTCATTTTGAGGTTATCTTGTATTTTGATTTATTTATTGATAAATTGGAAGTTTTTGTGAACAAAATGAACTAATTTAGTTTTACATAAAATACTACTAATACCACTCATTTTATTGTTGCACAGATTAATTGATAGACCTGAGTAGATAATAAAATCAAAAATCCAGTGTGTAGTAAGTAAAAAAATGTTTCTTTATTCATCATCATCTTTTAAGACAACTTTATCAAGTAATGCAGCTGGAGTAGGTACAGATATTCTCTTCATATCAAGCCCACGCTAAGTATAACATGGGCACAACATAGCATAATATAACAGCCTATGGTTCGGCGACCTACCAAAACATCAGTATTCCAATATAGATATATACTTTTCTTGACATGTGCCTTAAAGAAGATAACGGAGTTCAAGGGAAAGTAGGGTCAAGTCTAGACATATATCACGGAAATAATCGCACAGTAAGCAGGATCACAAGTAGGTATCACAACAAAACGCAAACACATGAAAAGAGCAGACAGCAATTTGACATTGACAGATCGGCTGACGCTCCCTGCGTTCCGTAAAACGATAATAGTGATAATATCGCGAATCCGACCAAAGTCATAACATAACCTACTGATTCAATAGCCCTTATATTTTGTGACGATTTAATTTGGTCGGATTCGCGATATTATCGCTTTTATCGCAATTCGGAACGAACCAGCTGTAGGTCACCGATAATACGTCAAAAACGTTCCGTTACTAGCATGTGAAATATTTTTGTTGTTCATAAAAGAATGAATAATTTTTAAATATTATTTCAATTAGTTGAATTACTTTAAGCTAAGAATAAAAAAGGTTTTGATATAATTTTTAATAACATTAAGCTTTGCTCAATATTTCAACTTGAACAATAACAACTTTATTTCAAATAGACGTGAAACAGAACTTTTTTTAAAAAGTATGTCCAAGCCACAGATTATATAGCGAGTTAAGGAGAGAATAATCACTTTCCGGATGCGTTCAGGAGTTTTAAAACGCTTATTATCTTAATTGTTAAGGAGTAGGTATATAGCAAAACTTCCGATAAAAAAAATTATCGGAAGTTTTGCTATATACCTACTCCTTAACAATTAGTAATGGACTTCCGAAAAATAACGCCTGACACCATCAATTAGCTTATTATCTTATCTTTTTTCTTAAATATCTTCTTTCGTAGATGATTTAAAAGTATAGCTGTTAGCGGAATCGATACACTATAAAATCACCTTGATATTAAAATGAGTTTCATTTCTAGACATCATCAGGGGCCTTACCATGAGCTCTTATCGCAGGCCTTAAACAGTATTGCTGTCTATTTCCGTACCATGACCGGCTTAAAGCAGCGCGTTTGCAGGCCTGCTTAAAATGACGTCACGAAACCGTTCACCTTTTTTTATGTATGAACTTTCGTACCATGACCGCCCATTTGACAGTTTGAAAACTGCTTTTGAACGTCCTAAATGTCAAATAAAGCAATCTCTAAAAAGTTGCTCTTCAGCGGCTGTAACAAGATTGTTAAGTGGATTTGGCCCAATTTGGCGGAATTTTCATAAGATAATTGTTAAAACTAACTTTATTTAAGATGTTTTCAAACGGCTGTAATGACTTTTTCTCTAATTTTAACTCCCTAATTTTCGTATAATTAGTAGCCGAGTCACGCAGAGTGTTTTTAATTTTTATATAGTTTTCACAGTGTTTATTACTCTTGAAAGTTGAGATATTGCTTGTGATGTGATGTGACGATAATGAAATATTTGAATTTTTGGAGAGTGAACACCGCACGGAGTTAAAACAAGTGACATCGAGAGAAGCTATGATACTCTCAGAACAATCAAACCTACCTTTGATTCAGAGGAAAATGAATTTCAGTATAAAAAAAGTACCTACTCTGTGAAAATGAATTTATTAAGCAACTAGCGACCCGCCCCGGCTTCGCACGGGTGCAATGTAGATACTAATGTGGGGCAGTTTGGAGTGATTAATAATATTATAAAATATGTATATTACATACAAACCTTCCTCATGAATAGATAGGGTGATCTATTGCTGAAAACTGCATTGAAATCCTTTGCGTAGTTTAAAGATTTAAGCGTACAAACAGAGAGAGTAACTTTGTGTTATTATACTATATTATAATAGATAGATGTTAGTTGTTTATTGATTATATTAAAAACCCTTGCCTTTACTTACATTAATTTTATTTTGTTCTACTTTATCTAATGTTAAGCGTAATGTAGGTAACATTTTTCATTCTAACCATGTTTGGTTACCTCCAGAGTTGGTTAGGAATTTTTACTATACTTTCAACCGATAGTGAAAATTAAGTTCAAATGACTGAAATTTAGAAACAAAGGTCACTTCGGATCATTTTTTGTAGCAACCTTTAATTCACAGCTTAGCAAAAACAACCTTTTCTGTTACAGGGTTTTAACAGCTGCTTATCGTTATGCACATGGATCATACCAAAATTCAACTGGGGAACCCCAAAATGTTGCTCAACAGACAGGTTTCCTGTTTTATCACAAGAAATTGATGCCATTAACAATGTGCAAATAAGAAATAAATGTGGTTTCCAAAAATATGCTAAAAGAATGTAATGTGTATGAGTTAAGGTGTGTATAATAAAGGCTAATACGATTCAAATTGTGAACTTACTACCTTACCTACTATGTTCCCATAATGGTGTAGTAAGTTCATTCCTCCTCATCTGTGGAGAAACCTGTGCCCAGCGGTGAGTTGAAGTGGTGGTGGCATTTCACCAAATTATTAAGGATAAGCATTAACTTTGCAAAATGCTTCTATAGCTTTTACCAAACCTAAACATAATATCTTACCATCCTAACTAATATTATAAATGCGAAAGTGAGTTTGAGGCAAAAAGGCACTTCTTGTTCCACAAACAAAATTTCTTTCTGCAGATGTGAATTTAATTTTGTGGCAAAAAAAAAATTATTGTACCTACTACTTCCTAAAGTTGAAAAAGAGTAATAAATGGTTAAAACTCAGTTTACAAAATAATTAATATGACTTCATTCATTAATACCTTCCCAAAAATTTTTGTGCTATGGGAAATTTCTATGTATTACATAGAAAAAAACAATATATTAAATAAAAAAAAATATTTCAGATGTGCATTGCAGACAGATCTAAGTATTTTATTTATTTATTCTTTATGTACACAATGTTCGTACAAAGGCTTAATGCCTGTGGCAATTTCTTCCAGTCAACCTTAGGGTGGTGCAGAAAAGGGTAATGCGGTAGATGTGGAACAGCTTATTAAGAATATTATATGCATATAACATAAAATTCTACTACACAAATAAAATAATTAAAATAAACTAATATATATTATCTAAAATGCCTACGACCAACGAGATAATTGCAATCTTTTGATTGCCAATGTCTAAAAAAATCAATTCTGTTGTGCAAAATGCCTTCGCAATTTATTTTTGAAGCTAAGCTTGCTTGGGGCGTTTCTTACCTCTAGAGGGAGGGCGTTCCATATAAGAATAGATTGGACAAAAAAGGATGAGTGAACAATATCAGAGCGATGAGGAGGAACTATGAGAATGCCATTGAAGGCAGAACGAAGGGTTTTGTTATGAGAGGTACATAAGTTCTGAAAATGTGTCTTGAGGTAGAAGGGTGTGTTAGGGTTATGAAGTAAGTATATGCACATTGTTGTTAGCATATAATGTTCACACTCAATAAGACACAGAAAGGAGGGCATTCAGTGAAATTAAGCTTTCAATTCTTTAAAGTGGATATATCATTTCACCATAACACTTATTAGGTTTCTTATGCTACCTACAAGGGTGTGCGCTTAGTCTCGTCGATCATCAGTTAACCTCACCAGGGTCAACTGATGATCGATTGAAAGAAAGAAATTAACTCGTGAGAAATGCTCGGGAAAAAAAATGCTTAATTGCAACATCACAACAATGTATGTGTTGATGCAAATCACCTAGGGTCTAATCACGAATCATTTACTTGGACAAATCATCCTCTCATTTAGAAAATTTAAATACGCTAGATAACAAAGCTTTATTATTATTGGTTAAAATAAAACGAATAACATTTTTCCAAAATATAATAAAAAGTTAGGCTCAAAACAATGAAATCAAACACAAGAAACAAAAAAATACTACAATGTTAGTCTTAAAATAAAACAATCATTTCAGGTTATTCCCAATCTTTCTTGGCCCAGATTTTCGCCTCTGTATTCACACTATGCAATGAAGCTAATCTTGATTAATCCAAGAAGCATTTAAGCAAACGTCTACTGCAGCGCAAGATCCATCTATTGTGGCAGACATGAAGCAGCAGCCAAAAATGAAATTTGTTGTTCGCTTCTGGGTTGTTCACCAGATATCCTATGACAAATATAGGTACTTCTTCAAATTTTGCTGTCTCTGAGTGAGTTTCTTCAATAAAGCAAACAAAATTCAGGTTTTTAAGATTCAACTTATAATAAAACATTTATTTCTTCACAATAACTGTCTTTTATTCGTATGAGTACCACACATTCAAATTAATTTACACTTTTTGGATTTATTCGCATATACCTATTTGGTTTTAAACATTTCAATAATTTAGCCCCACATATGGATTGCTTTTCAGTATTCATGGTAATGAGATGACTAAAGCTGGTGGGTGTTGAAGAGTAACATCATAATTATTATTCATTTACTAAACATAAATTGTGCAATGCTTTCCATATCTTTTTCCACTTCTCGCTTGTGCAGACTTATTAAAACCTATATACTGGTTATATGTATTTTACCAGACGTCTTCCAAGTCATGCAAACATAACATTGACGAACCCAGATAAAATTCGAGTTGATTTCATTCAGAAGTAATCAGAGAAATCTCTGGAAGTAATAGGTAGATATTCTTAGTTCTTATCGCTGTACAAAGCACGACGATGTAAATTACTTGTAAACACTTTGTACAATGAAGAATCAACACAATAAACTGCCGACACACTTTTCTATCGGCTTAAAGAAGAAAATGCAAACAAAACATCTGTATTTTAGAACACGATTGGTCGTTGTCTAAAATTCTTTTTTGTTTGGTGGTGTTTCCCTTTTGGATTTCCCCAGAATCGAGATTGTTGCTCAGTTTTCATTTTTCAGAAGGATGGTAATGCCCTTGTAAGACTGCTTTCTTGACATGGATCGTGAAAAAAGTACAATGGGTATGTGTATTTTATACAAAACTTCGAAGATCTTTAATTCTTTAAAATTTTCTGCCACAATAAATTAATGTACGTACATAGGTTAAGTACGTTCATAACAAGCTATGAACATTTCCTTCCACTATCAATAGCTTGGAAAATTCTTGGAGAATGTAGAGTAAAGATGTAATAAAATAAAGACAACTATAAATTATAATAACTCATATCTTAAGAATAAAAAACGTTAAAACGAACAACAAAAATAACAAATAATTGTAAATATGTTGAGATATTCTCTTTTACCGGTTCAACCGGTTTTTAATCTTTCAATGGTTTTCGAACGCTTCCGAAGAAAAGAGATGTCAGATACAAGAGTTGTATAGCGCTATCTCGTTTTAACATTAAGGCAGACCAGAGACAAATAACCGTTCACCTTACGACTCAAGCAATCTATAAGCCGTTCACCTAAACAGGGCTCATAGTACGATTTTAAGCAATCCTGTTTAAGGCCTGCTTCAGAACTGCATGGATTATGGATGGTTTTATAAAAGCTCATGGTAAGGCCCCAGGTCCAAAGTGGCCAATATTCTTTTGTCGTGGCTAATGCACAAGCCGTGCGGAGCCATTAACAAAAAAAAAAGACTGCAAGGCGTAGTTATTTATGTTCTGTGATTGACAGACTGCCTTGGGTATATGTGTTCTGTGCTGTGACCTGTGTAAACAATAATAACTTTCGAAGTCTCGACACATACAAATTGAATTGAATTGACTCATTTGTGAATAAAAACATATATAACAAATCGAAACACTCTAAATAAAACTTAAGATGTAACAATGAACTAAGTAATACAAGTTTTCCAAGTAAGCTAACACACTTATAAAGCTCATTAAATTTATAAAATAATTTAATTTTTCTTCAGCCCAATAGGTTTTTATAATAAGTACGTTACAATCTTATTTTATTGGATCGAAATGAAGCCATGGACAAGACTCATAAAAGCTACAAAACGAAAATATCATATATCTAATGTATTATACAGGAAGCTAAACACTAAAGTTCCATTTGTTGACCTCTACCAAAAGATAACTGGTAATAATTTCAATGTTCAGGAGTTTCAGGACTTCAGGTTACTTTATTCTATTCAAGATGAGGTTTCCGTGACAGGCCGAAGTCTTCCTTTTCATGCATTCCGTTTCATGCATTATACTAGTTTCCGTGATTAAAAATATAACATCCCTAGGTTATTTTTATCAAAAATGCAATAATTATTTCCACATTAAATCAAAACAAGAATATCAGTCCAGTTAAATAAAATTATAATTCTGAAAAAATATTTGTTAAAGTTTACCAATAAAATATTTGTGTAAGTAAAGTATATGTTCACTGGGCAATGACGTTGCCGACGAGCTGGCTAGGAGGGGATCCGACATAACGGTTTTCGGACCTGAGCCCATCATACCAATTCCCTTCAGCCAGATTCGTGGATGGCTGCAAGAGTATACCCGCACACAAGCACAAGACCACTGGCTCTCGACTCCAGGCTGCAGACAGTCAAAGGAAGCCATGCCAATCCTAAATAACAAACTGACCAAACGCATATTGCGTCTGGACAGGAACAGTCTGCGGCTGGTGACGGGAATCATCACTGGACACCAGGGTTGATAAAAATCATGATTTTTTTGTTTTTGACAGATTTTTTTGATTTTTTTGATTTATTTAGAAACTTCAGGGAAAAGTCATGATTTTTTTATTTAGTTATTTTTTTTAATATCATTTGGTAAGCTTTTATTAATTTCTGGCAAATTTAATAGAAATCAGTCCAAAAAAAAAATGTAAACTAACAACACTCCCACCCACGTCATGTGAATCAAGTACTTAAATAGAAAACACAGGGAATTCCCCAAATCGTGCGTGTTTTAAGATAAAAATCGTTTCGTGTTGATATTGGATTCGAGTTATGATGCATAAAATAAATATCATTACAGTTTTTTAAAAATCTACTTAATACTAAAAAAATCATTTTTGATTTAAATCATAGATTTTTTAAAATAAATCACTTGATTTAAATCAGTGATTTAAATCACGATATAAATCACGATATAAATCATTTGATTTAAATCAATCAACCCTGCTGGACACTGCTCACTAAACAAACACTTCCACACCATAGGCATAACAGATAGAGATGCAGAGCATGCTTAGGGGCCGAGGAAACGGTGTCACATGTACTCCTTGAGTGCACAGGTGTTACCAAAATACGAAAAAACACCCTTGGATCTCCCAATTCTGTTACAGAATCCCTGGACAGACTCGGAGATCTCATACGCTTCTGGAGGGAGGTGGGCTGGCTGGAGTGATGGCCGCCCTCACGTACAATGGTCCACCTTAAGGATTAAATGCAGAAACCGACCCCGATAACATAGAACATAGTATATGTTCCGATTCACAATTCAAGTACATACTTAATTAAAAAAATATTTTCTTCAGAATTATAAATAATTATATTTAACTGGACATATATTCCTTTCTATTTAATGTGAAATTAATTGTTGCATTGTTGATAAAAATAACCGCAGGAAATGTTATATTTTTAAAACTTAATATTTTTAATCATGGAAACTAGTATGCATGAAATGGAAAACTTCCACCTGTCACCCAAACCTTCTTATCTTGAATAGACTATAATTTGGCTACTATTTTCCTCTATCTTTCTAATATAACTGCTTATTGTCTTGTAATCATTCTAAAACTCAGGACACATCCTTGTGGAGGATAATTTATATCACTTGAAAAAGAAACATCCAAATATTGACAATCTGACACATGATCGTCTGCAATATACATTGGATATACTTCGAAAGTTTGATATTACTCCCTTAGAAGCATGTCAGAATCCTCATATATTTTCCATGAACCCAATTACAATGGATAATTACGGAGCAATTTTAAAGGAATGTGGTTTCATCAATATTACTCCAAGTCACGTAATCAGGTATAAATTCATTATTTCACTTACTTTAAAATAAGAAAATACAATTTTAATTTAAAAAAAGTGTGTTATATAAATTTTTCTTTTTAGATATCATACAGTAGTAAGAACTAAAACAATTGAACAGTTAAAGAAAAAAAAACTTGTAAGATGTGATTTCATGTTAGAAGAAAGTCTGTTGAATTATTTTGAAGAATGGCCTTCCTGTTACAAATCCTTAGAAAAATTTGATGAATCTATTACTTCTATATGTATGTAATGTATATTTAAATTCTATGAATATTTTTTTAAATAATATTTATTAAAAAATCTTTATATAAGCAACCTTTATATAATATACATAGGAATAAACAGCTACAAGTATTACATTGCTTGTTAGCCATTTTACATATCAAATAGTTTAAAACAATAAATACTTTGCATATATTTTGAATTATTTAATAAAGGCTAAATTATTATGAAAACAAACTGATGAGTATTTTAAATGTATTAAAATAAATAACATGACATGTTCATGTTATTTAAATACATAAAATAATAATTATTTACCTTCATCTCTGTATATTTTAGTGAAGATCCGTATGAGTGTCTTAGAAAAATACCTTCGATGGAGACTGTCAATTTCATCAGAAGAATTTCAAAGATATTGCCAGCATTACTTGCCCTTGAGACATAAACCAATGGCTGACATTCAAGATGCTTTGAATATTGCCCAAAATATCATCAAGCTTGATCCAGAGCTTATCAGAAGGAATGGTTTCATAATTTCAGCTGACCCTGTAAAAACAAAGATGATATTAAAAAATGTCCAAACGATAGCAGGCTTAGACATAGTAGATGCAATAAAATTGGAACCTGCTATTCTAAAGAATAATGACACATCAATAGCACTAATTAAAAATATATTAAAGGTGAGTCTAAAAATTATGATGCATTTCAAACAAATATTTTAGTTCATCAAAAAAAAAAACAAAAAACAACAAACTTCAATAACACCAAAAACTCATAATAAATATAAGAATACTTACATGTTGCATGTATTATTATATGAACTCCTAATAGTCCTAACCTACCAGAAACCTTCCATCATCAGCTCAGTAACACGATATGATGACTACCAGATGCAAATACCTGAATATCTTCAGAAGAATCATGAAATACGTTTGAGGTGCCTATGATTTAAAAGTTTTCCCTCGATATTCCTGGGATCCCAACATCAGATCATGACTTGGTTACAATGAGATCACCTCGGGAGTATACTCCTGCTTGATGATGTAATCCTGTAATCCCTCATCAGGGACATAGAAGAAGAGATCTCCACTTTTGTCGTTCTTGTGCGGCAACTTCCAGGTCCGTCCAGCCGAGTCCAGTTGATGCAGCCCCTTTTTAACTGAGCGCCTCCAGGTGATACGGGGGCGGCCCGGCCTTCTTCTCTCATACACTTGCCACGTTAACCCTTGTTTGGATAGATGTGTGTCTGGTCTTCTCAACACAATGATCCAATCCAGCGCCATTTTTTCATTAGTATCTCCTTGTAGATGGGTTTTTGGTCAGTCATCACCCACAGCCTTGCATTTGCATATATTTTGGAGATGGTTCGTGGCCATGAGATCCCCCAGTATGCGCCGTAAACATTTGTTCACAAAGACCTGTAGCTTGCTGGTTACTTCATTTTTGACGAGCATCATGTCACATCCGTACAGGATGACTGACTTGACATTGTAGTTGAATATTCTGATCTTTGTACGCCGAGTGTTTATGGCAGACGTCCAAACAGGTTTCAATTGCGCATACGCGGCTCTGGCTTTGTTGATGCGCGCCTCTACATCCGCTTCTGCTCCCCATAGTGGGTCCACGACGTTCCCCAGGTGGGTGAAGCGCTGCACTTGTTCGACAACCTCGCCATTGACATATATAGGCGCTGCGTCAGGGGTATTTAGGCGCATGTCTTTGGTTTTGCTGCGGTTGATGCGCAGCTTTTCTTTAGCAGCTTCGCTTGCGAGGTCGTCGGTCTTGGACTGTAGGCGGACACGGGATGTGGCGAGCAGACAGAGATCGTCTGCGAAGTCTAGGTCCTCGAGGGTCTTTCCATGCAACCATGGCAAACCTCTCCCATCTTTACTGGTCACTCTGCGCATCACATCATCCAAGACAAGAACAGCAGCGCTGACAACAAGCAGCCCTGTTTCACTCCGGCGGTGACCGTTATCAGGTCAGTTAGCAGGTCTTGGTGCAGCACCCGGCAAGAGGAACCCTCATAAAGGCACTTCATTATTTCTATAACTTTGACCGGTATACCTCTTCTCTTAAGGATTCGCCAGATACTAGACCACTTCACCCGATCGAAAGCTTTCTCGAAGTCCACAAACAGAGTATAAAGTTCGTTTCGCATTTCATTGCACTGTTCTAGTATCATTCGTAACACATTAATCTGCTCTGTGCAAGATCTTCCCGCTCTGAATCCTCTCTGTTCGTCCCTCAGTGTGCAGTCAACCGCGATTCATTCTGTCCAACAGGACTTTACATAGTATCTTGGAGCACACTGGCAACAAGTTGATTCCTCGCCAATTGGAGCACTGATTCAGGTCGCCTTTCTTTGGCAGTTTGATAATAATGCCCTCTTTCCAGCTGTCAGGCACTTGGCCTGTTTCCCATATGGCCGACATTACGGGCAACAGTATCTCAGCCATCTATCGGGATCCCATCATTTATTTAAAATAGTTTCCAAAAAGGGGGTAATACCCTATTACTAGGCCATTTGTGGGCCAATTTACAAAATTATTTTTGTATATTCTTGCTTACAAAAAGAATTTTGAAAATTGGCCCACAAATGGCCTATTAATAGGGTATTACCCCTTTTTGGAAACTATTTTAATTCAATCTTGAGGTCGTAATGAACCTGTATAAATTTTATTGTAATTTTATAAAACCGAAAAATAACTTATGGTATTTGAGTTATTTTTCGGTTCGGTCTTAGAAAAAAATACAATGTTTTATTTGTGATTTTGAATTTTCGCGTGGAAACGCTAGCCGCCATGCTATTTCGATTCGTGACGTCACTCCGTTAGTAAACAAACAATAGGTACGAGTCGGTACGACCAACATAGGTATTACTTTCTGTGAGAATGAATCTGCGGAAGACCATGTTAAAAGATTTTTGAATGCTTATTTATAATCTATATCATTGTGTCTTGTGTCTGAATGCAAGAATATGAGTTTAAAAACGCCACAAAAATTGTGAGTTCATAGGTATGACAAATGATATCAAAATGAGAAACACTTTATTGAAACTGGCCAGAAGAGATCCAAAATCATTGTCCACAAAGACAAGACTGTATTTCTGTGAAGACCACCTTGGTGTAAGTATCCCTTCTTAAATATCAGAAGCTAGGTTAATTTTTTAAAAAGAAATTAGTGGTCGCACTACCCACACAATTATTTAATTACTGATCAAAATAAAGAAGACAAAAATAGCACTACTAATTATTATAACTCTGCGCGATAATTCCGTGATAACTGAGTACTCGCCGCCCCGCAGAGAAACGAAAATTGAGCCCACGGTGTCAGTGTCATTGCAGCTCCTCCAAGAGTCTTGTCCACTGCCTTAGCCATGATAGCATAAGTCTCCGAGTCGATAACAGCAAGAGTCGGTAACACCCTTATAAACCTTAGATCATTATGAATGCTCTAAGTTATAAATGGAAAACTAATTATAGAATAATTAAAAGAAAACTTTATGTTAATATTACAAAACAAATGGCATATTTATAGCCATGATATATATTGACTTACCATCCTCCATTATGTAATTTTAATAAAATAAAGTATAAAAGTCCCACAAACGTGATATTACATAAGAAATTTCATTATCGATGTTTATTTACTATCAGAGTGACGTCACGTTGGAACCCAATATGCCGAATGGCATTTTTGACATTTGAAGAACAGATTACAAATAAGATATTAAAAATTGAATTATTTAATTTATATTGCATTTTTATGAATAAATATCGACGTTTCTCGCTTAATTTTTACGAAATCTATCTTAAACATGCATACTTCTTCTTAAATGGTGTGAAATACCCTATTGTGAACATTCATAAAAAATAGATACCTACAGTTGAACATAGAACCTCCTCCGTTTTTGCCAAAAGCTAATGTAACACCGGACCAGGTCAGCTAGCGAAACTAGCGATTAATAAATTGAGAGTTAGAACTGTTGTGATTATTAAATTTTTTTCTAATTGTCTCTAATTTTCACAATGGAATATTTTAATCTACAGAACTATAATATAACAGAAGAGGCGCAGAGGAACTGCTTAAGAGTGTACTGTTTAAAACCAGAAACAGTACAGCAAAGATTGGAGTACCTCAAAACAATCAAGGAGTACCAAATATTAGCTACAAATCCTAGAGTGAGTATTCATTTATTTTCCTTTGAAAATCAGTTTTTTATTTTTTGTTTCCATTTGAGCAATAAATGCATAATACCTACAAAAATTAAATATTCTTCCTTATTTATCAACCATAATATTTCTTGACTGCCTTTACTAATTTTATACATGCCATTCAATTTTCAGGCACTGACAATGGTAGTCCACCATAACAAAATGGTGAAACGCTTACAAAAAATTCATGATGCTAATAAGCAGTGTTACAGCCTGAACAACTTAGTAGCATCAAATAAAGTTTTTAACAAGTAAGTTGCAAAAAAAACATCGAGAGACCTGTGAAATTGCTATGTAGCTCACCGGACCAGTTAAACCGCACTTATTAATCGCATGCAGTGAGAACATCAGCAGGAAAACCGCTTTACTCTATCACCTGCCTTACCGCAAATAATGCTGTGCCTAATAGCTCAGCATTCTCTGGTACTTTCATATTCCAAATACGACATCTAATATCTAATGTGGACTACACACAACACTAATGGCAAGAAGAGTGGGATTTACCACAATTTTTTTGAGTAGTTGTTTGGTTGCAAACTTGCATTTGTCGTATTTAATGCCATTGGAATCAAGATTCCTTCATTTAAATTAGTTGAGGTAGAAAATAGTTACACCAATTCTTTCTTAAATGTATTTTTTTCTGATTGTATTCATAGCTACATAAATGGCTTCGGGCATAAAATCTGCGGCCGGGATATTGCTATATTAATAAGCTCATCTGTGATACCAAGTTGTAAGGACCCAAAGACCAAAAATGCACAATTACAATATATTTTGAAACAATTAAAGAAGCACAAGTATTGGCTTCACGCAGCCTTAGACGTCGTCAATGAAAACATCCAGTTCTTGAAAGAGAGATTCTCTAATGACGTGATCATTGATCACTGTCCTTTACTCTTGTATCCACTGTAAGTATATTTAATAATAATATAAAGTCTATCGTTTGCTGTACAGTCGCGGACGGAATGTGTTTATCAACGTTAGATTCGTTTAGCAATAAACAGCTTTTATTGCTAAATGAATTTAACATTAAATGTAATTTTACCGGGGGAGACTTTCTAGCAGGGTCGCCTGCTTGGCTACCTCCGTCTTACCTATTTCTGCAGCAAAGCAGCAGTGCTTGCATTGCTGCTTTGAGAATAACTGAAATACTATTAATACCACACATACAATAATAATATATTGTGTCTTTCCAGATCTGAAATCCAGCTATACTTAAACAACTTACTGAGCTTACGAAATAATAGAAAACCTGAAGATAGCAGTGTATATCAGGATGCAAATTACAACAATTTAAATTGTCGTAAACTCACAGATAATCAGATATTGAGTTTGGTGCTGTATGAGATAGAGAAAAAACATCACTTCAGTGGAGACGGAATTTGGACCAGCCAATTGGGGATGAAATCAGAGACAATAGCAATGTGACACAGAGCCATTGTATTCAAAAGTGGAGCCAAAATGTAATCTTATCAAAATATTGTCTTACAAAACCCAATAGAAAATAAATTCTGTCAATGATACGTCACCTATTAATGGTATGGCATGGCATGGGATTTATTAGTTGGCTATCAAGAATATAATTTATAATAACACAACTTTCACTATTAGTCGTAACACTGAAATCGCCAAAAAATCAGCTAATCGGTAATCTAATCTAAATAGTCGGTCTTGAACTTTTGTATTAAACGGCCGATATTTTTTATGATTTCAGAGTCAGCCTCAATGTGTTCGTTCGATGAAGCCACGCGTCGAACTGGAAAAATAATTAAAATTAATTTTATCACAGTCACAGTCATTCTATACAAAAGAATATGATACATCATTGAGACTCTTGTTCGGGTACAGCTGGAGAGCTATCCTACACTTCTCTATCCCTACTCTCAAACAAACCTCATGAGAAAACGCAATAAAAGGAGCAGTATAACATCGGCGGACACGCTATCCACGTTTAAAATGGATTTTGCCAATATTAGCTGTTTACATAGCAATATCGATGCCGTTCATTACCACCTTGAAACGGCGCGGCCTGCAATGCTCTTTTTGACGGAGACGCAAATATATGCCCCGGATGATATTTCGTACCTAAAATACCCAGGCTACGAGTTGGAACACTCATTCTTTCGTAAAGCTGGAGTGTGCGCTTTCGCCCGCGGCGATATTTGTTGTCTCCACCTCCGGGGCCTCGAACATCGGGACCTGTCAGTTGTGTGGCTGCGCGTCGACCATGGGGGATTGACCGGAATCTACGCATGCCTATACAGGTCCCACGGCAGTGACCTAGAGTCAACTCTGCTCTTCGAAAGCGTCCAAGAGGGGATTAACCAAATACTGGAACAGTACCCATCTGCGGAGGTGGTGGTTCTAGGTGATTTCAACGCTCATCATAAAGAGTGGCTGGGATCCCGGACCACTGACCTCCCGGGTCACACTGTTTTCAGTATGGCGTCGGCCTATGTTCTCTCTCAACTGGTGACACAGACTACCCGTGTCCCAGACATTGAGAACCACGAATCTTCACTGCTGGATCTTCTGCTGACAACTCACTCAGATGGATACAGGATCGATCGATACCCCCCTTGGGTCTTCTGACCACTGTCTTGTCCGTTGTGCAGCCCCTGTTGTGTGCCCCGATCGCTCATCTGCAACTGGGTCACGCAGAGTCTGGCGATATAAGTCAGCAGATTGGGAGGAACTGTGTGAGTTTTACGCATCCGCCCCATGGAACCGGTTCTGCTTCTCCTCTGACGATAATAACGTCAGTGCGGATTCCGTCGTTGAAATAATTCTGCTTGGGATGGATTCATTTATTCCCGTGGTTTAATAAAACTTGCCGGGAAGCTGCGCACCTCAAAATGTCCGCTTACCAGGCCTGGCTTGTAGCAAAAAAACACAACGATGGAAACGTTAGAGTTGAAGCGTAAATTTAACGCCGCCTCCAGATCCAGCAAAAGGGTTATTGCCGACGCCAAGGCAGAACATGTTGCCAGAATTGGCGAGCGGCTTGCAGGCTTCCCCTCGGGGAGCCGTGCCTTCTGGTCGCTTGCCAATGTTGCGGAGGGTAACTTCTGCCAGTCGAATCTCCCACCGCTGCGAAAAACTGATGGTAGTCTGGCTCATAGTGCAAAAGATAAAGCCGATCTCCTGGCACATCTCTTTGCCTCAAACTCGACTTTGGACGATGGAGGAGCTTCCCCACCAACAATCGAACCTTGTGAGAGCTCTATGCCAGAAATCCACATAACTCAACGTGCGGTAAGGCGAGAGCTTAGCCTTCTTGATGTACATAAGTCGAGTGGGCCGGACGGCATCCCTGCAGTGGTGCTAAAGACGTGCGCCCCAGAGTTGGCCTCGATTCTCGCGCGCCTCTACCGTCTCTCCTACAAATCCCACAGGGTTCTATATTCCTGGGAGATAGCTCTTGTCCACCCGATCCCCAAGATGGGTGACCGGTCAGACCCGTCAAACTACAGGCCCATAGTGGTAACATCCTTGCTTTGCAAGATATTAGAGCGTGTCATCAACAGCAAACTATTAAAATATCTCTAGGACCGCCAGCTGATTAGTGACCGCCATCAGTACGGTTTTCGTCATGATGGCTCGGCTGGTGATGTTCTGGTATATTTCACACACCGCTGGGCGGAGGCCTTAGAAAGCAACGGAGAAGCTCTTGACAGGGTCTGGTATAGAGCTCTTCTGGCGATGTTACCTTCCTATGGAATCCCAGAGAGACTTTGCAGATGGATTGCAAGCTTTCTGGATGGTCGGAGCTTTAAAGTCGTCGTCGATGGCTCATCCTCCGAGAAAATACCATTAATGCTGTCCCACAAGGCTCGGTGCTCTCCCCAACGTTGTTCATAGCCATATTAATGACTTGTTGCCTATAGAGAACATTCATTGCTATGCGGATGACAGCACGGGTGATGAGCGAAATATCAGCTATCAGAAGCTCTCCCGGAGCTCTGTATTGGAGAGACGATCAGAACTTGTGTCCGAAGTTGAGGATTTTTTAGGGCGGGCCTCAGATTGAATTTAGTTCAGTTCAACCCCACAAAGACACAAGTCTTCGCTGTCATTGCCAAGAAGGTCCCTTTTTCTATGGCGCCTCAGTTCCAAGGAGTACCCCTTCAAATCTCTATCAGTATCGGGATTCTCGGTGTCGATATATCGAGCAAAGTTCAGATCGGGAGTCATTTGGAAAGCAAGGCTAAAATACAAGTAGCTAGCGAAAAGCTGGGCGTCCTGAACAGAGCAAAGCGGTACTTCACGCCACATCAACGTCTTGTGCTTTACAAAGCTCAAGTTCGTCCGCACGTGGAGTACTTCTCACATCTCTGGGCAGGAGCCCCAAAATACCAACTTGAACCATTTGACTCCCTACAAAGACGGGCGGCTCGAATCGTCGGTGATTCTGATCTGCTGGACTCATTAGTCGCTAGAGTCACGAAGGGACTTCGGATCTCTCATTTTTCCATCGAATTTTCAACGGTGTGTGCTCCGAGGAACTGTTCGACTTGGTACCAACGTCACCTTTTTATCACCGTACCACTCGGCACCGCAGTACAGTTCATCCTTACTACCTGGAAGCAATATCGTCTAGCACGGTTCGCTTTCAGCGCTCTTTTTTACCACGTACGGTCCGGCTCTAGAATAAACTTCCTGCTGTTGTGTTTCACGAGCGCTATAACATGTCTATTTTCAAGCGAAGTTTAAGAAGAGTATTGCATTCAAAGTAGACAGTGGCTTTGGCTATGTCCCTGATATTGGCAAAGTCCATGGGCGGCGGTTACCACTTACCATCAGGTGGGCCGCTTGCTCGTCTGCCTTCTAAAGCAATAAAAAAGCATATCTCTGTTTTTACTGATTTAAAAAAATAAAAATGGCTGAAATTGATTCATTTGCGTATTTGTAAGACTCTGTTTGTGATATTAAACGACGAAAAGTTACATTCAAGGTGTGCATTATTTCTGTTACACGTAGTATAGGCACGGTTATAGTATATACAGTAAGTGAACTCGGCCCCTCTTTGAAATTTTATACCTACGGCCGCTCGGCATCGCTTGGTGCGTGGCCCGCGATAGGGCTGCTCGCTTACCGACCGTGCGCTTCGTTTGACTCGTGCGTATGCCCTGCGGCGAACTGCATTCGTAACAGCCCTTGTTGCTATGCGATCCAAGTGCGATCCAGATCGAGGCGCGTAGGCATAGCGCGTGTTTCGACCGTTTTTTTAAATTGATTTTCTATGAAGTCATTCTACTGTATATACTATTACCGTGGTATAGGTATATATTACTAGCTGTGCCCGCGAACTACGTTTCGCCTGAAAAGACTTCAACGCGTTCTTAGTTTCGTAAATCTTCTATATTTTTCCCGTTTTTCAATGATTCTCCTCTCCTATTGGTCGTAGCGTGATATTACATAGCTTCAAGCCTTCCTCGATAAATGGACTATCCAACACAAAAATAATTTTTCAATTCGGACCAGTAGTTCCAGAGATTAGCGCGTTCAACCAAACAAACAATCAAACACTTCAGCTTTATAATATTAGTAAGTAAGTATTATAGATAACTCATAGTAAAAACTGTATTAAAATCCGTGGCGTAGTTTAAAAGATCTAAGTATACAGAGACGACGGTATGCAACTTTTTTTTTCTAAATCAAACAGACATCCATGTTGTCGCGCAGCACCTGCTCAAAAATGACATTCTGTATCATATAGGTTGGGTTTACCTACATATAAAGTTAGTCGTCTATAGCCTCTAAAATGTACTGAATTTCTTTCTCTCCCTAGAGATTGAATTAATTTGTATTTGGAACACCAAAAGTAAAGGAACGTACCCATACTACGTAGTGACCCACTTTTTACATTTTTACCCTCGGTGACTACTCGTAGTATACTCGTGCTACGCCCCAAACCCCCTCCCCCGCCCCTGTCACTAAGCGTGGTACCTATATTGAAGACCTGAACGGGTCACTAAGTTGGGGACGTTCCCTAAGTACTTTTGGTAATTTCGATAAAAAACCATCTTATATTGTTAGGCTAAAAAAAATTATTCTTATGGACAAAAATCCGTCAAATCCCAAAAATATTGCAAAATCAAACCAAAATTTAATCCCGCCATGTTGTTTACATTTTTAGATTACCTAAAGTTTTCCAAGCTTAAAAAAGCAAAGAGAATCAAGCGTATGTGCTTGATTCTCTTTGCTTTTTTAAGCCACGTCTTCTATGTAGTTTTTCCAATACTGAAGTTTCATGATTTTATAAATAACTAGCTGTACCCGGCATGCGTTGCAATGCCACGTAAATGCCATTTTTTTGCTAGGTACCCTCACGGGCGTCCCCAGAACACCCTACCAAAGTTTCATTACAATCTGATGAATGGTTTCAGAACGCATAGAGGACAAACAAACATAGTAATACATTGATTTTTATTTATATAGACTAGCTGTTGCCCGCGACTTCGCCCGCGTAGTAATCCTTACTTATATTATTAACGCGAAAGTTTGTTAGTATGTACGGATGTTTATTACTCTTTCACGCAAAAACTACGGAATAGATTTGGATGAAATTTTGTAGGTAGACGGATTACGACAGGGGTTAACATATAGGCTACTATTATCCCGAAAAAGTAAGAAGTTCCCGCAGTAAAGTACCTAGATTTAAATTTTTTGTAAATCTACTTTGCGTTTCCTTTTTGTGTAGATTTAAAATTACGGACTTTCATACAAACTTGCGAGAGCCCTTAGACCTTCTTAATCCGGCCCTGTTACAAAATCCCTTCTTAGCGGACGTCTACCACCTATTTATCTTCCTGACAAATTTCAAGTTTGTAGCAAAAAATGAAGGACTTTCATACAAACTTGCGAGATTCCTTAGACCTCCTTAATCCGGCCCTGTCGCAAAAACCACAGAACAGAAAAAACCCGTCTAAGGGAACGTCTACTAACTAACTCCCCACCAAATGCCCCATCGCAAAATTCGTCCTTAAGGCGAGGTTTTCCTGGAAATCCACGCGTGCACGGCGATTCCTTTATTGCGAGGTAATATAGTTGACAATCGCATAGCTTCTAATGTCGCTTACGCGCCCGTGACCGAACGAAAACGTTACTTTTTACATGTTTTATTCGATTTTTGGAAAACTGGAGTACAAATTAAAAAATGTACTTTTGCAATTTTCTAGACAATAAAAATGCACATGTATTGGTAACACTTTTATGTCATTTATTATGTTATTTTCTGATTCACAGCTGTTTTTAAATATTGAACAGAGTAATCTTTGGATTTTTTTTCTATCGAGTGAAATATTATTAATCATGTTTCTGTCTTTAAGAATGTTTAGATAGAATGTTAAACAATATCACATATGAATTTGAGAACTGCATGTTTTATATTCGTGGCGGTACAGTTAATCGAAATTGTATAAAATGGGAAGTAGCGCCTTAAGGTAGGATTCTGAGCAAAGCGACATACCGCTGCGTCAGTGCGTACGCCGCGGCTCTGTCGCAGCGTCTCAACTCTTTGAATTCCAAGGGCGACGAAAGTATCGCTGCGGCCGCCAGTTTTTCACAACCAGTGACCAGTGGGATTATTTTTGCTTTTCGTGTAAACACGGTAAAACAAAAATGAATCAAACTAGACAAAATAATAATAAATGCTCACTTTTTATATTTAATGCGAAGACGCTGCGAGTCGCGGCGTACGCACTGACGCAGCGGCTGTGTCGCTTTGCTCGGAATCCTACCTTTAGCGGACGTCTACTAACAATAAACTACCACCCTGCCAAATTTCATCTTTGTACGTAAAGCGGTTTTTGAGAGTTCTTTATGAGTGACCTTTCGCTTTTATATAATGTGTATGTATTACATATTTATGATTTTGAAAATAAGCTGTATTTCTTTGAATTTTCTCGTAGGCATGTGATGCAAAAAGTAGAGTATTTTCCTCGGTGATAAAGCAGTCTTAGTTCTGGGGTGAATTTAAATCCCTCGCTGCATTCAGAATTCTAATTGCTTTAGCTACGCTCAGTCCTTCTTTACGCTCGCCAATCAAGTCTAGGTACACCCGTGACTTAAGACACTGCTTTATCCCTTTGATCAATAATCTACTATTTCAACCAATCTGTTTGTGATATGTAATTTATAGTGGGCATTTAAAAAATGTAAGTATATGTAAATGTATTTCACTGTATATACATGAAAGGTAAACGATAAATAAAATAAAAACACGTTACTTAAGCACTGATTTATTTTTTCATCCATCCTCTTGTAATACCAAACACCTAATATATTGCTTTCCGATTCTTATACTATGACAATGAATTATATTTTATTTCTAATTGCGCATACTCAAACATTTTGCGATAGTTAGGTATTGTAGTATAGGTACTCTAGTTAAAGATACAGGATAAATTTTGAGGTACCGGCTACCTCGCAGGATTAGATAGCAAACATCATTAACTACAACGTTTGTTCTACGACTTTTGATAATTCGTTAGATTTTACTTTCATACAAAAATAAATATTCATTTAATATAGTTACCTCTAGAATGTTTGTAACTCTACGTTTTATAGATGTCTGTCTTCCGTCGTTGTTTATGGATGAAACATAGACTTATCAATGTCACGACAGTGAAATAAAAAGTTGAAAATTGATTTTTGTTCAATGTATTGAATTATCTTAAAACTCGTAAAACAAACGTTGTAGTTAATGATGTTAGCTATCTAATCCTACGAGGTTGACGGTACCTTAAAATTTACCCTGTATATTGATTAAAGTTTTGATTAAGAGGAGCAGTATTAATTAATTAATACTGAGCTTAAATACATTCTCGTAAATTCGTTATGTTAAATTGAAGGAGATCAGTGTAACTTGATAGGCTTTTGTGGACACAACTATTTATTTTATTGCAAGAATTAAAATTCAACCTAAATTATTTTTTAAATACCTTGTTAAAAATTAAAGTACCTATTCTAAAAACGTTTTCTATTTGTTCAAAATAAAATATTCTAATAAATCGCAATGGTAACTAGGTTACTGTAGGTGATAAATGGAGAGTTCATTTAAAAAAGTAACAAATTAATTTGCCACGTTTTAACTTTGGAAATAATGTATGTAGCCAAAACGTAACATATTAAAGTAAGTGTGAGGGCATGTTGGCTGCAGGTAAAATACCCGTTGAACACGACCGGGACGTTTGAGTACAAACAGTAAATAGACGTAATTTAACTATACCTACTATAAGGCTTTTGGATACCTAGGTAATTGTTTTATTTTCTTGTCTTCTTACCGCCACAATATTGCATTGTGGCTTATTCACATCTTACGTGAAAAAATTGTAAATAAAGATCAATAGATGCCAATTTAAAGATCCTTACTCTCTTGTGTTTTTTATATATTTATAGGTAATTTAGTAAACTCATTACCATCGCCAAGATGCGATATTAACTAATGTAAAAACTTTGGGACATAATTCTAAAATATTACCTAATTTATAGCTTGGCACAACTTATTCACGTACAAAATCTCATATTTACAATTTTAAATTTATCATTTAAGTATAAAAAATAAGAGTTAACAAAAATTCAATCAATATTAAAATACTTAATACATTAGGTACTCTTTAACAACACCATAATTTCAAATTTAGTAATTCTTTGATTATCTAGCTGTAGATAATATCGTAAATTTTAGCAGTTAAGTAACATTGTTTTATTAAGTTTCAACAAATGCAAATAAAATGAATAATAAGTCCTAAAGGCTCTTGCTATTATCAAATCAAATAATACTATCTTATACACGATAAAACAAGCCTCTATTTTTAATCTAATGTAATATAAAGCTAAAAAGTAAATAAAATCAAACATGCAATGTTTTATGAGTAATATAAAAATATCCATTTATATCAAATAAATTCTTAGAACTATATTTTTTTAAAGAATATGTTAAACCTATAAAACGACATAAGATATATTTTTTAATATTTCCTACACAAAGTAGGCAAAAAATAAGGCACAAGGAATGCTCTAGAAGCGAAGATTTCACATTTAATACAAAACCGACTTCGTAATTTACATAATTTCAAAATTAGTTTCACAACTAGGTATTTAGAACAATACCAGAGGCCCAATTCTACTGATAAGTTATAGCCGAATCGAAACTGAACCGTCGTGGTCGACCAATCGTATCGCGTATATTGCCATTCAACTGTTCGATGACGTGATAATGTCGCGTTCTGATTGGTCGATCGCAACGGTTCAGTTTCGATTCGGCTGTAAGATATTAGTAGAATTGGGCCTCTGAGGTCTAATTCTGCTAATAAGTTACAGCCGAATCGAAACTAAACCGTTGCGATCGACCAATCTGAGCGCGTATATTGCCATGCAACTGTTCGATGACGTGATAATGTGGCGTTCTGATTGGTCGATCGCAACGGTTCAGTTTCGATTCGGCTGTTACTTATTAGCAGAATTGGGCCTCGGTTCGATGACGTGATAATGTGGTGTTAGCAGAATTAGGTCTCTGTTTGCACTTGGGAACATCAATTTTTATGTCAGTCATTCGTGCATAAACAGTGTGTCCAGGGATAGTAATCAAACTAATTAAATGCGTAAGTAATCTGTGAACGATTTTATCGATGGGGATAGATACCTACCTCAAATAAGGGTAGCTATCTAGCTCTCCCCTCGCCGAATTACAAGAACATACCTACAACGAAACGTAATGACCTCCTCACTGACATTTTGCCTTTTTTATGATTCTTATATTTATGGATTTAAAATACGATTTTGCATGTAATAGTTATATAAATAAATGATTCCTATGACGATAAATTTACAATATAAAATATTTTCGTGAATAGGTGTAAAAAAGAATAAACGTATTTTTCGTTTCCTCTAAAATCGCCCTTATTTTTTTTAGATAGGAGGTCATTACACTTCATCGTCGATACTTTTTTCTTAGTTATGATGACATTCAAAATCGAATGAGTGTGCACTTTGGTACGAATAAGCTACAATTTGGTATAGTTCGATAGCTCACGAGATTAAGTATTAGTAGAAGTAGCAAACATACATTTTAGGAAAGTAATGATTGATTTAATTGAACAAAACATGATATTTTCGCACCTTTTTCAGTTATTTTTAGATATCATAAAAACGAGGTGGTTAAGATTATGTTTTGTTTCCTTTGTATTACTAGTATTAGCTGTTCTACAAAATGATGTCTAAATCTATTGATGCGATGTTATTGTTGAACAAAGGGGGTCCCTTTCGCGGCGGGCGCGCTAGTCAGGTAATTGCATTGACGTATAAGTAACTATACGTCAATGGGTAATTGGATAAGGAATGGGGGATTTTCCGAATGTCAGATCATGGAGTATACGAGAAATTTCCATCGCTAAAATCATACATAGATCACGCTCTTAAAGTTTGAGTTCTACTTCCCCGTATTTATTTTGATAATATATAATACCTATCTATGTCTAGTATACATACTTATGTCCATTCTACTTATTCATAAATATTTTGAAAGTATTTACACGTTATTGCGATTTGTCCTATAACAGTTTAATCAAAAAGAAAATATATTAATTTAAATAATGTAGCGTAAGACTTGAAAATAGTAAATGCTTAAATACGCTTTAATACAACTGCACCGGTTCTAAGAATCACGAAAAATACTCCTTTTCGAAATTATTCCTATCGTCAGGATAATTTCGAAAAGGAGTATTTCAGTTCAAAAAAGGAGGCAGTGCAGTATACGCTTGACCTGATGTAGGCTCCATTTTGACAACAACAGGTTGACTGAGCTCCCCGTGCCTTTCAATGTCGTAGTGTTTTTCGTGAGAAACCATCCCGCACTTCTCGTAGTCTTCGGGCTGGGGAGCGTAGCGTGGAGGCTCTTCTTGCAATGCACATGCCGCATACTTGTCTTCGTGCTCGTGCGTGCGATATTCCAACTTTTCATCATGCGAGTGCGCCTCCATCTGCGGGGAGTGCGCTGCCATCATCGGGTAATCACGCACGCCCAAAGGCGGAGGACTGCCCTCTCCGTATTCGTAAGTATGTCTCGGAGCAAACATTTGGCCGTCGTGGCCATTCAAGACTGTCGTGTAAGAGTAAGCTGCGGGCTGAGCGTTGAAGCCGGGGTAACCACTGCCGCTGGACGATAGTAAATGGTGAGAGGACAACTCATAGGAATGTTGGTACGACCAAGAGTCCGCCGGAGCGGTAAGCCCGTTTTGAGGGAAAGCGGGAAGATTTCCACCAATACTCGGAAAGCCGGCGCCGAGAGTGGTCGAGCTTGGGGAACTAGAGCCGATGTAGCCAGTTTTCCTTGGTGGTTCACGTTTTCGCCATTTAGCCCTTCTATTTTGGAACCATACCTGCAATAAAAAAGGTTACATTTACTTCAAAATGTCGTATAACTATAACTTATGAATGGTAAAGGTATTAGGTAACATTCAGCATAGGTTAAGTAAATGAAGGCATGTGCATGGAAGGCTGAAGCGCAGTGTGTTACTTAGCTCTGTTTAACAATCGTCAAGATTATTGTTGAATGACCGTTATATGTTCTTTTCGTGACCATTTTGATCATTCACTAGTGACTTATCATTGACCACAACGACCCTGGTTAATATTTATTATGAGCAAAATCTCTAGTGCTTGTTTGAAAAACTAGGTGAGGTTACACATTGTGATTCGACCACACACAGCGGCGCGAGCAAAGCGAGCGGAGCATCAATCTGCCCGTTGCATGCTATATTCTGCTGTTACATTGTCTATCCTGACCTACAGATTTTCGGACAAACACTAGGTTCTTTTTTAAATAATAATAATAATAATTTATTGCGCAACGTAATGACATAGTACCTACTTACACAAAACAAGGAAGAAAAAAAAATAAAACAACTATAGTACAATAAACAAGATCAACAGGCCTATTATGGATTTTTCATCGTATGACATGGTATAAATATTGAGATTAGGAAGTCATGAAATGCTTCTGACTATAACTGATCTTAAATGATATCATCATTATGGTATAATTTCAATGATGTCATCATGATACAAGAAGCAAATAATCAAAAATTTTTTAACGAGTCTAATTTATCGTTTTGCACTATGATTTCATCATGACATCATTTGAAAACTATGATATCGGTAATAGGCCTGGCCTACAAGTCTGAATTTGTAGGTAGGTACAAAATACAATACCCCTTACCTCCCGTCCTAGTGATTCACTGTGTGACAGCAAGGTTTGTTAACAATCACACAAATTCTAAATCCCTGATTCTAATATTCACTGTATCGCATCTGTGTATGTCAACATTCACAGGTCTATGTTCGATTCAAGTATTAACAATTTTTAGTTACACAATCGAAATTGGTGATTGTCGACATACGCCGTTGTATCTTAACATTTACAAATATTGGACATTCACAATAACAATACCTGAACTCGCGATTCGGATAAATTAAGTTTCAGAGCCAATTCTTCCCTTGCAAAGACGTCGGGATAGGGCGCCCGTTCAAACGCTCGCTCCAATTCTTCTAGCTGATACGCCGTGAATGTCGTTCTGAAAACAAAACATCATCATTAATTCACTCGTATCACTGTTATATAAAAAAATTTTTTGTTCCTGCAGTTGCAGTTAAATATTCACATATAAACTGATCTTATCGTCCGACACATCTACCATCTGACGCGTGCAATATGGCTGCGGGCAGACGCGCACGCGCAGAAATTGATTGAGCGTGAAACGAAATTCACCCCCGTTGCGCCACCACTTTAATTGCCTGCCAATTGACTCCACACTTTATAGTGGCGATCTATTAATTGTTTCGACGCATTTTATTTGGCCATTAATCATTTCACTATGTCGCTCGTTTTATGACGTCGTTGATCTTGGCTCACCATCAACGTTGGTTTATATCGCTAAAAATAAAAACTACCATAAATGAATTGTAAAGCTAATTGTTTTTGTAAAACTAATGTGAAATTCCTTTGTAAACACTTATGGTGCGTGTTTACAATGTGTTGCTTTCATGCTCCGACTGTGTCCATACGGTAACGGATTTTTTAACACACTTGCTCGTAAAGTAGATCTAATTTTACCGGCTTTAACTAAACGTAAAAAAGTGAGGTTAAAAACATTAGGTTAATATTTTCGTTAGATACATAAAGTAAGCTCATAAAACACGCGTGTTATAATGCGAATAGTGCGGTTATATATCTATAACCGCTCTATTAGTGTTATTTTTTAAAATCTAGAGATAATATAAAAGACATCAACGAACTATATTGATTCATCGTAAGAATGTGGATAGGTCATCAAAAAAGTGTTCGAAACAAAATCTATAGGGTAAAATTAAATTCAATCAGCAGAGTTCTCTTGAAAACAGTAGGTAAGTAAATATTTTTGTTAATAAATAATCTCGACGTCCAAAATTTCATAAATAAACGTTTATTTCCATACCATTATTTAGTTTTGTTCACAAATTAACAATGATTTGTTTAATAAAAAAATCTGTTTATTTGGTATTTTTCCTCACAGGTGTATTGAAAAGGTGTGTTTTTGATGAAGCTAATTTCACATTTATTTTTTTTATTCAAAATCCTACGAGTATGACAACCATTTTCCAATTCTTCATACATCAGCTCTGATTTATAACCACGCCAGTAAACTCGTGAGACTTGAGCACTAGTCACACGAATAGCCGATTTCATTAATGATAACAAATGACGCTTTCATAAGTGAATATATTATACTATACGAGATGGTGTAACTCCCGTCGTGATCGTAGACAAGATGAAGACGATAAGGCAATTGGATCCCTGCCGGTATACGGGTAATTAAACTGGACTGTAAGTGACGGCGCTTTTGTCGCGAACGGGAAATAATGGCGCCTGCATCAAGTGCTTTTTTATTTTTAGTACAAATATGCTTGAAATTAGCGTGATATTGTAAGTTATTGGAAAAAATACGTTACATAGAATCTCTCATAAAATAATAGCTAGTTAGTTCTAAAAATTACTGATCATTTACGTGAGCTTTTTGCGAATTAAATTGTGGTTAATGTTATGGATTTTACGTAAGTATTTTATTGTTCAATTTAGAGCACACTCCTAAACTATATCAATAAGAGTTGAGAATAAAGGCAGATCTGCATTAAGTCAGTAACAAGCTCCAGACTTGAACCATTTATATATATATATTTTTTTAATACATAGTTAACTCTCCACAGACTCGTGGTCCGTGCCTTTTTCATTTTTTTAGGTTTCTTTTTGATCCATTCTATATAATATTAAATTATATTAAGACTTACGACTACTCTTATTTTAATGTGAGTTGCGCACCATACCATTATATTAAATGTTGAACCATTTATATTAAATGTACTAGTAGTTAGACTAGTAGTTTATATTGTATACCAAAGTGAGATCAGAACAAAAGCCTAATTCTGCTGGTGCCAGTAAATTTACCCAATACAAATCAGCCTTAGAAATGATATGTCCATCTCTTTAAAAAGAGTAAAAAAGCAAAAACTCCCCACATTCCGCTACAGCGCATCCAATAAAATAGCCATATGCTATCATCGTATTTTCAAAATCATCGAATTAGTAATGCAAATATAAATGGAGGGTGCATAAGTGGTGTAATGGCACTCCAGTTGGGGTCGTCGTCACCTGTCTAATAGAAGTCGCGTGTCGAGCTTGTTTGCCACGTGTTTTGCTCTCATCCTTGTTGGATGATAATTTTTTAGCAAATAATGAAAATAGATTAATAATTTTAATTAATATATTTCAATATAGCATTAACATTTTCTGATAAAGAAACATTGTAAGTAACTTGACAATATCTTATGTCACAAGTTGGCAACGTCCATTAGATTCTTGTAGATATCTTTTTTTTACAAATCTTAAAGAATCTACATATAACTATTTATATTATTAATATATATATATATATATATATATATATATATTTATCCCGCAAACAAATGGCCGTCCACTGAAGGCGAAAGTGCATTTAAACTGGCGTCCACCTGCTTTTGGCGTCCGCATACCGGACGCCACTTTGTTAGCCGGTAGCACTTAGGCCCTATTGATCCTAGCTAGCCGTAGTACAAAAATCGACGGAAGCCAAAAATCGTTTTAAATGGCTGCAATAAAATATTGAAAAGTTCCCGAAGAAATCTCAGCGCAGGTGAGGCGCTGCTGCAGCGCGTATATCCCCACTGTATATCGGGGGGGAATTTCTGACTACGAATTCGCGTATTTGGCGTCCACAATTGCGACGTTGCCGCTCATGAAGTCTGTGGCAATATAGCTCAAATAATATTTAACGGAACCAAAACAATATACCTATATCGTCTACGGTCACGTACGCGTTGCATCATATTCGGCGCTAAGTAGCTTAGCTAAAGTCTGAGATTACTAGTATTAATACCAAAATTTCATGTGCCATAGGAGTAATTTTATTGTTGTGACATTGATTGTACTATTACTATTTAAAATCTGAGATGTTTTAGAAGCAATATCAAACTTTCACGTTCAGCACTAAGTCATCTAAGGTCATTTTATTAAGGGTCCGTTCTCGTAATAATCGGTGTTCTAAGAATTATCAGAGAAGTAAAGTTTTTTTTTAGTTATTAAAAATGCAATGAAGGAAATACATTTTACGTGAATTTAAAGTGTAGGACTTGAAGTTTCCATACCACATTTTACTATTTACTTAAATGCTATTTATAATGTCTTTTTAAGGCTTTAAACATACCCATATTTACATTCATGCACTCGTCACGTAAAAAATATAACCAAAACATGAAATATATTCACTAAACATTTATTCTCAAATCTTCAACAATGATCTTTACTACAACTACACTCTAAATTAACGTAAAATCTATTTCCTTCATTGCATTTTTAATAACTAAAAAAAAACTTTACTTCTCTGATAATTCTGCTAGAACACCGATTATTACGAGACCGGCGGAGCTACCGCCTAACTCATAGCGATCACTCGCTATCGCTTTCGTGACATTAGAACAATAGTTCTAATGTCATCTGTGACATTAAAAGTAAGTCATTTAAAGTCTGTGACATTGAGTTGGCGATACGGCCGCGGGCCCTTAATGGTTATTGTTATGTTGATTAGTTATAGTAGATTTTATCCGTTGTGAAACTAATTTTTGTTAAAAATGTATGACGAAGTTGGAAAGTCAAATTTGGCATTAATTTTTAACAAAAGTTTGTTTGACACGGAGCAAACAACTCAACTTTATTTAATAAATGTATTTTAAGTAATTAATTAAGAAATTGAAATTGAGCACTACTAAATACAATTTTTTTATGATTGAGTAACATTTGAGTAGTGCTCAACTTCCATTTCTCAATTTGAGAAACCAGCGGTATGTGGCGTCTTATAAGTATTTACTTATCAATCATAAATATATTTTAATATAAAACACCAATTATGAGAATAAACCTGATTACATTTACTTACATGTTTTTTGTTTTTGTTTGCTTACCTAGGAAAGTTAACCTATATCAATAAAATGTAGATTAATAAATACTTACATAGAACTAAAGGAAAGAACTTATTTTTATTAAATACTTTATTCATAAATTGATTACAATCCACACTAATAATATAAAGTGTGTCCGCCTGTCTGTTACCATTTCACGCTTAAGCTGCTGAACCGATTTAGATGAAATTTAGTATGGAGATAGTTTCAGACCCGGGGACGAACATAGGATACTTTTGTCCCCAAAATCATCTCCTAAAGGGGTAAAAAATGAGGGTAGAAGTATGTATAGGGAATCTATATCCGCTAAACCGATTTAAATTAAATTTGGTATGAAGATAGTATGACATACGAGGATAGTTTTTAACCACGAAATCATCCTTTAAGGGGGTAAAAAGGGGTGGAAGTTTCTACAACCGCAATATCGATTGTGATGATATATTGGTATCGATATCGGTATTAGATTAGTATTTGTTATTTGGTACCGACAAACCGACGTAAAGCTTTGTACTTTGTACGGACGCCCAATAGCTGTATACAGACGTTCAATAGCCATATATGGACGCCCAATAGCTGTATACGGACGCCCAATAGCTGTATACGGACGTCCAATAGCTGTATACGGACGCCCAATAGCCATGTCATATTGGGACGTCTAAAATCTGTATACGGACTACGTTCAATAGCCATATACGGACGCCCAATAGCTGTATACGGACGTCCAATAGCTATATACGGACGTTCAATAGCCGATCGATGGCGATCATGATTGCAGGCATACGGTACTATGTGGCTGCAAGCTACCAACTGTAAGATGAAAGCACTGTTCCCAGTAAATTATTCTTTTTATTATTAACTATAATTTTATTAATGTAAATATGAAATTTGGTAGGATTAATAGGATAAGTAGATAGATAGATAGTTATAACTCTTTATTATAACATACAGGAAAAACAAAACACAGGAGAAAACAAATACAACAACAATGTTATAATGAGCGGTCTTATCACTAAGAGCGATTTCTTCCAGACAACCAGGCGTTTGGAAAGATTGATAGGATGTTAAGTTCAGATTAATTTTATTAATTAAACTGCAGGCTCCAACACAAGGTACGAGTAGTATCCATTATTACTCCCAGATTTTTTACAGTAGAACTGAAAGGAATATCAGACCCACGAAATTATATTATAAGGAGTGCAGTGAAGTCAATTTTTGCTAGAAATCGTGAACTACATACAACTATGCTCATTCCAACACAACAGACATTTAAAAATATATATTGAAACAAATTAAACGTTGAAACTGTGTGCTACATAAAGCGATAGGAAAAGAATGAGATAATAAATCCAAAGCTGGCAACGTAGCACTCCCAAATACGGTCCATCCTGTGAGGACGTTAAATAATCGATGCCATAGGTAAGTTACGATCAATATATCTAGGATGCCTATAATGTATCACCATGGTTGGGGGTTCAAAAATGTTGGGGCATGACTGCAAGACGAATATCACGAGAAATAAAATTATCGTAAAACGACGTATCCCAAGGAGCTGGAAATCAGAAAACTAAGCAATATTCATTAAGACGTGTTAAATAAAGTAAGGGGAACTGAGGGACGTCGTAATGATGCACGGCGTGCATGACGCCAAAAAGATTGTAGGATGTATATATATATATATATATATATATATATATATACACGGTTATTTTTTTATCACCCTGGAAAATTTTAGGGACGCTTCAGGACACATCCAATATTATATAAAAAATAAAAAAAATGAAATAAATTTTTTTTTAAAAATATAAAAAAAAATAAAAAAATCTCTAAAAATGCTGCTCTCAACTAGTGCAGCATTTTTTGTATTTTTTTAAAAATTAATATAAAATTAAAGAGGGGGGTTATTTTTTTTATTTATATTTAAATCATTCTAATACCATGTCGTGAAGCGTCCCTTAAATTTTCCAGGGTGATAAAAAAATAACCGTGTATATATATAATAAATATAATACTGTGCAGTCAAGGCATAGGTATAATATACTAAGTTTTTGCTTAAGAAGTTTACAAACAACCGAATTGTCGATATATTGTCCCCCTGTTTGTGGCAGAAACTATAGCCAAATAATGACGTCTCCAGTTGTATGTGCTACAACTCAGAGGTTGACGTATAGATTGTAGTGTAAATGAAAGCGATACTCTTTCTCCATAAATAAATGGGTATGTCCATGTTAATGTACTTCTTCAACCGTCTTAATCGGTCGTTCTTCTTATACTTTTAATTGCCTAGTCAGTTTCTTTACATAAATCTTACAGATTTTATATAGATTTTGTATTCATTGTTCAATATAAAATTATTACAAAACTTGACATACCTACTACTTGTACTTTTATTTATTTACAAACACCTGGATTGATTAGTTTAATCAAATGAACAAACGAGAAAAAATCCCATCAGGTTAGCGAACTGAGCAAGTTCAGTCAATTTTGTACTGAACCAGTGAAAATAACGGCAACCAATTTTAATGAATACTTTACTTTAGCAATTTGGAATACAAAAGTAATCCAAATAGCTACGGTTCGACTACGTCGTAGCAATATTTGGCATCTTGGCACTTTCGTAGCTTTGTCTTTGCTACGTAGAATGCTGTAGACGTTGCAAGAAAATCACGTAGCATTTCTTAGCTACGAGATAAGAATGTAGTGATATTAGTTTCTCAGGTATAGTAAGCGCACTTACCTCGTTTTCTTTTTCTTAATTCCGTTATTGTCGTTCTTTTTCTTGTCGCTTTTCTTGGTGGTGGTCGGTGGCGGTGGCGGTGGCGGGTGCGGCGGCGGTGCCGTCGACTCCGCAGGCTGCATCATTAGGGGTTCCTCTTTACGTTTCTGGTCAGCAGCGAACACAGGAATCTCCTCGCGATATAGCTCGCCTCCCGCTCCTACCACTACCTGGACATGACGCTCCTTGCCGAACTCGTTGAACATGTGGTCTTCGAAAGAGGATTGGTCGATGGCGGCGGCGGGCTCGAAGGCGCAGTCGTAGCGCGCGCCTGCCGCCGAGCCATCCCCGCAAACGTACATGTAGCCGTCGGCCGGTGGCGGGTGCGGGCCCGCTACCTCGGCACCCACTTCGCTCGACTCCGTCGCGGCGGCCTCCACTAACTCCTCACGACCGATCACCCGGCTCCGATATTAAACAATTTAACTTCATTTAATCGAGACTCGGGATCGACGAACGCTCGCGCCGTTCGTATCCTCGTCTACCGGTTAAATGGCTTTAATCAACTTTAACAAACTAACCAAATTTGCTCTGCGGTTGGTCAATTTATATTACCATAATACGTTGAGAGCCGTAGGATTCGAGCCAATGAGTAGTGCGTGCGAGGCCGTCGGCAGTCGATCGCGCAGTTGTATTTTGATCTGTACTGTGCGGCAGGAGGTGAGAGATTGCATCACGAGGGGCCGGCGCTTATGACTGTCAGACTAGCTCGATAGCAGCCAATGCGGGGAGGATACGCCCCGCCCCACGCGGCACCCCTCGCGCGGCCGCTGCTCCCGCTGCTCGCCTGCTGCTGCGGGCCGCGCGCTGCGCCACCGAAACCATGCGGGATTCCCACAAACTCACCCGGTATTTTGTTTGTTTCTATACTTTTGGGGCGCGAACGCCCACATCATTATTTTGAAAGTCCATAACGCTTCATTGTAAATCCGTATCAACACCACTCACATGTCTGTTCAATGATTTATAGTCGTGGGAATGTGATCAGATTGAATGCAGAAAAAATCTTTTCCCTTACATAATTGTATAATAATAATGCAAGAGACAAAATCTCAAGGTCTTCGTTAGTAGAGGTTAAAATTAATTGGATAGCTTCATTAGAATTGATCAAACGAACTTCTCGAGCGAATTTCGATCATATATGATACGCTTCATTCTACTATCTTTTGGTGAACGAAATTATTAATTCAACAACTAAATATCAAAGATTAAAACTATATTTTTGCATGTATGACATCGCGAAAACAAAGGAACGAATGCAGTGCGCCACGCGCACGGCACCGACAGGCTCGGCGCGAGCAACGCACGCGCACTGATGCAGCCGATCGACGTATGATCGCTTAATTATTAATTAACAGTTATTGCCTGGGATTATTAATAAAACATTCGCCCTGACTATTGGCACTTAGATTAGCGTCGAGGGAGTAATGGCGCATTTCAACAATTTCGGTTGTTATTTAATTGAAGTCAATTTAGATGATCAGAGTCTATTTAGGTTGGTGCTGGCGCTCGCCAGCGGGATCTCTGCTTCATTGGGCTTATTGGAGACTTTCAGACAACACGAATTGCACTCTCTGTTGCACTTCTCGTCGCATTTGCAGTAATCCACCCTTTGGATTTGGGTCACGCCCGATGATGGCATCGTCTAGTGCTCTGTAATGTTTTATGAAATATTTTGTGGTTTAAATGAAGGAAGTGATAAAGTGATGTGATTTAGCAAATGATTATTTGCAAAAATGTGGTGATGTGTAATCAAACTATATAGTGCAAGATAACGCAAATTGGTTCGGTCTGCTTCAAGCGTGTGTAAACCTACACATATTGATGGTCGTGCTGACGGTCCGATCTCTGTGGCTGTGTTTGTCTGCGTTCCATTATATGTCAGTAGTAGGTATGCTATGTGAACAGCAAGCCAATATTAAATAAGTTCATGCATAATGCACACTATTAGGTAAGTTTTATTACTTGTTTGCAATTCATCATTAATCTGTAAATTTTTACCCTCGAGAACTCTCACAAAGCTGATATTGATTTAGCATCGTTTTTTCAAGATATGGTAACAAAGTTAAAAATATTGTCAAAATAAAGTATTTGTTTAATATATGATTTGAGAATGAAAATAGATGTAATATGTTTAATCCACATGGCTGGGGTAAATCCCATTTTTAACTTTATTATCTTCTTTCTATTTTCAACTCTCTCTTCCTAGCTCGTGGGCTCCATGAGAACAGACAAACCAAACAATTTATCGAAAAGATTTACACTCAACAAAAAAATATGTTAAATACAATTTTTATTTAGTCTTTAAATTATTGGTTATCTTCTATTAGCGAGTTGTGTGTCTACTTTGTCGTTTCCTCTTGTAAAAATTCATTCAGAATCAATAATTTGATTAATTATTTACTATTTAAGAGCTCTAGGCGTTTTTTATCCCGATAAAAGATTTATTTATTGAATGATGTCGAGTTGATAGCTTTTTATCATCAACTAGCTGACCCGGCGTACTTTGTATCGCCATGTTCTTTAACTAAATTACCGAAAATTATGTTAAAATATTTTTATATTACACAAACACAAACCTTGTCCTAACAATAACGAATACATAAAACCAAGAATCATCCAATTTAGTGCAGTGGTTCGAAAGTTATGGGCGTACATACATTTCGAAGATCCATTTTTAGGGTTCCGTAGTAAACAAGGAACCCTTATAGTTTCGACATATCTGTCTGTCTGTCCGCGCTTTTACTCGGAGACTATTAGTACTAGAAAGCTATAATTTGGTATGGGTATGTATATCAATCATGCCAAAAAAGTGGTGGAAAAAAACATAGAAAAAAAATTTTTTTAGGGTAGTTCCCATACAAGTAAAGTGGGAGTAATTTTTTTTTCTTAAAAACCTAACTATCCCCATCGTGTGGGGTATTGTTGAATAGGTCTTTAAAAAATAATGTAAGGTTCGGAACACTATTTTTCGATTTAGGGATCCATTTCTGAAATATTTGGTTTCTGGTAAACGGTTATACAAGGTTATTTTTTAGTTATGACAAAAATTTTGTGTGCTTGTTCAGACAAGCAAACTGAACAACTTTCACTATGGGACCAACTTCGAAATTCCATACAAATGTTCAACATTCACTGAACCTAAATGTATGGAACAGCTGCCTTTTTTTGGGATTTCTAAGTTGGTCCCATAGTGAAAGTTGTTCAGTTTGCTTGTCTGAACAAGCACACAAAATTTTTGTCATAACTAAAAAATAAACTTGTATACGGACACGTGAAAGAAATTACAACAGTAGTATACTCGTATATAACGAAGCTTAAAGGAAAACTATCAGAGTTGAGTACTAAGTACAAACTAACAAGTTATAGACGACAAACTTATAAAATGTACTCGGAAAAGTAAAATTTCATTGAAAATTTGTACTGAATATAAATTTACGAACCACGTGAAGTTAAGGAAATATAAAATCATTGCAGCTTTAATAAAATAATAATGCCTAATTTAATAACAACGTATTTAGTAATCTGTGGCAACGTGTTGTGAGGTGTGAGTGTGAACTCAAAGTAGGCATTTGCAACTACGGAACCCTACACTGCGCGTGGCCCGACACGCACTTAGCCGGTTTTTATTTATATAAGATTAATTTTATAGCAATCATTTACTCGACAATGAGGAGTATGATAAAATTTTGCTGTCAGTCACTTAGTCAATGTTTTAATTAATAAATAATTTTTAACATATTTTTTTTTTGTAATTACTCGTATGATGAATGTGCCGAAAAGGAAACATAAATAAAGAATTTGACTTTTATTCTTACATGAATTATCAAAAAAACCTGCGTCGTAGTACTTTTTAACAGACTTCGAAAAATGGGGAGGTTCTATGTTCTACTGTATCTATTTTTACAAGCTTTTATTTAACTTGCAATGTATGTCAGTATGTATATGTATGTTCGGGTGGAATTTTGCAACTCAATTTTGAAGCAGATGTCTTTAACCGATTGAGCTGAAATTTTGTATACACGTTCAGTTTGGATGACAATGCATGGTTGACTGTGTGACGTCATTTTAAATCCAAGATGGCGGCATACCCAAGATGGCGGATCAATTATTTTTTTTATGTATAGTCACCGATTACTCCGCCATTTGTAGACCGATTTCATTTTTTTGTAATCGGAAGAGTATGCTCCCATGGTGATCCCATCGTCACCATGTCATGACCTGATGATGGGATCCTATGAAAATCGTGGGAAATCCTAAAATTTTATAGGCACGTTCAACGTGTTTCATGTGTTTGTTGAAGATATTCAGGTATTTGCTCTGCTAGACTCTAGTAGACATCATGTTACTCGCATAATACTGAGCTGACGAATCTGACGATGGAGGGTTTATGGTAGGTGAGGAGAGAAATATTTAGAAGAATAGAACCTAACAATGCCAAAACAATAACTCTCGTATAATATAAAGTCGATTTGATAAGCCAAATATCACTAGTTTTACACCCGCGTGGGTAACTCAATTTTGGTTGTTTTGTTTTTCCCTGTTCTCTCTCGGATATACCAAAATGTTGGTAAGAAATTGTCAAATAATGGAGTGGTTACGTTTTCATACTTCTAAATCAAGAAATGGGATATTTGTCAAGCAGATTTTCATCTCCGTCTTATCGCTATTTTGCCTTTTCCGGGGATGGAAATATCATTTCATATGGAAATATTATGCCCCATATAATTTTTATTCTGAGAAACCAAACGCTTAATTTCCAACTCCCATATGAGCAAATTCAAAAATTATAATTTGGTTATACAAACCGATCCTCATTATCACCAAATAAACAGTCATCATCATCATCACAGCTCATATCGGTCCCCACCGAGGGGTTCGAGCCTACCCTATGTTAGGGTGATTAGGTCTTAGTCAACCACGCTGGCCCAGTGCGGATTGGTCGAATTCACATACATTGAATTTCTTCGTAGATGTATGCAAGTTGCCTCACGATTTTTTCCTTCACCATAGGAGCGTCAGACAAATGTACATATGAAATTCGAAACGAAAAACACATTGGTACATGGCGAGTCTCGAACCCGACCTCCCGATTGGAAGGCAAGTGCCGAGTCCACAGTGCCACTGATGCCTAAATAAACAGTCAATTTGTAGTAATATAGTAGATTGTGTCACAAGGGACCAAAATAATATATTGAGGGCGAGAGCGATTGTTTGAATCCAGAGCAAAGCGAAGGATTGTCAAGTAGAATCCCGGGCGTAGCGAGAGATCCTTGAGTAGAATCCTAAGCGTAGCTAGGGATTCAAACTACGTCGCTCGAGGTTAAATATTTTTGGTACCATGTGACACACTCTACTTTTCATCCCCGTCCATAAGAAAAATAAATAAGTGATGCTTTTAATAGTGAAGAATAAATTTTAAATTTATTTTCTCCCGATTTGTTTGTTAGTAATTTGTTTATGACACATTCTGGTGTTAATATTTCAATTTCACTGCTAGAACTGACCTTTTTTTCAATTTGAGGGAATAAAATTATGATTGTGTATAATATTTTGATAAAAAGAAATAAAATATGTATATGTGTGCATTTGCACAAGTCTATAGTGCCTGAGTGTTCACCCTGCAATATTCAACCTGTCGCACTACTACTTGGGTTAGCTGGAAGAGATCTTTTATCATCTATCAGTCATTTCGTCACTGTTATTAAGTACACCGGGCATGACCCATTTGGTCGCACTTATCGAGGAACCCTTCGCCTCTTTTCGCATAGATGGGATGAAAATGCATTTCTCATACAATCTTACAATCCCGAAACCCAGCCAATTTAACTTTTGACCTTGCCCTCCCTCTCACTCATCAGGAATATTAATCTAAAAATGTTGCATTAAGTTCATAATTTTCCAATAGAATTAGTTTATACACCACCAATTTTCGTATATTCATTGGTTTTAGTCCAAAATGACAAAGTTCTGTAAGTAAATACCCCATTCTAATCCTTAAGGGAGAAAGAATTGCAAAAAAAATACTACGTATTGCTATCTTACTGGGTAATCTTAAGTCTTATTAAGTATCAACTTCTATGCTTACATTTTTTAAAATGAGAGTTACCGTAAAGAACCCTTCACTTTTTATTTTCTCCCATTTAAAAGGGTGTTATTTAATAGTACATTATGGTACAAGTGTGTAATGTTGGTGAATACCGCTGAGGCGCATTGAGGCCCGAGCCGTCAGGCGAGGGTCTTAAGAAGCCGAGGACGGTAACCATCAATACACACGTGTATCATACAACGTTTTTCAACACACTTCTGAATAAAACAATACTTAAATAAAAACCATTTTACGTAGTAGATAAAAAGTTTACTTAGAGAAACAATTAGTAAATGTGCAGTTAGTAAAATTATAATTAACTATTTTTAATAAATTTTTCAATATCATCAGATGATAAAACCTTTGATTTTTTGCTTCTAAATCCATCAGATAGTCTCTTTAGATAAGCTGACAAATTCGAGTGTTTTTAAGTCCACTCCATTCTTTGTTCGGACTGTACTTTTTAACATTGAGTAAATACACCACAAAGAGCTAGGTTTGTACTTAGAAGATAATTCTTTAAAGTACGCCATGAACACATTTTCTGAAAAAGACTGCGTATTCTTGTTGTTCTGCCATTGTATGAAATTTTGGTACGCTAATAGATATTTTTCCTTTGAGTTTTCTGGTAGTAAACTTTCCATAACGTTCTGGGCTTCACATCTTATATCGGGCGGTGTACAACATAAATAATTTTCTTCATAAATTGTATTTGCAGACATCTTAATTAATAACTAACTAAATAACTTCAAAAGAGAAAACGAGACGAGTTGTGAAAAATGTTTCGTAATGGCGGGAAAAATTATTCAGTTTTCCTATGCGCGCGCATCGGCCATAGACTAATAAATTTCGTAATGGCGGGAAAAATTAATCAGTTTTCCTATGCGCGCGCATCGGCCATAGACTAAAAAATGAGGTTTCTTTTTTTTGGGCTTTTCGCGGATAGCATTTTAGCGCAAGTGTAAGCGTAACTCAACCAATAATATTAAAAAAAAAACTATTACTCACTCGTGAATAATAGTAATGAAAAAGTCACAGTTTGATTATAGGTGTTATTATGTGCCTAATTGCCATGGGATTAGAGCCACTTTATGAGGAAGTGTGTTGAAAATAATGTTACAACAAATTATTTTGATATGTAATCATAGGTTTATACTAATTTTCATAGGTCTGTGTCCAAAAATGACGAAGTTCCATACAAACTTAATTCCCCCCCTTACCTCTTTAGGAAGGGCGAATCCCCAAAAAACTACCGAATAAAGAGTCTGAATATGAATTGGAATTGGCTTCAATGATTCCAATTTTTAAAAGATTTTTACAAAAAAATAAAACCCACTTCAAAAAGTCATAATAATGTAAGAATACATATACAACATCACAGTTTTATATTGAAGTTGGTGCCAATTTTTTTAAGTAGGTGACTATATTAATTTGTTCTTATATTTTTTAAGACTTTCCAGGTGATCATTGCTTGGCACCGACTTCAATATACAACTGTGATGGTGTATGTATTCTCAAAGTATAGTGTATATTATAGACTTTTGGTGTTTTTAATCGACTTATAAAAAAGGAGGAGGTTTCTTAATTCGACCGTATATGCTATTTTTTAAGTTTGTTCGCGGATAACTTCGTCCTTTATGAACCGATTTTGATGATTATTTTTGTATTCGACTGAGGATACTCCAAGGGTGGTCCCATGGTCACTAAAATTAGGATCTGATTATTGAATCCCATAAAAATAGAGGGAATCCCTTAATATTTTAGGCGTGTCCAACGTGTTTTGTGTGTATGTTACGCAATTACTCCGCCAATTGTGGACCGATTTTCAAAATTCCTTTTGTATTCGATAGAGTATACTCCTGGGGTGCTCCCAAGATCACTAAAGTCAGGATATGATGATGGGATCTTATGAAAATCGAGGGTACCCCTAATTTAATACCAGCTCACCGAAGATGATCGCACTATTTACAACGTTTCAACCAAATCAGAAACGTTACCGTTTCCATACATTTTGACAACACCTTGATAGCTATCAGATGTCAAATTATATGGGAACGGTAACGTTTTGGTTTTGGTTGAAACGTTCGTAAATAGTGCGATTGCCCCTCTGTTATTAAATTAGGGTTCCTTTCACTAAAAAGATTTCATTCACTAAAAAGTTAAAAATAATAAATATTTTACAAAAAATAAAAACCGACTTCAAAAACACAAAGTTTAAAATAATATAAGAATAGCTACAGACAACATCACACTTCTATATTGAAGTCGGTGACAAATTTTGAGACTGTCTAGCTCTAGGGTATCATCGTTTGGCACCGACTTCAATATAGAAGTGTGATGTTCTCTGTACCTATTCTTATATTATTTTTAATTTTTCAGTGTTTTGGAAGTCGGTTTTATTGTTTTCTATAAAAAAAAATCTTAATCAATCAATCTTTTTAGTAGTCCCGTTGTCACCATGTCATGATCTGATGATGGTATCCCATAAAAATCGAGGGAAACATCAAAATTTATAGGTACATCCAACGTGTTTCATATTTCTTCTTAAGATATCCAGGTATTTGCGTCTGGGAGTCATCATGTCATGTTACTGAGCTGATGATGGAAGATTAGGAGTTTGGGAATAATTCTTTTGAAACTGTTTAGAGCGAAAGACTATTTTAAGTTATTCTGTTGTTCGCTTTGACTCAAATTCTAATATGTATTAACTAATTCTAATGAGTATCACTCATTCATTCACTTTCGCTTTGTATTGTCCTGTCATCAGAGAGAAAGAGAGATAGAGAGTTATGTTCAATTTTTAACCGACTTCAAAAAAGGAGGAGGTTATCAATTCGTTTGTATTTTTTTTTATGTTTGTTACCTCATAACTCCGTCATTTTTAAACCGATTTCCAAAATTCTTTTTGTATTCGATAGAGTATAGGTACTGCAAGGGTGGTCCCATGGTCACCAAAGTCAGGATCTGATGATGGGATCCCATAGAAAATCGAGGGAAACACTAATTTAATACATTATATAAATTAGGGTTTCTTTCACTAAAAATATTTCATTCCTGACTAAAAAGATTTCACTTTAGCTTTCATTTTAGCTTTCTTTACTAAAAAGATTTCACTAAAAAGTTAAAAATAAAACATTTTTTACAAAAAATAAAAGGGTGAGAGATTTTAACACTTTCTAGGAGATCATCGTTTGGCGCCGACTTCAATATAGAAGTGTGATGTTGTCTGTACCTATTCAGTCGTTGTTGTTGTTTTTGAAGTCGGTTTTTTATTTTTTGTAAATTTTTTTTTAAAAATATCAAACATTTATTTGTTTCGAAAAAAATATTTACAAACTGGCTTCGTCCCACGGCTCCTTTCGCTTGAATCTTATCACACCATAAAGATGTGATATTCCAATGTAAACTGTGATAGGTATTGCTAATTTTCATCAAAATCCGTTTAGTAGTTTTTGCGTGAAGGAGTGACTCAAGTTCATTCACCAATACTTACTGATGGGATAGCTGGGAATCGGACCGCGTAATGCGTTGAACATTCTGGATTTAAACCAATCGTGCCGAAATCCTAGGCTACAATCTACATCTACCACATACCAGTAGAAGTCTCTCAGTTGATATGATGATAATACTATATGTTATTACTGATACGTTTGTTAGAAGAACAAATTTGTGCAATTTTCACAAAGATATTAAGCATTTTGTGAGAAATGACAAATAATAGATTTGTATTACATTCACATAGCTCTAGTACAGAAATAATGAATTTCACTCAAATACAAATTTTCACCCCCCTTTTAGGAAACGGAGCTCTATGAAAACTATAACCATTACATACTATACATTTTAACAGCCTTATTAATAAAAAATTTAATCCTTGGATCATCCACGGATTAGTTACTCCGTGTTTTGTCTTGTTTCCGCACATGTCGGTTGTCATATGTCAAAATAAGACAAAACACGGAGTAACTAAACCGAGAATGATCCAAGGAGTAAAATTTTTATTAAGAGTTTCTTTGCTATTAACGATACCTTCGTTTGATAAAAGAACAGGGACCTTATTCTGCTAGCGTTAAAGCATTTGTGGCGTATCAATAACGCTTCAATAACGTCGCTTTTTGAGACAGGTATTGTTGGTTAACCGAATACAAACTAAAACATTTGTCACTATTGACTTATCAAGAATCTGTAGTACAAATAAGTGGCACCAGAAAATGAGCATAAAAGTGACAAAAGCAGTTTTATTGAAACGCTATCATGACACGACAACGGCGTTAAGATTAGCGGAATAAGGCCCCAGGTACGAAGTTATAACAGTATTATGATAAAAAAAAAACAAATCAACCTGTTTTTCATTACAAAACTGTAATAGAATGAATAACAATAGCTCTCGAATGTTTCCAATAGCGAGCGTTTCGACTTTTCCCAATTTGCAATTTTAAAATAAATATTTGTTCCTTATTATTAACTCTACTAAAGGATGTATAACATTAAAGGATGTTGTTTTTGCTTCGGTTGTTACTATTCACGGTTCAGACAGGTCATTATTTCAAATCTTTGAATGCACTTAGAATTGTTATCAAAATCAAATCTTCCTTCAGTCAAATGTTATATCTACGACATTTAAGGTCCCTCCATATGGCATCGCCGCGTGACGCCCTGTAGCTCTATCTACCAATTTCTTTATGAATATATTTAGGATTTGATTACAAGGATAGAACACGTGTAATGTTCTAAAGCCGTCCTAAATATTTCCACATGTTTCACTAAGTAGGTAGGTACACCGCTTTGGTTGTTACATATTTCGAGTGGCCACATAATATACATGAGTCATGTGACCAGCGTAGGCGCTCACATAAAATCTCTCTGACGACGGGCGCGACGCAGAATCTGCCGCACGCTCAATTGGACCCAATTGCTTTAATTGATTTCAATTGAAATGACCTCGCGCACCGGCTCCCGACTCTAGTCTGACACTTTTACATCTATCTTTTTCGGGGCTGACATAAAAGCAAAGATAAATATCATTCGGGCCCAATAAAGCAGCCGGTCGTTAAGAATGTCGTGCACACAACTACTTAGGAAGTCATTTAGAAAATTTCAAACTTTAACCCTTTATACGAGTTTTAAATGAATAGGTAATTCGTTATATTCGTCGAATGTTGCAAGATAACTGAAACCTGTGAACACAGTTCGTAGAGCAAACAATTTAAGTAATAAAGCTATTTGTTGAAGCCCCAATGGTTTGACCCTTATCACCTAAGGTTATAAAAAATAGGCTATTTTTTATAACCCTAGGTGATAAGGGTGGCCCTCCAGATTTTTTCATTTTTTTGTAATGATTCGTTAGCACAAAATACCCTTATTTTTCACTCTACTACCAACCCCCATTTTCCAATAGTGATATTAGTATGTTTACTGGCGAAACGTAGTTCGCGTGCACAGCTATTAATTCAATAATTAATGTCAATTTTTTAATTATTAATTTTAACTTTATTTTGACATTTAATGCATATTGCATCATCATTCAACAAAAACGAGATATACCTAAAAATTGCATAGATTTAAAGGACTAATTGTTATGTTTTTTTTTCGTCATAGTGATATTAATTATGTTTTTCCTTTTGTGTGATGATTACCAATTAAAACTTTCACCGAGTACAAATTTGATATGTATTAATGTTACGCTAAACTTTAAACTTATAAAATGTCAAAACACCAGCATGTAAAACATGAAAGCTATAAATATACAGGGTAAATTTTGAGGTACCGGCAACCTCGCAGGATTAGATAGCTAACATGATCAACTACAACGTTTGTTTAACGAGTTTTAAGATAACTCAATACATTGATCAAAAATCAATTTTCAAGTTTTTATTGCACTGTCGTGACATTGATCAGTCTCAATGTTTCATTTATAAACAACGACGGAAGACAACGCTACGCTCGCGCGCTGTGCGCGTAGAGTTACAAACATTCTAGAGGTATATTAAATGAATATTAATTTTTGTATGAAAGTAAAATCTAACAAATTATCAAAAGTCGTAAAACAAACGTAGCTATCTAATCCTGCGAGGTTGCCGGTACCTCAAAATTTACCCTGTATAAATGTCTGTTTGTTACGTTTTCAACCTTAAACCACTGAACCGATGTAGATGATATTTATAACACATTAGTTGCTGCCCACGACTTCGCCTGCGTTCCTAAGGAACTTATTAAAATTCGGGATAAAATGTAGCCTATGTCCTTTCCCGGGACTCAAACTATCTCTATACTAAATTTTATCTAATAAATCGGTTCAGCGGTTTAAGCGTGAAGAGTACAGACAGACACACTTCCGCATTTCGTTTTTATTATTTATTTGTAGATGTAGATGAAATTTATAACACATAATATGTATTTGTTATATTTTGAAACACCTGCCAAAATTACCTACCAATAAACTAAATAGACCTAATTAAAGTGAATTTGAGGCCTAATTATTACATAGGTATTATTATTACCTACCATTGGCATAGGTAAGGGGGGGGGGCTTGGGGCCCGGACCTCCCCATTAACGATGGGTCCCAATTGCTATTTCCATTGAATCCCATGTTATAACAACATGTGTACCTTTCCGAAGAACCTTTATATAAACCTTTATATAATATTTAAAAAGCTAAGTGCGTTTAGCCCACTGAATGAATTCATACTTTATTTGCTCACAAAGACATAGGTCCATGTAGAAGTTTCATTTTTATTGTCTCGTTTATTTGTATATTGCTGAGCATCATTTAAAAGAACTGTACCACCTTTTCTATCTATTAAATTCAAATCTATTGATGAAGAAGTAGATGGGAGTTGATCACTCATAGTGCCTACTTTGTGATTTGATTAAGTTTTAAACAAAATAACTACAGTCACTGCAACTTATAACAATTTTATGCACTTTATGCAATGGTTTCGCGTATAAATAGATAGTCGCAATGAGAAAGAGGACAGCAATATCATAGTTAGTCAGTCAATATAAAATATATCCTTATTTTATTATAAACAATTTTGTTGATAAAAGTACCCGCATTAAAACTTTTTAAGCATTTGGGATCCAAAGGAAATAGTTTTTGGGATTCAACGACAATAAAACGTAATTGTTTTGCATTTTTAAAATGTAGGATCCAACGGAAATACATAATAATGTTTTGTGGGATCCAACGCCAAAAAAATAAAACTGGGATTCAAAAGTGGGCTCCAACGAAAATATATCTGAAAATCAACATACACTAGATAGAATGAACTTTTCATTCTTGAAGTCTTACTCTGCCCCCTGCCATCGAAAAGTTATACCTACGCCTAGGTTATTATGTTACCTACTGTTTACTGTTTTCCACGCAATATTTGTGTTTTTTCTCTCCATAAGAACCTGCCTTGGGCCTTAAGCAAAATATAAAATAAAAATTACGGGTTGCACTCCGGGAGTGCCGGCAGAAGTGAAAACTTAAGTATTAACGTTGTGCGTTTTGGATATTTTGGAATGATTATGGAATAATTTTGCACGAATTGCTTTAATTATCAGAATAAAAGTACTATCTTTTATGTGGTAGAATACAATATTTATTTATTGCGCTATCGTACACAAACATGACAATTTATATTACATTAAAAAGTTTATCCCTCAGAAAAATCAACTTCCTGTTGTAACGTTGTGCGTACATAATTATATAACTAGTAATAATGAATCAAAATATTTACAATTAAATTAAAAATATGATCAAAACAGACATTAATATACTACTTAAAAACGTAATTTTATAACAAATAAATAATATTTAATTTATACTAACTTACCTAATTAATATTTACAACAAAATCAAATAAAAGCACAATTTAGATTTTTCCTAACAAAGTAAATAAATTGATTAAAACTGTTTCAAGTGACGTGTGACTTCCAGTACTTTGACAGCCGCTATTGTTCTCGGCCGGCTTACGTGGACCCCTGTCATTGTTCTCGGCCGGCTTACGTGGACCCCTCACCGCACCTCGACAGTTCCTGCGGCCATTTCAATTTTAATTGGTCTTACGAATTTTCGATCAGTGTCACGTGTCCTGACGCGAGTTTATCATTTTTTACCCATTACAAAAAAGTGTACAACGTCGCTAAAGAAGTTCTCACTTCAAAAATTTGCCAGATCGGTCCACCCGATCTCGAGTTTTGCACATGGCAACACACATTTGGCGATCCATTTTTATGTTTTGTTTTGAAATTGATGCCCTCAAGTCCTCAACACCAACAATACCCCACCACAATCACAACACAACCACCACTACTCCACCACCAGCACCACCCCGGACCGGGCGTGGCGATGTGGCTGCATGCGGAATAACGGGAAACGACTATAATTTCACGTTGACAATCATCAACATATCTCATTGTATTTATTTAGATAGCATACAGCAAAACAGTCCTACATAATAATTTATACTTACTAATATTATAAAGATTTATTACCTATTAAATACAAATATACAAATCATTCCGATTTGTATGTTTGTATTTAATAGGCTCCGAACTACTAGACCGATTTGAATTTTTTTTTTACCATTAGAATGCTACATTATCCGTGAGTAACATAGGCTACAATAGTACATTGTTACCCCAGGGGTGAAAGTAACTTATTTAGTCCCGAGACGGTGTTTGGCGCCCGAGCGTAGCGAGGGCACCAATAGTTCGAGGGACTAAATAAGTCTTTAACCCGAGGTAAACACTGTGCTTTTCATTACGAATACAAGGAAAGTAAAAATAAAATAATGAATTAGCTAAAGAAAAAACGTGTAAATTTTATTTTACATAAATCAACAACTCCTGCTTTAGCCCGCTTTCTCTTATAAAATCAGGCGTTAACTCCTTACCTGAATCAGATGAACTCATTTTGTTAATATTAACACAATGTTATACAAATACAATTAATAGTTAAAAATCTCTGCAATACGGAAGTATTAACGAAACTCTACAAATGGAAAAAACAATTGAAGATCGCATTGCCGCTTTCCCGCTTATTTTGTTTTTTTTTCTGTGGCCGGCCAGCTATTCAGCCATTATTTTTCATTTTCATAGTTTAATAAATGGTAAATATTTTGCCCAAAACTATGTTATTTTAAAAAAATAGTTGAAAATAAATTATAATAAAGTTATTTATAAAATATATTCTTTAAATACTTAACATTATATTATTTAAATTTTACACCACGCTGTAATTGAGTGGCTGTATAGAAAGTCGGAATATGGTTCAATAAAAATGTGAAAAAAGAACCAGTTTCTTTTTTAAAAATTGACAGCAGTTGTCAGTTGAAAGTGATTCTCCCTAGGGCTGAAAAGTATTACTCTCAACCCGCTCCTCAGGCAACTTCAGACCTACTTTCAGAGTATGAGTAATGAAAAATTATTTTTCCTACAGGAAAATATAAAGCTCCCACGGGAAAACGAAAACAACGCGGGCGAAGCTCCGTAAAGCAAATCTGCTTTATAATAGGCTACAAAATAATCTTTCCTACGGGAAAATATAAAATCCCGCGGGGAAATCAAAAATAACGGTGCGAAATCGCAAGCGGAAAGCTAGTTAGGTACCGCGGGTTTATTGCGTAAATACATCGTAAATATGATGCAGAACACAAGTTATTATGACATTTTGACTAATTTGGAGATCTATGTACTTTGGTAAATTAATTATACTCAGCACACACTTGTTGTTAGTAATTATAAAACATAAAATCCAACAAAATAATATTTTACCTAATTTTCCTAAATCAAAATAGTTATTAAGCATGGTTAAGGCGCATAGTGCTCCAAATGACCTTGCGTCGATCGTCCCGCACTGATTACATAGGAGTGAGTGAGTGAGAGCGAGGGGAATATTTAAGCAAACCTTTACGCGTAAGATGAATTATTTCAATAAAAAATTAAGAAAGGCGAATAAGAAAAATCTAAAAAGACCATCCCCTAGAATATTGTTCACTTTATTTATTGAAATCGAAAGTATATGATTTAACCTAATATTTACGAAGCGATTAGGTTTACAGTTTTAAAATCGAGGCATGTTTGGGTCACATTTTAACCAAGTTTTAATTAATTTATCAAAAAATTAAGAAGACCATCCTCTAAAGAATGCGTTGAATAATAACATATTTTTTTTAAAGATTTTTTTTTTCAATATTTATGAAGAGAATCGGTTTTTTCTGCAGTGATTTTTTATGATTGACGTTACTATGCGCCTTAAGCAAAGTTGGTTTTGTCGCGTGTGCTGAATGCTAAGTTTGAGCCGCGAGCGAGTTTAGTGGGTAGGCCCGGCACTCTGTCGGGAGAGTCCCCACACACGCTCGCAGTCTAGCCAACGGCGAGTACGGTGCGGTCATGCATTCCGCTCGAAAAAAAAGGGTAACAATGTACTATTAAAGCATTCAAAAATTTATAGTAATAGATAACAAGATCTTCGAATTCCTCAATAGTTTGTGCGAGAAATGATACATGAAATGTGTCTTTTGAACCATAGGAATTCTAAAGGTAACCCTTTGCAGTCGAGTCAATATTTTTATACAAATATGAGCTAGTAGCTGCTGCTCGCGACTTCGTCTGCATCCCCAGGGAAGTCATTAAAATTCGGGATAAAATGTAGCCCATGTCCTTCCCAAAGGCTCAAGCTTTCTCTATGCCATATATCATTAACATCGGTCCAGTAATTTCGGAGCCTATTCAATGCAAACAAACAAACAATCAAATCTTTATGATATTAGTATAGGCTAAATAATTATAACTGGAAATTAATGTAATTAATGTGTGCATGTAATGTTTTAAAACCATCTTTCAGGGCTGGTATTGATAGTATAATTTTTTATTAAACTTTATCTGTCTGTATTTACTTAGGCTTTGGCGATTGACTGAGTTATGAACATAGAGCCCAAACTACTGGAGGTAGAAGAAATTCGGTACAGGTGTTCGTTGACTTATGTAGGCTTCTGTTCACAAAGGAAGGATTTTTATAAATTCCCACAGGAAGGTGAGAAATATCCATCCAAAAGATTAGAAATATGGAGCTTTATTAAAGCGGAGCTTATATCGCGAGCACAGCTAGTGTAATATTTTATGTTAGCATAATGCAAAATATGAAGTATGAACATAAGTTTTGTACACTTTCCCCGCTATTACGATATCATCACACCTGCTAGGGTTGGCTGGCAAACCCCATAGTAGTTCTTTTAGAGGATCATCCCGAGCCGGGCCTTGCGAGCTTATCATGTCGACGCACGCGTCGTTTGGCATGAACCTACTCACTTACCCAGCTATCGGCCACTGAAGAAATGTGAATCGTTAGGTGTTGGAGATGTGGGTTGGATGCCAGCAGGGCAGACTCTCACGCATGGCACAGATATTGACAATTTCCCCCCTATTCATTTTAGTATTAATGTGTACATTCTTCTTGCAAATATGTTGCGTATTGTGTTCTTAGTTTGAATGTGAAATGCCAACTTGCCATATAATTGTTATACAAACAAAGAAAAAATTTTTGATTTTGTTTTTTCAGGATATTCAAGAAATACATTTAAGTAAAACGGCTATCTTGAACGCAACTTTTATATATACATTTCCAATGTATAAACTAGCATGCAGCAAAATTTTTTATTCAACAAAATATCTAGGCATTTTTTGTCTTCCGAGGCCATCTGGCCAGCTGCTTTGGGGATGATAGACTTGACAGGCTGTGCTTACTTACATGTGGAAATTAATTTTTATTTAATAAAAAACAAGGCATATTATAGTCACATATCAATCACCACCGGGAAATGCTCTCTTTTATACTGAATAAAAAATATTCCATTATTAGTCCTTGCCCCTGATGCACAAAAGCATAAAAAACATTGTTTTTGATTGTAATTTATTCAAAACGAGCTTTATAACTTTTCCTTGTCAATTCTTTGTCAATAAATAACAAAAATATTTTGTTTCAAGATTGTATATTGTACAGCTAGGTACGTCAGTATATTTTTATGTACTATTCTATTATATTAATTAAAAATACTACCTAACACTTAAAAACCTTTTTTGAACTCAACAGAATAAAATAAAATAACCATAAATATTAAAATAGAATAAAAATTATACTGTTGAAAAATCAATACCAGTTTATTATAACTTAGTCATTAATCAAACGATACATACGAAATTCTTTACTGGAAATGCTATCGAAACCATTATTTTTGAATTGAATGCACATTGAGATAAAAAACAAAGCATTACAAAGTAGTTTATAAAGAACTACATTTTGGCACGTGTTCATCCGGTACACAAATTGGTCTTAATTAGGAAATAGCCGTGTGGTACGAGCCATCGTACGTCCATCTTTAACCGCGAACCTACACTAAAAGTTATATTTAATTCAATACAACATCCATAAGAGAACGAACATTTACCGCAAAGTGACGTGAGTTTTTTTCTTTGATTTCTTATTTTTTGCACCCCAGAATCGTTTGAAATTTTTACTTATACTTGACATTGATTCAGTTTCTTCAAAATTCATTGCAATAGTAGACGACATATCATTGTTTTTGTTCGTTTCTTCTATTGTGGGAATATTAGCAATATCTTCATTAAATCTGAGATGCTTCGTTAGACGTTTTGTTGACGTCGGCTGCTGAGGATCAATTTCGTTACGAATTGGAATAATATAAGAAGAACTGTCACCTTGGGAATCATCTAAAATTTTATCACGATCATGTTCATATACGTGTAATTTTAGTTCCTTTTCTTCGGTATTCTGTTTTTCAGTAGTATCAATACTTATGCCAGCAGCATTAAAAGAACTTGGCAGTAATGAATCTGCCCTAGTTACTTTACAAAATTTTAGAATACTCAGTTCATCTGAATAATTTTTTACTGTATCTTCTACGCAAAAAATTGGATAATTGTAGTTATTGAGGCTTTTTTCAGATTGTTTTGGAAAACCATTGTCTACTTTTATTTCCGACATCTCTAAGCTCTGTCCAGTTTGTACTGATACATTTTTTTCGGCTTTTTTTCCAATTTTATTTAACTCCATTTGAGTGAATGAATACTTTGACTTAAAAACTTTGTTTATGTTATTTTCTACATCTAAGCTTATTGGTACATTTTTCTTCTGTTTAATTTTACATGAAACAAAATTAAAGCAAGCTAAACAAGATCGTACAATAATATTTCGCTTGCGAGTCTTCACGTTCTCTACGCGCACACCTTCGTCGTCTTCAGAAGAGTCCCTAGTGCAAACATCTTTCGCATCAGAATCAAGTTCATTTGGGGCACGCATAATAGTCTCTAAATTAAGGCTGAAACAAAATATGCAAATTTACAAAGGGGCAGTGATTCGATGTATTCTCTGTATCTTGGAAAGTTGTATCGAAATTAAGAATTCGATCAAAAGAGATCGTTATAATCGCTATTGGCTTATCATCTGACTAGAGCGTAATATTGAAGCATCAGTGAAAAGCTTATTTCATCTGAACTTTTGTCTATTACCGTTAGACTGATAAATTCTTCATGGATGTTGATAAATACAAACATGCTTAGTCTAGTCTACTTCAAAAGGTTTACAAAGACTGTATTAATAATGATGAAAGTAATTATGTTCAGTGAACACATTGAAAACATATGCATCGCTGGATGTATGTTTATTCTTAATCATTTTTAATCTTATTTTTTCTTTGTTGAATTAATACGAGGAGTAGCACAAAAATCAATATAAGTTATAATCTTAATAATATTTATTTATTTATATTATATATAACAAATTGGCAACTTTATCCATCCTATTACAAAACATGGTCTTAGTTTAGTCTTGGTTTAAACCTGACGCTGTCGCTATCTACTCTTATTATTTGATGATTTAAACGAAGATTAAACTGAATCTTCGTTTAAAAATCATCAATTAGGGAGGGAAATCGATATCAAAATAGGCGCAAGAGTTGTAATAATAAACATTTTTCTCGAAAGTTTCACTGGCAATTATAGAACTGTCAAAATGAATAAGTAAAAATAAATTGGATAAATTATAACAATAGATAGTCTAGTAAATCACTTCATTCTGAAACAAATACGCTACAATGTAGTATTTAAATTCGCAGCAAAAAGTTTACTCATATTTTTATACCTACATATTGTCAGCTGAGTCCGTGTAAACAAAAAAGGCTTCAGATACTCTTGGGATACATCGTTTGAGCCAGTAGTGTATAGAGTAGAGAAGTGTCAGCATAACAGCCACGAAGGCGATGGCAGCCAAATAAACATTATGTTGCAAACCCTCCGCCGCACCACACTTCAAGCGGTCCTCATCGTAGATATCTGCATTTAATATCGCACTGGTTAGTAAATGAAACAAAATAAATATCGTAATCTTTTTCCACTAAATGTAACGAGAAAGTGCAAAACGGCGTTTAGATGTGTCAATCACAGAAAACCACTCGAGAAGAAACCGTTTCTCTTTGAAAACATTATTCAAAAAGGGGTTGCCTTTAGTATCCTACTGCACTAGTATCTGGCTACTTTTGGCTTCAATCGATATACATTGATGCCTCAAATCATAATCTAAAAGCTTTTTGTGCGGATATGCGATGTTTCTGAAAAATCGTAATTTTTGAGATTTCAGGTTAGTTTTCTGAAAAAAATATATCATATCTATTCAAAAAATAACACAAATGATGTAAGATAGAATCAGCAAATGTTAATTATGGGTGAAAAATATTTTTTGACCACCTGGAACTGACTCGGATTACCTGAAATATAGTTGGTTAGGTTATTAAGTTAATTTTTTTAAGACCACCCTGAACCGACTCAGGGCACATCAAACACAGTTGCAGATAGGGTATGTAATTTTTTTATGACCACACAGAACCGACTTGGGTAACTTGAAACATAGTTGGTTAGGTTAAGTTATTTTTTTATGAGTATTCAGAACCAATTCTGGACACCTCAGACACAGTTTTGTCTCATTTTTATAATTTATATTCAATGTTATCTTTGCTGCAGGCTATAAATTTAGACTAGGACAAGTTTTCATAGACCTAACCCGAGATTTTTTTTTCAAAACTTTTAGTTTCCGCATCTCCCCCTTTAAAAAGGGACTTCCCCTCGTCTCCCCCACCTCCCCTCCAACCCCCACCTCCCTATGCGTGCGGCAGGATACTAAAGAAATACCTCAAAAAGGTATTCATATAGGTACATTATTCTTTAAGACATTAGTATAAACCGTACTCGAATCCGTGCTCAGCTCACTTTACGTTTGCTAATGACAATTTCCTTTCATTATATTTATTTATTGCTTCCATAGGTAGATACAATGGTAGTAGATACTATAAATTATAAGCACGTCTACGGACCGCGTAGAGCACTGCAAAGATTAGAAAAAAGGAATAGCTTATCTTTTACTAAAGTAAAGACATTCTTAAGTGCCGTCTTTTTATATTCTATTTAATATCATTTTAAAATTATGAATGAATAAGTATATCAATTTGTATAAAAACTAGCTGTGCCCTTGAACTACGTTTCGCCATTTGTCCAAAAAGCAAATGCAAAAAGCAAATTTGTGCAAAGATTAGAAAAAAGGAATAGCTTATCTTTTACTAAAGTAAAGACATTCTTAAGTGCCGTCTTTTTATATTCTATTTAATATCATTTTAAAATTATGAATGAATAAGTATATCAATTTGTATAAAAACTAGCTGTGCCCTTGAACTACGTTTCGCCATTTGTCCAAAATAACAAATTGCATACACCTACCAAATATACACAAAAAAAAATCATTAAAATCGGTCAAGCCGTTTCGGAGTTCAAGTGACACGAGATATTAATATATTAGATCCCATGTCACAGTGTTTGTTATCGAACTTCTCCCAAACGGCTCGACCAATTTTTTGTATATGTGGTAGGTCTGAGAATAGGTCGTAAGCTTTTGTTGATACCCCTAGGCGATAAGGGTGGCCCTCTCCACCCTTATCGCCTAGGGCTAGGCCTAATCGCCCTAACATAACTAGTTAAGGTAGGCTCGTGCCCCTCTGTGGTGACGTATATGCGCTGTGATGATGATGATACCTACATGTACTTAATATTATAACTTTTTTAATGCTCACTTTGCTTCAGCTTGAGCGAGTGCTGAAATGTGCAATATTTTTTTTATAATTTCAAGAATACCATAAGCTCCACAGTTTGGCACTCCATCGCAAGCAGTGCTGTTGTCAATGCAAACTCTGGTCCCGTATAGCTGACATTCTAGGCTGGTGTTTGTACACGTAGCGCTGCTAGCTACCAACGTCCGAGCTGGTGTAAGAATTACTGTCATTCTTTGCAGCTGTTAACAGAAAAAGTAAAAAAAATCCGGTCAATGAAATTATCTTTGAAGTGGTCTAAACTGGTTTCATGTCGTTCTTCTAAGTATATAACTTTGCAAGTTGATTTGGTGCTAAAAAAATAAGGGGTTCAAGTATGACAACGCCGAACTCACCATTGTGGAGTGCCCGGTCTGGCAACCCCACATACAACTTCGCGCACAAAAGAGCCTTCGAGGTAGCTGACATCTTTAGAAAGATGGCAACCATCGCGATGGTATGGTGGGTCTGGCGCATCCTTGTTATTTTATAGAAGCAGGCTGGGTAGCGGGCGCGGAAAGAGGACCCTCTTGCCACCCCCCTCTGCAAGCGGCAGGATAAATGAAAACACTACCTTTAAAAGGGAGGGGTTAGCTGACCCTTAGATCTCCTGAAATTCAACCCAGTCGGACTGACCATCCAATGGTAGATATCACCATTACCCGGTCTCCCGTTTGCGGAAATCCTAGCTTGATTATACTGCTGGACCGGTTTAAGGTGGTTTTATTCAAAAAATTGGGCTTTCCTCATCCCGAACAGTCCCAAATAGCATAGGGGTCGGAGGGGCTTCGGAAGGAGGCTGAATATTTGGACAGTAATGGAGTAGCCATAGGTAAAGTGAAGTTTCTACCTAAGTTGTCAGCTTAGTCACTTATGTTATCGTAATAAGTTATCCCTGTTTGCAATGGGTTAAAGTATGAAATTACCTTACCATTACCTTACATTGTAAGATTGTTAATTTTTCCACTTTATACAGATGTAACTGAACACCCCAATAACATTTAAGGGTATGTATCCATCAGAAGTAGAGATTCTGTAGGAAAAATATTAGGGCTAAAAAACCAACCACAAAAAAAACTTTTTTTTCCATACAAACTAAATAAATTATTTTTTTTGTATTAAGTGCCGCCAGCCCTACGTAAGCGTACTCACGTTTGTCATGTTTTTTTGTGTTAAGAGCTGATTATGGTTGTCACTTGAAAATTTTTGCGTTCAGTTTAAAATCAAATAACTCTGTTAGTACTGAGGTTCCAGGTCTCAGACAATCACCGAAGGTCCATTTAGTATCTAACTATAAGTTAGATACTTAAATGTTATTGGGGTGTTCAGTTACACCCGGTATAGGTATTTTGTTTTTTAATTGTTGTGTTTTAGTCGAAATACCTCTGATCTTAACCAAAGTTACCTCTATACTTTAAGCGGTTAAGTCTGATTTCACATTTGTGTTGGTTGACTATTCCATCAAACTTACTAGCGGGGACAGAGTGCATCTGCATTAATTTGTCCATACAATTCAGCTCAACAATATCAATTACCTATCACGCAAATGATTAGTATCTGAAGGGATTGTCCATTGTGCCCTGAATTCATTCTAGAGAACTAGGTATTAACAACAGTATCAATTTGTTGTTTGAGATCACGCAATGCGTAATCATTCTCGATTCCGCTCTTAGAAATGAACATAGTCTTTTTCTATGAGTTCAGTTGGCTTTTACGGCATATTATAATTAATACCTTTCAAATAATAAAATAAGTCATAAAATAAAAATATTTGAGGATTTGATGATAAGTCCATCCGGGGAATATCTCATAGGCACTGGCTTAGGTCATGTAAGGCTTTAGCGGCTATTTCCGGAAAGAGACTGTACCAGGGTTGACTGCTTGAGTATCTCCGTCTTACCTATTTCCGCCACAAAGCAGCAGTGCTTCCATTGCTGTGTTCCGGTTTAAAGGGTAAGATATGGCAGTGAAATTACTGGGTACCGTGACTTTACATCTTATGTCACATGTTGGCATACACTGTGGTTGGTTCTTGTGGGAGTTACAGATTTGCTGCGTATATCTCACAAGAACCACATGTATTATAGGTGACTGTTACCACTTACCGTCAGGTTTGCTTGTTTCAATTGCCTATTTGCCAACTTAGTTTTATAAAAAACATTTCGCCTACTGTGAAGGAATTCTACACATCCTATTCTTATAAGGTACTTAAAGTATTCCTCCACTTTGAATAAAATTGATATTTATAATGCGTAGTCAAAGACATTATAAGAGATAGACCGACAATACGCGCGGCCTCTAAGAAACCCCCTTCAACCACACAGCGGTCAGGCGGCCGCTACTCATACTGTATTTGTACTGCATTCGACTGTCGAGCGCGCGTCAAGTTATAAAAATACTTACACATGCCCAAATAACTTCGTTTTGTAGTGTAAAAAACGAACAGTAATAAAAACTAAATCACATTGTAACATTATTTATTACCGATGAGTCTTAATTATGCTTATTTATTTAGCTATTATCATATCAAAATTGGTTGAAGGGGACTTCATACATTTCGTTTGCATTGTTGGTCTACTCTTATAATGTCTTTGTGCGTAGTACTCTACTCCTGGTACCGCGGCGCGGTTAACTTTTGCTGCTAGTCGCCACATTTGTCGATACCTTAGTTCAATTTTAATTAACTTAGTAATACACCTGAACATTTGTATGCATACCGTGAAATTATTGATTGCTATGACGATCCGTGAAGTGTTAAATAAGTAGACATATCTTGATTTAGGTTCTTTATCGTCGCAGATGTTGAATACCGTCGCCCCCACATACTGACGTAAATATCTGAGTGCTACGCGATCGTGTATCTAGAAAATCAAATCAAATTTCCTATGAGTTACTTGGAGACGAGAAAAATGAACTCAGGGATTTCGTGAATTAAAAACATTGAAAAGATTTTCATACAGTTTTATCCATACAACTCTGTCCAATAATAACTTTATAACTGAGTTATTTATTTAGGTTTTTTGCAAATAATTTTTTTATGTGATTATTAACTGATTAGTAACTGTTAAATAAAATTACATAAAAAGGTAATATAAATAAAGATATGAAGTTCTGTCAACTTCGATCATTTAACGTATAAATATAATTTACAAATGTTATATTAAAGGTGATAAGTAGATACACCTTTCGTTTTCATTTCCTTACCCATCGTTACGTTGCACACTTACTTCGTTAATTATTTTCAGTGTCATGAAACGGGAATCGAACCTATTGCAACTGACCGGTGTCTTATTGTTGCTGCGAGTTTGAATTTTCTTAGTCAGAAATTTTTTTTTTACTACTAAGTCTTATGTAAAAGTGGTCGAGCCGAGAGCAACTAACCGGCCACTAATTTTATTGTCGCTACTTTAAATTTTTTAGTCAGAAAATCTCTATTAATTTTAAGTCTCATGTAATAGGATTCGAGCCTTGTTGATGTCGCTACTCCGAATTTCTTAGTCAGAAAAAAAATAAAAATTTGAAGTCACATAAGTACCCGACCGACTCCTAAGATTGAGCCTATTGCAACTGACCGGTCACTGATTATTTTAGCCTCGTGATTATAGCCACACGGAAAACTCAGAAACTACAATGAAATATTTTAATTTTCCGTATAGTGAATATTTCCAAGTAATTATGAATCTCAGTATCACCATACCTCATCGTCTTGTAGCTCAACTAAATTTTCGAAGTCTTGCATATTAGAAATACCGAGCGATGGTTGTTTGGTTGAAACAGTTTTATTTTTGGTAGGCATCGTATGTGGACGAGCGTTTTCTACAGCGAGCGGTTGTATTATACGCTTTTTCCTTGCGTTCCTGAATAAATATTAGAAAATTCACATTAGAGGATATACTTATGTAAACCAATATAAGGCACAGGAAAGAATTTCACGACTCCAAAATTACTTATTATAGAAGCAGAATTTGGACAGCAGGTTCCATTATTTTATAGTTCATACGAGCAATAGGAAAAGGTTTTTGAAAATTCTGAATGGTAAAAAAATAGTGTATTGGTGACTGACATTTTTTTTGTTCTAGGGCTTTTTTGAAGTTTAATATTTAATTAATAATTCTTTATTGATCGCATTTTCTTAAAATACTGTTCAAAGTAAAGGCTCCGAACAACAATTAAATAGACCAAGAAAGCAAAATATGAAAACTTATATGTAACGAAGTACAACATGAGACAATAAGCATTATGAGTATGAATCATTATAATATATTATAGGCACCGTGGATTTAATTACCTATATTATTTATTTAATTGATTTTGCCCATCATTGACCTTATTGGGTCATATGACCCAATAAGGTCAATCTGTGATGCGGTCAAATTTTAAATTAGTAATTGTTGGCACCCTTTTAGTCCATAATTTAATGCACTTGTCTGTACCTCAATACATACGAGAAGGTTTGCATTCAGCGAGCTCTCAATCTGAAGTAAGTTTCCTATATCATGAAAATACATGACGTATTGAAGTTATGACAACTTCTGTAGCTTACGGGCCAACCAAATCGTTGCAAATATTGGAATTCCATTTTAAATAACTTTTCGTGTGGCAACAGTCAGTGTATTAAGATGGCGTAGGTGAATCACTCGCTCGTATCTAAACGTATGCAAACGGTTGGTCCAAAATTGCCCATGTGCCCATTTGCAAGCGGTCTGACGTAATCGATGACGTCATCGATTAGTGCTAACAATGCAAACAGAAAAGAGGTAGTGCACTGACTCCAAAACTGTCAATGTCAACGTCTACGTCAGTTTCCTGCGGAGTTCTGAGTAGGTATTTCATTTTAGTTTGCTCAAATAGAAATTTATATTTTATAGATAGAAGATAGATAAAAACAGAAATGCTCTGTGAAGATACTGGAGAAACAATACACGTCCCCCTTCAATTTTCCTTTTTAAATGATAATGCAAATGATTTGAACAGGTTGTTTGCATGCATGCAAACGATTGCACTGTTATCCGATTGTGGACCACACCCAGAGACTACGTTGATTGTCTAATGCTAATGTATAAAAATAAGTACGTGGGCTGTTCTTGACTGTTATTCGTTGTCCTTCGACTGTCTGCTGGCGTCTGGTTAAGGAGCTCAGCCATTACGGGAGCGGCTCGGACCACATTCTCCCACGACTCTCGGCCCACCATCGCACCGGTGAGCAAGGATCTAAGCAGTATTTTCAAATATTTAGTAAGTATTCAATTAATAACAAGCGAAATTATGCACATAGTGTACCTATGTATAGTAATAGAAAATTTTACACCATAAAAGAAGTTTGAAATAATGCCTGATTCTTAATTTATTATAAGGTCTTCTTTTATTTCATTTAATTTACTATTAGACTTTTTACCAGAAAGACACTGTATCTGAGGTGCTTGCGCGGTTACCTCTGTCATACCTAGTTCTGCTGCAGAGCAACAGTAGAGATTCCAGTTTTAAGTTCCAGTTTGAAGATAAAGTTTTCTTCTGGTTTCATTTATTTTACTAATTTTTATCAGAGATAGACTGTATCTAACTTGTGGCGTACTTTGGTCCGTCCCCCAGTCACGTCTTGTCTTGTTTTATTAATACATACATTTCGTGACTTTTTAAAGTAATATTATTATAATCATGTATGTTTTAATATTATATTAATATGATTTTGAATAAATGCTTTACGTCATATGTATTTGTTTTATTTTCTCGCAGGTGGTGGGAAACGAAGAGATTTTCGTCAGGGACAAAGCAGTCTAAGGTGAGCTTAAATCCCTCGATGTACTCAGGATTCAGACTTAACTCCTGAGCGTACTTTGTTAATAATCTACTATTTTACATGTCTACTGTAGCACGGTAATATATTATACTTACTATTACCATGACTGTAGCCACTTCTCGTCAGGTGGACTGTTTGTTTGCTAACTCAGTTATATAAAAAAAATTGTTTTGCAGTACCTAGTGTAGTAAAATGTAATGTGTGTTTGATAATCTAAGATGCATATACGAATTGATATTTTAGTAGGAATAAGTAGTGATAAAAATTTAATAATGTTTTGGAACACTAACCTACCTGGGAGTGACGGTGACAGTCTCAGCTACTAATAAGGTAGTTGCGGAAATGTTTAACTTTGACTTATCTGAAATTAAAATGGAAAATGCAATAAAACATTATACTGCGTCGTACTTAGCATCCAGAATTCCAAGCTTGCCTTCCCACAATGCAGCAATACGTTTTTGTATTTCAAAGGAAATTCAATTCGCATCAATTCATGAATATGTGCAGCAGAGCCACATGAATGAGAAACGCATTTAGAGCAATTCAATATGCCAATAAGATGTTATTATGTCCGTGATGTCGGGCATAAACGATTCCAGTGCATTCTCTTTTGTAAAATCCACTTTGCGAAAGCTGAAGAAATTCATACGCGACACTTTGGGATTTTTAAGTTTATTAATTACCAGCTGTGCCCGCGAACTGTTTCGCCTTAAAAGTTCAAAGAAAAAACTGAAATCTTCTTTCCCGCGGGAACTACTTACTTTTCCGGGATTAAAAGTACTTAGCCTTTATGTTAATCCCTATCGTAATCCGTCTACCTACTAAATTTCATCCAAATCCATTCAATATTTTTTGCGTGAAAGAGTAACAAACATCCATACTCACAAATGATGTACGGTCGGCTTCAGAAGTAGATGGACATTTCAGTACCATGCCACACCAACTATTCCTTCTATTTAGTACTAGCTTTTGCCCGCGGCTTCGCTCGCGTTAAATTCGGGAAAACACCGAAGATTTAAAAAAAAAATAAGGCAGGTATTTTTCGTTGGTAACAAAGAGTCTGTATCGATTTTTAGCTTCCTACCCTGAAATCTGCAAAACAGTCCTATATAAAATTTCACCCCCTCTTTTAGGGGTTGGGGGCAGATTTCCATAAAAAATGATGCACGATTTTTTTGTTAGTCACAAATAGTTCGCAAACCAATTTTTAGCTTTCTATCTTGAAAATTGCGGAATGCTCCATACAAACTTCCACCCCCCATTTTAGGGAAGTGGGGGGTTAGAAAGAGACAAAAAGTAGCCTATGTCACTCTACATCCGTTCAACTATCTCCATTTAAAAAATCACTTCAATCCGTCGCTCCGTTTTGCCATGAAAGACGGACAAACAAACACACACACACACACTTTCCCATTTATAATATTAAGTATAGTATGGATGGTTACACCTATATTGCATTGTTAATACTTGGTGTTACATAGTTCTAAAATGATTATCTACTTTTAAAGCCGACTGTACGTACTGTGTGCCGCGAACTTCGTTTCACCTTAATAAGGTTTAAAGCTATAGTCAGTAATTATCCGTACCTAAGCCTTTTAGTTTTATTTTACTTATAGCGCGGTTTTTATCTTAAAACGTAACAAACAGACAGATATATTTACCCAGGGTCCTGAGAATAATTAAATGGTTCTGTCTCCGTCAATTTCAAATAAATTACAGAGACAAAACAATTGCAGAAACACGTTTAGCGTTAAGGGCCCATGGCGCGAAAAATAGCAAAAAGGCCGTTGGCGTTTTTGATATTTTACGTTAACGTTCCAGTTAACTGACCGGGAAAAAATAAATTTAAATTCTTAAATTATGTGTTTAAACAATCACCGTCACCATTTTTCAAATTTACACACCGTTTCGTTAAAAAATAGCATCCATTTTACTTAAAATTTAGGTTACACCCACATACCGTTCGTGATTTTTAGCTTCATTAATTAACCCTATTATATTTTAGCTTTACAAATATATAGAACAAAGGTAAGCATAACACTGACACCGTGGTATTTTTTTTAATTATCGTACATTGATTTTTATATGAATTTTTTAACATACATTTATCGATTTTTTTACAAATACTTGGCTCGGGCGCGTCGAAATTCAGTGTGCAATCAAGACTCGAAGTGAGAGCACGTCGCTTTGAGATAGCTCCCGGTTACGTAATTATTTGTGTATGTATACGACGCGAAGTCTTACGGAGTAATCGGAGAAGTTGATAACTAACAATTTTATTATTTGTGGCTGCCGTACGAAAAACCTTCAACCTTTTTACAAGCTTTTATTTATCTTTTGCATGTTCGGGTCTAATCTTGCGAGTTAAATTTAACTCACTTCCCGGTTTCCGATTAAGCTGAAATTTTGCATGCATATGTATAAATATATTATGATGACGACATGGAGCTGATCTGATGTTGGAGCTGAAGGGTGGCCATAGGAACTCCGCAATAAAACGACACAACCCCATCAAGTTTGGGTTCGTTTGATTCGTATTGACGAGTACTTTGGTCCTACATGGTAACCAGGGTCTGATGCTGGAGCTGGAAGATATCTAAAGGAACTCCGCAATAAAACAACACAATCCCATCGAGTTTGGGCTTGTTTGATTCGTATTGACGAGTACTTTGGTCCTACATGGTAACCAGGGTCTGATGCTGGAGCTGGAAGATAGCCAAAGGAACTCCGCAATAAAACAACACAATCCCATCGAGTTTGGGCTTGTTTGATTCGTATTGACGAGTACTTTGGTCCTATGTGGTAACCAGGGTCTGATGCCGGAGCTGGAAGGTAGCCAAAGGAACTCCGCAATAAAACGACAGAACCCCGTCGAGTTTGGGCTCGTTTGATTCGTATTAACGAGTACTTTGGTCATATATAGTAACCAGGGTCTGTCTGATCCTGGAACTGGAAGGTGGCCATAGGAACTCCGCAATCAAACAACGCAACCGCATCGAGTTTGGGCTCGTTTGAATTGTATTGACGAGCACTTTGGTCCTATATGGTAACCAGGGTCTGATGCTGGAACTGGAAGGTGGCCATAGGAACTCCGCAATCAAACAACGCAACCCCATCGAGTTTGGGCTCATTTGAATTGTATTGACGAGCACTTTGGTCCTATATGGTAACCAGGGTCTGATGCTGGAACTGGAAGGTGGCCATAGGAACTCTGCAATAAAACGACACAACCCCATCAAGCTTGGGCTCGTTTGATTCGTATTGACGAGTACTTTGGTCCTATGTGGTAACCAGGGTCTGATGCTGGAGCTGGAAGGTAGCCAAAGGAACTCCGCAATAAAACGACAGAACCCCGTCGAGTTTGGGCTCGTTTGATTCGTATTAACGAGTACTTTGGTCCTATATGGTAACCAGGGTCTGATCCTGGAACTGGAAGGTGGCCATAGGAACTCCGCAATCAAACAACGCAACCCCATCGAGTTTGGGCTCGTTTGAATTGTATTGACGAGCACTTTGGTCCTATATGGTAACCAGGGTCTGATGCTGGAACTGGAAGGTGGCCATAGGAACTCCGCAATCAAACAACGCAACCCCATCGAGTTTGGGTTCGTTTGATTCGTATTAACGAGTACTTTGGTCCTATATGGTAACCAGGGTCTGATCCTGGAACTGGAAGGTGGCCATAGGAACTCCGCAATCAAACAACGCAACCCCATCGAGTTTGGGCTTGTTTGATTCGTATTGACGAGTACTTTGGTCCTATATGATTTTTCTTGATGAGTACTTTGAGCCTAGCCTAGATAATATCCATACGCAACCCCATCAATTTCTTTTGTGCGACCTTCCCCAATTTAGGTGTCAAATGAAAGAGCTTGAATTGTAGAATGAATTGTAGAATATAGTATATTCTGAAAGACAATCTAATACAAGATGTCGCCATCACAAATTGACAGATTATTTTTATGTACAATCCCCACAATATGGGTCTGTATATGGGGTATCAAATGAAAGTTCGTCAAATACAGTACACCATGAAAAAACTAAAACAAGATCACAACAGATTTTTAAAAACAAGCTTTTATTTTAATGCCAAAAAAGAAAAAAAACTTTAATTTATTTTTTTATTTCAATCTAGCGAATGGCTTCAATGCACTAAAAAGTGCGTTGAGCACAAGAAAATATTCATTTCATATTTGTTTATTACTAAATTATTATATGTATATTATATAAAATAATTTGTAGATACAACTAATAATAAAGAACTCGGTAGTCATTAAAATATTTGGTATTATTTCATCAATTAGTTTAAAAAGAGATTTTTTAAAAACAAGCTTATATTATAATGCCTTAAAAAAGGAAAATAAACTTTAATTTATTACAAGATATATTTTCTTATAAAAATATAAAAGCTTGTCCCGAGAATTAGGATAAACAATAAAACAATTTAACTTGATTATTATATTTATTTTTTTGTAATAAATAACGTTTTGTACAGCATTGTCATACACACATGACAATGCTGTGCAGTCCTGAAATTTAAATGCATATATGATCCCTTTTTTGAAAAACTCGAATCCGTTATAACTGCTGCCTCACGGAAACTCGGTGTCCTGAACAAGGTGCGTAGGTATTTTGCGCCGGATCAACTATGCCTGTTGTATAAAACTCAGGTTAGGTCTTGCGTGGAATATTGCTTGCACTCCGGCTCCGCTCAGTACCTCCTCGATGCTCTGGACAGATTGCAGCGTCGCGCTATTCGAATAATTGGCGATGTAGAGGCAACTAACACCCTCGAGCCTCTACAACTTCGTCGTGACATCGCTTCTCTTAGCGCCTTTTACCGAATGTTCCACGGGGAATGCTCTGAGGAGCTCTTTAACCTTATCCCTCCCTCTCCATTCCTTAACAGAAACACGCGCAAGGGTCTACGGAGTCATCCTTACACTGTATCCTCCTTTTCACACCGTACCAAGAAATTCCAAGATTCCTTCTTATTTTTTTATTGTGACTTAAGACGTAAAGTCACGGTACCCAGTAATTTCAGTGCCATATCTTACCCTTCAAACCGTAACACAGCAATGCAAGCACTGCTGCTTTGCGGCAGAAATAGGTAAGACGGAGATACCCAAGCACACGACCTTGGTACAGAGTCTCCCTCCTACTTGGAATTCTCTACCTGCGCACGTGTTTCCTCCATCCTACAACATGGGTTCCTTCAAAAGAGGTGTGAAAAACATCTTTTAGGCCGGCAAGGGGCGGGCAGGTTGGATAGTGGATGTTCTCCCTCCTCTATCTGTCAACTCATTTGGGCCTCTTTCACCGCTTAACATCAGGCGGGAGGAGGTCATTTGCCAGGCCCTCCATAAAAAAAACTGTTTAAGTACCTTGCCCGTATGTATTTACTTGGTAAGCCTTAAATAAATAAATATTGGTAATTCTAAGAAAAAAATATTTGTTTTTTATAAAATAGGTAAATCTTGCGACAAGCTTTTATATTTTATTAAAAACTAGCTGTACCGGCAAACTACGTTTCGCCATAATAACGGCGAACTTACGTTTCGCCATAATAAAAAATAGTTTACGACCTATTCTCAGACCTACCGAATATACACAAAAAATTTCATAGATATCGGTCAAGCCGTTTCGGAGGAGTTTGGTAACAAACACTGTGACACGAGACATTTATATATTAGAAGATGTATCATGTAATAAATTAAAATTTATTTTCGTCTTATTAGGGCTTTAAAATAAAATCCTAGTGTGGGGCGACTTTTTTTTTTTAATCTTTTTACTATTATTTTATATTTTATCATTTTGTAACCGCATGGCCGCCATTACGAAACTCGACCAAAGTACTCGGTAGACCCTGGTTACCATATAGGACCAAAGTACTCGTCATTACGAATCAAACGAGCCCAAACTCGATAGGGTTATGTCGTTTTATTGCGGAGGTCCTATGGCCACCTCCCAGCTCCAGCATCAGACCCTGGTTAACATATAGGACCAAAGTACTCGTCAATATGAATCAAACGAGCCCAAACTCGATAGGATTGCGTCGTTTTATTGCGGAGTTCCTATGGCCACCTTCCAACTCCAGCATCAGACCCTGGTTACCATATAGGACCAAAGTACTCGTCAATACGAATCAAACGAGCCTAAACTCGATGGGGTTGTGTCGTTTTATTGCGGAGTTCCTATGGCTACCTTCCAGCTCCAGCATCAGACCCTCGTTACCACATAGGACCAAAGTACTGGTCAATACAAATCAAACGAGCCCAAACTCGATGGGGTTGTGTCGTTTTATTGAAGAGTGCCTGTGGTCACCTTTCAGCTCCAGCATCAGACCCTGGCTACCATATAGGATCAAAGTTCTCGTCAATACGAATCAAACGAGTCCAAACTCGATGGGGTTTTGTCGTTTTATTGCGAGTTCCTATGGCCACCTTCCAGCTCCAGCATCAGACCCTGGTTACCATATAGGACCAAAGTCCTCGTCATTGCGAATCAAACGAGCCCAAACTCGATAGGGTTATGTTGTTTTATTGCGGAGGTCCTATGGCCACTTCCAGCTCCAGCAACAGATCCTGGTTACCATATAGGACCAAAGTACTCGTCATTACGAATCAAACGAGCCCAAACTCGATAGGGTTATGTCGTTTTATTGCGGAGGTCCTATGGCCACATTCCAGCTCCAGTATCAGACCCTGGTTACCATATAGGACCAAAGTACTCGTCATTACAAATCAAACGAGCCCAAACTCGATAGGGTTATGTCGTTTTTTGCGGAGGTCCTATGGCCACCTCCCAGCTCCAGCATCAGACCCTGGTTAACATATAGGACCAAAGTACTCGTCAATATGAATCAAACGAGCCCAAACTCGATAGGGTTGCGTCGTTTTATTGCGGAGTTCCTATGGCCACCTTCCAACTCCAGCATCAGACCCTGGTTACCATATAGGACCAAAGTACTCGTCAATACGAATCAAACGAGCCTAAACTCGATGGGGTTGTGTCGTTTTATTGCGGAGTTCCTATGGCTACCTTCCAGCTCCAGCATCAGACCCTCGTTACCACATAGGACCAAAGTACTGGTCAATACAAATCAAACGAGCCCAAACTCGATGGGGTTGTGTCGTTTTATTGAAGAATGCCTGTGGCCACCTTTCAGCTCCAGCATCAGACCCTGGCTACCATATAGGATCAAAGTTCTCGTCAATACGAATCAAACGAGTCCAAACTCGATGGGGTTTTGTCGTTTTATTGCAGAGTTCCTATGGCCACCTTCCAGCTCCAGCATCAGATCCTGGTTAGCATATAGGATCAAAGTACTCGTCAATCCGAATCAAACGAGCCTAAACTCGATGGGGTTGCGTCGTTTTATTAGGGAGTTCCTATGGCCACCGTCCAGTTCCTTCATCAGATCAGCTCCATGTTATCATAACATTGCATTGTCACGATATACATATAATGTGCAAAATTTCAGCCCAATCGAAAACCGAGAAGTGGTCAAATCTACATACATACATACAGTGCAAGCTAAATAAAAGCTTGTAAAAATAAAAGTTGATAAAACACATCCATGTATTTACTATAGTATAAAACAGTAAATAATAAACACCTATTAAATTCAAAATTAACATCTACGATATTTTGCTAAGCGGCCGTACCGATTGCGCGACCGAGTGCGCTTGTGTGCGTGAGCGACGCACACAAACAGAGACTAGAGAAATTTACCTAAACTAGCTCGGGCTCGCGCGGATGGTGGGCCCTTAAACTTGTTAAGTAAACATGTGTAAATAATTATCTTCATTGAAATTTGAAAAAACTTGGAATATGATCAAGGTTAATAAATAGGACGATTTACACATTCGAAGATCGAATTAGCGGATCAGTCCGTCCGATCAGCGATCAGCGACAGCTACGAATCGCGACCGAAGTTGCATGGTAGGGGAGGGCGGAATTCGTGGTCTACCTTTGGCAATGGCGATATTTGGGAACTACATCCATCTTTTTAGTACTGTAGTATTATATTATCTGTGGTATTGAGTTAAAATTTAATAAACGTTTTGCAAAATGATGAAAATCGTAAAATGTAATGATGGCAATAATGCAAATAAATACAAAGTACTTAACAAAACACGAACGAGAATTCGTTATTAGCATGTGGGTTTTGTCTAAGGGGTCTGTCGATTCTATTTTCGTTTACTCGGAGTAAAAGTGGAAGACGCTGAACGAAAATATCCAATATTACTGGATCAGTTTATTAATGAATTCATTCTTCACTTTCATTCACAATTGTTCATTTCGAGTGAAAGATACCGAATGAAATTGAAAATGAACGAAAACTGAACGGCTCTGTCACCGGTTTTAGCTTACTCCGTATAAAATAATCTATCTATCTTTGTTTTAACTATCCCAATATCTTTCTCTCCGAGGAAGAGCCTGTCATTGGCCATAGATCTTAGACTTTTGCATAAAAACTTAGTTATAGACGTACCTACTCACTTTGTTTGAAAATCAAATAGTTCCCATCGCTTTCATATACGAATGTAGTAGTGGTAATTGCATTTAACTCTGTTTCATTTTTTATTATGTCCACACGTTCGCTTGTTTTCCCATACATTTCCATTTTAATTGTAGGACTAGTATCATCAAAGGATATATTGACTATGTTGACATCAAAAGTATTTGGAGTTACACTGAAAAGCTTCTTAAGTTTCATAATTATGACTAGTATTTATACACAAGTAGAATGTTATCTGTTTGAATACATACGTAGTTGATGGTGATGAAATAAATTTTCTTGTATAATTATATAATAAGCTCACTGTATCCTTAACCGTTTGCAAATCAGGATATAAATATACTGTAAAAATAATATTATAAAACTATTTCAACATTTTTCAATCTATATTACAAAAATATGTACGTGCAAGAGCTTACCACTATAATTGTAATTACTGTTAGACAAATCGTGTAGAATATTCTTAATATTTTTATTATATAACTGTGTCTTGTTATTCTGTATAATGCTTTCATTCATCGTCTTTAGGGTGTCCATAATTTGCTCCCAACTTCTGTTTGTATTCGTAGTGGTAATTGTAGTATTGTTTGAATGTGATGGACTAGAACTGATGATATCTTATGATACAAATTATATATAAATAAAGAGAATATATTTAAAAAACATTATGTAAATCATCCCAAAAATGATCCGAATTATACACTTACGTATAATAAATATATTCTTCCAGAAAGCGCGACATCTTGGCTTGCTTACTGTAAATACGATTTCGAGTTGTTTTCAATTTGTATCTACCGGTAATAGGATGCCATTTCAATCTTTAAAAAATATAATAATTAGATATTATCTATTAAATAATACCGTACGAGTGACTAATTTACGTGTGAAGTATTAATTTAAAATACTCGTATATCTATGTACCGATATGTTTTTCCTTGTAATACAATAGTCATTGCTTTCGACTCGTTAATGCTAACTTCTACGTTTATAAGTATGTACCTTTAAGCCTAAATTGATTGCAATATATATTTTAATTGAAAGCAGCAAGTATAAAACAAATGTACGTATAATAAACATTTAACGATAATAATCCACATTTAAAGCAGTGTTTTATTTATTTGTGATTTAGAAAAATTGTAAAGATCAGCAGCGATGTCATGTAAGGTCATGATCCAGCGAAGTCAGCCATGTAAAATCAACAGCGATGTTACGTAGTAAGTATTATCTGATCTGTGGCGATGTACAGTCACCATCAAAAAACATGGAAGTTTCCTTAGTCTGTATGGAGGGTCCATACAGACTTGAGAAACTTCCATGTTCCAAATGACTTTTAACTATTTTTGTGCAAGTACATCCCGGTACATTAACTGTAACGGTAAAATCTGAAGATCTGCAGGCTTATTCTGTAACTTCGGTTGCTAAACCGTAACACATAAGATCACTAAACCAGTAATGGATATAAAGTGTCTTTAAAAAATGACAGTTCTAGTTACCAACCGTAGTTAGCGAATAGGCCTGCTGGGGTTCGATTCCCCATGCAAGATAATTTCTGCTTAGTGTGGTCGGTGTTAAGTTCAGAAGATTCCCGCTCATACTTTACTATGTTATAAAGATTTGATGCAGAGATATCACTTTTTTTTTATTTACCAATGTTTGCTTTTTGCTTCTATTAAATATAATAATTCAGATGTCAGATTTTTTAACCCCCAACGTTAAAAGAGGGGTGTTATAAGTTCAACATGTGTATCTGTGTTCTGTCTGTGGCGTCATAGCTCCCAAACGAATGGACTGATTTTGATGCGTTTTCTTTGAAAGCTGACATGATTGAGATGGTTCTTAGCTATAATTTACCTAAGATCTGTTCAGGCGTTTGAAGATTATCCCCTTATTTCCTAATTGATAGGGATCTCAGCAACTTTCACAGTTCCGAATGATTTGAAATTTGGTGTACTACTGTTTTTTTTAATGATATATCCATTATGGTAACCTGGATCTGATGCTTCAGCATTAACTAGTTTGCAGGATAATACCCAACTAATCAACAACTTACTGCTGATCAATACTATATCGAAGTTTACTGTTGCTTTGATAATACTCGTATTGCTACAACAGGTGTCATATTGGCCTATTTCTGCAATATCTAATCTGCACATTGACCTGATCAGCAGTAGGTATTAAATAGATGGAGCAGGAATGTGGTTTGGTAAGGGAATCCAACTACATATTCTCTCGATAAATAGATATATACTTGTGTAGTTCACTGCGGACTCACCATACCACTGGCCATACCCCTGGGGGTAGGGTGGGACTTAACCATACTGTTTTATAATATTTCATCACAGCTCATATACGTCCCCACTGACCGAGTACCCTAAGTTAGTGTTAAGACCTAGGGTTTAATAAGTATGACATAAAAAATTATTTAAAAATAAAAATAACCCCCGACACAAGAAAACTCTCAAAAGGTAAAAAAGTTGTTTGGTCCTTTAACTTTGATATATCTAATAATATTTTGATTCAAGCATCGTCACGTCGGAGGACCGCATTTAATAAATATATCTAGTAACGCCTTAATAATTAAATAAATAGATAGATATATTAATAGCTGTTCTCTGACGTAAATACGCTTAAACCAAAATATTACTAGATAAGTATATCAAAGTTAAAAGGCCAACCAACACATTTAATTTTTTCCCTTTTGGAAGTTTTTTGTGTTGGGGTTTTTTTTATTTTTTATTAAACGATATCAAAACACAAAATGCTAACGTAGACTCTCACCTATTATCAAGATTGCCTTTATATTGAAAATCATATCGTGATTTAGATTCGAAGCGCCGACTATTCTCCAGCATGGTAACAGTGAATTGAGACAATGGTAATATTGGTAATATACTAGATCCATATATGACATCAGATCTGAGGAAAAGGGTATTTGAAGATTTCCAGGTTAGCGCACTAAAGACAGAAATACCTACATTTTAAAAAATTGAACTATCTTGTTATCATTAGCATAGCCATTTGTCTCGCTTGCCTTCTCCTTTATATACCTGACATTTGTAACCCTATTTTAAACTATATCTGAGGTAATAGGAAACCTGGGTGTAACATCGTAAATGACGTCGAAAACTTCATCATCGTTTACAGCCTGCAAATTATGCTTCTTCGACGACTCAAAATGGTCCAAAGACACATTCACTATCGGCAACTCTATCGTAACAAAATCTTGTATTGTGCCAGTAGTATCAGAGATTTCAGTGAATGTGGTAGCATCAGGACCTTCATCTGAATATTGTGATTCACTGGAAAAAAGTGATTTATTTCAGAGCTTTATTACTGTAATACTTACACTTATAAAATAATGTCACGAATATGAATTAATTTGAACCTATGAGTTTTATTTAAAAAATGTTACACCTTGATTCTGCTTCTGTAGGCTGTGTGGCTTCAATTATGTACTTGCCGGCATCAATTGGACTCTGAGAACTGGGCCGCATTATAGCCTCGGGAAGCGCACCCCAGTAGCCTCCAAAGGTTTCTCCCATCTCATACACCAACAGCTGGTTGGGACCCTCCGAGCAAGCCTTGGCCAAACTCCCACCAGACAACAACTGAATAACCAGTATGATACTGCTACCTAATTCTGCTCTGTAAAATGATTTTCCCTATAATATATTTTTAATTACTACAGGGCAAACTCTACCTTCGGTAATATTAAAGTAACTAATAAAGACCTCCACGAAACTTTTTGCCATTCGAAAGTCTGCAGTGTATGTATGCAAACTAGAATAGTTTATGTACAAACAAATAGAATGGAGGGATTATTCACAATACAATTTCCTTATAATGCTTTTCGCTACAAAAATATACGTAAATTATTTTTAAGAGATACAAGTAGCAGTGAAAAATACCTACTAAAACAAACTTTACAGTAGTGTGTGTTTTCATGATGTGCACATATTTATAAAAGCGGGTCATTAATGCATAATTTTATTGACGAAAAACGAATTGAAAACTTTAAAAAAATTTGAGGTAATTACTTATATGGTATTTTTATTTTCTACTATTACATAGTTAACACTATGAAGTATGTATGATTAAACATAAAAAAGTTACATAAAAGGAAAAAGATATATTATTGAGAAATATGTTTAATAGATTTATTATGTGCTAGCTTTTATTAGATTATGCGATCCTAAAAAATATTCACTTTTCAATAAATAGAAGTGCGTCACACGAATTTAAATTGTATCTTGTATCTTTATGATTATGTATGATTGAGATTTTTTATACAAAAGGAAGACTTAAATTTGCAGTAAAATTTTCAAATACGTTTTTGTCGATAAAATAAAGCATAATTACTTAGTTTCCCTCAGTTTAATATGTGCATCATGAAGATTCAAAGACTCACACGTCATAAACAATGACATATCAGCAAACAAGCACGGCACGTAAACTATAGAAATAAATAGAAAGTGACTAATGCCCAATTTCACCAACCATATCTTAGCTTAGGAAATCCTTACGTATACTGTCACTTTTTGCCTTTAATGAAAAGAATGTGACAGCATGCCACTTAAGGGTATCCTAAGCTAAGACAAGGTTAGTGAAATTGGCCATAACCCTCGTCTCCTCTCGCGTCATGTTATATGAGAGAGCGAAAAGTAATATATGTTGTCTCTTGTCCCCGTTTTGTCCACGGTCTGTGGTATACCTACTAAAGGAGACTAAGTTCTAGAGTCATCTGAGTGACTCGAGGTATCACCAGTAAGGCAAAGTAGTGGAACCACTAATAGCAACCCCTCTTTTGCCGTAAGAGTCTGACCAACGAAAGCTGTCCCTAGAATATGGCAACAATTTAAAAATGTGGAGCTGTCAACAGCGTCTACACCTGCACACTTAATCGACGCAGTTGATACCTACTACTATAACAATGCAGTAGATGTGCCGAAAAAAATCATCATCATCAGCCGAATGCACTCCAGTGCAGCACATAGGCTTCTCTCAAGGCACGCCACTTAAACCCGTCCTCAGTCATGCGGTCCACATCCAGTCACTGCCAGCCGTTCTACGCAGATCATCGCACCATCTAACAGCATGGCGCCTCACACTACGTTTGCCCAAAAAAGGAATCCACCCGAGGACACGTTTACCCCATCGATAGTCAGATCTTCGACAAATGTGACCCACTGCCGCTTCAGCTTGCAAATTCTTTCAACTATGTCAGCCACTTCAGTTCTCTTACGGATCAGTTCATTTCTGATTTTATCTCTATAGAGAAACACCGAGCATAGAGTAGCTTAGCAAGCAATGGAATGAACTATTCGTTCCATCCATCGCTCAATGAGCTACTTTAAGCTTGTGGACTAATCTTACTCTTTGTCCATATCTCGGCTCCGTAGGTTATCACGGGCACGACGCACTGGTTAAAAACTTTCGTTTTTAAATGGTATTTGTGGTATCGACGACGTTGGAATATGTCGAAAAAACATAAATAGTAGAAAGAGAAAAAAACATATTTATATTTAAATAAATAAATAAATATCTGCCTTAAATTTCTTTCGAGAAAATTTAAGCAGAGCTATATAGCCTACCTATTTCCTAAGTTGATGTCGTCACCACAAGGCAAAGAATATATGCCACAAGGTTTTTTAATACTGGCGCCATATCTTAGGGACAGTTTTCGTTGGCCAGACAGAAGCGGTGCTTGCGTTGCTGTGTTCGGTTTGAAAGGTAAAACTGACACTAAAATTACAAAGCACCTACTGTGACTTGACACCTTATGTCACAAGATGGCAACGTGCTTTGGGTCCTCATAGAGGTTGTATATTTGCAAATCCTATAGGAACTACTATAGTCGACTGTGGTCACTTGCCTTCAGATATTATGCAGTCTGCTTGTTTGCCAACTTTGTTGTTAAAACGTAAATTAATTGTGCTCATAGAGACTCAAAGATTTTAGTATCTAGTTTAGTAAGACCTTAATGTGAAAATTAAGGTCTTTGCCTGCACTTGAAGAGGCTTACGTTCAGAAGTGGAAGTTCTTATATGGCTCTTATCATACCTGACACTTATAAAACAACTGTATGGGAGTTCCAAGCTAGAAAAGTGCAGCAACTGCGAATGTGCATCAGCGACATTACGACTAAGGAACACGGAAGGTAGCACCCGCCGTCGGCAATGCTCCGACATATCTTTCTGGTACAACAACTTGCGCACTGTTATAGTAATACAGGCCTGTCTGAGGCATAGCAAAGATAATAGTAACAGTTTTGCTCGTCGACACATGTCTATCAAAAGTTCACTTTTCATGGCCACAGAGAGTTAACCACAGTCTAATCTCAAAATGTTTCAAAATGCAATCCAAACCCGTAGCTGTGTTCAAAAGAGGTTATTGAGTCTTTGTAGGTAAGTATCTAAAAATTTCTCGGGTAAAGTAGCAAGCAAATTGTCTTTCCTATAAAACAGGAACCAGCCAGAAACTATTCTATCCTTTTAATACTCTAGGTGTATAAATGGTATTATCATTGTTCAAATGTAGTTTTGAGAGAACTTTTACACTTAAATATTTACTATGTTACTTGGTTGTAGTTATTTAATTCGCTTTATTTTATATTAATTAACTGTTTAAACTATTAGCGAACAATAATAGTAGATTATGCACCGAGAGATTAAAGCAGTGTCTAACGTCACGGGCGCCAGATTAAATCCCGAGCGTAACGAGGGAATGTAGAGTTAACTACCGAGCGTAACGAGGGACTCTAGAGTTAACTTGTGTGTTTATGAGTTTGTAATGTGTTTATGATGAAAATTACCACATAAGTGATTGGTTATAGAGCCCTGAGTTTTTATTGTATCGTAGATGGTATGAAAAGTAGAGTATTCACCTCTGGAATAAAGCAGTGTCTTCGCCTTAGGCGACTTGAACCCCTCGCTTCACTTAGGACTCTACATAACTCCCTCGCTTCGTTCAGGAGTTAACTCTACAGTCCCTCGTTATGCTCGGAGTTCAATATGCTACCCGTGACGTTAGGCACTGCTTTAATCCCTGGGTGAATAATCTACTATCTCTATATATAATAAAATCGTAGGGGTACAAAAATCTGTAATTGTGAAATATTAAGAAAAAAAATACACAGGTCGCCTTAAAATCATTAGCAGAACACGATAGAATAGTTTAAAAAAAAATTGTTTGTTTGTTTGTTTGTCTGTTTGTCCGGAAAGATCTCCGAAACTACTGGACAGAATTTGATATGGCTTGGCTTACACCACAATGCTTAGAATTTTCCGGAAGAACATTTAGGCATAATTTCGTTTGTTTAAATTCACTTTTTATTTTTAGTGAAAATATACCATATAAAATTTTCGAATTGGCTTTAGGTAGAAGAACAACATAGCGCACGTGAAATTATTTTACATAGTACAGAGAGAAGGTATTTTCTTCCACGAAGGAAAGGCAATGGAACTACGCCATACAGCTTGATCCTAAGTAATTGGATTTCGAAAATTGAAAGGCAGGAATGAAGTATTTCACATAGTACAAATAAAATTTAATATTTTCTGTTAATGGCTGTGCCCAACTGGATTTCGCCAACCAAATTGTCTTTTTCTTATGTCGTACCGTGGTGGTAAGGCAAAAAGATCAAGCCATACCACCAATGTATAAAGCATTTTTTATGATAATACTTATCTATAAATCTATCTTATAAAATTTGTCGATTGGTTTAATTCTTGACTAATTTTCACAAAATCGGTACAATTTTTGAAATATTTGAAATGTTGAAAAATGAAGATACCCTTTTCAAGGTATTTTGAAAGGTGTTATATGTTTTTACATTAAGACTAAGGAATCAAACTCTTTCATCCATTTAAAACTATTAAAAGTAATAGATTAATATTGATAATTAAAAAAAATATCTGACTGCAATGTTCTGGGTTACGCGTAGAGGGACGGGACGGGACTCTTGATCCTAATGTCTAAAATGACGGATCACATTTTTTTGGATCCACCCAAGGAACATGGATATCAAACGAAGAACCTAAAGAGTAGAACACATTGAACCTAGCCACGTTGACTTATTGTGACATGACTGCCGATAAAGTTCGTTTCCAAACCCAGCGATATGCATATCAAATGAAAGGCCTTGATGAGTAGAGCACTATGAACATAGGAAAATCGCCCTAAATTCAACATAGCCGCCGCTCAAATAAAACGGATAAAAGTTCGTTTCCAAACCCAGCAATATGGGTATCAAATGAAAGGCATTGATGAGTAGAGCACTATGAACCTAGCAACATTGACATAAATTCAACATGGCCGCTGCTCAAAAAAGGTGGATAAAAGTTAGTTTCCAAACCTAGCAATACGGGTATCAAATGAAAGGCATTGATGAGTAGAGCACTATGAACCTAGCAACATTGACATAAATTCAACATGGCCGCCGCTCAAAAAAAGTGGAATAAAGTTAGTTTCCAAACCTAGCAATATGGGTATCAAATGAAAGGCCTTGAAGAGTAGAGCACTATGAACCTAGCAACATTGACATAAATTTAACATAGCCGCCGCTCAAAAAAGGTGGATAAAAGTTAGTTTTCAAGCCTAGCAATATAGGTATCAAATGAAAGGCTTTGAAGAGTAGAGCATTAGGTACCTAGGAAAATCGACCAAAATTCAACATGGCCGCCGCTCAAAAAAAAAAGGATAAAAGTTCGTTTTCAAACCCAGCAATATGGGTATCAAATGAAAGGCCCTGATGAGTAGAGCACTATGAACCTAGCAACATTGACATAAATTCAACATAGCCGCCGCTCTAAAAAGAAGAATAATAGTTCGTTTCCAAACCTAGCAATATGGGTATCAACTGAAAGGCCTAAAAGAGTAGAGCATTATGAACTAAGAAAAATTGCCCTAAATTAAACATGGCCGCCGCTCAAAAAATGGATAAAAGTTCGTTTTCAAACGCAGCAATATGGGTATCAAATAAAAGGCTTTGATAAGTAGAGCACTATGAACCTAGCAACATTGACATAAATTCAACATGGCCGCCGCTCAAAAAAGATAGATAAAAGTTCGTTTCCAAACCTAGCAATATGGGTATCAAATGAAAGGCTTTGAAGAGTAGAGCATTAGGAACCTAGCAAAATCGACCTAAATTCAACATGGCCGCCGCTCAAAAAAAAAGGATAAAAGTTCGTTTCCAAACCTAGCGATATGGCTATCAAATGAAAAGCCTAAAAGATTAGAGCATTATGAACTTAGGAAAATTGCTATAAATTCAACATGGCCGCCGCTCAAAAAATGGATAATAGTTCGTTTCCAAATCCAGCAATATAGGTCTCAAATGAAAGGCCTTGATGAGTAGAGCATTATGAACCTAGCAACACATAAATAAATTCAACATGACCACCGCTCAATAAAGGTGGATAAAAGTTCGTTTTCTAATCTAGCAATATAGGTATCAAATGAAAGGTCTTCAAGAGTAGAGCACTATGGACCTAGCAATATTGACGTAAATTCGACATGGCCACCGCTCAAAAAAAGTGGATAAAAGTTCGTTTCCAAACCTAGCAACATAGGTATCAAATGAAAGGCCTTGAAGAGTAAAGCACTATGAACCTAGGAAAATAGCACAAAATTCAATATGGCCGCTGCTCAAAAAAAAACTGATAAAAGTTCGTTTCTAAGCCCAGCAATATGGGTATCAAATGAAAGGCCTTGATCAGTAGAGCACTATGAACGTAGCAACATTGTCGTAAATTCAACATGGCCGCCGCTCAAAAAAGACGGATAACAGTTGCTTTTCAAACCCAGCAATAGGGGTATTAAATGAAAGTAGGCCCTGAAGGGTACCTAGAGCAACCATGCTCTAAGTGTGTTCCGCGGAACCCTAGGGCTCCACAATACCCCTATAAGGGTTCCGCAATAATTTAGAAAAATCAAAACACCCTCTCTGGTCGTACTTTTATTATACTTATTAATAAAGAATACACTTTTAAAAACTATTGTTTTATTTTAGGGTTCCGTCAAGTATTCCGCTTTCCAAAAGGGTTCCGTCACCAAAAAAGTTTGAGAACCGCTTCGGGGCTTATTGGATGTTCGATGTTAGATGTTACCTGTGTTTAGTGTCCTTCGAGACCGTGATAATGCAACGATCGTGAACTAACTAACGATAACTCCAAGTTTGTGTGTTGGATGTTAGTCATCACGGCGAGTTTGCTAACCGAACTATGCCAGCAACACTATATCGCACAGTACACGTTACAAAAACAGAAGTCTCAATACATTTTAAGGCATAAATACGTTTTTCGCATTCGTTTTCTGAATGCGGGCATCCGAATGCATCAAATCTATACAAAATACTCATTGACTGCCGCACACGTTCGTTTTTATTACGAATGGAACACATTCTGTACGTACGTTTAGGTAGAATGGTAGAAATCTCGAATGAGAAGAAACGAACGTCTGCGCTACGTTCACAAAACTCCGTGTCTGTATTCCGTGATCGGATATCGAATACGGAAAACGTATTTGTACAGTAACCCCCCCCATCCATGCTATACATTAACTCTACGAAAACCGCCAGTATTACGAGCGACATAAGAACGGTTCAAAGGTCAAACAGTATAGCTTGACAAGGAGTTTACTGTACGACCAGTCAAAATTGGCCAAGTTGTCATATCCAAAAAATATATTTTGTTGGTGTTACCAACACCCATTATAAAATCTAAACTTTATTCGTATACAGTTCTAATTTATTAACAGTTGTTTATTTTAATTCGAAACATGAATACGATAAAGATTATTCTTGCAACTGTGTAGTTCTTTCTACTGAAGAAGAATTTATTAATATCAATAATGTCTCTAAAACAATAATTATACTTAGTGTTTATAGTAATATGTAATGTATTTAATTTTGAGGACTGTTAGAAAAAGAGCATTACGAACCTACGAAAATTGTCCTAATTCGAAATGGCCGATGCTCAAGAAAGGCAGAATAAAGATGAATCATTATGGAATAAAATGGAGGAAAAAACTAAACACTGTGTTAAGTATTTTGATGGCGAAACGTAGTTCGCGGGCACAGCTAGTTATCAATAAAAAATAAAGTGAAGTATTATTGTTTATTTTAGCTTGCAGTATTATGTAGGTAAATATTTTATAATTTTGATAACGAAGTTATGTATTTAGATTTTATAAAAATATTATTTACCTATACAGGCTCAGGGCAGAATGTCTTTTTGTGTCTTGTGGATGCGCGCCACTGCTGTATGGGCGTAGAACCTTTCCATTCCTAAGCTAGCATCTATGCTAAATTTTCACATAAATTTAAAAAGTTAAAAATAATAATTTCTAGGTGATCATCGTTTTGGCACCGACTTCAATATAGAAATGTGATGTTGTCTGTACCTATTCTTATATTAACCGACTTCAAAAAAAACTTTTCAGTGTTTTTGAAGTCGGTTTTTATTTTTTGGAAAATATTTTTTTCTTATTTACACGTTCACATTATATTTATACAGTTATCTATGAATCTATCTCTACATGATTTATCCATTACTAATCTATACACGGTGTTTCATAATAACCAATAAATAATCAATGCGTTATCTAAAACTAATTATTAAAATGTGTTTACACGTAATGTCATTCAACCCAAAATTTTCATGTTTATCATAGTATCATCATCATGTCTATGATTTATTTCTTTGTTTTTTGTATTCAGTGTCTGTTCCAAGTCTCTCTGCCTTGAATATACAGGGCACTCTACTAATAGGTGGGGGTCTGTTTCCTCGACCTCATCATCACATGCACAAGATAGGCTCACCCGACACTTGAAACGGTTCAAGTATTGAGAGAAACCACCGTGACCAGTGAAGATCTGCGTTAACTTTCCGTAAGGTTTAATTTTTCTAACCAAATGGTATGCTTGCGTCGCGTTGGGGAAGATCTTTGTTGTTTTCGTGGTTTGCTCGATCTGGTACCGACAGTGAATAGGAATTCACTCAGCGTGTCCTGTCTAATGTTACGCTTAACGTATGACACCGGGCATTCGTCGTATACAGGGTGTAACTGAACACCCCAATAATATTTAAGGGTATGTATCCATCAGAAGTTGAGATTCTGTAGGAAAAATATTAGGGCTAACAAACCTACTTTTTATCCCATACAAACTAAATAAATTATTTTTTGGTATTAAGTGCCGACAGCCCTACGAAAGCGTACGAGGAATACTACGCTCACGTCATACAAACTAAATAAATTATTTTTTGGTATTAAGTGCCGACAGCCTTACGTAAGCATACGAGGAATACTACGCTCCCGTCTGTCACATGTCATATTGTGTTTAAATTTATTTTGTGTTAAGAGCTGATTATAGTTGTCACTTGAAAGTTTTTGCTTTTAGTTTAAAATCCAATAACTCTCAAGGTATTGGGGTTCCAGGTCCCAGACAAGCACCGAAGGTCCATTTAGTATCTAACTTATATGCCCCTTAAATGTTATTGGGGTGTTCAGTTACACCCGGTATAGTCCGGTTTCGTCTTCATCCTCAGCGCAGCTTCTTTAGCGAGCTCGTCCGCCGACTCGTTTCCCTCCATCCCCACGTGGGCTTTGATCCAAAATAAGTAGATAGTGTTACCATTTTCGGTCACCTCTCTGATGTTGTTTTTGGACTCCACTGCGAGGGGATGAAGGGAAACGCCACGGGTAATCGTCTCTAGCGCGGATCTGGGAGTCGCTGTATATGGTGTAGACTCCGCTGTACTTACGCGCTTTAATTATGGCTATCGCCTTTGTCAGCGCCAGTAGCTCGGCCTGGAAAACCGTGCAGAACCCCTCCAGTTTGTGCTTTTTGATCGTGGTCTGCAGGCCATCATTCCAGAATGTTATCGCGGCACCGACCTTCCCCTCTATTCTACTGCCATCTGTGAAGACCTAGGATCCGTGATTTGCTCTCTGGGCGAGTTCGGCACCTTTCTCAATTAGTCCGAAGTCCAGACGTTTGTGCGTCGCTGAATGCGATATTCTCGCGTACGGTATTGGCGTCTCCACGTTTCGGTCTCCCACTACCCTGCGGGAATGTCTTTTCTATACTTTGTAAAGATAGGCTCCCACTGGATACTGCTCCCATTGGATCTCAGGATCAAGGAAGCAGTCCTTGATCCTGAGATCCAATGGAAGCAGCCCGGAGAGTATTAGGGCCTAGTTTAATGTAGTTCTGTACGCCTTTACCATTTTTTTTGCGAAACCGCGCTGCACCTCGTTTAGGTACTTTCTAACCCCAAGCTTTCCTGCTGCCTGTGACCAAGCGCTCCCTGCGTATATAATTATGGGCACTATTACCGCTACATAAATCGTTCTGATTATCTCCGAGGAAAGTCCCCATTCTACTTTGGCTACTCTGGCCAATAGCTTATAGATGTTGAGAGCCTTCCGACAGACGTTTGCTACATGTGAGTTAAGTTTCTCAACGTTTAACAACGTGAGTTTCTCGTCTATCGTTAGACCCAACCAACATTTTAATTTCCTTTGACAAGGCAATGTCCCTTCCGCCCATGCGTAAGAGTGGTGTGTCGTATTTAAGCTTGTTGGTGATCACCATGATGTTTGTTTTTTGTGGTGCAAGCTTCAACTTATTTACGACACCCCACTCCCAGACTATGAATTTTAAAAGTCGGTCTACAATTGGCGGCGTAGTCGCGTAACACACACACAAAACATACGCATCGAATTGAGAACTTCCTCCTTTTTTGAAGTCGATTAAAAAAAACAGCCATTAAAATTAAAACTTAGTCTTAAAATTTGGCACCGACTTCAATATAGAAGTGTGATGTCTGTACCTATTCTTATATTATTTTTAACTTTTCAGTGTTTTTGAAGTCGGTTTTTATTTTTGCCAAATATTTTTTTGCGAGATGTCTTCTGTTTTGCTGTTGGTTTTTTATACTCCACAAATGAAATCTTGCCCCTTTCCCTGCAAAGAAAGAAAAAAATATTTTTTTTCTAGCTTTGGCTAGAATATGGTGACACAAGTTCTGAAAATTCAATCGCTCTACATACTCTACAAAGGCTAGATATCGTTAAAACTCTACTGTGATTGTATGTATAGTTATGTTATGTAGAGCATAAGATAAATATTGCATGACGGTAATGAACAATTTGAAGACCGGCGGCGTGGCGTGCCGTCCGTCGGCAGATGATAGGGGTCGCGTGACCCGCACCGTGCAACGTGCAGCGAGCTTTTTTATTAGCGAGCTTACAAACGCTTCTAACGAATAATACAAGTACGTACTTGCTTATGTATATTGTAATAATAGTTCCTAGTGTGTATGCATGTTGGCACCTAAGGTACACATATTACGTATCATTAGTGGTTATTAAAACTCAGTTAATCTAGTTTTGAGTTTGTATAATCGTCCTGTTTTTTCTCTAACTACAGTGCACTGTAGCACTTAGTAGAAACTACTGCTAGACTACTGATATAATGACAGATCCTGCTTAATTTTTGTGTTCACATAATACATAATAGTACAGTACAAGTAGTAATACTCGTTATAATATGCGTTAAATATCGCCTAAAGCGGTTACGGTGGTGTGGCGCTCTGTAACATCAAAAACGATGTAGCTATGGAGTACGGCCCCTGGGTACGTAGCTACATCGATTTTCATTTAATGTGAACAGTGCACGTTAAACTAAAATCAGTTGAGTAATTATTTGATTATGAACTAAACTGGCGAGCAAAAGTTTTAGGTCACTTAGAAAAACTTTCATTTTTTGTAATTTCATAGATGTAACTCAAACAGTTGTTGCTAGTTTTCTACAATTTCTAAAATTTGGTTTGTTCCTGAAAACTAGCTAATTCAAATCCTTAACTTAAATTACATCCCCAGTGAAATAAAAGCATTGTGTTATTTTATTTTATTTTCCTTTATTGGTTTACCAACAACTTATACACTAGTACAACTTTGGCTACTAAAACTATTAAAAACTAAAACTAAGTGCACAGTCAATTAAAGGTAAACACCACATGCTTAGAATGGAAAGCCGAGACACTGAAAAAAAAAATTAAAAAATGTTAACATAAACAGTGTAACTTATAATATAAATTTAAATAAAATGTAATGAAATTGAAGTGGCCATTCAATGTGTGAGCTACAGTGTTTCAAGAATGATCTTACGAAATTTGGCTTGGGTTATATGGTTGATATCGATGAGGTCACTAACCTTATATCAGCTTTGTCATTCTGCATATAGGAGAATAGGATCCCATTATAGTGCGACGTAGAGGACGACAGAGTGGTGTAATAGGCTTTCGTGGGGGCCGGACGGGAACCCTGAACATAATTTTTCCCAATAAATTCGAACAATCAACTAGATTGCGTAATAATTTGAACAGAAAAACCAAGTCCAACATATCTCTTCGCTTAGACAGCTTTATCATGTCAAAGCACACGCCTGCCGCGCATCCCCACAGAGTATGCCAAATGTCGAAGAAGTCGCTTTTGCAATCTTTCTATTCTTAAAGTATGGATAGCATAGTGCGGCCGCCAGACGACACTGCCGTACTCTAACACACTTCTCACGAGGCTGTTGTAAAGTATTTTCTTTGTCTTAACATCCCGAAATTCCTTACCATTTCGTATAACAAAGCCAATCATCTTCGATGCCCTTCCAATAATCCGTTCCATATGTGGTATGAATGTGTTTACTATCGAAGAGAATCCCTAGGTCTTGGGTTATCTCAGTTTCCTTTAAAATGGAGCCGTCAATGAAGTAGGAGGTAGGATAACATGCAGTTTTCTAGTGAATTTAATATGTGAACACTTTCTTGCGTTCAGATTCAATCCATTATGTGCACACCAGTCATTCAGATCGTCTAAATCCTTTTGGAGTAACTCCACATCATTGCCGTTTTCAATGATCCTCGACAGCTTTAAATCGTCCGCGTACATATACAAAGATGAGCGTGATAAACAGTCTGGGAGGTCGTTAATAAATATATTAAATAATAAAGGGCCCAAATGGGGTTATTTACACACATTGTCTGTAAATTAAGTCTGAACTTGGCTTTTTATCTCAGTTCGTTTGTCGGCAAAGTCAACAATGACGCATTCTTAATATTAAACTTGGATCTCATTTCACATGTTATGTTTTTGGTGGGATAACATATTTCAGAGCCATGTTTCATAACTTAGCACAATTATATATCGAAGATTTTTTTTATTGCAACTAAGTTGGCAAACAAGCAAACTGCCCACCTGATGTTAAGTGGCAACAGTCACCTAAAACATGTGGTTCATATGAGATTTGCAGCAAAATTGCAACCCCCACAAGAACCACAGTGTACGTTGCCAACTTGTGACATCAGATATTGACACGGTATGCGGTAAATTTACTGCCATATCTTACCCTTCAAACCGGAACACAGCAATGCAAGCACTGCTGCTTTGCGTTATGACGTACGTTAGGTAAGACAGAGGTACCCAAGCAGACGACCCTGGTACATAGTCTCCCTTCGGTGATTTTGTAAGTGACCCGGAACATTTGCTCGTCAGTAGATATGGGTAATTTAATGGTCTGGTTTATTGCTACGAGCCTACGAAATACTGTCTCAAAAAGCGAAGTCAACTATTAATTGTCGCACTAAAGGTAAAAATAAAAAAATAGTTAAAAAATACCTAGACTCAAAAATACCTCTCGCAACCTTACGCAACAAACTACTTCTGTGTGGAGGTCATCACATAGAAGGAGGCGGCAGAACGGACTAGGGAGGATGACCCAATGGCAGACCCTTGCGAAGGAGGCGAAAGTTTGCTCTTCTTTTCCTTCTGATGGTGACCAGCGGGACTCGGGCCCGAGAAGCCCTAGTCCCGCGTTGCACAAGTCACTGTCAGTCGTCGATGCTCTTCTTCCAGCGACAGGGAGGATGCGGTGGTGATGGACGTGCTCGCGCCAAGGCGTATACATCGTTGGGTTTTGTCGATAGGCTGGCACTCTGTCCCAGAGACCGAGAAGAGACAGAGAAGAAGATCCATCCATTAATTTACTTTTAATATTTTTACGATAGCAACACAAACACATTTAAAACTTATCTTAGACATTTTAGAATTACGCTTAAGCTCTGCCTAAATTTAGTTGGCCTGTCACCGTAGAATAGCACTTGCTTCACCGGCCATTTAAATTAAGTTTAAATTTAGAAATTTTAGTTTTAGGTTATTTAGACGACGGGCGCACAGAATTGAGTCCACTGTATTGCTATGGGTCTGAAATAAACACTTGTTGAAGATTTTAGCAAGGGTTGCTATTTAATGTTCTGTCTTTTTGCATTTATATTTTTTGATTATTTTATTATCTCGCAGACTCGAGAACAAAACAAGGAATCTTATGTTTTACATACTTAAATATTGTTACTTTTGGCTCCGGTCTACTATATTGTAGTAATTTTATACCACTGGTATTCCTTAGATTATTAATAGGTCATCGCATCAGCGCGAAGACCTATCAATAATCTAAGTGGTGTTATTACTCTGACCGTATCGAGAACATTAATTGTATTTTTTAATTCTTTATTTTCATTTTATGTTTTAAATCATATTGTTACTAGATATGTGCGTATCTAATGAAAAAAACCGAATATTTACCCGATTTAGAAATTTTCCGGGAATTTACCCGGAAATTTTCCCACATTTGGGTTTTTACCGGGTAGAATCCCATCTCTACGTTATAAGCACACAGAGGCGAGTTGCTTGCACGCTATCATTAACAATAGCGCAGAATAGCTCAATTTTGACCACGGTGTAGAAAAATCTTGTCAAAGTCAACGTCAAAATCAAAATCAAGGCCCCGTTCCGTTTCGAGATTACACTACTCACAGTACTCAGACTGCTCACGCCCGGACCGAATCAATAAACGCGATAATGACGCCAATGGCATGCTATTGCTACGGAACGATCGTGAACGCGCTTATGTCAATAATATAAAAACAAACATAACCTCAAAAAGAATTTAACTCGTAATTTCAATTGTATTCTGTGATGTCCAAACTTTCGCAGTTTTTCTTTGCCTTGTACCTAACTTTTACCATTTCCTGCTCTTTTAGCGTCTTCAGGAGACAGTTTGAGGTAAACTACTTTGTTTTCTTCTTCAACAAAAACTGGTCATTCTAATGTCGTCATTTTTTCCTTATATTTTTAGGATATTTGGCTTATTTTTGCCTTCAATTCAAATACAGAGTAATTTTCAACCATCGAACTAGCGAACCAAAACGAAATGTCAACTTGACAATGACATTTGACACCAGGGATTGAATTGTCGGAAAATTATGATAACTTTTTAAAACAGTATGACGTCATACCTTTTCAATTCGCTAGCTTAAAATTTTAATACTTTAATTTTTCGCTACATAAATATAACGGTACCGTTATATTTCAGTTATTCAAACCTATATACAATAAAGGTTTTCTTTGATAATTTGCCGCTCTTTTCACTTGTGTCCTATCCTAACAATTTTACCCAAGTTGCCGTTGTTTTCAGGCGCCTGAAACATGTTTTCAGTCCCTTTCAGGCTTCCCTCTATCAAACCACACCATAACCTGAAAAATCGTTTTCAGGCGTTTTCAGGACCCCTTATGGGCCTTTTTTTTATTGCTAACGGTGACAGACAAGCCAGTGGCCCACCTGATGTTAAGTGGTAACCACCGCTCATAGACATCTGCAATGCCAAGGGCACAGTTCAGCCACTGCCTACCTGGACAGAAATACTCTTCTTAAGCCTCGTTTGAAGAAGGACATATCGTAGCGCTCAGGAAACACCGCAGCTGGGAGTTCGTTCCAGAGTCTGCACGTACGTGGAAGAAATGAACGCTGAAACCGAACTGTGCTAGACAAGATCGGTTCCAGGTAGTACGGATGAACTCGATTGCGGTGGCGAGTAGTGCGCTGATAAAAAGGTGACGAAGGCACCATTGCAAACAGTTCCTCAGAGCACTCTCCGTTAAAGAGCCGATAGAGCACGCAAAGAGAGCCAAAGTCTCTCCTTTGCTCCAGCGTCTCCATTGAGGCCGTGATATTGGGATCATGAACGATGCGGAATGCACGCCTTTGCAGGAAGTCAAGAGGGTCGAGCTGATATTTGGGAGCTGCTGCCCAGAGGTGCGAGCAGTACTCCAAATGCGGCCGAATTTGTGCTTTATAAAGCATTAGCCGCTGGCTAGGAGTGAAGTACCGCTTGACTCTGTTCAGGACGCCCAGCTTTTTGCTCGCCAATTTAGCTTTGTCCTCTAAATGACTCCCAAACTGCACTTTAGCAGAGATTTCCACGCCGAGGATCCCAATACCATCGGACATACGAAGGGTAACTTCCTGGAACTGAGGCACTACGATAAATGGGTCCTTCTTCGCAGTGACTGCGCACACTTGTGTCTTCGTGGGGTTGAACTTTACCAAGTTCTTTGCACCCCATTTGGAGACTCGCCCTAGAGAGTCTTCGACTTCAGACGCAAGTTGTAACCGCCTTTCCTGCAACGAACTCCGAGGGACATTCTGGTGGTCGGTATACCGCGCATCACCCGTACTGTGATCTGCATAACAATGTATGTTCTCAATGGACAACATGTCATTGATATGCAGAATGAACAGGGTTGGGGAGAGCACCGAGCCTTGTGGAACACCAGCGTTTATGAGCATGGTTTCGAAGCAGCAGCCGTCGACGATGACCTTAATGCTCCTACCATCCAAGAAGCTATCCATTTGCAGAGTCCCTCGGGGATTCCATATGATGGTAACTTCGTGAGAAGAGCTCTATGCTAGACCCTATCAAACGCCTTAGCGATATCAAGTCCAACGGCGAGAGCCTCACCTTTGCCCTCCAAGGTTTCCGCCCAACGGTGGGTAAGATAAACTAAAAGATCACCAGCTGAACGGCCGTGACGAAAGCCGTATTGTCGGTCGCTAATCAGCTGGTGTTCTTCTAGGTACCGTAGGAGGCGGGAGTTGATGACCCGCTCCATAATCTTGGAGAGCAAGGACGTTATCGCTATGGGCCTGGAATTGGGTGAACGTGAGCAATCTTCCACGAAGATGGAACCCTGTTGTTCTGATAGGAAAGGCGGTAAAGGCGCGTTAGTACGGGGGTCAGCTCAGGGGCACACGTCTTCAGCACCACTGCTGGGATGCCATCCAGCTCACTCGACTTATGGACGTTCAGGAGCTTAAGCTCCCGCCTGACCGCACGTTGTGTAATACGGATTTCAGGCAGAGAACTTTCACACCGAGGGATGGTGGGTGGTGTGGCTCCCCCATCGTTCATTGTCGAGTTAGAGGCAAAGAGTTGGACCAGGAGATTGGCCTTCTCTCTTGCGCTGTGGGCCAGGCTGCTATCAGCTCTACGCAGTGGTGGGAGATTGGACTGGCAGAAATTACGTTGCGCAGCTTTGGCCAGCGACCAAAAAGCTCGACTCCCACTGGGATAGCTTCCTAGTCGCTCGCCAACTCGGGCCACGTGTTCCGCCTTGGCTTCAGCAATAGCCTTCCTGTTGGATCTGGAAGCAGCGTTGTACTGACGCTTCTTCTCCGTCACACCAGGATCCTGACTTTTCCTGGCGTTTTCCCAGGCGATGTACGCAGATTGCTTGAGGTGGGCAGTCTTCCTGCAGGTATTGTTGTACCAGGGACGACTGCGTCCGCCAACAGGTATTTTGGCGTTGGGAATGAATATTTCCATTCCCATCAGCACCGTTTCAGTGACGCAATCTGCGCAAGTATCGGGATTTTCGGAGGCGAAGCAGAGCTGCTTCCAGGGGTAAGATCCGAAGAATTCTCGGTGTTCATCCCAGTCTACTGACTCATACCGCCACACTGCAAGACTGCTAACCGCAGAAGCACACTTAGCCTTTGAATCACACTTAGATATTTGACAAAATTTTTAATAGGTGTAAGTGAGATAGCACGACAAGAAAGAGACAGCAATAGTGAGTACCTTTCAGATAAATCGAAATTCGAAATACATTAGAGATTTCTAGGTGTGCTGGCTGACAGAGACAGCACATAATCAGGCGTACCACGGAACTTTCGAGAAGACAATCAATCGATCGGGTATGGAATATTTGAGAATAGAACATTCTCGAATACCTCGAATGTTCGCCGGCCCTACTATATGGGCGTGGGCGAATGTGGACGGACAGTTCTTTTCAAGAGAGCAAACAGAGCGAATCAAGCGATACAAAGCAACTTGGAGCGATCATCTGCGACTTGGAAGCGTTTTATAGTGAAGTGTTCTATGTGCATAGAAATGAAATGAAATGAAATAATTTATTTGCCAAAAAACATGGTAAATTATTGTTGTTATGTTTGTAACGTCCTGTTCACAATGTTTTGCTATTCATCTGCATGCAAATCACTTTTCCAACTCATGTAAAAGTTATACTTTACATTCATCAACAACAATTATACTGTCAATTATCAAAGTTTAAAAAATTTTCAATGTCAAGTAGTCTATTTATTGACGTATATAACTAGACTCGCTGTTCGGTACAGAGAAATTCACGAGTCAACTAAAGCCAATCGGCACCAGTTGAGCTAGTTTTTATTATAATGTCAGTTTCATGTCAAATATTAAATGATTAATTTAAGATAAAGAAAAGAATGTCAAATATTAAAATAAATGTCAACTAAATAAACTTGAATAAGCCGTCCATCTCTTTAACCTCTATGTAGCCATTCTGTTACACTATAAATCATTTTATCTAGCAGCCAAGTCTTCAATTTCTTTTTAAAAAGCATTTTTAGTAATTCTTTTATATTCGCAGGTACCTTATTAAATATCTTGATGCACATAGCTGTACTCAGAAAGACAGTTTAATAGAACGGAATCTTTTCAAAATTATGTTAAGTCATACTCAAAAAAATTTAAGCAGGATTGTCAAACTGCGAAAATTAAATATATTAGTGCTCAAATTTATAACAGTACAAACAAAGTCAAATCTACTTGGAAAATTATCAATGCAGAGACTGGCCAAACAAAAGCTTCAGGAAATAATTATAAACTTAAAATTGACGGTAAATTTATTAGCTCAGACTCGGATGTTGCTAATGAATTTGAGAAATTTTTTACTCGAATTCCTGTAGATTTGACAAGCACTTTAGGCTCTTCCACCCCCATTGCAGAATCCTTGTTGAAAGAAAATGTTCCTTCTTGTAATACTGTATTTAAATTTAACCATGTTAGTGAACGTGACATTATAGACACTTTTAAATCGTTGAACGTTAAAAAAAATTACCGATCTCTGGGGAATATCTGTATATATGGTGAAGAATGTTATTGAAATAGTTGCTACACATTTAGCTTTAATTTTCAACAACTGTATTGATAGTGGTGTGTTTCCTGATTTGATGAAACTTAGCAAAATAACTCCATTGTTTAAATCTGGTAGTACTTCAGATCCCTCTTTTGTCCAATATCCGTACTATCAACATTCAGTAAAATTTTTGAAAAAACCGCGCTTAAGCAATTACAGAAACATTTTAGTAATAATAACTTACTGCATATTAAACGATTTGGTTTTACCCGCGGACGGTCCACAACTGATGCTGGAATAAAATTATTAGAGTGTATTTATGAGGCCTGGGAGGAGTCGCAGGATGCCTATGGTATTTTTTGTGACTTATCAAAGGCTTTTGACTGTGTCCAACATCAGACGTTAATCAGAAAATTACACTATTACGGTACCCGTGGTACCGCTTTGGATTTTCTTACTTCTTACCTAATTGACAGGATTCAAAACATCAATGGAGAGCAGTCACCTGGATCATTTGTAACAATGGGGGTGCCGCAGGGCTCAATATTAGGTCCATTTCTATTTCTGGTATATATTAATGACCTCCCTCACCTTGTAAGACACGACCATGAGATAGTCTTGTTTGCAGATGACACGTCTTTAGTATTTAAAGTTAAACGTGGAGAAATTAATATTGACGAAGTAAACATTGCACTCTCCAAGGTCGTTCACTGGTTCGGCGCCAATAATTTATTGTTAAATGAAAGTAAAACAAAATGCATTAGATTCACTATGCCAAATGTTCCGACTAGTTAAAGCCAAAGTCAAGGTTAGGGATGAGGAAATAGAGCTGGCCAATCAAACTGTATTTCTGGGTATAACTTTAGATTCTAAGTTACAATGGGGTCCTCATATTGAATGCCTATCGAACAGTCTCAGTTCTGCAGCATACGCCGTATAAATGATTCGTCAAATAACAGATGTGAAAACTGCGCGGTTAGTCTATTTTAGCTACTTCCACAGTATTATGTCATACGGGATACTACTGTGGGGAAATGCCGCCGATATTGGCTGCATTTTTGTACTGCAGAAGAGGGCTGTTCGGGCGATCTATAGGATGGGCTCCCGAGAGTCTCTAAGAGAAAAATTAAAAGAAATTGATATTATGACTGTACATTCACAATATATTTATGAAAACTTACTGTATGCACACAAGAATAAAGATATTAAATTCAGTATAAATAGTGACCACCATAATTTAAATTTAAGAAATAAAGACAAGCTAGCAATGCCCACGTATAGGCTCCATAAAATAAGCAACTCCTTTGCAGGTCACTGTATACGAATGTACAACACGCTGCCATGTAACATGCATGGCTTGTCAGTAAATAAATTTAAAATTTTAATTAAAACTCAGTTATGCAAAAAGGCTTATTACATGTTAAAGATTTTTTGAATGATAAGGCAGCGTGGCGGTGAAAAGAAATGAATTGCTCGTTCTGTAAATAGTTTTGTAATACTCGCAATTTGTAGGACATTTGGCGATTTTAAAAGAGTTTTGGCACATGAGTTTCTTGCCCGATTCTTCTCATGTTAGCCCCTACATTCGGAATCGAGTCGCTCGTGGCGATTACATGCGTGGCATCAACTTCGCGGATGTACTTGCCACTAGCGCACGGGTTATCTTGATTTTAGTAGAATATTTTTAATATTTAATTAATTTGAAAAATTGACGATTTTAAGTGCCCGCAAGGGCCTATGAAATAAAGTACTTTTGATTTGATTTGATTTAACTGTGCGCCCTCTGGAAGGAGCAGGCCAAGAATCAGGAAGAGCCGGTCAAGAAACAGGATGAACAACGGAGTGTCCTCCGAAACCTTCAAGAGGCCGCAAAGCAATGGCAGGGGAAATTGTCGGAGGTCCGTGAGGATCTCAACAAGTTCGAGACTCGCCTTCATGATTCCAATGAAAAGATCGAGGAACATGAGAACCGCCTTCAGGCTATAAGTAACATTGACATTGAGAAGCTTGAAATAAAAGTCGCCAACGGGGTGACCGGTACACTAGATGCAATGGTACCAGTGGATGAAAGATTTAAAGTGCCTCCATTTGATGGTACCTTGTCATGAACCGCATTCAAGCTCCAATTCGAATCCGTTTCCAAGGCAAATGGATGGAACAAAGAGCAGGCCAAAATGGCACTGAAGTTGGCGCTGCGAGAAAGAGCTCTCACAGTCCTGGAGGCTCTTGGAAATGACAGGACTTATGACTGCCTTCTAGAAGCTCTGGAAGCCCATTACGGTGACAGCCATTTAGAGCACGTCTACAGAGCCCAGCTGAATAACAGAACCAAGGGCCGTAATGAGTCATTGCAACAGTGGGCCCTGGAGATAGAAAAGCTAGTCAGAAAGGCAAATTAATCTGCATCGGCTTCATAATAATAGTGAGCAATAATAGTGAGCACCTTCCAGATATAAAAGATAGTTCGAAATGCATCTAGAAACGTCTAGGCTTGCTGGCTCACAAACAATCGATCGGGTACGGAATATTCGAGAATAGAACATTCTTGAATACCTCGAATGTTTGCCGGCCCTACTCTATAAGCGTGTAGGCGAATGCGGACGGACAGTTCTTGTCAAGAAAGCAAACCGAGCGGATCAAGCTATACAAAGCGAATTGGAAGCGTTTTATAGTGAAGTGTTCTGTGTGCATAGTGTTCATGAACACTATGCACAATCACTGCAGTGATTGTAAAGTAGTTTTCAGAGTTTAATAAAGTGGTATAATTAGTGCTTAATTAAATCTTATCTCCAATTCTCGGTATTTCGCTGTTTTCTATAAAACACCCACCTCGCAAACGTAACAATGCCTTATTATTAACAACAGAATCGTTATTAATATGTTATTATAATAGTTACTCGGCGCATAATTTGGTCAAGTCAAACTATAAATATTTGGCAGTAGTCCTGCTTTAATAATACAGATCTCGCGACTGACGCAAAAAGTGCATGAACTCATGAATTGCTTCGAATACGCGTAAAGTTCACGGACAGACCTGTCGCTGTCGCCTGGTTAATGTTGCCAATCAAGGATTTTACCTAGTTTTGATGTATTTCGATACCACAATGTAATAAATGTGAAATAACGGTATATTTTTATAAAGATTCATACCGGTATGTACCGTTATATTTACCGGTATTTAACGGTATTTAACAACCGCATTCAATCCCTGTTTGACACACGGTGCTGACGAATTCGGCCCTTAGACAATAATAAATAAAATTAATAAAAATTCTTTATTGATTCGTTTCAATCTAGGATTAAATCTATTAATGACAGATCACTATAATTAAATTGTTAGTAGCCCGCCACCAGCCACCCACCATCGAACTAGGAACTAACCTGTATCTCTAAGTGTAGAGGCAAGTGACTGGATACAAAAAGGTTCAGAGTACTACACACAGAACTCCGAAACAAATAAACGAAACGATAATAGTAAGGAGACTCAGAGTGGAAGCAGTAATTCTCAAACGAGACATACCTAGTCTGTTTTTTGAGAATTCGTGTAATAGAAATAAAAGAAATTTAAATTGTAACGTTTTCAAAATTGTGATATAATATTCTATTACTATCGTTGTCCTCTCAACCGCAAGGTAGTAAAAGTTAATGGTATATAATAACATCTGTACATGTGTGTATATGTGTGTGCATGTGTTTGTGTGTGTGGTGTGGTGTGTGTTTGTGTGTGTGTGTGTGTGTGTATGAGGGTGTGTGTGAGTGAGCGTGTGGAATGTATTTTGTAATATTGAAAACCAGTATAAAGCGATATATAGGTAAATAACCATAATTTATAAAGTTTTTGCCAAAAGTTCTTCGGTCTCGAAATATGTTAATTTTATTAATAAAGGAGAATGCCAGAATTTGCCCCACTGGTCCCAGAGTTACGACAAAATGTAAATAAATACTTAAATAAAAATAATAATTTTGGAGGCATTCAATAATCAATTAAGCGTGCGAGAGCAAAACTCAAAATAAAATGCATTTCATCAAAAGGAAACAATGATTTCGAAGCCATTTTGAATGTTGTTTTTTCACGGCTTTGGGCATTAGCTTTTTGCGCCGGGCCCAGCCATAGACGTAAAGGTTGTGTCTATTCGGACCCGGGTCCTAATAAAAGTCGATTGCTATTCGGACCCGGAACATGAAAACATGCAGTGTTCATCCAGTTTCATGCTCCGCTCGCTTCGCTCGCTCCACTGCGTATGGTCACAATATCTACTCTAACCTACTTTTTTCAGTTTGATCTTATAAGTTATTTTCGATAACAATTCACTATCGGGTCCGAATAGTAATCGCATTCTATAGGGACCGCCTATCTCAAAACAATAACTCGCTATCGCTTTCGTGACATTAGAACAATAGTTCTAATGTCACAGGTGACATTAGAATTATTGTTCTAATGTCAAGAAAGCGATAACGAGTGATCGCTATGAGATAGGCGGTATGCGTTCCGGGCGAGGAATGATGGCGACGGGATGATGGATTTTACGTAATAATTGATTTTTGCGCGTGGAGCATGAAACATGCATTATCATGCTCCGCTCGCTTCGCTCTCTCTGCTATGTGTGGTCTGTCCAACCTACAGTTTTAGATTTTATCCTATAAGTTATTTTTGATTACGTTTCTATCGGGTCCGAATAGCCACTCCGGAGCGTAAAAGCCATTCCGCCTTATAACCATATCCATATCTAATCTTATTAACAAAAGTGAAAGATCATCAGGCTTAAATCAAAACTAAGTTTTGTAATAAGACCGAGTGTATTTAATGTCCATAAAACGAGGCTACTTTTTCAAGTTAGTGCTAATAAGTAGCAAGATAATAAACAGAACTAACTTTTTAATAGTTTACAATGGGCCATAATGGGCAATACATTTTCTCTTCGGACCAACTACGAAAAAATAAGCGTGTGGCTTTTGTCTAAGCCTATAGGTCTAGAATAGGAGCTAGTTCTGTGTACAATTGCTTCACGCATTTTGGTCATAAGTACTATAGTAACTTCACTATTAATAACATATCATTATTCTATTAGACTTGGATCAAGTCAAAATCAACACTGGAAATGGAGGATCGTTGACTTAAAATGTAATCAGTGTATTTGTCGAATAGTTTCTTTTAACATGGCTTAAAAGTCATGATGACGGAGCTGTAAAACAGGGGATTAAAATAAAAAGCAACATAGACATTTCCGTTTTGTTGCCTTGCCTTGTTGTTGTTTGGTTTGTTTTGTGTTTTTTTCTGTGTGCGTGCGATTCTAATTCATCGTATTTTTTAAAGTAAATTACTAATGTCGCGGTGCATAAACTGTAGTTTGTGTATCACTTCAACGAAAACGTTTCGTATCAGATTTGAACAGAGATGCGCAACGTAGCTAAAGGTAAATGATTGTACTCACTCATTCCTTAAATAGCTATTCATTAGATGAAGTTTGTTTTACGTCATTCTCTCTTCACAACATGTGAACATATAAAATCATTTAATAGAAATATTATTTATTTTCAGCTCTGACCACATGCAGTTCAATGGTTTCAGTGCTACAAGATCCTAAGACGGTTGTCAGATGATGGAAACAATAAATCTCTCGGTCATCGAGTAGGTATGCATTGGATGTGAGCTCTGACTCTCTTTTAAGAGGAAGGTACACTGTTAAGCAACACAGAACTAAGTACCGGTGAAGAGGTATTACATATAGTTTTGTCATGGGTGTGAAAAATGAGGTGTGTATTATAAAAATTATTTTGAACATACTCTTTTAACTTTTTGTAAAATATATTATGTAAGTAATTATCATTAATATCATACTATTTTTTTCAGGTAATATTTCATCCACCTATTGCTTGCTATAATTGTTGGGAAAGAGCTAATCAGCATCTGGAAAGGAATGTAAGCAGAGTAGGAGGTTTTATGGAGAATGAGACTGGTGGTGATCTTACTCAAGAAGTGCCAACCCCACCTCCACTACATCAGCCACTAATTGAATACTTCTGAAATATTTGGTGTAACTGGAAGCATTATAGCCTTCCTCACTGTAAGCATGTTAATATGCCGAGGATGCAACAATGCAGTGCGTCGATTAACCTACAGCACACACAAATATGAAAATCTATTGAGAATTGTTAATTGTGTGTTGTGATCGGTACATCTTAAATGTGTCAGTACCATATAAGGCAGTAAATAGTGATGCACGGAAAATGATGAAATTGTTTAACAATCAAGTGACATATTTTTTTAGAAATGGCGATGTTTTTATTCTTGATATGACATTTTGTGGTACCAGAAATGGAAGCACACAGCTATAAAGTCATCGAACCTGAAACTGTGAACAATGAAGAATATAAATTGACAACATTGCAAGCCAATAAAACCAGCTGCGTAACATTCCCAAGATGGGTAGTTGAAGTAGTAAATAGCATGTTTAAAAGAGGTTACAAAATACAAAATATTATTTAGACAAGACTATTTCAATTGCGCTTCATAAATAATTCAATAATAATGCATGAAGGAACAATAAATGATTATAAATATAAACATTCGAATTTTATTATACACCCTATTTAAAGACCAGAATCTAGACTGGCCAGACGCAGGCAGGCTGCAATTCGTTATAAGCTGTCTGTCAGCTACAGCAAAAAAGCCACAACTGTAATGATATTACACAATAAATCTGTTTTATTGACTCTCTAGCTTTCTTACTACATTGATTGATTAAACGCAACTTGCAAGTCAACATTTCGAGTAGTAGTAGACTCCCAGCAGTGTTGAATACACCCTGAGAGGTGCCGCTCCTTTGTATGACACCTAAGCAAACACTTCAATGTTAGCTGTGCAAAAGTTTGAGTCCTATTCTAATAATTTGTCTAAGCCTTAGCCTATAATTGTGTTGAAACTTGCATTTTCTCTAGGCTATGGGTATTTTCTACCTAGCTTTATAATTGTAGATATCCTCAAAATGGAACAATATTATTCAGTTGCATTTTTTATTGTTTCTTGCACTAACGATATTAAGAAGATTGGCGTTTTCACGGTTAAATAAAAGGTGTTAACCATAGCTGACAAATACACGAATACGGTAGAAGTATTGTAATTGTAATTAATGACTTATATCCGTCAAAAAATATTATTTTATAGAAAATAATACATATTTTTAGAATTCAATGCAAATGGTCTTTTCGCAACTTTGCTGATCAAAAATAGCAGGCGCTTATTTTTTAAGTCTAATATCTTTATATTCGCACGGTGTTTAAAACTATCTTTTATATATATAAAAAGCCATTACAATGACGCATACGTGAGTATAAGTATCAATTGTGGGCGTGCATATTTACAAGTGGGGCATAGCTCCATACATTTTCTGGCATTGTCCTTTGAATTTTTCTTTTTACCTCTCTTTTTTGACATGGGTAGATATTTATAATTTTATTAATCTTATTATAGATAATACAACTGATGATGTTGAAGTGCCGTCTAGCCAGAGCAGTCCTATATTGTGGTGTTTGGCAGACAATATCAGAAGCCCAATTCACGTAACTAAAATTTTGTAAAAATACAGTTCCGATCTAGTCTCGATATCATTTGCATCAACAATGGCATTCTCGTACACTAAAAGTTTGACGTTGATCTGTCAAAGAATGCATTTTGATTGTAATGCAACCGAGACTTGATTTACACTAAAATCGGCATTCTGCTAAAAAATGACTTGGATTCTGACCGAAAATTGGTATTCTGAAAACTATTTAAATGTCAAAATTGAGTTTGAAAGTTGATCGTAACCATACTGACATTAGATTGTATTGAAGTTATCACAAAGTAGTTTTTGTACAGTTTTTGTGGTTTTCTGTGAATTTGGGATTCTCATTTCTACCATTAAAAATGAGCGATTCCGGACTTCGTTGGCATTATTTATTTGTGGCACACCGAACTGCTATGGCTACTGCCAGACGAAGAGCCAGGGAACGACAACCGACAACGTACCCAACGCAATCGTCGCCTTGCTGCAGATGCCTTCAGCCTATGTGAGCGAGAGTTTAAAAAGGCTCTCGTTAATTCTGTTGGCATTAATTGGATGGAATAGACTAAACTAAATTTAGTTTTAGTACTGTCGTGTTTTTTGTTCGAAAATTTTAACAAAAAACACAATTTCATAGCACTAAAACTAAATTTAGTTTAGTTTAATCTGCTTTACCTCCTTTTACCTCCTTTTATTGGATTTTATTCTAAATGAATTATTATTAGGTATTTTTTTAATTTTAAATTCTTTTTCCAGGTTTTAACGCTTTTCTGGCCCGAACATAAGTCTTTTCAGCCAGTTATTAGCATAGGCTATACAAAATTATTAGCGTAGTGCCAACATTACGACGCAAATTCTTGTGGTATAATCTGTGGCAACTTAGAAACGAAATACGTTCAAAAATTGACTAGTATGAGATTATATCGAGATGACATTGAAATCTTAACGTGATTTAATTCTAATATTTAGTTAGAAGAATACCAATTTTTGATCAATTCACAATACAATTTCAATATGGTCAACTTTCAATCTAGGTGAATGATGATTACGTGAATTGGGCTTCAGATCTTCGTTTGTCTGTCAAAAGTTTAGTAAATAGAAACCAATAGACATGAAATACCTACGAAAAAAGCGTGCCAGCATTTGGGTTGGTGCTCTTTGGGTCGGACTGAACTGGACGCCATATAATAACATTGCGAATCCATTGGTTTAGTTAATCTGAGATTCGGCCTGAGCACTGAGGCGCGTTCAGAGCCTTCGCGCGAAGTACAACTTTTCGCTCTAACCCCGTTCAATGCCTTCGAGCGTGACAACCGGGTGAAACAACCGGCCCGTTCAAGACCTTTGAGTGTCGGCGCGAGTTACAACCGACCAACCATCGAATTTGATAGTTGTAAAACGCTCTGACGTTTATGACTGAAATACTCTTACGTGATTGGATGATATTGGCGGCCATATTTAATAATGTTATCTACTAGAAAGAGAGAGAAATAAAAAAATCATGTGAAAGAAGGAGATAAAAGATTTGGTTGCTGCAATCCGTTCAACGCCTTTGAGCGAGTTAAAAAACAACCGGACAACTACACCCAGGGCTACGTTCCAAAACATCACCCGAGTGCACTCGGTCACCCGAAGTATGTCCTAAAACATTTCGGGTGCACTCGAGAGTGTTGGAGTGGCGTGTCCTAAAACGCTACGGAGTGCACTCGATCGAGTAGAATCTCACCCGCATAATATAGCAAGGTGTAATTTCACTCGATTGGATTTGGCGGGAAATTGCGTGGATTTTAAAGTTGTGTGTGATTGTGATTACAAAGATTTCATATTCACACACAATTTGTGCATCTCGGAGAGCGAGGATGCGCTTCGTAACGTCGACAATAAGTTAATTTTAAATTCCAAAGACTGTATAGGTATCGTAAGTGACACGATTGTACAATTGGCCTTCATTTCCGCTGAAGCTAGGTTAGGCCGCGATTTAACAGAATTCATATTCTGTTGGTTTTAGCATTTTCGTAGATGAAACAGAGGAATGTAATCCATGCATTAAAGCGAACGGAGGCGCCGATGAATTATATATTTTCTTATTTTTGTATATTTGGTTATGTAAACAAAGCAGACAACACTCTTGCCGTTCTAAAACAACCAACACTCCGACCACCCTAACCGGCCACTCTCCCCCCACCACCTACTCACTCCGGGTGATGTTTTGGAACGTAGCCCAGAGGCGCTGAACGCGCCTCTGTAAACGTTGTTTGTGACGCAATCAATGACGTCATCACATCCAACGTGAACGCTGAGGCGCGTTCAGAGCCTTCGCGCGAAGTACAACTTTTCGCTCTAACCCCGTTCAATGCCTTCGAGCGTGACAACCGGGTGAAACAACCGGCCCGTTCAAGACCTTTGAGTGTCGGCGCGAGTTACAACCGAACAACCATCGAATTTGATGGTTGTAAAACGCTCTGACGTTTATGACTGAAATACTCTTACGTGATTGGATGATATTGGCGGCCATATTCTATAATGTCATCTACTAGAAAAAGAGAGAAATAAAAAATCATGTGAAAGAGGGAGATAAAAGATTTGGTTGCTGCAATCCGTTCAACGCCTTTGAGCGAGTTAAAAAACAACCGGACAACTACACCCAGAGGCGCTGAACGCACCTCTGTTGTCGCGAAACGGGCCGCCTGTTAGCGCGCTCACAGTGCTGATGGTCACTATAATCGCGAAACGGAACGCGGCCCAAATTGACATTGACAGACGTAGAAAGAAACGTCAATGAAAAAGCGCGGGAACTTCACATAGTAAAGGCGGGCTCTTTAAAATATTTTATTTGTAATTTTTTAATTGTAGTCAGTTACTTAATAAAACACAAACAAAAGAGGTATATAACTTATAGGCATTAAATAATATTATAGGCAGATATGGGGAAGCGGAGTTCGAGAAAAAGAAAAAAAAAGGAGGATGAACCGGAGTCTGGTGATGCAGATAGGGAGACAGATGAGGTAAGGTTGGTAGAAACGGATATGTCCTCTTCGGACAGTGATGAAGAAACAAGCAATGCAGATAGGTACAAGCCTTATTATGTTACTGACTATATACGCAGATATCCGGAAGAAATTAGCGGCACTGAATTTGTGGTTTTTGTTGAGTCATCAGACATCTAGAAACCAATTGGAACAAGAGATCTTCTTTCTTTGTCAACTTGTTTAAAGCGCTTTAACAAAGGCGTCAAATTTTTAAGAAATATCAATAAGTTTAAGATAGGTATTTATTTTGAAAAACCAGACTTGGCGAATGCCTTTTTAAATAATAATACCTTCTTGAAAGAATACAAATTCAAAGCCAGTATTCCTGCTGCTACAACTGAGGTGTCCGGAGTTATAAGAAATGTACCTACCATTATATAAAACAAGAGAATATTTACTATGATAACAAGTACAAAAAAAATAATAACAATAAAAAGAATAATGAAAAAAATAAATGTGACTGAGGGTTTTATATTACAACCTACAACTACAGTAATAGTGACATTTGCCACTTCCATTTTGCCAAATCATATAGATATTGGTGGTTGGAGACATGATGTGTCTCAATATATACCACCAGTTAAGCAATGTTACAAATGTTTGAGATACGGACATTTGGCAAAATATTGTAAAAATTCTGAAAAATGTAGTATATGTAAAGAAAATCATAACTATAAGACTTGTACAGTTTCTATCGAAAAAGCTACTTGCATTCATTGTGATGGCAATCATACTAGTGTGTCTCCAATATGCCCAGTTAAAAAACAGAAAATCATTGAAAATAGAAATAATTATAAGCCTGCTTCTTATGCAGATATTACAAATCCTTTAAATATTCCCAAATTAGAAAGTAAGACAAAAAATAATGTAGATTTGTTTACACTGCTCAATACTGACAGCAAGTGTCTCTCATTATTAGTTGAAACCATAACTAAATGTGTTTCTTTGCATAATACTCAAAATACTTCTATAAATTCTAAAAGTGTTTTAGAGGTCTTAAAAAATACTTTTGGTAAGCAATCAAATCCCCACAATTCACCCCCAATCAATTGAATATCGTACAGTGGAATGCTCAAAGCTTATTAAGCAATCAACTTATTTTTACGAAATTTCTTTATGACCATTTTATTCATATCGCAATTATATGTGAAACATGGCTAAAGCCTCAGAAGCAGTTTAAAATCAAAGGTTATCATATTGAACGTAATGACTGTGGCAACAAGCATAATGGTGTTGCTATTTTAATCCATACATCATTAAAATATCAAAAAGTAACATCTTATTTTGACAACTCTCTTCAAACAATTGTAATACATTTAGAACTAAATCAGAACACTATTTCAATAGCCAGTATATATTGTCCAACAAATTGTATTCCCAGTTTCTCTAAAAATAAGTTTAAACATTTCTTGAATTCTCTCCATAGGCCGACGATTATAGCTGGTGACTTCAATGCTCATCACTCAATTTGGGGATGTCCGTTATCGGATTCCAGAGGTAAGGATATTCTTGAGTGTTTAGATGAATGCAATTTAGTCCTGTTGAATGATGGTCAGGTCACAACTGTCGGTTCTCATTCTTGGAGACCCAATGGTTTGGACTTGACTATGGTATCTCCTTCATTAGCTCTTCGCTGCGAATGGTCAGTACACGACGATCCATTGGGCAGTTATCATTTGCCAACATTTACTAAGATTACATTCAATAGTAGTTCACAATGTTTTAACTCTCAAAACAATTTTCAGGATGAAAATGATTTTAACAATTGCATTAATCATAGATTACTTGATTGGAAGTTGTATTCTTCAATTGTTAATAAGGATTTAGATAATTTTCAATGTAACCCTATTATTAATCCAATAGATTCATACAACTCTTTTTGTCAAATCATTTTGACAGCTGCACAAAAGTCAATTCCCTCTCGTACCTCTCGGTCCGAATCACGTAACATTGCTACTCAAAACTTAAAATCAAAATATCGAACAGTTCCTTGGTGGAATAGTAATTGCGCTAAAGCTGTCCAGGAAAGCAAGCAAGCCTATCTTGATTTTAAGAATAATCCTTCTCAAGAAAAATATATTAATTTCAAAAGATTACAAGCTGCTAAAAAACTTACCATTAAGAGAGAAAGACTAAGTAGTTGGATAGAATTCTGTACAAAATTAAATCGATTGACACCAGTTTCAGTAGTATGGGGTAACATGAGAAAACTTACACATAAAACATATAAAAAGCAAAATAGTGATTTTTCGTGGGTCAGTGATTTTTTACGTAAATACACGCCTGACTTTGTGCAAAATAACAGGCCAATTGTGAAGGACAATAGTTTACCAGATAATCAGTCATTCCTCACTGATCCATTTTCTTTTGACGAATTAACTGCAGCTCTGAAATCTAGAAAAAACACTACTTGTGGATTAGATAGTTTATCGTACAAGATGTTTCAGCTACTTAACACTGACAATCTTTATAAGCTTTTACAAATTTATAATATTTTATGGCAAGATTGCACAATTCCTCCTAATTGGAAAATGGACTGCTTGGTTCCTATTTTAAAACCTGGAAAAATTGCATCTCATCCCGATTCTTATCGTCCTATCGCTTTAACGTCTTGTGCTGGTAAATTATTTGAACAGCTAATCAAACAAAGATTGGAATTCTTCATAGAAAAGAACTCAATTTTACCTTTAAACCAGTTTGGGTTTAGGCGAGGACTTTCGGCTCAAGAAAGCTTAGCACATTTTTTTTTGGACGTCACTACAGCTCAAAAGAATATGGAGTATACAATAGCAGTGTTTTTTGATATAGAAGGTGCATTTAATAACGTTAATCATGGTATTTTGTTTGAATCTCTATTATCTTTCTTACCTGTAAAAATTGCTTATTGGATATATGCTTTTCTCACGGATAGAAAAGTGTATGTCAAAATAGATAATAAATTTTTAGGCCCTAGATTTTCGAGCAAAGGTGTATGTCAAGGAGGCATCTTGAGTCCTATTCTGTATATTTTGTATATAAGAAAACTAAATTCCATTCTTAATAATAATTTAGTCAACAATCTTCAGTTTGCTGATGACCTTGTCATTTATTGTAAAGGTACTAATGTATTAGATATTCAATTAACATTAAATAATAATCTAGTGAAGCTGGCAGATTACTTCTCAGAACTTGATTTAAATGTTAGCCTTTTAAAAAGTAAAGTTGTAATATTTTGCCCAAAATACAGTTCTCTACCTCTAATTAATATTACATACAGCAATCATACTTTGCCTATTGATAATTCAGTTAAATTCTTGGGTGTTATTTTTCACGAAAATCTTACGTGGGATTTATATGTTGATTGCTTGGTGAGCAGAGCTTTAAAAGCCACTAATGTAATTAGGTCCGTTACTGGATTGAAATGGGGTGCTGATCCTAAAATTGTGTTAATGCTTTATAAAGCTTTGGTCAGAAGTCATTTTGAGTATGCTTTCTTTTGTTACGCTTCCGATCCAAAATACATAGATATTATTGATAAAATACAGAATAAGAACTTACGATTAATACTAGGTGCTATGAACACTTCCCCAATAAATTCTATGCAGGTCGAATGTCATTTACCACCAATGGTTATTCGCTTTGAATTTTTAAAACTTAAATTTCTTTTTAAACTCTTATCACGTTCGAATAATGATCTTTTAAATAAATTAAATGTATGTTCCACTAACACTTTTCTTTCAAAGAATTTCTCACATTTTATAAGTTTAAAAGAACAATGTAATATATTTTGTAGTACTACTTTACATTGTTATAGTGGCTCATATGCTAGTAAATTCTGTGACATTCATATTGTCCTACATAAAGATTTTAAAGATAAATATGATGTTTACGAAAGTCTACAGGCTTATAATGATTATCGATCAATTTATACAGATGGTTCAAAGACGAATGTAAGTGTTGCAGTAGCTATGTATGATGCAGGTAGTAAAACTGGACATAGTTTTAAAATGTGCCAAAATGCCAGCATATTTTCTGCTGAGGCGAATGCTATAATTGTAGCTCTTAACTACATTCAACAGTTCAGCCAATACAAAAAATGGATTATTATTACTGACAGCATGAGTGTGTTGATGGCTTTGAGAAATCCTTCCTTTTCATCAGTCACAAATCATTTAATATATAATATCCGAGATCAGATACATCATTTAAAAATAAATTATCAAATAGACATTATATTATTTTGGACTCCAGCTCATATCGGTGTATATGGAAACGAGGAAGTAGATAAACTGGCCAAAACTATGAACACTCTAGACGTACCTATAAAAAACATATCAATTTCATATACTGATTGTACAGCTCTAATCAAGAAAGAAATATTGAAGCTATGGGAAGAACACTGGAATAGTACTTTGCTCATAAAAGGGAAGTGGTATCGAGAAATAAATAATAAAATAAAACAACCCTGGTTCAATAGACACAATTACATAAACAGAAGATTTTTTACTATTATTTGCCGTTTGCGAATTGGGCACGGTCGATTCAATGACCATTTGTACCGGCTAGGCATGACTTCTTCCCCATCGTGCAACTGGTGCAACACCACCTTACCTCAATCTCTGCATCACCTTTTTTACGAATGTCCAATTTTTGCCCTGCAAAGAAACATTTTAATAAAAGAAATTTCAAAAATAATGAAACACCAGCAAGATCTACCGCGCTCTTTACAAAAACTTCTTTCCATTGAAAAATGCTTTGAAGCAATTTATGAATATGTAACCTCTACGTTTGGCGATTTGTGAATTCAAAAGAAGAATGAATAACAATAGTTTATTGCATACAGACTAGGCTGTATGGTTGACGCCTTTGCCTTTCCCAAATGGGATAAACAAAATTAAAAAAAAAATGCATCAAAATTGTGGTCAAAATATGTTGATTTTGCAAGTTAATAAAAATACTAAATAAAATCTAAGCCTCTGAACATAAAAACCACAAAACATGACTCTTGCTGAATATCTGGCATCATTATCTCAAAACCCGTACTTTGGAGCCGGCTTTGGTTTGTTTGGGGTTGGAGCCGGTGCTGCTATATTACGCAAAGGTTTTCAGACTTCCATGCTACTTTTCAGGAGACATTGTATGATTACCCTCGAAGTGCCATGCCGTGATAAGTCTTATCAATGGCTTTTACAATGGATCACCCAGAAAGGAGCGAAACAAACCCAACATTTAAGTGTAGAAACATCGTTTCTACAGAAGGACACTGGACAAATCAAAACAAAATATGACTTTATACCAAGTGTAGGTCAACATTTTTTTAGGTAGATAATTATTGGAATATATTTTGAACATATTAACAGTTTAATTTAATTTAGGTCCCCTCCCACGTGGGGGTCTTAGGCAATGAGGTCACCAATGAACTCACTAGAGTAGCCCAATCTGAAGGAATTCCCTTTCAGGTATCTCTCCAGTCTTCAGATTACATCCCGATCGTCATGAAGAGTTGTTACAATTAATGGAAGACATTATAATGACAATTCCAGAGAAAGAGAATCTGGTACAAATCTCTTATTGCTGAGCTAAGAAAACGAATTGAAAATAATTAGTTACTTGTTTCACATTATGATTGGGTCATGTTCTATTGAACAATTTTGGTTAGCTCATGCACAAAACTGAAAGCCCCAATTGTGTTGTATGTCAGACAAAAGAAGACCTGCATTTGAGTCACATAGAGATAAGTTTTAAATAGATATACAATGTCCTAAGCAATATATTCTGTTTATGTTTCATTTATATTCATATTTAGTTCAAGATTTTCATTTATATTTATTTTAAGATTTCTCTTACAACCTACAAAGCGGCACTGAATAAGATCCAGAGACATGCCTGTATGGCAATCACTGGTGCATTCAGAACCACCCCAACTGCAACCATGGAAAGATTTTTAGATCTCAGACTGCTGCACATTGTCATACATAGTGAAGCTTAGAAAGCATTCTACAGGTCACAGATCGAGGATCTGTGGAATCTAACTAAGCCACACAGCCTTAGGCATAGAAGAAAGGGATTATTTATTGGAAATGGTCGATGATAAAATGGTACCCAAGTACATCTTTAAGAGGTCATTTATTATTCTAATCCAGACTAGAGAGGCCTGGAACAAAGGACTTACGCCTCCTCGAAGGAATATGATCTGGTACACTGGCAGATTCAAAATGGACACCGGTACAGGTGCAGGAATCTATTCAAATGGTTATCAATTTAGTATCAGCATGGGCAAACCTGCTACAGATTTTCAAGCAGAAACAATGCAATCCTGACCTGTGCACAAGAAAATATAGAAAAACGGGCGCAATGGATTGAATAATTACATCCTAAGCGATAGCCAAGCAGCGCTTAAAGCACTGATATCATATTAAGTGCATTCCAAGTTGCATTCCATTTTCCAGAGTGGGTCAAAGTGCAAGGGCTCAGTACTTGGGCCACCCCACTTCTAAGACAAGATAAGTGCATTCCAAACTGGTCCTGAATACAGTCAATGTGTGGAACAAACTTGCAAAGAAAAACACACTACATCTGATATGGATTCCAGGACATGAGGGTTTTTACAGAAATGAGAATGGGGATATTCTTGCTAGGAAGGGATCAGAAACCAACTTTGTGGGTCTGGAACCCTTAATATGCCTGGCAAACAGTACAGTCAATTCTGTTATCATAGGACAAGCTAAAAGAAGACGCCAAACGGAATGGGTCACTCAAAAAAAAATGCTGCATACCAAGCTGTTCATGGGCCTGAATAACTGAAAAAAATTTACAATGAATGCAGGCAGAATGCAAACCCGACTCCTGTTGAGGGCTCTGATAGGCCACTTTGGCATCAATCGTATTGTAGCAAAAATGGGTCTGAGCAACACTGGGATCTGTAAGGTCTGCAAAGAGGAAGAAGAGAGCATGAAACATCTATTGTGCCATTGTGATTCTCTAGTTCGAAGAAGGATCAGTCTCTTTGGGACTGGATATCTCAAACCAAACGACTTCAAAGCTATCCCAATAAGATCAAAAGTGGAACTTAATTGATCAAACAACGGCGATAGCAACAAATTTTTTTTTTGAGAATCAGGGGCAGCACAAAAAGATCCTCAAAGTTTGAATGCAGGGCCCGTAAGCAAATATAAGATAAGATACTTGAAGATTTATGCATGAAAATAGTAAATGTATAATAAGTTTTTCATAAAATATCTCTAGAATTAAGAAAACAAATTATCTCTGTCCAAGATGCATTGTATATATATTAGGAATAAGCTGGATTAACTATTATAAGCTTGCTAAAAAATTTAAAATAATCTTACAAACTAACATACATAAATTATTTTGTTGGCATATAAAGCTTATTGATTATGTATGTTAGTAAACTAATTATGAGACATATTCTTTGCCATGCAGATGTTATCAGGTACCCACTCTTCCGCGGATTTGCCTATACACCATTCCCTTTAGCTAGAAGTACTTCATGAAGGTGTCCAATTCTGAGTTCTGGTCTCGCACCACAAACACTTTAAACCTATCCATGTACAACACCAGCAACATCACTCCTTGTTACATATGTATAGTGCAAGCCAAACAGGTTCATGCCCATGACCAGCATTGCAGCCCACAACAAAAAGTTGGGCCCTGTCAGTGTTGGGCCACAATTCTTACCCGCCTCTGTGGTCTAGTGGTTAACACCACAGAATGTTCGTCGGAAGCTCCGTTCTTCGATTTCCCATTGAGGGCAGGAAATTTTCTGCTTGGTTTGGTTGGTGGAAGGGCTTCTGAGCCCACCTGGCTAACTACCGCCGTCTATCTATTTATACTTATAATTATAGATATTATTAAGATATATATTAAAATTTTTAAATTGATTGAGTTGCGCAACTCACCTTAGATTAGGAGTAAAAAGTAGTCGTAAGTCTTAATATAATAATTATAATAAAATAGATCACAATGAGAAGATTCCATGAAAAGAGCACGGACCACGAGTCTGTGGAGTGTTAAAATAGTAATAATAAAAAAAAATAAAACTACCGCCGTCTTACCTAAGTTTGTCGCCATAATAACAACGTTAATAGCATTCTTGTGTTCCGATAATTAGAGGTAAGATAGCCAGTTCCTCAGTTGTTGAGGAGTGAAGGTGAACCTCGCTTCCGCCTTCGGCCTTATCTTCACTTACCATCAGATGAGATGAAGGTCATGAGCTTCCCTGTCGTATGTGAAATAAAATATTAATACCTACTGGACAGCTAGTCATCTTGCTAAAGCTGGACTTGCAGACTTGGCTCATCACATCCAGTTCCAACTGCAGAAATGTGAAGAGCAAATGCAAAAGAATAGTTATATCTTTATTACTTGTGTAGACATGGTCCTTAAGCCCTTCACATTTCAGACAGGAAAATTGGAATTGTGAGGACAATTTTAATTCTTGTCTGTTTTTTTTACAGGTATAATAAGTTTATTTAGCTAGAAAATATTTTTTGATACTAAATTCAATAATCGTCTTTTAGATATCGTGGTGCTTGGATCAAGGTAGATCGCACTAGAGAACAACAAACATTAGACTTGCATATGGGCATACCATGGGAAACTGTAACTTTAACTGCTTTTGGACGAAACAAACAACTATATTACGACATACTAGAAGAAGGTACTTAATATTACGTATTAAACTTGCATGTTAACAATATAACTTAAAATGCAAGGTTATAATAATATATCAATCAGAAGCCAAATTTGAAATTGTTTAATAGCTCAGTGATAAATATTAAGATCTGCCTTTATTACAATTCTTAAATTTATTTAGAACATTTTTCGAATCATACATTTTGTGATAAAATTTTTGTGACAGCAATTTATTATGTATGTATCAAGCTATTTCTTTGTGAACACTTTTAAGTAAAAGTACTTTGTAAGCTTTATTTTGTGACAGACGGGCTATGCGGCCGTCAGGCCTGGCGCTCTCCACAGTTATAGTAGGGGAGCCCAAGAGGGGATTTTTGCAGATACTCGAGCGCGTCAGATTAAGATATGAGGGATACCTTGCACTCTGTAGAAGTACCTCCACTACATGTGAGCCTTTTGTGGGGGGGGGAAGGGGGTTCATATTTTTTTTATACTTCGGCTAACTGAAATCCTCAGATTATTGTCTCCCCTTATTCCCGTTATTATTTTCTTTAAAATGAAAATTAATTTGACTGCTATCATTAATACCTCAGTGATTTTTTCCCCATTTTTGGTTTGTAACTTTGTGACTCTCATACTCCCTTGTGACAGATTCGAATCGTTAGATTATAACAGCACATACTTTTTAGCGTGTAATTAACCTAACTTGCATTAATCTGACACGTTAAACCAATTTTATGTGTCCACTATTTTTAGTTGAAATCTTTGAAACCACCCTGGCCGCCTTCCCCGAATTTCAGTGACATGAAAAATATTATATACCATTTTTTCGTCCCTACAACCTTATCTTCAAAGTACAATGAGTCCCAAACACGCTCGAGTGACTACAAATTTAGCATTCTGGCCTCACCTTCTATTACGGCAGGGTCGTGTTGCACGTAATATTACTACACTTTAGTCGTATGAACGTACTTATACTAATTCAGATTTAGAGCATTTGGCTAAAAGCACAGAATACAGAAAGACTTCTGTTCTGTGATCCACACTGGGCAATGCGACCTTTGTGATTCTCCTCCGAGCGGCGGGCGCGGCGGAAAAAAACTTTGAAGCTCTGTGTAGTGCCAGCATAACAAACAAATAAAAGTCTCCACACTGTTTCGTCCATGATAGGTACTGTAGACTGCAGAAAAGTTGAGGAGTTTTTCAGTTGATTTTATTAATTTACTCCCCAATTTCATGTGTTCTAACCTCAATATATACCTAACCCAAACGAGTTTTCTTTAAATATTTCATAAAACTACCTACAATAGTTTTTCGAAAAATTTGATGAAATAATATTTTTGTTTTATCAAAATAGTTCAATGTTATAACATTGGAATTTTATTAATTAGACCAAATAATATTAGAACAGAAATATTCTTGACAAATAAGATGAAACTAACTATAAAATTAAATGTTTTGAATTTCAGCTAGAACAATGGCGTTAAAACAACATGAAGGCATGACCATTATGTACACAGCGATGGGGTCGGAATGGCGGCCCTTTGGTCACCCACGGCGTCGGCGCCCACTGCACAGCGTAGTCCTCCGCGCGGGCCTAGCTGATCGAATACTAGCAGACTGCAATGATTTTATAAACAATCCTCAATGGTATACAGACCGGGGCATCCCGTACAGGAGAGGTGAGCAAAGATCTTCTACATTACACGACAGTAAATAATGCACATTGAGCTGCTGTTGAAAGAAATAAGTTAGAATTGGTTTTGTAGAGCATTGTGGCTATCGCAAGAATCACTGACAGTACGACGGTATTTTTAGGGTTCCGTAGTCAAATGGCAAAAAACGGAACCCTTATAGATTCGTCTGTCTGTCTGTCCGTCCGTATGTCACAGCCACTTTTTTCCGAAACTATAAGTAGGTACTATACTGTTGAAACTTGGTAAGTAGATGTATTCTGTGAACCCCATTAAGATTTTCACACAAAAATAGAAAAAAAGAAATAATTTTTGGGGGTTCCCTATACTTAGAACTGAAAGTCAAAATTTTTTTTTTCATCAAACCCATACGTGTGGGGTATCTATGGATAGGTCATCAAAAATGATATTGAGGTTTCTAATATCATTTTTTCTAAACTGAATAGTTTGCGCGAGAGACATTTCCAAAGTGGTAAAATGTGTGTCGCCCCCCCCCCCCCCCCCCTGTAACTTCTAAAATAAGAGACTGATTAAACTAAAAAAATATATGATGTACATTACCATGCAAACTTCCATCGAAAATTGGTTTGAACGAGATCTAGTAAGTAGTTTTTTTAATACGTCATAAATCGTACGGAACCCTTCATGGGCGAGTCCGACCCGCACTTGGCCGGTTTTTTTAGATGGTTTCGTGTCAACTGAAATGTCAAAGTGAACTTGTGAAATACGTCTGTGGCATAAACATCCTTTTTATAGGAGATGTCGTACTTGTAGTGTATGTATGTAATAGTTTATGTAGGTAGATAAGTAACGTCAGAATAGTATTAAGATCAGGTCAGGGTAGTTATAGTTACGATTGAGATCGTGGTCGAATATATAAGCTCTAAGTAATATCGTGGTTTTATTTAATTAATTACGTGCAAACATTACATCGGCGACGAGGAAAAAGAACGTGTGTGATCGTTTATTGTCAGTGTATACATTTAAACAATAAATAATGGCGATCGGGAAAATTGGTGAATTCGATATACCTACGAACGGGTGCGTGGCCATTGTAGGTACGCGGAGTGGCTCCAAATTTACTTAAAAGTTAACAGCATTAAAGACGAATTACAACGCGCGACATTAATTTCGGCAATGGGAGATGAAGCCTACGAACTACTAATTAATTTATCCAGTCCCACAAAACTGTCGGAGTTATCCTATAGCTCGGCAAGTGAGTTACTGCGTCAGCACTTGCAGCCTAGCCCGTCCGTTTTAACAGAGAGGTATCGATTTCGCCAAAGACGGCAGGAAACCAATGGAAGCATTGCAGATTACGTGGCGGCGTTAAAGAAATTAGCCCGTAATAGGCTAGTTGACCCTTTTTTAAAGTAGGGCTTAAAATGTTCATAATTGTTGTATTAGACCATAGCACATGAATATTATTTTTTCGATGGCTAAAAAGTGCAAAAAATCTATTTTAAATTAAGATTTTCAATTTTGGACCGAAAACACGGTCAGCCATGATAGTCTGTTCATTATCTGTGGCAATGACGTCAGTCTTATAGTAAACAAAGCACGGGGGCGAAATCACCTCACAGAAACAATGCTTTCTATTAAATATCACAAAATATAGTAAAACTGTATAGGTATGGAACGGGACAATAGAACAAGAATATAAAATTACCTCTTCAAAGACTCCAGGAAATCTGTGGATTAGACGTACCCAGTGATATAGACATGCGAAATATTTGGTTAACACTCGCTTAAAGAAATACTGTAACTATCTACTGAAACTCAAATGTATTTTTGCGAAAATCACATTAATGTAAGTACTATAACTGAATAACTCAATCTATGTAGGTACTTCAGTTTCAACTTAAACAAAATAGAAGTTTTTAGGTTGTATGTAAAATCAAATCTGTATGTAAATTAATTAAATTTTTATCTTTCAGTTAGAATGAAAACTGACTGCAGCCGACCAACCAAATTTTAACTTGACCAGAAAACTGAGAGAAAACTTGACCATTCACGCCTTTTTGATTTAATCTAAGTTATACACTGACACTAGATGATGTTTCAAAGAAAAGAATATGTACTTATGTCCAATTGAATAATGATGTAATTGAATATTAATTAAAAAGTATGTAATACAAACAAAAATATCAAAGTTTCATAATGAATATATTTATCTAAACAACTTTTACTTGAATTTACTGAGTACCTAATTAAAATTTGTTGCTTTCAGTGGTTACTTAATGAGAACTATTGTGTAGTAACCTGTTCTCCTCTTGACAACGAGATTGATAAGGCAGTAAAAGTTGTGCAACATAATACAAAGCAGTGCATGCTCTGCCACAACATCAAAATGTGACCCGTCAACTAGAACAACATTATGTCAACAAAATAACTCAAGTATTCATATACCAAAGCACCATAGAAGTAAATAGGTCCAGTTTGGTAAAACTGAAAGATGTTATATCTTCACTGATTAAACCTGCTGGCCACCATGGCTGGTAAATTTCAGAACAGCTTACGCAAGAATATGCAAGTTATCCATTTTAAAGTCGTATACAAATATATTAAATGTGATTGCTATGTTGTCAGCCTGTGCTCTTCTTAATTTACAAGACCCTTATTAAATAAATAATATAAATTTTTTTTTTCTTTACTTTATACATAACATCTAAAGATGACATAATACATTTTTGTACTACATTAGTCATTATGTTCTTCACTAAAAAAATGTTCTATGTTTATTTGACAATAATGACTTGTAAAGGTTTAAGTTGAATCAAAATATTTTAATTTGAAATACATGTGTTTTATATTTCCGTTACACCTTAAAAGATTTATAATATTTTATAGGTTTGTTGCTCATATTTATCATTGTTACTCAAATATATTAAATGTTCCAAAAGTACAAATAGGTTGAATAGAGTTAGATCAAATTTATTAATTTGTATATATTGCCTTAAGGTCGCAGGTAATAAAAGTCAAAATAATAGTAAAGTGATTTATTATGAAGTAATACTTTCATATAATTTAGGAAAAATGTAGTATAGTTTCCAAAATGGCACTATTTGATCAATAAGTTTTTTGACATACAGATTGTTAGAACAAATACCTATTATAGTTAATATTGTCACCTTTTGAGTGTTTTCAAAATTACATACTGCTAGCAACACAAAAGTATATAAGTTTTGCTTTAGCACAAAACATCTGCATCTATACTTGAGTTAAGCATACTGTTCACAGTTTTCCGTCTTTGATAATTAACATTTTCTTCAGTAAAAGAGCATGACAATTTTGTACCTATTAATCTAATTTTATGGATACCATTTGTTGAATAGACTATTACAGGGTATTAATCAGAAATGTGGTCACATTTTGCAAATTTCAACCCAAATCTTCATCTTTCAACTTTTATCCACATTTCATTATACTCGTAGGTGTCTGCAAGATTTCCCACCAAAAATCTTCCCAACAAAAGAACCATCATGTGTTGTGCACTGGCTGACTTTATAGCACATGGAAGCTGTTATTGTTTATAACGAAGCTCGAACTAAAGAGCACTTCTGTATTGATGATTCGTGGTTTAGTTTTCTATGCACTTTATTCTTTCTTCATTGAAGAGGTCTTTTATTTTTTAAGAAATATGTCACAATCTGTGTCTGTGAATGTATATATTTTTCCTCCCAGTAATTTTCTTCATGCTTGACAAATGAACAACTGCCAATCTTTCTCTTTTTATGTTCATTTACAAATTCTTGCAGTACTACACTGGTATTTGACACATGATCCTGATGTTTTCTTTTCAACATTTCTCTTGAAGTAAATACTTTTAGTGTTTATTTGACTTTTGAGAGATAGAATTCTATCTAATAGCATTCAACTGCTGTACAAAATAGCTCCTCACTGTGATGGTGCAACCACACCAAAAATGCATGTTTGCAACTCTCTTCTGCCGCGTGACAATCTTGACAAGTACACTTGTAACCTGTTCCTCATTATAACAGTATTGAAACTGTACTTATTTGTTTAGAGCGATACACAAAGAATCTCCTGACCATCAATCTGTCTATTTTCGGAAGATTTGTACTATCTGCTCTCACAAATCCAACATCAATGGTTGATTTTGCTATTAATACAAATAATTTACGATATTTACAAATATAATAACGGAGACTTGGACGATTTTTTGCCAGTTTTAGGAAAGAATAGTAGTGCAAATCGACGAGTTGTTGAATCAAATTTGACATTTCTTTGTTTACTATATGAGTGACGTCACGGCCCTGACCACAGGATATCAAAGCGTTTGCGGCGTGAGATAAAAAAAGATTATTTCTAGCATTTTCAAATTAAAATTTTACAGCAATCGTTCATTGTTATTTATTAAAATCGGTGGAACCTTATGCCAAATACTGTTAGAAATAAACAATATTTTAATAAATTTTGATATGAGTCAACTACCCTATTGTAAATTTTCTAATTTAGCGGAGAATATGAGGAATCAGTTCGTCTGCGGTCTTAAAAGTGACGTTATACGACAGCGGCTGTTCGCCGAGGAAGATAGCCTAACGTTTCAGAGTGCCGTTATAATTGCACGATCGCTGAAGTCGCGCAACGGCATGCAGCGGAGGTCTAGGCACGGAGCGTGCCGGGGACGACGGAGGATGGCGGTGCTGCGGTGCACGCGTTGCAGGCGAGCCACCAAGCCACGCGTCCAGCTCAGGCGCAATACAAAATATTGCAAAGGTTGCGGAGCGACGGGTCACGCACGACTACGGAAGGTGTAGATTCCGTGACTACGTCTGCAGCAAGTGCAGTCAGCCGGGACATTTACGTCGGGTTCGTCCGGGCGGACACCGTGGCACACTACTCTTACGACCTTCATCTAACTGCACGGGAAATTGAAATTTATTGCATGGCACGCGTCGCTGACTCGATACCGATTTGGCGATAAGAGCGCAGGGTTTCCTTCCCACTCACCGATATGCAGTTATCGTTACAAAAATTACCGAGAAAAATCTAAATTATTACGTGCGACGCGGCCAGCGTACGAGCCGAGCGGCAACCTTTGCCACACACCGGCCCGACCGGTGCGCCGCCCAAACGTACCTAAATTGCGGAGTGAAACCCCCCTGACGGTGACCCAGGGATGCTGGCGACGCAGTCACAGCACGCCGGGCCGGCACCGCTGCGCTGCGGCGGTGCCGGCCCGGCAACTTTAAACCCCGTTTTAGTGATCGATCGTTATCCATTACCGACTATCGATTACGTTTTATATACTTTAAACGGTGCTCAGTATTTGAGTAATATCATTGATTTACTACCGAACGTAGATAACGCATGAACGATCGAAAAGTGGGCCGGTGAAGAACTGCTCAATCGCGACTCGTGCAGTTCCTTTTCATAGTGAGTGATTAGCTGTCGGCACGTAAACATGCCGAAGTGCGCATTCAAAAGTTGTGGTAACAATAGCCAGAAACAGCAGAAAAAAAGACGGGATTTCATATTTTGCGTAAGTAAACTCATTACACATCTTATCATGTATTCAAATATTCGATTTATACGTAAAAACCAATCAAAAACAATTATTTTAATCATAAACATGTCGCTTCGCGTCAGTGTCAGTACATCACAATCGTCTCGCTCGCACGGGCGTCGTATCACGCACGATGTGTTATCTCATTCATGCGTTGGAGCGACAGCGCGATAAGCAATTTCAAGCATTATGTTTGAGAGTATAAAGTTGATATTTTCTTGTAGAAATTACTAAAACGTCGTTTGATCTGTGGCTAGGTATGAAATGATGTAACTTCCCACGGTTGTACTTAAAATAGTTGCCGTAATAATGCAGAATAAGGTTGAATTCGATAAATACGGTACTTTCTTTATGGTAATTTTAATTCGGGCGTGCATATTCAGGTATATATCAGCGAGTACAAATGTATAGTCGATTAGGTGACAGATTTCAAGCGCGTTTTTGTATGAAGCGCTCTATCTACGTTTGGTAGTAAATCAATGAGTAATATAGATTTATCACAAATCTTACAATCAGATAGAATTAGACGATACAAAAAGGACACAGTAAGCAATACTCACTGTGGTTTAGTTCGTTACAACCGTTTCGTGTTCGGTCTGTCTTCGAGTCCAGGAATATTCCAACGTATAATGACCACGTTATTGAAAGACATGTCGGATGTCGCAGTATTCATTGATGACATCATTATCGGCGGTCGGACCCGCCTAGAACACATGCGAGCATTAGAAACTGTATTTAAACGTTTGCTCGATAACGGGTTTCGATCAAAAAAATCGAAGTGCGTATTTTTGGTGCAACAAGTATCATATTAGGATACATAATGTTAAGGGACGGTATTAAGGCAGACCCTTTAAAAGTTGAAGCAGTTTCAAAAATGTCTAGACCATAAAATGTGACGAAATTACGTTCTTTTCTTTCTTCTTTTTCTTTCTTTTCGAAATTTGTGAACAAATTTTCTCAAAAATTAGTCGCACTTTATAATTTGTTAAAAAACATACACCATAGAATTGGACAAAAGAGTGTGAGTTTGCCTTCGAGGGAATCAAAAATGAGCTAATTGATTGATTGTCACTACAACCTGAATAAACAATTAATAGTGATCCCATGGCGTTTGCGTCGTGAAGACTATGTTATTCACAGATTCATAGGGAAGCTCTAGCAATTATTTTTTGTATGAATATGTTTATGGGAGAAGTTTTATTTTCAGAACTGATCACAAGCCGCTAGTATCTATTTTCGGTCCCAATGAAGGTGTTCCGACAATGACGGCCAGCCGCATGCAACGATGGGCAATCATCGTGTCTGCATATAACTTTGACATTGAATTTGTTAAAACTAATAACAATAGTGCAGATAGTTTGTCTAGGTTACCGATTGCCAATAAAAATGGGAATTTCCGCGTCTTACCGGAGCAAGGGCACATGCACCATGCCCGAGAAGCATTAATGTTAGATTACATTGAAGTAAAAAGGTATACGTCGAGAAATGCGTACTTAAGTCGAGTTTTAGGTTATATTCGAGAAGGATGGCCAGCGTAGTGTGATATTTCTGGCATGCAGCCTTACTTCAATAGGAAAGATGAGTTGTATGAAGAGGTGCCACTGATTTTAGGATTGTGAACGAGGACGGTGCTCATATACACCGCCATATTGATCAGATAAAGCGGAGGTCTAGAAGTTCCTTGGTCTGTCCACGCCCGGGTCGCCCGGAGTGCATTGCAGAAATACCAATTGGTATAGAGGCAAAAGAGGCACCAGTCAATATTGAACTATATAACGTGTGTAACTGAACACCCCAATAACATTTAAGGGGCATATAAGTTAGATACTAAATGGACCTTCAGTGCTTGTCTGAGACCTGGAACCCCAATACTTTCAGAGTTATTTGATTTTAAACTGAAAGCAAAAACTTTCAAGTGACAACCATAATAAGCTTTTAACACAAAAGAAATTTAAACACAAAATGACACGTGACAGACGTGAGCGTAGTATTCCTCGTACGCTTACGTAGGGCTGCCGGCACTTAATACCAAAAAAATATTTATTTAGTTTGTATGACGTGAGCGTAATATTCCTCGTACGCTTACGTAGGGCTACCGGCACTTATACCAAAAAATTATTTATTTAGTTTGTATGGGGAAAAAAGTAGGTTTGCTAGGCCCTTATATTTTTCCTACAGAATCTCTACTTCTGATGGATTCATACCCTTAAATATTATTGGGGTGTTCAGTTACACCATGTATATCCTACCAAATCACAGCCATCAATTGAACAACCGCTGTCGGGACCATCGGCAGACGTACCAGTTGATCCAATAATGGCGCCTACACTCCCTGAACCTTCTGCAGACCCACCAATGAACAGAGCAATGAGACCTGTTTGTCAATGTAGAATAAAAACATTAGCTATAAGCAATAATTGTGCATTTTATTGTGTTAAATGTTAGCTTACGTATTTGTAATGTATTTAGTGTCAAGTTAGGATTCAATGGACATTTGTAAACCTATATACTAGACTGCTATACATAGCAAGAGAATAAAAACAATAGGTAGAATAGTATTAGTAATTTTGAATGTTACGTATACATTATTACTATCGTAATAATAAGTATGTAATAGTTTATGTAGGTAGAATAAGCAACGTCAGAATAGTATTAAGATCCGGTGGTGGGTAGTTAGCTACGATTAAGATCGCGGTCGAATATATGAGCTCTAAGTAATATCGTGTTTTTCTTTAAATTAATAACGTGTAAACATTACAGTACTATTTAAAGTTTGGGCAGGCCTCCGTCACTACGCGCTTAGGTACAAGACATGTACCCATGCCGCGCACTCTGAGTGTGTATAAAAGCAGCGGGGCTGCCGCGCTCTTGAGATTAATGCATACTTAGCAACATTAGCAACGTTTCGCGCCCTTTCATGCGCGTGCTTGATTATTGCATGTACCTATATTGTTGTGTCGTGCATTCACAACCCTCTATCGCTCGAGCTGAGCGACTCAAGTTTAGGTATTTAATATGTCTGCTTATTTCAAGATCAAAGCAGTGCATCTTCTGTAGTTTTGTACGTAGTACTATTATCTATTCTGTCGTTTGTGGGTTAACTATATTAACGGTTAACGTCAATCACAGCAAATGCTGGTAACAACGCTACGAAGCTAAAAAGCTATTCTCTATGCAAAGTTCGATGTAAATTATTTTTCGGAGGATACTGAACCAGGCCCCCGTCACTCGCGCAATGCAGCGTTATAAATACGTACCGCTAAGTAGCGCGCCGGCGGCGGCGCGCCGACCGGCAGAGGGCCGTGAAGCTGTGAAGCTATTGGATGTCGTTGTTAAAAGATAAATAAAAATTTTGATTTTTTTTCATGGTCGAAATTCGTAGTAATTCGAACTAATTAGATAGTAATTCGTCGCCATAGTAACAATCTCCAGTCCTCAGTCTAGTTCCTCACTTGCTGAGGAGTTCAGGTTGAGCTCACTTTCATCTTAGACCTTTTCGTCACTTATCATCGGCTGAGATAAAAGCCAACAGCTTCCCTATTGTTTGTATAAAAAAAATAAGCAGCCTGCTTGATTGCCTACTTAGTTTTATATAAAAAAAAAGTTTGGATGAACCGGTTATTTGATTTCCTTACAAAAAAAAATATTCCACCTTACTCCTGTTTTTAAAAGATTGCCCATTTATCACAATTATTCATACGATTCAGGATATTTTCGATAGTAAAATTGAATAACCGTGAGTTCAAACATGAAAAAAAAACATCAATCATGTATCTTTCATAATAATTCGTAATTTTTTTAATCATTTGTAATTCGACAAATGAATAAAATCAATGAAAAAAAAATTTCGCCTAGGGCGGGATTGGTAATTTTTTAATAATTTGTATTTTTTATAATTTTTAAATCTATTAATGACGATAAAATAATATTCTATTCTTTTATTTTTTAACATATACTATTTTGAATTTTAAAATATATGCGCACTGCCACTTTAGAAGTAGATTGTGAGGAATAATTTAGGGATTAACCAATCATGTATTTTACCATATTCTTGCAAATAAAGTAAGTACTATTATTATTATCATTTAATAAAATTAAAGCACATTTGAGTTAGGGGCTTTCCTCGCAATCACTTTATTTCATTATAATCCTACGTATATCAATAAAATAATAACATTAAAGTTTTACTTTGACTATTTTGTTTATGTTCTTTGTACAACCCTTAAGTTTTCGCTCGATGACGCAATCACGCGGTGTACGCGGGAATCTCGACTCTCGGCGCGCGTTCATAGAGACCTTTTCTTCTTGCAGCGACTTTTGTCTGTCGGTTTTGGCTATTATTATTACGACGATTCGAGCGTTTCTATGGGAGTGATGTATCTGTTACGTAGTAACTATTATCTAATCTGTGACTGAACTACTGTAGGTACTACTCGTTTCTTGTTTTCAATGGTATAAAAACACCTTAATACACATATATTTGGCGATACATTTGACGACACGTTTAGCGCAGAGGTCGAGTGATCACCTACTGCGCAACGGGTCGCGGGTTCGATTCCCGTACGGGACAAATGTTTTGTATGGCCTACAGAAATTTGTTCCGGTCTGGGCGTATGTGCATGTGATATTCTATGTTTGTAACTGCACCCACGATACAGAAGAAAATCCTAGTGTGGGGCGTTTTTTTTTTATTACCTTTAAGACAAATTGGTGTTGTTTTTAATAAGAATATGTTTTTGTTATTATTTTCATATTGCTGATTCATGACTCAATTGTAAAACAAAAATCTAGGTTTGGGTTTTGTAAAATAATAATTTTGTTACAGGTTATTTGCTCTATGGTCCGCCTGGGTGTGGGAAGTCGTCTTTCATCATGGCCTTAGCAGGTGAACTAGAATATAACATTTGCGTACTAAACTTGTCTGAAAGAGGTCTCACAGATGATAGACTCAACCATTTGCTGAGGTATGTCTTGCTAGTAATTTCAATTAAATTTACAAGTAAATCAGCTCGGATGGGCAGCGTTCGGGAAGTTACAGAAAATCTTCGCGTCCAAATTACCTCAGTGTCTCAAGACAAAAGTCTTAGACAAGTGTGTATTGCCAATGATGACTTACGGAAGTGAAACGTGGCCATTCACTATGGGCCTCCTCCAAAGGCTCAAGATCATTCAGCGGGCAATGGAGAGAGCAATGCTTGGGGTCTCCCTGCATGATCGGATCTGAAATGAAAAGATCCGCAGATCTAAAGTAAAGCTTTTCTTTGAGCAAAGTTTAAGCAATAAAACTTAGGCTATTAAGGAAATAGGTACGTAGGCTAGTCTGTTATAAAATGTCGTTAAAGAAAATTTAGACAAATATCGGTATATATCGGTGCAACGGAATACCGAAATAAAATAATATTTAAGGTTGTTGATTAACAAAAAAAATGTTTTATGACTATTCTTTGTATTTTTATTCGTTGTGGAGATCCATGGAGGAGGCCTATGCCCAGCAGTGGGCGTCGTGCGGCTGAGATGATGATAGAAGTAAATCATTATCATATGGTTCATTGTATTATTTGCTTAAGCTTCGTATTATTTAAGCTGCTTAGCTTCCCGAACGCTACCCAGCCGAGAATTAGTCGATTAACCGCTTTCTTTAAACTTACCAAATTGGACTATTTACCTGAGGTTAACATACGCCAAAAAATTCCAGTGTTGAACCTGCATAAGAGAGAACCTGTTGTACCTAGGCCAGTTTTTTGAATTTTTTTTTTTTAAATGGTGCAAGCAACACCTGTCCAATGTGTGTAACTGAAAGAGTGAAACTATGAAATTGAAACTATAAGAATAATCCCAGTAGATACTGTAGTAGCTGAAGATCTTTGGGGTTCGTCCGCTAATGCTGAATCTTTTTAGGGTTCCGTAGCCAAATGGCAAAAAACGGAACCCTTATAGATTCGTCATATCTGTCTGTCTGTCCGTCCGTATGTCACAGCCACTTTTGTCCGAAACTATAAGAACTACACTGTTGAAACTTGGTAGGTAGATGTATTCTGTGAACCGCATTAAGATTTTCACACAAAAATAGAAAAAAGCAATAAATTTTGGGGGTTCCCCATACATAGAACTGAAACTCAAAAATTTGGATAGGTCTTCAAAAATCATATTGAGGTTTCTAATATCATTTTTTTAAACTGAATAGTTTGCGCGAGAGACACGTCCAAAGTGGTAAAATGTTTGGGCAGCTCTAATAGACGACACTGATTGGGCCAGTTATTTTGCCCGCAACTTTAAATGCAGAACGCTTTCTAACTCTATTATGACATGAATTACCACTTTTGCTGGAAGACGTTTCTTTAGTTACAAGGAGGCGTATGTTTTTGCAAATGGAAGGATGTCCAGCACACTACGGGCGAAACGTGCGTAGTTTTTTAAACGTAAATTACGCAAATAGATGGTTTGGCCGGGAAGGACCAGTGGGCTGGCCAGCACGTTCTCCTAACCTAACACCCCTGGACTATTTTCTATGGGGTGTCATGAAACAAAGAGCTTATAGAACCGCTGTAAACACCGAGGCTGACGTACGGATCATACAATGTGCTGTTGAGATTAGATAATGTAAAACCAGCCAAAAATTCGGATTAATTTTTGGCCGGGTATTCTAGTTTCTGAAATCATTACATATCGAAAGAGTTAGTTCCATATTTGGGTAAGCCCGTATATTTTGCCACTTTTTTAATTAAAATAATGTCTCATACTTTGCCTGCATGTAAAAAAAATGTAGCTAGTATTTTGTAATTAAAGAACTCTTATTATCTTTTGTGGCTATCTAAACTTCATAGTGTTATCTCAAAGTTCAAATAGTCCGTGTAGTTTAATAACTAGAGTGAGTTGAATTCTTCCAGTCCCCCAAATTTAGCAAAAAACTTGCTGTCTTTTCAATGTACCCAAACACGCGTAATTAAAAAAAGGTGTTTTTTCTATTTTGAATTTCACAATAACTAACATAAATAACCTAAAATTAAGCAACTAAATCATACTTTGGATTTAATAAAACAAGCAGATTTCATGAATTTATCGCAATTTATATCTTTGTCCCCGTTTTTTCGCTTCTATGTTACAGTTTTCTATGTTACCACAATTTAACCTCTACACAATGTTAAGCTCTTATGGTAGTATTTTGTATTTACACTGACAATACTAAGTAGCTATACGAACGAGTAAAAAATAAAAAGACGCCTTTTTCTTTTCCGTGGACTCGAGCAAAGTGCACGCATTGTGTTTCGTCAAAGGTATTTATTGTGAATTTCGACTATTTCAAAGGTAAATAACAGTTTTTATTACTCACACATTTCATATAAAAATCTAAAAATGAATAAGGAATGCGCGATGAGTGTCTGTGTTTCAAATTCATCTCAAATTATCGATTTATGGTAAAATATAACCTAAAAAATCTCGCTTCTACGTTACTTCTAAGATACTTCTGTGTTACTGGTAACGTTGATTTTATGTTACGTAACATTGGAGTGTTGTAAAGATTTATACATATCGGGACATTTATAGATTTCGTTTTATTTTTAAACCGACTTCAAAAAAAGGAGGTGGTTGTCTATTCGAGTTTCAACGTGAACGCTTAGTAGGCCTATCCATATTCATCAAAATATTACAAAGACTTCCAAAGCAGTAGACAAAATTGAGAAAGAATTTGAAAGCAGAAGAGTGATAAAGAGTACAGAATGTAAGCAAAATGATAAAAAATACAATAGGAAGGTGTTAGAGAGTAAAGAAAACGAGAAAAAATATAAAGAAAAAAGATGATAGACAGTGAAGAACAAGAAAGAACATCGATTGCCAATTACAAGAAAAACGAGGCATAAAGGAACCAAAACTTGCAAAAACTGAACATAATTTTCAACAAGAAGAAAGAAACCTTAGAAGGCATAAAGAGTCACACAAAAAGATGCAGTATGGAATCGGCCTTACGTACTTTACTTGTTACTTTTACGTTACCGTAACATAGAAGTATATATGTTACTCTGTGTTACTAAGTGGCAAAATATACGGCCTTACCCATCTCCTATTTAGGTATTTCTTCTTCTTCTGGGTGGGCGGTGGATGGCTAATGGCTTGGAAGATAGAAATAAATAAATTGTGCCGCCCCTCATTTTTGCCGCTCTGGGCAAATGCCCGGCTCGCCCCCCCTTAGATCGGGCCCTGCCATTATTGCTCTGCTCAGACTGCAGTCATTTCAGACCAATTTTTGTGCTCCCTATTTTGGGTAAGATTTTAAAAAAATGTTAGAGCAAATGCAAAATTATTTTAGGAGGAACAATCTTCGATACCATAAACAATTTGGGGAGGGGAAAGGAGGGGGGCACTCAACAACCAATGCTGATGTTGAGTTAATACAACATAATGATAAGGTATTTGATGCCTGAAAAGACAAATGATGCGCTGATCGTTTTTTATGTGACTTTTCCAAGGCGTTCGATTGCATTCATGGTGCAACATTGATTAGAAAACTACATGGATGGATTTCGCGATACTGCTGATATGGGAGATCATCAGATCGATTCTTGGTCCTTTCCGGTTTTTAATATAGATGTACTGCTGTCCGCGAAACACGTTTCGCCATAATAAAACTTAACGCAATAATGAGGTCGAAAATAGAGGTAAAAACTGTCCATTCAAGTTGGATCAAATTACATACAATAAGCTTTTCATCAAAATCGATTAAGTAGTTCCCAAGTTTATCCCGAACAAACTTCGTGACACGATATTTAAATTATCCAAGAAGCTTAAATATCTTTTTAAGACAAGCAAACTGAACTGCTTTTACTATGGGACTAACCTTGAAATCGTGAAAAAAATCAGCTGTTCCATACAACTGTTCAACATCCACTGAACCTCAATGTATGGAACAGCTGATTTTTTTTCACGATTTCAAGGTTGGTCCCATAGTAAAAGTTGTTGAGTTTGCTTGTCTTTACACGATACTATTTTTGAGACCTGTGACAAATTCACTGGCTGCAACCCTACCCAGTTAAAAATCGTCGCGTTTTACAATATATTTGTTAATAAAAATCTTTTCTCCATGTTTAAATCTTAATAATATATTTGAATTTGTATATGGTCTATAGTTGTGTCTAACTGAAATTGTTTTTAAGTACTTCACTAAATTTTGTTAAAAATGTTAGGTACTTCTGATCTGAGCTCGCAGCCTCTCGGGATGGGCACCCGCGGGGCCCGTGGCATTTTGCCAGCCCTACTACCCTATATTCACGCCACTGCAAATAAGACTGCTTATGTGTTTGAAAAAGTATTGGTTTGACGTTCATAAGTATTTTGTAATTCCAATCAATTATTTATCAAATCAAAATCATGTATATGAAAAAATATTATTGTAATAAATCACCAACAAAAAAGAAGATAATTAATTATACCTTCAGAGTATCCTGCCTGCTCTTCTCGAGAAGGCTTTCCCAAATTCCCAACAGGTGGTCACGGCAACGCCGAATCAATATCCATCATGGCCTCCGGGCGGGGAACGACGAGCGCTTGGGGCCCATTCCCGAGGGGGCATCTTCCACCACACCCTGTCAATGCGCGTTAGTATGGAGCACGAGAGCCTCGTCCATTTAACATGAGCGTGCACAGCGTGCAGGTGAGGTTGACTTGGGACCCGTCAGCGGTTATTCGACACCCCTTACAATGTGTTACCCTTATTATAATGGATAGGCATTATTTGTCATTTTCCTGAACGCTTCGGAGCATTATTTTCTTTAATTGCTGAACGTTCCAGAACGTGAGAAAAAGTGGGCTGTCAAATTCATGTACTGAGACTTTTTGTGCGTTATTTTTTCTTCTTGGATTTTGTTTACTGATATGCTTTGAAAATAATATAATTTGCGATTTAATAAAAGTTGTTTATTTAACACTGGCGACGAGATTGAAGAATCCACTTGGAAAATGGCTCAAACCAGCGAACCTACTGCAAGTATTCCACCGAACTTTATAGAATTTTATGATCCGAAAAATAAATTCGAAAGATGGGTGCAAAGACTGGAGGGAGCGTTTTCAATTTACAGTATAGCAAATGCCTCAAGTAAGAATTCGTATTTCCTACATTACATTGGTGCAGATCTGTATGAAGTGCTTTGCGACTTGGTCTCTCCAAACAAACCTGAGAAATTGAGCTATGCAGACAATGTCAATATACTACAAAATCATCTTGATCCAACCCCGTTGGAAATAGCAGAATATTTTAAATTTCACCATAGACACCAAAAGGAAGGTGAACCAGTGAAGGAATATATCGCTGCATTGCGTAGAATGGCCACTAACTGTAATTTTGGCGCTTTCCTTAAGACTGCTCTTAGGAACCAATTAGTATGTGGGATTCGATCACAAAAGATTAAAGACAGGCTGCTTGAAATACGGGATCTCACTTTAGAGAAAGCGATTGACGTTACTGCAGGAATGGAGAGTGCAGAGGCTGAAAGTCTTTATACCAAAACTCAAGAGGTGCAGGCTATTTCAGTAAGGAAGAAATTTAATGCTGTACCAAGCGTTTCAAAGATGACAACCGAACCAAATAAAATTATTTGTTATAGATGTGGTGGAAACCATTTTGCAAATAAATGTATGATGATCAGTACAAAATGCAATTATTGCCAGAAGATCGGTCATATAAAGAAAATGTGTTTAAAGATGAAAAAAGTAAATGCAATTGATTTAGTACAACCTGAAGCCTTTTCGAATAGTCAAAATAGTCACAATGAGGAGATTCTTTATATTAATAACTGTGAAGTAGACTCTGCCAACAAAAAGTTTTGGATCAATGCAAACATTAATGGAGCTAAGGTGCTTATGGAATTCGATAGTGGTTCAGCAGTGTCTATTATGAACATGAATGATTTTAAATATATATTATGCAATCATAAACTGTCAGGAACCAATGTAAAATTATGTACATACTCTAATGACATTATTAATGTTTTAGGTGTAGCCAACGTCACAGTCACCATTGGACAGGACACTCACCAAGTGAAATTATACATTATTCCCGGTAACCAGCATCCACTCTTGGGCAGGGAATGGATACTGACATTTAATGCATTTAAAAGTTTTCGAGATTGGATGCAACAAGTTAACCAAGTATCTACAGGTAATGTCTTGCATGATTCACCTTTAAAAAATCTTCTTGAAGAGTTCAGTGACTTGTTTGATGACAAAAATATAGGGGAAGTAAAGGGAGATCCTGTCTCTTTACATCTCAGGCCTGACTCTAAACCCATTTTCTGTCGAGCTAGATCCATACCTTTTGCTTTAAAAGAAAAGGTAGAACAAGAAATTGAAAATCTAGTACAGTTAGGTGTTCTTGTTAAAGTTGACTATAGTGAATATGCTACTCCAATTGTGCCAGTCGTAAAGCCAAATGGTAAAATCAGAATTTGTGGAGATTACAAACTTACCTTAAATAAGCAATTACTTGTTGATGAACATCCATTACCAACTTCAGAAGAATTATTTAGTGGGTTGGCTGGGGGTGACAAATATTCTAAAATAGATCTTCGGAATGCCTATTTAAACTGGAAAGTAAAAGTAGAGGACCAACCATTGTTAACACTTAATACTCATAAAGGACTTTACAAATGTACAAGATTAATGTTTGGTCTTAATTGTGCTCCTGCTAAATGGCAGAGAAAAATTGAGAGCATCTTAAAAGGGATACCAGGAGTGCATTGTTTCATCGATGACATTAGAATTACAGGATGTAATGATACAGAACATCTTGATAGGCTAAAACAAGTATTTACTAGACTGTCAGAGTATGGTTTAAAAGTAAATTTAGAAAAATCTGAGTTTATGAAGGATGAGATTGAGTACTGTGGATATAGGATTAGTCGACACGGCATTCATAAGGCTGAGAGTAAAGTCAAAGCAGTTGTAGATGCCTTGAAACCTACAAATGTGTCTGAATTACAAGCACTCCTTGGCCTTGTTAATTATTATGGAAGATTTTTACCCAATCTCAGTAACACCTTAGAACCTTTACATCAACTATTAAGAAAAGAAACACCATGGAAATGGTCTTCTGCGTGTGATAGGGCTTTGCAGACAATAAAAAAACAAATGCTTTCAGATGTAGTATTAGCACATTATTCACCAGACCTACCTCTAATATTAGCTACTGATGCGTCTTCTACTGGGGTAGGAGCTGTCCTGTCACATATTATGCCAGATGGCTCTGAACGTCCTATTCAGTTTGCTTCACAGACCTTAAACTCGAGTCAACGTAAATGGGCACAAATAGACAAGGAGGCATATTCTATAATTTTTGGGGTAAAGCGATTCTTCCAATACCTGTACGGTAGAAAATTTGTCCTGTATACTGACCACAAACCACTTGTACAAATTTTTTCACCTTCTAAGGCTTTACCACACCTTTCTGCGACGCGCATGCAGCATTATGCAGTCTTCCTACAAGGTTTTCAATATGATATTAAATATAAGACCTCCAAAGAGAATGCAAATGCAGATGCATTCTCACGTTTACCAGTTGCCGATGAGGATACAGTACCAGATGAAGCTGATGTTTATCAAATAGGAATGATGAGTGTTCTACCCGTCACTGTTAAAGATATAGCAATGGCAACCATTAATGACAAGTCCCTTAAACCATTAATAACAGGTATTCTTACAGGAAAAAGAGTTGCTTATGCAGATAGATTCGGTATTGATCAAACAGAGTTTTCTTTGCTTGAAGATTGCTTAATGAGAGGGGCCCGCGTGGTGATACCAAATGCTTACAGAAATGCAATTTTATCAGATCTACATTCCTGCCATTTTGGAGTAAATAGAATGTTATCTTTGGCTCGGAGTTACTGTTGGTGGCCTGGAATTGACAAGGACATTAAAGAGGCTGCAAAAAATTGCTTAGATTGTGCATTACATTTGAATTCCCCCCCTGAAGTAGCATCAAAACACACTTGGGAATATCCCACCAAACCGTTTCAGAGAGTTCACATAGATTTTGCAGGAAAATTTCAAAATGTATATTTTCTTCTACTGATTGATGCTTATTCAAAATGGCCAGAGATTCACATTTTAAACAGAATAGATACAGATTCTACAATTGAAGTTTTAGATAGAATATTTGCCACTTTTGGCTATCCAAACATATTAACTAGTGATAATGGTACTCAGTTTGTAAACCCCAAATTTGATTTTTATCTTAAAAAACATGGCATAATACACAAGAGATCAGCTCCATACCACCCAGCCACAAATGGCCAAGTTGAACGATACATTCAAACATTTAAAAATAAACTTCGGTGTCTTAACTCCAATAAAATAAATATGCAAGCAAAATTAAATCAAATACTGTTCCAATATCGTATTACCCCCCACCCAGCAACTGGAAAATCTCCATCGGAGATGATATTAACTTACCGTCCAACCTCACGTTTCTCATTACTTTGTCCAAACAAGTACACTGATTTACCTCAGAAAGAACTACGAGTGACACGTGTAAGGACATTGCTACCTGGTGATAGAGTGGTTGCTCGAAATTATAATAGGGAAGGAATTTGGAAATTGGGTGTTGTCGAGGAAGCACTTGGGAAATTACTTTATTTGATAAGAATGGACAATGGCGACTTGTGGCGTCGGCACATTGATCAGTTGCGTCGAGTCGGTGATAAAATACCTGTTGTTGTTGAACATTTTTCAAACGGTTACATTCCAGGTGACGTGCAAAGTTCAAGCTCAAAATCAGTTTTTCAAACACCTGATTATATGGGATCAGACCCTAATTTACCATTTAATGATAATCAACATCAACAGGATGCTGAGAGAACTTTGCAGCACAATGATACTAGTCCTGTTCCTTTTCAATCTCATGAAAAAAATAATTCTTTAACTGAATCCGATAATACTCGTCCGGAACCTGTTCTACGTAGAAGTAATAGAATTGTAAAGCCTGTAATCAAACTTAATTTGTAGTGCATTTAAATATTAATAATAATTTCATGATTTGCCTGCTTTCTGGAATACAGTGAAAATAGTATTGTGTATCGGTTAATAACTTGTATTGTATATAACAGCCAATAACTTGTATTGTATTCATTTCCTTAAGAGAGAGGAAACTGTTATAATGGATAGGCATTATTTGTCATTTTCCTGAACGCTTCGGAGCATTATTTTCTTTAATTGCTGAACGTTCCAGAACGTGAGAAAAAGTGGGCTGTCAAATTCATGTACTGAGACTTTTTGTGCGTTATTTTTTCTTCTTGGATTTTGTTTACTGATATGCTTTGAAAATAATATAATTTGCGATTTAATAAAAGTTGTTTATTTAACAACCCTGAACCTGTATAAGTCATATAATGCGCCCTTACAACTCAATTCCTCATTATTTACGTTCACTTCACTTTTACGGTCATTACAGCGTCGCACCGCAGCAGTCAATAATACTTTTGGAGGACATCGACGCAGCGTTTGTGTCTCGGGAGGACACGCCGACACAAAAGGCTGCTTATGAGGGTCTTAACCGCGTCACATTTAGCGGTTTGCTAAACTGTCTCGACGGAGTAGCGTCAACGGAGGCTCGGATAGTATTCATGACAACAAATTACTTAGAAAGGTTTGTAATAGTATAATTGTTTTGTAAAAAACAGTGTAACATAGAAATTACGAACCCACGACTCTTTGCTGAGGGCCCATCCAACTGTGGCCTCAGATTTCATCATCATTAGTGTTAGTCTTATAAAACGAAAATTTCACCCCCAAGAGGACTGCTGAAAATAAGTTTTGACTATATCAGTATTATTTTTAATTTGAGTATATTTTCTTTAAGGCTGGATCCTGCTTTGATCAGACCTGGAAGAGTTGATATGAAAGAATATGTAGGATACTGTGACCAGGAGCAGATTGAGCTTATGTTTCTTAGGTTCTACAAAGGCGAGCAAGCGCCAGAACACGCGCGGATGTTTGCAAAAATGTAAGTACTTAACAGTATTTCTTGCCTTTCTTAATTTATTAAATAAATTCTGAACAGAAAAGATTCGCCAGAAAGGAATGACTTTCGGTAGGTGAGGGTGAATTACAATGGATTACTTTTTTTCCTTAGACAACTTTTTTATATTTAATACTTTTAAAAACATTTTTTTAATTTGAGTTAATAGAATTAACAAAAAATCGGAATGATTTAGTATACTCATACAGCCTTATTAATAAAAATGTTACTTCTTGGATCATCTTCGGATTACTTACTCCGTGTTTTGTCTTATTTTGACATAATAATGACAGCCGTCATGTGCGGAAACAAGCCCATACACGGAGTAACTAATCCGAGGATGATCCAAGGAGTAAAATTTTTATTAATAAGGCCGATAAAAATTACATTGCATGGGACATAGAACTTTATAGATTGTTTCCTTAGAAAAAACTGTTGAACGTAGGCACAGAATAGATAATAGTACTACGTACAGAACGGCCACTCACCTCCCCGCACTCATTTCAAATACCTCGTCCTACCCGGCACTTCGTTGTAGACATCACTGACACATAAACAAGGGCACGCGCGATGGCTCGGGCGAGTAGACGTGAGAGCCGGACGATAACAGAGACAACGCTATGCGGGTGAAAGAGAAGGAAGTCGCTGCACTTCCCGCGTCATTTCGATTGATAACCCTACTTACTACTCAGCCCTACTAGATTCCACGCACACATTTGCGCGTGTACGAACGTCATTTGTTGAAGTAGTAGTAATAGGTAATTGATTTGCGAACGTTGTATGGAGTGTCCGGGGTGTGACGTAGGCCTTAATATATTATTTATATTTATAGCTGCTAACTAAACCGTAATACTACTTACCCTATAGCAGCAGATTGTACTTTTGGGGTCGTCCGTTTAATCACGTGAGGTTTTTAGACCACTTTTTTACACAGACAAATATGATTTCAAATTTTCAGGGTTCTTGAACAGAAGAAAGTTGTCAGCCCCGCACAAATTCAAGGCTACTTCATGTTCCACAAACATTCGACACCGGAAGCAGTACTATCTGATGTGACATCGATATGGACTCTTGGATAAACTTTTTGTGATAGATGATATTTGTTATTAGTAATTGAAATTAAAAAGCAATTACATTGTTTATTACATTTTTATTTTTAAGAACTTAAACATAAAACAATCTTATAATAATCTTTGATAGCTAAGTTAAGATAAATTTAACTAAACGTAGGTCCTGAGTATGTTATATAATTTTGTAACAAGCCAATACTATTAGGTCCATAATATAATACATACTAAACTTAAACATTATAGTAAAACATGCTTCCCATTTGTATGTACCTACTAATAATAGTAGGTACCTTTGTAAATATCTGCCATCATAATAACATGTTTTTATTGCTTCAATAGTATACTTACCTACAAAATGTAACAATACATTCTTAATCAATTAACTTGGCCGACAACGCATAAAAATAACATATATGCGTCCTCTGTTTTGGTGTTGGAATAAATAGTAAAAGATACTCCAACTTCGTACTTAGAAATAAGATAAATCTGACTACCTAAAATACTCCCAACGACTTCAAAAACTTCCAACTATTTACATGAGATAATAATATGCGGTTGTTTTATACGTAACCTACCTACGTCCTCGCCAAAATTAGATTTGTATATCTATTCAAAGTTTTGTTTGACCTGTTTAAAATGTATAAAAGACATACTTACATACCAAATATTTAATAATTAAGCTAAGCTTTAAGTTATAAACAAAAGATTACACAACATGGGCATGCTTAAAATTAAAATTAACAAACAACTTTAAAAGATAACATAATATGTGACATTGTTTTTATAGTTAGGAGCGCGTTTAGAGCCTTCGCGGAAGTTCAACTTTTCGCTCTAACCCCGTTCAATGCTTTCGAGCGTGACGCGCGGGTGAAACAACAGCCCGTTTAAGACCTTAGAGCAGGGGTCTCAAACGACGGCCAAATCCGGCCCGCCAGTGCTATCAATCCGGCCCACGACAGCTAAGTAATTGAAATGCAACAAAAGCGTATGTTCTCTTAGGTCGCGTACTCAGCGACTAGCCTAGAAATATAGTTAAGGGCAGAAAAATTAAAATTGTTTTGGCCCTTGGAACATACTGAAGTAAACATTATGGCCCTAAGGCTTTAAAGTTTTGGGGACCCCTGGGGGTTGCATTAGTATATCGCATCGTAATATAAGGTTTTTGGGGGGGGGGGGACCCCTTTCACATTTTTTTGTGAAAGCTTCGCAGCTACGGGTTGATGTTTAGAATCACTATGCCGAATTTGGAGGGGGGGGGGGGGGGGGGGAGGGAGCCAGCCACCACCAACTCCCAGGGTGAGGAAGTACATAGCAATAAGTATGCATAAAGTCGAGAATACACAAAGTCGTTTCTGGCGCTTCGCCGGGCGCTGCCGCGGCACGTTCGCTCCGCTCGCTCGGCTCGCGCGCTTGGTTCATGTTCAAACCTACGCTCGTCGCTTCGCTCCTAGCTACCTATTTTTGACCCGCCTACAGTTTCTACACATACATAGACAATCACTGTCCACGAACTTAAAATAACGTTCCATTACACGTAACTTCAAACACGTATAAAAAAACGGCTTATGTTTAACTGATTACCAAATATAGTAAAATATAACGCCAAAAAAACGATTTTTACTGCCGAAAACAGTAAACGATCACCAAAATTAAAACACCATTTTCATGTGAAATTATAGCCAAAAGTATAACATATTAATGGACTCAATTCTGTGTTTCCGCCGTCTAAATAACCTAAAACTAAAATTTCTAAATTTAAATGGCCGGTTAAGCAAGTGCTATTCTACGGTGACAGGCCAACTAAATTTAGGCAGAGCTTGAGCGTAATTCTAAAATGTCTAATGGGCCTGCCACACACTCGACGAGTGGTATGGGAAGTAGCGAGGAAAGGAGGCAGAGACGTAGTGTGGCAGCATTACTCGTCATGCCGCACGTCATGCTCCTCGTCATGCCCACCGCTCCCTATTTTGTCGATTTTTGGACGCGAGTCAAAGGCCCGGCAATATGAGCGCGAATGTCTGGCCACATAATCGCGCGAACACAGTCCGCATCGAGCGCTCACGTACATAAAAATTAAATGACGGGAATTATGCAACATATTTTTAAATCGTCTTATGTTATTACTTGTACAGTTTGTACTTCATCGTTTTATTGCTGTTAATATATGTCATACAGCCATCTCTGTTGCTGTGGATGACGACGTCGATTTATATTTCTTTGTATGACATTAACATGATTAGCTATACCAAGTTTAGACGTTTATTGTAAAGCAAAGGCAAATAACCAAGTGCGGAGCGTCGCGATTAATTGCGCGAGTAGAGCAGTGTGTGGGCGGAGAGGGCAACATCGCGACAGTGCGAGGAGCAAGGCGATGAGCAGCGCGAGGAGCATAGTGTGGCGGGCCTATAAGATTAGTTTTAATTGTTTGTGTTGCTGTCGTAAAAATATTAAAAGTAAATTAATGGATGGATCTTGTTGTTAAAGAAACTAAAACGGGTTTATGTTTATATCAGTTAATACATTTAATGTACATTTTTATCCTATTTTTAACAATATAATTGTAATTACTAAAAAAATATTTTTATTTTCCTGTTCATTTAAGGCGAAAATAATCAATATGGGCAAAATTAAAATTTCTACCTCATTTGTTATTTGGATTTGTATTTTTCATTACCAAAATGGCGGATTTTAGCAAGGTTCTAATTTTAATCGGGATGATTTTAGTCGCCGCTAAAATTAATCAGTTTAGGAAGTTTACACGTAAAAATCTCACGTCTGGAATAACGTTTGGACGGCTAAACCTAAGTTGAATTGACCGTCTAAAATTAGAAACGTCAGATTCAAATTAGCAATGTCAGTTGAATTTGACAGATACCGTAGAATAGAAAAATGGTTTAGCGACACCTAAATAAAATTAGGAAATTTAGCGGTCGCTTCAGAATTGAGTCCACTATCTAATTAAAGACAATGTCTCCAAACATATCATTAGTGAAATATCATTAGGTAATGAGTGCCAAAATGTAAACTCCTTTTTTTCCAAAATTATAACCCACATTATAACATCTTGCTATCCTATTAAAACACATGAATCCAAACTAATCATTGTAAAACCAAAAATGTTATATCACCACCAGTATTTTAACCGAATTTTTGTCTAAAATGTCAAGCAAATATTTAACATCTCATTATCCTACTTAAGATAATTATGCTATGTAAATCATTATTTCTCCCAAACAAAGTAAATAATCTCCTAAAATTTGATCCTATACAAATATATTGTAAGATGTTTACTGAACTGATATTTATATTCCCTAAATTAAATTACCACTGCCAAAAACAGAAGCGTTTATTCAATCAAATGCCTATCAGGTTAAAAACTAAAACTTCTGGAATACCATAATAATTCTTATATAAATAATTTCAAATTTGAGCGGTAGGTGCTCCTAAATTTGTGATCATTTTACATTACTTGGTAATATGGATGCATTTTATGGCAATCATAGTGGTTTATTTAGGTAGAAATTGTGTATTAATTTGCTCGCTAAAATTTGGTAATCATTTACTTAATTTGGGCTTAAAATACAATTTAATGTGTAGTTGTTACTAAAATTGCTAGTACTATTGTAATGGTAAATTTTTGTTTTTGTTGTTCAGTATCTTTTTTTGATAAGAGAGCTTAGGGTATCGAAGTATTTTTTGGTGGTCATTATATTTAACCCCAAAAAAAACTACGTGTCTTCGCGCGGTGAGGGGGGGCTCGTTTGGAAGGGGGTAATTAACCCTTATAAAAACAACCCCTTTCAACCCCAAAATCGGGATGCGAATTACTAATGCCCACCCGACCCCTGCCTTAGTGTCGGAGTTAGTTACAACCGAACAATCATCGAATTCGATGGTTGTAAAATGCTCTGATGTTTATCACTGAAATACTATTATTTGGATGATATTGGAACCTTTATCTATTGTATCGTCTGCTAGAAAGAGAGAGAAATGAAAGATTCCTGTGAAGGATAAATGATATTATTGCTGCAACGCGTTCAACACCTCAGAGTAAATTAAAAAACAACCGAATAACTACACTCCGAGGCTCTGAACGCACTCTAGTATAATTGTCATTCTATTCTTTCGTTTGATGCACACACGTATAAAGGGAAGCAGACTAAACGTATCGTTCAAAATGCGTGGCAACTTTACCACATGTAAACATTACTCACAAACAAACCATATTCATTTTATTTTATTGTAATTTCTGGAGTTGTATTATATGATGCGTTAGAACACTTCTGGGCACAGCACTTTACCATTGTTCTTGTCCGATTAGCAGTTATTTTTATTTATAATCACAAAACAAAACATTATAAACACAATGTCACGACGCAATGTCTCTTATTTTGACAAAGCTAAACATGGCGTCCACATGGCGTCTGCCACGGCTTCGGAAATGTTTATGTGTGCGTTAGTATCGCCATAGCGATATATAATGTCACTGGGCGAGTGAAAGTTATACGATATACATTATTTATGGCAAATGTGTGAGTAAAATTATGTTAAGTCTGCTTCCCTTTATATGTCTGTGGTTTGTGATACTTTGGTACCATTTGTACAATCAATTGTACTAATGGGATAAATTTGTGCCATTTGTACAATCAATGGTACTGTCTAATGGTACAGGTGGTCCGGCGGGAAAATCGTGATTTACAGCCGCGGTATTGCATTATCTGTGGCTGCGTCATATTCCCAATAATAACACTATGGTGCCATCGATTGTTTATTTACAGAGATAAAAAGAAATTAGATTACTAATTTTGATAGTTGTTTTGAACAAGAACTTTGTGAAAATTTTGCGATTTGAAATGTATGTTTGATTTATATTCTTTATTTTCCTATATATTTTTTACTCAAACTTGAACTCAACCTTAAAATCGGAATGAAATATGATATGTAATAATAATAAGTCGATTGTAACTTGAAATGTTGCACATTGATGATGTCAACAGAATTTGTCGGTGCAGCAAAATTTTAATACCTTACAGAACCATATTACAGCATATAAAGATTTCTATTCTAATTAAGGCCAAACACACAGCTACTGGTGATCGGCGACCCGACAAGCAACGAGGCACGCTAAATAAGTGTCCCGCAAGTCGCTCTGTACGGCGTCGCTTCGTTAGTTGCATCATCAGTAGCTGTGGCCAGGGTACGAAGCGAAACAGTAAGCACAACCGCGCCTCTCACCCATTTCAAGTGGACACCCACTTGAAATGTTTTCATTTTCGCTCGGTCCTCTTACTATTATATTATATTAACTTAATATGTTACCTACACACCTCCTAGGTGACAAGGACATCCGTCACCATGGTACCAGTGCGCGACAGCATGATGTTACAAATACAAGTAAACTCAAAACGAGTAAGTTTTGAGTTTACTTGTATTTACTGTGTCCTGTGTTTTGCAAGTTGTCGTTTCGCTTGATGCAACGGCGTGGTCAAACTACAAATTTATAGACAGCTATACCAGTTAGAGCATACTTTCGCGACTTAGCAAGCGTCTATTACTTACTGTTTATTGTTCTTGGACTCATCGCGGCTAGATAATAGTTTGTTAGCGCACTATCTACTAGTTTGTTAGTAGTTCAAATTTTGTAGGTATGCTACCAATACGCCTTTGACATCGTTATTGAATTTGAGCTTTTATTTTTAACTTTTTTACATGATAGGAAATACAAAACTCGTGGTGAATAATATTCATAACCATCTATCACAATAATTATTTTTCAGTTCTCTATATTAATATACCAAAGAAGTTTTAGTCGACGTAATATTTTATGTACTATCGAGGACACTGACACCTTAACAGTCCTACGTCGAAAGTCGCTTGCACACTGCACGATGACAATCGCGTCAGACCACGCCCCGCTTCATTCATTCACCAATAGTAAAACGTAAAGCAGACTGACATTAAGAGCGATTTCAATGAAACCAGATGTCTGTCTATGATTGGCCGTAGTAAATCACAGTAAAAATACGTAGCCAATCAGGGATAGGTATGGGTCGTGTGGGCGTGTCCGATGCGATATTTCTACAAAGTGGTAAGGCACGAGAGACCTCAATAGTACATAACATATATTGTGAACGCCTAACGAAAGAGGCAGTAGTTAATGTCTAAAGCAGCCTCCTATACTTTTTGTTATACATAAAACATCGAAACATCACACAATACAAGGAATGCAAACTATAAGAGACGTCGCGCACTAGACTATCACGACCACGACCAGTGGCAGCGTGTGACGGTTAACTATAGAACTATGATAGAAGCATAATGAACGGTTGCGCACTCGGTCGCAGCGACCAACAACAAGAGGTCGTCGCGATTAGTCGTGGTCTTAGCTGTCCAGTGTCCGAGGTCCCTAAGTCTACCAGAATCTCATATTACGAAAAGGAAAATTTCAGTTGCTACCTAGAGATTTTCATATGATAATGATATTCTCGTCCTTTATAGGAGAGGTTTGTCAATTTATTTTCAAAAAGAATCAGTGTCAAGATCATTTAATCCATTACAAATTTGATTTCAGTTTTTGCCATAAGATTTTGGTAGACACATATGTTTTGAAAAAATAGAAGCCGATGTCACGCTTTTACTTAACATTATTACCTGTATAATTTTTACATAACATCAAGTATATTACATAAATGTTTGTACATTTATTTAAATTTCAAGTGTACAAAGTCACAAATTCTGTTCAATGAGCGTTTTGGTTCATAGTCGTGTCCTGAGAAAGATTTTGTTAGAGGATAGGAGATCTAACCAGAGAGAAACGGTTCGTTTTTTTTTAAATATTTACAACATTAATTTTGTCCTAGCCTTATGGGGCTCATAATTGATATCGGCATTAAACATTTAATAGATTTAAGTAGACTCAAAAACTTTTTTGTTGATTCAAAATTACTTTGACTTGATTTTTGTGCATTAAATAACACTTTTTTGGACACTTCTCCTTGAAATATCTTCAATATTTCCCATTGCCAAACAGCACTTAGTTTATTCATATGTATAATGACATCATTTGTATTTTTAATACACAAACAAAATGAATTGTTGGAACAAAATATCGAAAGACACAATACAATCGGCTTAGCCTTAGAATCCTGTTTAAAATGGGCTTTTATTTTTAATAAACAGTCAAAAGAGGTAATCAATGCAGTTGAAGTACCTAAAGAATCTAACAAAGTAATATTATGAATCACCAATAAGTTTTTTAAATAATTAAATGGAGAATTAGTTTTTAAATTGGGAAACTCAACAGTGTCTAATATCAAAATGTCTGTACTACTATTATTGACAGATTCAGACTCAGGGTGATTTTCAATCATAACATTTCTCCCCTCATACTCTATTGGGACCACGTTTGATGGATTTGGAACTAGGCCTTGAATAAAGTATTTTCCAATAGTTGAAGATGTATTTTCAGGTGAACATACGGCCCATATTTTTTTTAGATTTTTATTATTTTGCAAAATAGTTTCGGGTTTCAATAACTCTGAAACTGGTTTCACTTTAATTCTTGGCTTTTCTACATCTTCAGTTTTGACTTCCGGAGTATTAAGTTTTTCATCTACTACAAACTCGGCTTGGTTAGCTAATGACTGTGTCGAAGTTATGACTGGCATTAATACCTTAGATTCTTCATTTAATATATTATTATCATTGTGTATATCTAAGAATACAGTGTTGCTTTTTTTAACACTGAGAGAGCCATTTGTTTTTGTTGCTTTCGTTTCGTGCATATTTATCTTTTTGGGAAGTTGTTTTGGATTAGCTACTGGGGTTTCATTCAAAAGTTTTCTACAAGATTCATTATCAGTTGTACTTGTATGATTTATTGATAGATTTCCGCCAGAACACAAAAGTGGAAGAATAGTAGCAGAATTTTCCGATGGTTGCAATTGCTCATGAATTATCGTATTTAAAATAGCATCATTATTTATATGATAGGGTTTATTGGAGGTTTCTATTACTTCTGGATTGCCAGAAAATTGAGTCATGTCAGGCAAATCTTTCCAATCTGAAGCATCATTGTTGTTTTCGGTGCTGTTGATATCCTTTAGTAATGGCATGATACGCACTAGACTGTCTTTTAAACTATTAGCCTGCAATGTAGGTGGTAGCCATAAAACATCCAGATTTGTATGTTCCATGTATCTTAATAACCCAGTACAATTAAACCTGCGTGCTTTACTTAAGACTTTCCGACCGATGCTAAGGAGTTTATGTTTAAGCTGAGATTGTGTCTGAGCTGAATTTGTATGTTTATTTTCAACTTGCGATGGTTCTAATTTCTTAATATACTTCATCTTACATACTGATATTAATTTATCAAATATCTTGTTTTCAATCGGTTTTATTGACGTTTTCGAATTTATTTTCGTACTTATCTCGACGTCACTGTCAGATGAATCAACAATATTGATACAGTCAGTTTCATTACACATTGTTAAGCTTTTATTTTGATTTGTAGGTAGCTCTTGATTTTGCGGGGAATCATCAACCAACACGCATGTTGCGCTTTTGCTATTATTATCATCAATAAGAACAGTTTCACTAGAACTTCTAGATATAATTCTATTAAATCTTTTTCTTTTTTTGCGTAGCGGAATATTCTCATCATCGGAAGAGTCGCGATCAAAAGATTCCTCAATCTTTTCAACGGCTTCAAAAGATTTTATTTTCGGATCTAAGTATAGAACATGATAAAGACTATGCTCAACGTCTTGTAGTATTCTTCCCCGATCGAACATAAGCATCCTTTTTTCACCAGTATAGTTTAATTTTTCATCTATCTTATTAAGTTCTACTGTACATAATTTATTGAAAACAATATCATACTTTGATCTTATTCTAGAGTGTATTTCTAAATGTTTAATAATTGCAGATTTTCTATTTAGGTGTTTTGAACAAAAATTACAAATATAACGCTTCAGAAAACGTTTTGACCATGCATTATTTTTGGTTTTCATTTTACTCTTCTTCATTTTATGATTAATATTCGATATTTTTAATATCAACGATGGACGATTACTAGAGTTACTTTCATCATTAGAAGACGCAATACCAAGTTCTGATTCAGCTTGTAAATTTTCAGTTTTATTTTGACTCACTTCGGACAAATCCTGCTGCTGCATAGATTCATTTTTCTGTAATCAAACTAATAATTAGCAAATTACCTAAATCTCGTAAATTTCTTTTTATTGGAATATCAAATTCAATCCAATATGGAAAGGATCCAGTGAATGATATGCTCTTTAGAAATTAAAAGGCAATCTGGGCCCACCAATCTATTTTCGCGGCCACCTCAAGTGTGTGTGTGCCATTAGAAATCATAGGTACATATTCCTGAATAAATGTTATTATGGGCACAACTCTGTAACTCAATATTCATTTGTATATATTCTAGTTGCCACTGTTATTTTACTACAAATTGTAATTCAAGATTATTATACAGGGTGACAGGGAAACTGGGCCGGGCGCGCGCGCCCACACGGGCAGGGAGAACACCGGAAGGTTTTACTGGGTCGGCATGGCACTCTGCCGGGCCAGCCCCACACACGCCCGCCGCCCGTCTAACTAACGGCGGGTACGGTACGGTTGCGCAAAAAGAGGGAAACTCGACCTATTCCTTGAAAGGGGTTATAATAGAGTTCATTAGCAACAAATTAAGTCCAGTGAACCAGAGGCCAAAACTGGATGGATGGTTCTTCGATTTTTTAGATTTTTTCTGACTTGCTACCAAAAATCATTAATTGTGAATAAACTACTCCACTCTAAACATTGAATTGATACTTTTCTGAAAGCTAAAAAAATTGTGATCATTTAAAAAAAGCGCTTGCCCAAAAAACTTACATAATCTCAGAAATAAAAGGATTTTAGTAACAATAATTTTTATTTTTTGTATTTTTCCCGAACTTCGCCGTAAATTATTGCAAAAAAAACTGTATGGAATTTGGCGTACAACTAAGTAAAATAACTAACTAGTTATATAAGCTTTCCAAAAAGGTACAAAAGTTATTAATTTTCCTAGCTGTTTTTAAAAATCAGCAAAACTATTCATTTTGATTTGTGAATTGAATTCAAATCTAAAAGTCAATAGTGTTTCTCTACACTGTGAATAAATTTCAATGTTGATTGATAAGGTTAAAAAACTGTACCTAAACAAAAATTACAAATCCTGTTCAAACTGCCTACCATTACATCGAATGCAAGCACGGAGTCTACGACGTACTTCACTCACGCTAAAAGTGAGGTTTTTATTTATACGGCAGCTGCCAATATCCTCTCCTTCAACTTTTCAATAGATATCATTGGTGTAACATACACTAAGTCCTTCATGTGACCCCAAAGATAAAAGTCGGATGGCGTCAAATCCGGACTTCTTGCCGGCCATGATGTCGTGCCACCTCGACCGATCCATCTCAGTGGTTAATTGTCATCCAGCCATTGTCACACATCTCGGTAATAGTGGGCTGGGCACCTATCGTGCTGGTACACCATATCTCTTCTTGTAGCCAGTGGCACATCTATCAAAAGCGAGTTCACTTCCTCTCTTAAAAAGTTCTCGTAGGTTACACGCCATTCAAGTTTTGAGGTAAGAAGAAAGACCAGATCAAATTATCATGGACAATTCCCATCTAAACATTTAATGAAAACTTTCTCTGATGGGCTCTTTCTTTCTTTTTCCTGCGTTTTGGCCCTTAGGAGCCCAAAAGTGGAAATTGTGTTAATTTGTGATGCCATCACGATTGAACGTCGACTTGTCAGATGAAATATTTATTTTAGATAGTATGGGTCTTCAATCTCGGCATTAATAAAAAATCTACAAAAATCCATCCTCCTCACAGGATCACCCTCTTCAATGGCTTGAACAGGTGTGTAGTGGTAAGAATAAAGGTTTGCTTTATGCGCTACATACCAGGCTCATCACCATTGCGATATACCTACCCAGTTGCTTTGTCACTAGCCTTATTGAAACAGAAGGGTCTGCTCGAAAGCACTGAAGAATTTCATCATCGCCGTCGGCAATAATATGGGAGGTCTTCCATCGTCGTTGTGGCGTCGTTGAACCGATCGCGTTTCTCAGATGCACCGATAAGTAGCACCAAACACGCTCACGTCAGATATACGGCGATTAGGGAAACGCCTTTGATACTCTCTTCGTGCTGCAGCGGCGTCACCATCACAAAATCCGTACAAATACTTACATGATGTCAGCGTATTCTTTATTTTGGAAAGCAGCCATTTCACAAGGCTACATCGTAGTTTTTATGAACGATCTGCACTCCAAAGACAAAGTCGCCACAATAAGTTAAAGACCAAATTGTAGTACAGGTATTATGCGCGAACAGCTTTTCCAACTGCCACCACCACAGCTCATGGTGTAAAGTCACTAACATCGCGCTTAATACCTGTAAATTAAATTAATAAAATGCAACGCGAATGTATAAATTTCAAATTGTAGTAGCTGAGTGCCTTTATTAAGTAGAGACACAGTCAATATGACAGTATCGACCGGAGGGTTTTAAATGCACTGAAAACAAACATTGTTTTACTACGTTACTGTTGACTTTTCGGGCTAAATTCAATTTACAAATCGAAATGAAAGGTTTAACCTACAGCGCCCTTCAGCTGTTTTTTTTTAAAAACAGCTAGATAAGTTAATAACTTTTGTATCTATTTGGAAAGCTTATGAAACTAGTTAGTCATTTCACTAAGTTGTACGCTAACTTTCATAGAGCATTTTTCCAATAATTTACGGCGAAGTTCGGGAAAAATACAATAAAAATTATTGATACTAAAGTCCTTCTATTTCTGAGATTGTGTAAGTTTTGGGCAAGCGCTTTTTTAATGATCACAAATCTTTCAGCTTTCAGGAAAAGTAAGTATCAATTCAAGTTTTAGAGTGGGGTAGTTTATTCACAATTAATGGTTTTTGGTAACAAGTCAGAAAATTTCTAAAAAATCGAAGAACCGTCACAACTCGGTAACCATCCAGTTTTGACCCCTAGTTCACTGGACTTAATTTGTTGCTAATGACCTCTAGTAAAACCCCTTTCAAGGAATAGGTCGAGTTTACCTGTCACCCTGTATTGTAAGGTGGTGGTGAAACAGAACGCGATTTATTGATATATTAACAAGAATAGTTTATCTGAAAAGCGGGCAGTAAATTGAACTGCCTGCTTTTCAAAGAAAATACTACAGTACACTGTAGTTCTTGTGGGTGTTGCAGGTTTGCTGCGAATCCCACAAGAACTACATGTACTATAGGTGACCGTTGCCACTTACCATCAGGTGGGCAGTATGCTTGATTTTCAACTAAGTTGTATATAACAAGGGAAGGTATTCTCATGCTGATGACACTGATTGTTTTCCATGGCGACTCATAAAGCACAGTTTTTGAAAGGGCACAGTTTTTTTAAAGAGTATACTTATTATGAATAGAAACAGAACATAACCCAATAGGACATAACCCAATCAAAATCTTTCGTTAAAGATTCACCAACATTGCAGCCTGAACAACTTTAACTGTAGCCGTGTGGCCCTAAAGAAAAGCGAACCTACCAAATACCTAGCTAGGAATTATGTTGGACCAGCACCTCACATGGCATCGTTAGAGCTGGGGACACGATAGTGCCCCTGCCAAGACTAGCCAACGAAGCGCAAGGGCACTACCTAGTGTCGTTTTTTTAAACCCTCATAACTTGGGTTTGGATTATACCAGATACACAAAATTCTCGGAATAAGATGTCAATAGTGGACTTATTCAACATATAAAGTTTCAATTGCATAGCAGTTATACTTAAGATTTTGTTGATATATAAAAAACGATTTCGATACTGACTCACTGATGATTATCAAAATTCTTAGGGTATTTCCTGAATTCCTAGAAAGGTGAAATTTGGTATGTAAGCTAGCTAATTGAAAGGAGGTTGTTGGTGCACTAAAGTGCACCAACAACCTCCTTTCAATTCCATCCTAAAAATTAGGGGATGGAAATAAGCGCGTGCAAAATGCCTGTGTGTACCCGCTGTGATGATGAAGCAAATACAGCATGGCGCGAGCTTGCCGTCCCAAACAAAAAAAAATATTGTCACAAGCAAGATACAGAAGGAAGTGAAATCCCACCAAAAACATTTTCATGAAAAATGTTGCCAAGACGAGACCATATGGCTCGTACTGTCAAAAGTTATCAGATTTCATGTTTATAATTTATTTGTATGTATAGTGTTTATTTGTATTTATGTCTATCATAGTTTGTTTATGTGTATTCTAAATACTTTTTTACCTATCTAAATTTCTTTTTACATCTACCTCGTGACTCTCAGAATTATCCTAAGGTCGTCTGGCAGAAAATGCCTATGGCATTAAGTCCGCCTTGTACACAATTGTACTAAAGAATTAATTAATAAATAGAGCCAAGCTTCTAGCTCTAAAAGCCTTAACTTCACATACACCATACTCAAAATGTGGCTTTGCCGTTTCGCTACCGTCACATGGGCATAAGGTGAAAAATTTATGTTTCTATCGTCACATGGGCGTAGGGTGAAAAATTTATTCACTGTTCATTACTTTTCTGTTATATTATAGTTCTTGTAGTAATGAAACGGCCAACGGATATATTTTACCAAATTCATAGAAAGTGAGAGGGCTCAACGATGTTTACAAAAGGACATATTTTAAGCCCTAAAAACTCTAAAGTATAAATATATATATATATATATAAGTATAAATATAAATATACGGGCACACCGTGAATATTGAATTACCCGAGAAAATTTACTATCACATTCAGGCAACGATTTAGGTTATATTTCTGAAAAAAAAAACAAATGAAAAAATGGCTTAAAGTCTATCCGCACACATCAGTGCCGACACGTGACGATCAGTGCCGTGCCGATCAGTACCGTGACGTGCTATACGCACACATCAGTGGAATTCAGTGCCGACGCGCGTTTTGACCTTAGCAAATGCAGTTGCACAAGCATTTTTGTGTTTGTTATTTCAAAAATGCCTCGATTTACTATGGCCCAGTAAGCAGCAATTGCTATGTTATGAAAAAAAGATGATAACATAAGAGGCAATTTTAAAGTTGGTGTCCATGAATGTTCTATTTGCAAGGTCTACCTTGCGTAAAACACATGTAAAACAGCATGTGATCAAACCAATTCTATAAATTTTTCGTCATCAATCTTAAAATGCTTGAAATCGTCCGTGCTGTCAGTGAAAATATTCTCTCAGAGAAATTTACGTCGGATCACGGCGAGCGTTGGCGCAGCACTGAAGATCACTGAACGTCACTGACACTGACGAGTACGGATGGCGTCGTACAACATGTATGCTACAATATCATTTTTCACTGACACTGATGGATACGTCACTGATCGTCACGTGTCGGCACTGATGTGTGCGAATAGACCTTTAAAATGTAGCACATTATAACCTAGCAACCTTGCCCTTAATTCAACATGGCCACCGCTTAGAAATGTAGGGTGAAATAAGGATCAAGCCTCAAAACCCATTTTAGGGGTTTTGAATCAATTTTCTACAACGAAAAGTCTTAGTTTTTAATGGAATAAACTATTCAATATTGTATTCGATTATTTTTTTCGCGATCGTAGGAAAAAGTAGTGTGTAACACGCGGAGCAGTATATAGCAGGGCATTTTGCCCCTTGTATATAACAATCTACTATTTTTGTGACACATGACAATTTTGATAAAACATTTTGCCACGCTGGCAGGGATATAACTCCAGAATTAAATTCCTACTTCACTACCACCCCTGTCAATGCGGTCATTTCGGAAGAGCCAGCAAGTGAACATGATGTAGACGGTAAAGAAAGGCTTTGACTAAGTTTCAGATACAAATACATTTTTTTAATTTGTGACTGCACTTCCTTTAAAATATTCAGGGTTACTTTTTTATCAACCTGGATAATTTAAGGGACGCTTCAGGACATATTTATTGTTCATAAATATTAAAAAAATAAAATTGGAAAAAAATTAAAAATTCTTCACTTATCTAATGTAGTATTTTTTGGATATTTTAGTAAATTAATATAAAATTAAATAGGCTAGTTAATTATTTATATTTAACTCATTTGACTACCGTGTCGAGAAATGATTGAATCAAAGCATGAAAAATTTCCAACTCGGGTGGGGTCAAGGCATCAACAGTGTGTTGAAGATGCAGTTCCAAATCCTGCCAGAGTCAATTTTTTTTCTTATATTGATTTATTATTTATTGAGTAATTGATAAACATTTTGCTTTAAAACTATTTTGCAATTTAAGATTTTCTCCTCACAAACTGGATCGTCCTGGCACTGGATAAAAACAAGCAAAAATGACCAATTAATTAATAAAATTGTTACCTCTTTTGCATTTAATTTTGCAATTAGAGTCTCTTGTTTTTCTTTGAACTTCTTTTTGTTTCCTGTGTAGTCATCCAAGAGTACTTTACACAGCTTGCAAAGTAATTGAGGTAATCCATCAAACGGCTCCACCTAAAGAAAAATGAAATTGTCATTATTAAGTAAAATTACAAACATAAATAACAATAAATTCAGTGCTTACCCGTGGTACTACCGTTGGTACTACTGGTAGTACCACGGGTAATTTTTTTGCCCGTTATACTACTCACATGTCCAGAAGTACTACGGGTGATTAACGCTGCGGATAAAGTCGACCCTCACATATCCCAAAGCGAGCCATCCAGTGAAAGCTGCCAGGAGTCCATTAACATCCGGACACGACTTAGTATTCTCAGTTTAAAGACATCCACATGGAAAGTACACGATGAAAACCTGGCGGTCCTCTTGGAACATCCAGGTTCGAAAAAAGATTTGGATAGCCAGGTAGATACTTTCCAAAATACAATCTATACAATATTTTTTAAATCATTACCCGCCACCAAGTATCTATGCTCAAATAAACAAAGATAACTTCAAATCTAAGATGCGGAGGAAAAAGAGGGAGTTAATAATGAAACTTCGGTACGTGAAATCCATTGGTGATACCCATCTAAGTTACCAACTATCAAGAGCATTAAGGTCCATTCTCAAGCTTATCCAAGCCATAAGCAAACAAAATGTTTATATCCGGGATGACCTTAATAGGACAAAACACGAAGTAAATTTCGATAAGAACCCTTTCCAGTACTCGAAAAACATATTCAAAGAGCAAGGCGGAAAGCTTCTTTTGACCAATGAACAGATCTAAAACCACTTTAAACCTACTTATGAAGTTGCTAAACAACCTCCTACAAAAACTACAAAAGACCTCAAAACCCTCTTGTTGACTTCCAAACAAATCCATCTAGTTTGGAAGAGATTAGCAAGCAAAACAAAATGAAAGCAACTGCATCAGCTCCAGGTCCTAGTGGCATTCCTTACATAATATATAAGAAATGCCCCACAGTACGGAAACACTTATTTAACATCTATAAGAAGATCTGGTTAAAGAAGCAGATACCCACGGCGATTGGCAAGGCGGTTTTCGTTCTCATTCCAAAGAAAAACGAAGTAATTGACCCAAAGGATACAAGACCAATAGCATTGACTAACACAATATCTAAGATCTTTGTCTCCATATTACAGACCAGAATGACGCATTTCATGAGTAACAACAAGTATTTTAGGCCAAACCACCAGAAAGGGTTTCTGTCCGGTATATCTGGATGCCTAGAACACAATACTTTACTATCGGAAAGTTTGAAAGATGCCAGGCTACATGAGAGACAAATAACAGTGTGCTGGGTAGACCTGTATAAAACGCATTTGGTTCTATTCAGCACGAACTTATGATGTTTGCATTGAGCTGGTATAACTTTCCCTAGGAGATCAGAGACATGATTACATCATATTCACAACTCAAGTTTGTCATAACTTTAAAAAATGACTTCACTCAACCTATACGTTACAATGTAGGTTTGTTTCAAGGTTGTTATCTATCACCAATAATATTTAACATCGTAATAAACATATAAATAGACAACATAAGTTATGAAAAGAAATGGGGATATAGGTTTAAATTCAACAATAAATTCACAGGGTCAATATTGGCCTTTGCTTACGACCTAGCAATAATAACAAGAAATCCAAAACAATGCCAGTTACTACTACACGAAATAGACCAATTTTGTATGTGGACTAAGGGAATGGGGACTTTGTGGGGACATCTTATGACCCGGAACTTTTGATAGGAGGTCAGAGTATTTCCACAGTTGCCGAAACAGTAGCTTATAAGTTTCTTGGAAGAAAAATAGATTACAAGGGACGTACAGGTACACCGTCACTACAGGTATATGAAGATAGCTTTACAAATGACTTTAATAAGGTAGATGAAGGACAAAAGAGACTACCGTATGGAAAGGACCATTAGGTAAACGAAAAGTGGGAAAACCAAAGAAAAGATGGGTTGATGAAATAATAAAAACAGCTGGAAAAAACTGGACACAAATTGCAAAGGACCGTAAGAAATGGGAAGGATTGGAGGAGGCCTTTACCCTAGCGGGACCCACATCTATTTAGTTTTAGATTTTTTTAAATAATATTTTTAAAATTTTTATAGTTGTGTAGATAATAAAAGGCTTTATTATTATTATTAAGGTAGATGAACTGCCCATAGGTTAAGTATATAAAAAAATACTGAAATCCTTTCTTCACCAAGATGAGAATGACAAATAAAGGGTACATGCAATGAACTTGGAGATGCAAAATGACTGGATAACTATCGGTGAATTCTGCATTCCGCCAGTTCTGAAGTGGAAAACTCTACTTTATGATTGGTCGCCTGCAATTCTGAAATTCTATCTTAACGCCTTCCAGATGACTCTCCCAGACCAATGTAATCTAACAAGATGGGGAATAGCCACAGAAAAAACATGCTATACGTGTGGCGAAGCACCTGGAACAGCTAGGCACATACTGGTGGGATGCAGAGTTCTTTTAGAAAAGGGTCTCGCGACGTCATGATAAGATTTTGGGAATCATACGGGAAGCAGTCAGTCAAGCGGTCGCCAGAACCCAGAAAGGGATGACAACAACCACAACCCTCATCCAATTCACCAAAGAGGGCTCTAAAACAAAACCAATAAATAAACCTTATTCGATCATAGGCTCGGCACCGAATTGGACCCTTGTGATACATACGTATGATAAACAATACAAGTTTCCGTCTGACGTAGCGATTACTGCATCCAGGCCAGACATTTTGCTTTATTCTCGGATACTAAAGCGCGTGCTACTCATCGAACTCACCGTGCCGTGGGAAAAAACATTCCCAAAGACCACACATTTAAGAGGATTTTGAAGCTGTAAATTTTCATACAAAAAGCGATAACTCTTTTCTCCCCCTAAACATAGTCCAATTTTCATAATTTTTGGAAATGTTGTAGATATAATGAAGATCTAGGTTTATACGTTTTGTTTTTTAAGAAATTTTGCTCAGAATATATATCATTAGCATTTAAATATCTATATTTTAGACTTAAAAATTACCTCGAGCATTTTTATCTTTTTTTGACTAAACTATACTGAATTACAAAAAAAGCAAAACGTAAAAACATCGATTAAGGTATACTGAATCTAATGTGACCAAAAGTGTCTACTTCCGTAAAGGTTTAGGGGGGTAAAACAGTTATCGCCCGAAACAAACAGGAACTGTAGGCAATTTCGACCAGTTCTTGCAACTCTCTCTATCGCACGATACGGGTCAGGGGCCAGGGGTATAATGTTATAATTTAGTGATGTGATATAATTACATAATGTTAGCGTAGTTATTGTCGCCTAGGGAGGAGAAAATAATATCGATATTTTGATCAATACTGAAAGGTATTAAGTCAGAACTATAATCTACACAAATACCTTATACATGAAAACGTAAATGTCTTTTTAAATACGTTTATTGATTTTAGTGTTTTATTTTAAAGATCTTATTTAAGGGTAAGCAGTCTGTAGCCTGTTACCTAACTGTGAATTCCCAAAATCAAAATAAGAAAAACATTGTAAGTATGTAGTTTTTTGTTATAATAAATATGTGCTACAAAGACACAAACTCAAAAGAAATTCGTTTTTTGTTTCTTGTGATAGCTTTTTCTTATGCATTGTATGTTCGCTATCGTATTCTAAGTTGCTCATAAACTATTTTTCGTATAGGGAACCAAGTTGGTGCAGCTAAAAACGTGTATACTATGACTATGCAAACAGCGTTATTTTCAATATTATTTTACTTGAATTTTTATTCCTTTCTAGCTGTGCTTTAAGGTTTTACTCGCGTTTTGGAATCTACGAATATATAAAAAATACCAACGACAAAGTAAATAATTTATGTAGGGTACGCAGGGTACTTCTGTCCCCGTGGGGAAGCAAACCCCGGACCTCCCGATCAACACCCGTTGGTCTCAACCACTAGACCAAGGAGGTGGTAAAAATTAAAGTATTCTTTGGTTAATAACTTTGTACAAAGTTGCTGAAAAAAGGTATTACTTAATAAACGTCGACGAAAGGGCAATGGAAAATGTCAACGTAATATTGACTTACAGCAAGGTTTGTTATCAACATACTTGTAGTCATCGTCATCAGTTGCTATATTCAAATTGAAGTTTGGAAATCAGTAGGCAAATTTTATGAGATCCTATGCTGCGTTTTTTTTAATTTCATCCATTTTTTAATGTCACCTTGCCACTTTTTCCTTTGGTATTCCGGGCTTTTCGAGGAATCTTGGTTTTGAGGATCAATTATGGAAACTCATAGAAGGCTCAGTCACTGATCCCTGTTGTTAACCCTGATTCTACCGATGCAGATCACTTCTGTTTTGCTGCTGAGTAATTCAAAGATGGATGGAGATGAAGCTACGAGTTGGCTTTTTATGAAAGAAATTGAGGTGAACGCCAACAAGAATAATCATATAATTATTTAAAAAAATTATAATTATTTATTATTACTTAATATGTTTGTATCCCTGTTCCTATTTAGTTTGTATGTAAAAGTATTAATTTATCTATTTTTGTTATTTATTTTTAAGTTAACAAGAGGTTTAAACAATTGTAAATGTCATTATGTGTTAAGTATTTTTTTTCATAAAAAGATCCATTTTACATTGATTCACATCTCAATTGCAAATCATTTTAATAATTCAGTATAACACTCATCTTTAAAAAAATGCATTTTCTATAGAAAGGTAGATGTAGGATAAATACTTTCATAACAAATAACAGCTCAGTCCTATAAGGTATAGGGATAGGGATACCAAGTAAGTGCCTACACTATAAATTTCAAAGGAGTTTCAATTTATTTAATTCAATTCAGTATAAGCTTAACAATACAGACCAATGACTAATTATACATAAAACATTGATTTACTACCAGACGTTTGGTAGTAAATCAATGACATAAAAGCACAATAAAATTTTAAATAAAATAAAAGCACAATGAAATGTCAAATAAAATAATGTCAAACAAATTAATGTCAAATAATATGTCAAAAAGCAAACAAAATAGAATACATAATTAATTTTGAGAAATACAGAAATAATTTACAAAATGTATTAAATAATTTCTGTATTCCGATACTTATCTATTAAAATATTATAAAAGAAGAAGATAACTATGTTTGTATTTCTGTTTGTAATGAATAAACTCAAAAACTACTAGACTGATGTTTAAAATTCTTTGGCTAATAGAATGCTACATTATCACTGAGTAATATAGGCTATAACATTATTTTTCCTAAGGGAAAACATAAAATTCCCACACGAAAAACGTAAGTTACAAAGGTGAAGTTGCGAGCGGATTGGTAGTCAGGAATATAAGCAACGCAAAACATTACGAACGGGAGAATAATGATCTCGAGCTCTCGCGCCGAGGCCGCCGAGTGGCGCGCTGCTGTCTTTCGTAGTGTGCGTGAGAATTTGCGCATGTTGTATTTGTGCTGTAAACGCCAGACCGGAGGCAGAGCGGTGTGAAACAGATAGCATTTTAGAAAATACCTACTCGCGCCGCGCACGGTCACTTCACAATCCTCTTAAATTGAATAGATACTACGATCTTACCAACGATATCATAAAACAGTTATGTTCACTTATATGCGGTAGAAGTAGGCGCGAGAGGTATTACGGCAAAATCCTTATACACATTGCTAGAAGATCTCAATATTAAACCGCGTAACAAAGGCGGCACTGACGAATCGTATCAAATATGGATAGGCAGAGAGGAGCCGGAGTGGTGAAGGTGAATAAATGGAATGCTAAGTTATCGTTTCTCTTGCCCATAGTACTACTTATTATTTTTGTTATTAAAAGAACACCATGTGGGTAACTATCAGTTATAATATATTTTTTAATTTAATAGAACTTAAGCTTTAATAAAACTATTTTAAAAGCAACTTCAACGAATATTTTCAATTGCGAGTTATAGTGTAATTTCATTTTTTAACCGACTTCACAAAAGGGGGACTTTTTTTTACGTTTGCTATCTCATAAATCTGTCATTTATTAACTGATTTGGAAAAAAAAATCTTGTTTGAGAGGGTATACCTCCCGATTAGCCTCATTGTCACCCAAATCGGGATCTGGAGATGGGATCCCTAGAAAATGAATTGAAACCATTATTAATGTTTGTTACTTCATAACTCTGTCATTTGTTAACCAATTTGGAAAATTCTTTTTAGTTTGAGAGGGTATACTTTCCGATTAGTCTCAGTGTCACCAAAGTCAGGATCTGCGTCACCAAAGTGAGGAGTTATGAGGTAGCATGCGTAAAAAAACACTATCGAAATTATAAAGTCCCCTTTTTTGTGAAGTCGGTTAAAATGAAGAGTTTCATTGAAGTTGCTTTAAAATAGTTTTATTAAAGTCTAATTTCTTTAAAATCAAAAAAAATATCTTGTTACTAAAACACTAATTTTAAGTTTATTGCCTGAAGATGATGAATAAAGGTTTATCGCCTGACGATGATGTATCGAAACCGGTCGCAATAACTTAAATACAATAAAGATTCAAGTGGAACTAGTGAAATTTGTGTTTTAATAACAAGATACCATGGAGTTCCATCACGAAATTACAACACAAAGCTTCAACTATTTTCAAAAAATATTACAACTGATAGTTACCCACATGGTGTTCTTTTAATGTCAAAAATAATAAGTAGTACCACAAGCAAAAGTAATCACCCGGGTTCTCTGGACCACATATTCTTTGAATGCCTTAGATATAATAGCAACTTTAATATATATGATTCCTTACTGAAATTGAAAGTTCCTCTCCCAATTAATTTCGCTAATTTATTAACTCTTAACTCAAATGTTATTATTTACCTGCTCGCTAAATTTATTGAATCTTATAATTTAAAATTGTGATGTCTAAATTTAATTTATAACTGTAACTCTAACAACATGTCTTTTCCAAATTACTGTGGGATCTGCATGCCTGCTCAAGTTATCATACAAGTGGATTAAATATTTAACAATAAAAAAGTTGTATCTCGCGTAACATATGCTTGGTCACTTGTCTGGCAGAATTGTTGTTGACGATGACACATTGCCATAATTAAAAAAAGAAGAAGAATCACCCGTAGTACTAACGGACACGTGAGTAGTACCATGGAGAAAAAAAATTACCCATGGTACTAGTACCAACGGTAGTACCACGGGTAAGCACCAAATAAATTGTTTTTAAACAAGTACATCTACCCAAAACTACCTGAACGTACAGCACAACAAATGCTGCGCAGACCTAACCTAAAGCTGATTGAATATGTGTGCCAACACACCATTGAATTTTTTTTTAATAGTGGGCCTAGCAAATGACTACATACCACCTGATGGTAAGTGGAAGTGGAATCCAAATACGAAGATAGCTAGAGCAGGGAAGAGAATACCCGCTGCATTAGCCATTCTCCACTTTGCCGATCCTGTGTTTTTTTAGTCTTAGGTGCATACAAACTATTTTCGCTGGCTAGACGGCGAGCGTGTGTAGGGCTCTCCCGGCAGAGTGCCAAGCCAAGCATACCCACTAAGCCCCACGGTGTTCTCCCTGCCCTTATGGGAGCGTGTGACAGGGTCCACAAATGCAATACCACCAGGTTGGCCAAATCTTTATCATCTGAAGGAAAACTTATGCCCAGCAGTCAGGTTGTTATTGAAGTGATGATCATGAGTGTTTCTTGTACTGGATTATCCTACTACAGGATTAAACTTACCATTAAGTTACCATTTGGATTAGCTAAGTTACCATTGGAACTACCAACATTTAGTTCTTGAAGCCAAAGCTAGGTGATTTTTTTATATACTGCATATACTTTGCAATATACTGGTAGTTCAAACATTTGAAGCATTTTACATCCACTCAGCACTTCTACCCATTTACTCTTGTTACACAAATAACTATTAAGGCTTCTAGTACAGTTGACAACAAAGCTTTACATTTGTACTATAAAAACCTCTGGCTATTACAGGAGGAAAAAAATGGCCCAAACAGAAAAGTCTGGCTTGTTGCATGCAGTGTAGCATGTGTAGGTATATCAATTGTGGTATCTTTTCATCTACTTCAGGTTTTCTTAGAGAACTTTAAAATAATATTATTTTAATTATAACCGTCCCGCATTCTGCGGGACCATCCCGTAATGGCAGTCCCGTCCCGCAAATCGTCTAATGCGTCCCGCATTCCTATCTTTTTTGTAGATGTAGATTCGTTTCCCATCGTCTCACTCGCATATACTAGTGTTCCACATAAAAATCATCATCAGTGAATTTTTTTTTACAAGCTGTACCAAAACCCAGAATTAGTAAAAAAATGCCACTCATGTGATTTTTTTTTTAACTTGTATAAGAAATATTGATTCAGTAGTAGTGTTGTTTGTTTCTAATTTAAGTGCACCACCAACACATCCTCAGACTTCTTGTGGATAGGGGTGGGTGTCCCGCATTCAATTATTAGAAAGTTGGCCGCCTTATTGTAATAAAGTTTTAATTATCTTATCAATACACTCTAACTCTATATCACTGTTCTATTCCTTTAAAGTTAAACGACTTGATTAACCCTAACTTTCTTTGAAACCATCCATGTATTGCCACAAAGTAAGTATACTTACATTTATGTCAAAGCAATATTTGATCTGCTGTTGTACTGTTGGAACAATTTGATATGTACCCATATTTTCCACACATAGTCGACACTTTATAAAAAGTTGCGGGTCTATTTCAATCAGTTTTACATTTAAATCTGAAAAAAAATAAACATACTATTCACACAGAGTTTAACAATTTGGAGACATCAGTCGAATCTCCCGCCACAGACAACCTTACTTATTTTGACATTTCTTTCAATTTATAGCTAAGCTGTATTCTCGTGTCCATTTTAGAGGCCTAATAGCGATTAACAATTACAAAAATATGTAAAAGTACTTACCTTCACTTGGCATAGTGAATGAATTATAATCACAATGTATTTACGTGACAAAAAACTGCTTTCAAGTTAAACGAACATGCCACCATTAGACGATAATCAATCGTTGATCCATCATAAAATAGCTCACAATTTTTAAAGGTAAAACAGAATTCAACAAACTGTAAAATGAACAAGAAGTATTTCTTTTCAAATATTAATGATTGAACGAAATATTAAAACAATAATCTACATTATGAAGTCGTCATGAAATGAACAATCCACAGCCAAAGCAACAAATCAACTTTTCCATGACAATTGACGACATCTATTGAAATTTTACATTAACACTTGCTTTCAGTCTTGATGTCTACCGCCATCTACTAAAACTAACGAATATTATCTTCTTAAATATGTGCTTTTTTTACTGCCCTCTAGTGTCGCACTTTTGTATTTCGAGTGTACATGAAACTAAGTAGAGCCATCTAGCGGTAAGAAGCTAATTGCTTGCTTTGTGACATCTAGGTAATTTAGAGAAACAATAATAATTTTGTTTGCGATAAACTAAATGTAATTAGTAAATCTAAATTAGATAAAAGGAGCTCGTTTTTAAGTTAATACAGTACATACCGTCAGTTGATACATACTGATAAGGCATTAATTAATGACCACGGAGCAAAAACTTAAATAAGAGATTATCATCCTCCATAAGGAAGCCAAAGATCGGTAAATGGTTAAACAAACATTACGAGCTACCTATTGGCAAGTAGCAGAACTATGAAAGCACACTGTATCCATGCCAAGCATAAGTGTTACGTATTCTTCACTAGATGGCGGGTGAAAGCCTAATCAATTTTGAGCACAGTGGGGCTAGCACGCAGGAGAATCGAAAATCGAATCGGAATCGAGGAGTTTGTATGGCAATTTTATTAGCGCCACGGCGGTGAGTAGCAGAACTAATAAAATTGCCATACAAACTCCTCGATTCGGATTTCGATTCGATTTTCGATTCTCCTGCGTGCTAGCCCCACTGAATAGAAAAATGTGGGCGTGGCGCATGCTGCAGGTATGCGTAGCTCCGCGTATCTAAGCTCCAGTGTAGCTGTGACTCACGTCATGATTTGTGATTTTGAGATTGATACGTCAATTGATTTTTTTGATTCTTGTTTGATCTCGTTAGGATGTAAGGCAAAATGCTAATGTTTTGCTGGGGTGTCTTGAAATGATAAGTCAATATATATTTTAACTAATTATAATCATCAACAATCATTGCTAATACATTGTCACACATAAGAAACGTTCATTACAATATGTCATATAAAACTTGTCACTCATTCCATAAGCTATTATCATCAGTGGCCAGCACAGTAAGTTTCGTAGGTATATATCTAACACACCCCCTTACGAAACTTATCGTAGTTTTCGTAGTCTTCACTTGATGTTGATCATTTTCTTCATTAGTTCATGACTCGCTCTAGGTAATGCTTTTGTAAAGCCATCTGCTTCATTTTCTTTACTTGGTACATACTTTAATTATATATCTCCTTTGCGTAACACATCTGTAATAAAATGTTCTTTTATATTTATGTGTTTCGAACGACTATTGATTATTGGATCATTCGCTAATTTTTGTGCGGCTTGATTGTCGTTCCAAATTTTTACTTGCGTATTAGACTTTCCAATGTCATTCATTAAATTTTTTAAATAAATTGCGTCTTTTGCGGCTTCCGTTAGTGCCATGTATTCTACCTCTGCTGTACTAATAGCAACGGTTCGCTGTTTTCTCGATTCCCAACTGATAAGTTCTTTCGCGAATTTAAAACAGTATCCTGTGTAAGATCTTCTATCTATTGTACATGCAGCCTAATCTGCATCTGCGTGACCTTCCAATTCTTTTTCGCTTTTTCTCGTATACTATTCCTTCCGCTTTTGATCCTTTCAGATATCTAAGATCTCGCTTAGCTTCTTGCCAGTGCTCTTGACCATAACATTCATTAAACTGGCTTAAATAACTAACTGTAAACATGATGTCAGGTCTTGTCGCTAGTGCCAGATACATCAGTGAACCTATTAATCTTTGATATGGAATATCTTTACTTTTCGTTTCTTTACATTTTTAATGATAAGTTCTGCTGGTGTCATCACTGGATTACAGTTTTCCATTTCAAATTTATTTAACATGTTCTTTATATAATTACTTTGGACTAACTTCAATATCTTTTCTTGTCTTTCGAATTCTATACCTATACAATATTTTAACTCTCAGAGTTCTCGAATTTCGAATTTTTCTCCAATCTGTCTCTTTACCCTATTTATCATAGTTTTCATAATTTACTATTTGCAAATGGGTAGGTACCGTTTTTCTGGTGTGTATCTAGTAGGTAAAAATATTTTTATAAGATAATTTGTGAAGCTCATGTTATTTGATAAGTGTTATATCTGAACTCAAAACCGAGTGTCGAATGTAAACTTTGTTGTCAGGACAAACCTATAATGGTTTATTGGCAACATTATATATGTATGTTTGTGATACTTGTATGTGAATATTTATAAATAAATAAATAAATATCATGTTTACATTCTTATATGCTACTACTATATCATCTACATATATACAAAGAATCATCTTCTCACCCCCTTTTGTGTATATGTACATACATGGATCACTATTTGAAGAAGTAATCCTATTCTTCTCAGTTATTCATCCAGCTTTAGATACCATTGTCGACCAGATTGTTTGAGTCCATATATTGCTTTTAGTAGCTTACAAACTTTTAGTTCACTTCCACTCTTTAAATCATTTAGCATTATTTTGCATTTATTAAGCAATTCTTTGTCAGTTTCTTCATTCATTATATTTTTAAAATATTTTTCTAGATTATTAGTTATTTTCATATAAATATTTTCTTCTAAACTTCCATTTAATAATGCTGTACATATATCAATATGCTCTAATTTCATGTCTTCTTGAATTGCCATTGCTGCTAATAATCGTATACTACTTAGTTTTGCTACAGATGCAAAAATGTCATTATAATCGATGCCTTCGATTTGTGTGAATCCTCTAGCAACTAATTTAGCTTTCTTCCTTTCTAATTCACCATTACTTTTATATTTATTCTTTAATATCATTTTACTATCTACAATGTTTTTAAATCTTTATTTTTATTTTCTATTCGCCACGTTTCATTTTTCAAATGAGCTTTTATTTCCACTTTTATGGCATTATACCACTCTTCTTCGTTTTCTTCACATTTGTATGTCATATTATAATCATTTGCCCATGTTGGTGCTTATCGTTCTCTTCGTGGTCTTTCTGTTGTAATTTGCTCACTTGTATCATAAGCATTACAGTCAATTATATTATCATTATTTACAGTATCATTTATTTCATTAATATCATCATAGTTTATTTCATTATTTTCGTTATTATCATTATGTATTTCATTAATGTCTTTAGGTTTACTACATTCTACTTCAATATATTTTTCTTCGTTTTGTTCAATTTTATTATCTTTATTTATTTATTATTTGGTCTTCACATAATATATTATCAAATATATTCTCATTTTTATCTTCATTCTCTTCATAATACATTTTATTTATTATTTTTACATCTCTTGTTATTACAAGTCTATTTTGATAAGGTATACACCACTAAAATAAAATTATGATAAAAAATTAAACTGCGTTATCAGTATCGACTACAATTACGATATTTCTAAGTTTAAGTGAAAAACAAACCATGCATAATTTATCTCTTAAAAAACTCAAAAAATGGTCAATCCCAATATTTACTACGGCTTTACGCACGTCCGCTAGCAAACTATTTAAATTTCACGAAGTACGTCAGGCCGCGCGTGCCTCTCCCCGCTGTCGATGTGTGACGTCATCAACGTTCCGCGACTCGCTTTATAAATCCGGACGGCGCGGCAACTTTAAACGCCTATAACTCGGTCACTTTTTAAGATATCAAAAAAATAAAAACACTTTTAATTCCTTTAGAAGCAAAACGCTTAAAATGAATGTGTTCAGCCCCCTTAGCATGACCACTGAAACACGATATGATAAAACGGTATATCGATGTAAACTGTTAGCAAAGTTGAATTTTTAGTTATCTTCAAGTTCTGAGTATGTTTTGAATATTGGTATTATTATTTTGGACATTGTTAATATATTAATGTCGATAAAATTTCAAGGTAGCCATTATCTATACATATAATAAAACTGTAGAGGTTGAATGTCTGTACATAGAAAAAAAAATGCTTAAAACCAAGTCAGTCCAATATATTTCAACAGTTCATATCGATATCTCGTTTTATCATATCGTGTTTCGCTGTTCATGCTACGGGGGCAAGGTATATTGCCTTGCCCCCGTAGCATGAACAGCGAAACCTGTGGTCCTGTGGCAACACTGCCGATAACAGCTGATTTTGAATTGTCCCAATTTTTTTTGTGAAAATTATTGTAAAAATTGCATAAAGTACTGTAAAAACGCTTAAATATTTTAGTAATTATTGATTAACTTGTAGTTCATGTATTATCGTAAACGTACAGTGTGTATTTTTGCAAGAATTCAGTGACGTTTGTCGGCAAGTATTGTGAGTCGTTATCATCGGATTTAAGGTACTGTTCCTTATTTTATTAAACACTTTTTGCTTTTGTTGGAGTGTAAAAATTACTTTACAAAAACAAGTAACTATTGTTTATCTTAAATTAATTGATTGGAGTTTTTTTTTATAACTAACCTCCACCATAATTGTTCACATAAAATCTAAAAGTGCGTCTTATTTGCCTTATTTTGTTGATAATTTCATGTATTGCATATTCCTTTACATCTAATTTATAATCACATGACATGTGCAGACGATGACATGTGTGATGACACGCAGAGCTTTGTCTCGTCAAGAGGAGTCCAAACTCCAACTGACATTATTAGAATTAAAGGCATCTAAAGAGTTGTGTGAACAATTGAACAAAGAATGAGATGATAATGAAAGGGAACTGTCGGAAATGTGAAACACCAACAAAAAGTTGAAAGACAAAATGACACAGCTGCATCAACAATATGTTGATGCAACTGATGACTGCAACAGGCTTCAGCTCATTGTGGATGGGTTCGACCAGTGCAGAGGTGAATATGATCAAACCTTAAGACAAATCAAAAGTCTTGAAAAAGAGTTACATGATGCTAAAAATACTATATCATCATTGGAGACAATTAAACAAAATATCACCTCTTCGCTGAATCAGAGCCTGTTTGATGAGTTGGTAGCCTGCGCTACCAACTCATCAAACTTAATTTCTGTGGCCCCTAGCAGTAAACCAACAGTCACAATAGACCTTACTAAAGATGATAGCACAAATAGTGTGATGACTGTTATTCCTGCTGGGAGTAGCAAGAACAAAATAAAGAAATATGTAAAAATTAATAAATACATTAGGAAAAAAAAGAGACTGGCGAAGCGGCATAGGTCATCTGTTAAAATGTAAACTTATTTAGGGAAAGATTGAATTTAATTAATAAATTGGATATGTATTCAACGCAATTAAAAAATGCCCAATGTAAATATGAATCTGACACTGATTTATTAGAAACTCAAATTGAAAAATTACAAGAATCTTTAGGTTTTATAACTAAGCAATATGAATTGTCAAAAATTCAAATTAAGGAGCAAGTGCTGGCCATTGATGAACTGCTGGAACTGTGTCACTCAAATAATGAAAGATTTAGTTCATTAACAAAAAATCATTTATGTGACTGTGCAAAGTTACTGCAGACATCAGTGGTCACAAGCGACAACAGCTATGTAAAAACTGATTTATGCATTTCTGATAGTTCCCACCTATCAACCAAATTATGTGATGATTTAAAAAATGACTGTACAAACAATATTATTATGTTTAGTGATGACATTGGCACAAGTATGGGCCAACTTCTAACAAACATGGGACATTCAATTACTGATGTATTAGTTAATAAGTCTTTAAATTAGGTATTGAGACAATAGAGACATCCTCTTGCATAATGTTTATTAAAGAACAAATTGAAAATTGTTTATTAGATAAGGTATTGGTATCGAAAGGCCCTTTTGAATATAACAAACATGTAAATTTTATGAGCCTGGTGCACCAGAACTTACAAGGAATGATGGGCAAAGATCTGGAAGTTGAGTTATTCATGAACTGTAGTAAAATAGATATTTTTTGTGTAACTGAACATTGGCTTAAAAGCCACCAGTTCATGTTTAATTTCAGTAATCACCAGGTTGGTAGTTCGTTCAGTCGAGAAAATGCAATTCGTGGTGGCTCTTTAATCATATTAAATAAAAAGCTTAAATTTAAAGATCGCAAAGATATTGTGAGCCTCTCAGTTGAACGAACAATAGAAATTGCCTGCATAGAGTTGGACCAGATTGTTGTAGTGAGCGTATACAGGCCTCCTTCGGGATTGTATGAGCACTTTGAAAATATAATGGATGAAGTTTATTTATTTATTTATTTTAGTTTCAATAATAATCTTGGTACTAATTTAAATTATATTGATTATGAAGAAGACCCAAATAAATTGTATGAAATTTTTTTTAACACATTTTGTTGTGAATTTAAAAATATCTTCGTTCCAAAAACCATTTCAGTCAATGGTAGATTAGCTTTTAGTGAATGGGCTACCCCAGGTATTCACAAATGGAGATTAAAACTTTATGAACTTTACAGTGAACGTTCATTTAATACTAGTGATCAATTTAAATTGTATGTAAAAACTTATTGCAAAGTATTTAAAAAAGTTTGTAAGTTTGCCAAGTCAAATTATTTAAGTTCTAAAATAAAAAACAGTAGTAATAAAATTAAAACGACATGGAATATTATTAATCATGAAACTGGAAGAGTAAAAACAAAGAACAATAATTTTTGTTTAAATATTGAAAATAAGAATATTTCAGTAGACTCTAAGGTAGCTACAGAATTTGAAAAATTCTTTACTGACATTCCAGTTTCAATCACAAAATCTTTAGATTCCTCCTCCACTGTTCCCGAATCTATTTTAAAAGATCATGTTAAACCTTGCGATGATAAATTTAAGTTTGCCCATATTAGTGCAAACGATTTAATAAAGTCATTTAAAAGTCTGAATAAAAAGAAAACGGTGGATCTGTGGGGCAACTCTGTAGATGTTTCCCAATCTGTAATAGTGACAATAGCTCCAATACTTGCTAGTATTTTTAATGATTGCATTGACTGTGGTGTATTTTCTGATCTAATGAAACTGAGTAAAATTATTGCATTACACAAATCTGGTAGCACATCAGACCCCAGTAATTTTAGGCCTATCTCTGTGCTACCTACTATTAGTAAAATTTTTGAAAAAATAATGTAGGAACAAATGCAAAGTTTTTTTAACAGAAATAATCTTTTACACTGTAAACAATTTGGTTTTAGGAAAGGTCGCTCAACAACCGATGCTGGTGTTGAGTTAATACAACATATATATGAGGCCTGGGAGGACTCACATGATGCGCTGGGCATTTTTTGTGACTTGTCCAAGGCGTTTGATTGCGTTCATCATGAAACCTTGATCAGGAAATTACACCACTATGGATTTCGTGACACTGTTCTGGATCTACTCGTCTCCTATTTGACTGAGAGGATTCAGAAAGTAGACGTCAACGGGGAGAGGTCCCGCGGCTCCTCGGTTAAAATGGGAGTTCCACCGGGTTCAATTCTTGGTCCTTTTCTATTTTTAATATATATTAATGACTTGCCTCATTATGTACAAGATAGGCATGAGATACTATTATTTGCAGATAATACTTCACTTATGTTCAAAATTAAAAGACGATTGCAAATTTATGACGATGTAAATAATTCTATCTCAAGAATAGTTTACTGGTTCAATGCGAATAACTTGTGCCTCAATGAAGGGAAAACTAAATGTATAAAATTTATCTTGCCCAATGTCAAAGAGGTTCACACCACTGTTAACAAAAAGGATAAACATGTGGACCTTGTGGATACCGTAGTATTTCTTGGTATTACTTTAGATTCTAAGCTTCAGTGGGACCCACATATTGATAAATTGTGGAAGAGATTTAGTTCTGCAGCTTACGCTGTATGGAAAATACGTCAGCTGACTGATGTTGATACAACAAGACTTGTATAGTTTGCCTATTTTCATAGTGTGATGTCGTATGGCATTTTGCTGTGGGGGAAATGCTGCCGACATTCAGACTGTTTTTGTGCTGCAGAAAAGGGCTATTCGAGCTATTTCTAATCTCAAAATAAGAGACTCTTTGAGAGAAAAATTTTAAGAAATCGATATAATGACAGTTGCATCACAATATATTTACGAGAATGTAATATATGTCCATAAAAACATTCATTTATTTTGTAAAAACAGTGATATTCATTCAGTGAATACTAGGCAAAAGAATATGTTAGCGTTACCAAATACTAGACTCAAAAAAATTAATAATTCTTTCAAAGGCCTTTGTGTACGTTTCTACAATAAAATACCAAATAATATTAAAGCACTTAGCTTGAATAAATTCAAAGTTACAATCAAGGGCGTACTTATGAAAAAAGCATATTATAAAGTGTCTGATTACATGACAGACAAAACTGCTTGGAATTGACAAACAATGTGATAATTGACGATCAATGTGTATTAACACTTTGTGATAATTATTGGGATAAATATCATTCACTTGAGTAACTGTTCCACTCACTCCGACAGGCATTTCTAAATTATTTTTATGAAATAAAACTGTTTGTAAAATATAATCTTTGTAATGTTGGCAATTTAAAAGAGGAGAAAAAAAATTACAAGACCTTCCGAGTTTCTTGCCTGTTCTTCTCGAGAAGGCTCTCCCAATTTCCGAACAGGTGTAGAGTCAACTTTTTTTTTCATTTTACTTGTATTTGCATACATCGTAATTATGGTTGGGGTGTATGTACATACAAGGATGAAATAATTAGTAAATTAGATTCTTGTTTAATAAGATTTTTATGTTTTGTTTGACGTCAATAAGTGCCTGTAAAGGTCTATATTGAATAAAGATTTTTGAGTTTACATATGCTGTAAATCGTATACAGATCAAAATGCTACCGGAGGGAGACTATACCAGGGTCGTGTGCATGGGTACCTTCGTCTTACCTATTTCTGCCGCAAAGCAGCAGTGCTTGCATTGCTGTGGCCTATGTTCCAGTTTGAAGGGTAAGATATGGCATTGAAATTACTGGGTACCGTGACTTTACATCCTTAGTCACAAGTTGGCAACGTACACTGTGGTTCTTGTGGGGGTTGCAGATTTGCTGCGAATCTCACAGGAGCCACATGTACTATAGGTGACTGTTACCACTTAACATCTGGTGGGCAGTTTGAATGTTTGCCAACTTTCTGCAATAAAAAAATGTCTACCAAGAAAAATACCTAAAAAATAATTATTTGTTAATAGGAATGCGTCTATAGTTCAAAATTTGCACCAAGCAAAATGCATTAATTCTAGACACTAGGCAGTATATTTTATATTTTCAATTACGTTGGAACTGCTTGTTTTATGTCTACTTGTTTAGTGCCGTCCACTTAAATTTAAGTATATATAGAAAAAATAAATGATAATGTCATTATCATGTCAGGAATCGGGGTCCCTATTAGACCATCTCACACAAAAAAACCTTTTTTTAGCATCAAGCTTCCATTTCCCGAGTAGTATAAAGATCCTGGTCAATTATTTGACTGAAATTTGAAATACTGTTAAATACAATATTATTATAGGCATTTTGCTTCAAATGTTGTAAAGTCATATTGCAAGGTAGGGTCGCGGGTTCGATTCCCGTACGGGACAAATATTTTGTATGGCCTACAGAAATTTGATCCGGTCTGCCCCCCTAGACAAGATGTCTTTTGATAATCGCAAACGCAATCGCTAAATGAACAATGTATGAGATTTGACAATTGCGCTCGAAAGCTAAGCGAGGGTTTATGTGAAATCGCATACATTTTCCTTTTAGCGATTGCGTTAGCGATTATCGAAATGCGTCTTGTCTAGGGGGGCAGGGCGTATGTGCATGTGTTATTCTATGTTTGTAACTGCACCCACGACACAGGAGAAAATTCTAGTGTAGGGAGACGTTTTCTTTTTTTAAAAGGGAGGTCCGGGTTCGATTCCGCCAGGTGTTTTTCGTTTTTCGAATTTCATATGTACATTTGTCTAACGCTCCTACGGTAAAGGAAAACATCGTGAGGCAACCTGCATACATCTGCGAAGAAATTCAATGGTGTATGTGAAGTCAACCAATCCACACTGGGCCAGCGTAGTTGACTAAGGCCTAATCACCCTAACATAGGGTAGGCTCGAGCTCCTCGGTGGGGACACGTATATCAGCTGTGATGATGATGATGCTGCCTCTGTTCAGAAAGCAATTTTTCCTGTAGTGGGTGCAGGAAAAATTGACGGACCAATTGTTTTAGGAGGAATTATTAATATACTTATCGGAGAGTCATTAATTTGTAATTCTACTTAGGGATTTTTTTTTCATTCTACGATAATTCCTTCTATAAAAAATATCTATGTTAGAACCTACTTTAAATATAGTTACAGAAATAATTGATAGCTAGAATCCAACAATCTATTCAACAATAGTCTCTGCACAAACATAATATTTTTAGATAAGTAAAGTATGATTTTCCATATCTAAGTAGGATTTATATTTTAGTTATTATTTGTTAGTTACATGGATTTTCATCCTAATATTGTCATACTTAAATTGTTCTTTTCAATACGAGGAAATTATGGACACCCTATAATAAAGGGACAAACGGCCTCTCCTCTGGCTATCCCTCTCGGCTCGTTTTTCTGGTCAGAGAACTCAGTCCTGTTTTGATTATTAAGTCCATGGTTTGGACTTACTCTTTTAAGTTTTACATTGTTACTTATTCAAAATTCTCATAACCAATTAACATTAATAAATGTTTAGTTTGTTGTTCAAAATAAAATTTATCAATTACAAATCCTGTTTACAGCGCCATCTGTTGTAGAATAGCCGTCTCTTTCAAATGAGACGCCACCAACCGGACAGTGGTTTAAACTACCTTTAACCTTTATCTTCTGTGCTTTCATCACACTGGCTCCACAAACAAGCTATTTCATTTAATACTAAAAGGGTTTACGAAATAAAGTACAACCACATATCTTTATTAAAAAATTAGCCTCCTGTCTGCTTTCTTCATAAAGTATCCTTTATTTAAGGCGCGTTCGGATAGCATCAAGGTGGCAAAAATAACTGTTAAAAATGACAAAATTGACACAAGGAGCGTTCGGTTAGAAGAAATGTGAACAAAAGTTGCATTTTTATCTGTTTACGTCAACCGTTCGGATAGCTGAAAAAATGTCAAAAATGGCATTGTGAACTGCCAATTTCGCCCCAGCTATCGAAGAGGGTCAAAAGTGGCAGTTTTTGACATTTAAGACTATAGATACCAATAGACATGAAATACCTACGAAAAAAGCGTGCCAACATTTGGGTTGGTGCTCTAAGATGGCGGAAAAAAACTAGGGACACTGCATCCAATATTCCACACTTTTTATGTTTTTCTTTATAGAATTCATTAAAAAAATTTAATAAATAACGTATAACTGTAAAATGCACTCACAAATAATGCTCACCGACTGATATTTTAGCACAACAACAAACACGGTGCTTTGTAATGGCGGACTGAACTGGACGCAAAGTGAAATTATTTTAAAATTATCTCAATAACTTTGAATTTAAGCATATCTTACGTGTATAACTAACCATTGGTGTCGATTCGGACACGCAGCTTAGTTGGACTGAACCATAGATATAGAATGAAATAGATGGGCTATAAAAGCCGTTACCGTATATAGGTGAAACTGGTAGTGGGGATTGTTTGATTGTTTTAATCACCAGCGTCTGGTGCTAAACAAATACGTGGAAGAAATTTGTTGTGTGAATTATAGCTTACTGTGTAATTATTTAACACTTTAATTAGTGTAATTGTGAACTATTTGAACATTTAAATCATGGTGCACTGCTCCGTTTTAGGTTGTAATAGTGATAGTGCTAGAAAACAGGAAAATATAACCTTTTACAGATAAGACCTAAATTGTGTCAATAAAAAGCGCCAAAACTATTTTTTAAATTATAAATACAAGTTATATTGCAATATTTTATCATTCTACTATGGTTCTCAATCATATTATGGGATTAAACATGAAATTTCAAACTAAGTAGTAAGGTTACTGTTAACCTAACAAGCTAGGAATGTCGCCATACAATATGGCCACGTATACAGCCAACGCGTATAACATTTTGCCGGGTTATAATGATACCAGTTACGCTACGACTATTTTACCTTGATTCGTAGGTAATTTGTTACGTGAAAGGGAACTCACATATTAGTTTCTGTGTTACATTAATATTGACATATTTAAGTATAAAATTTTGAGCATTTTAGATAACAAAGTTAATTCTTTTGAAGTGAGACTTTCCATTTGCTTGTTTGTCTGTATTTAACAGATTTCCTTCGGAGATAACTACTCGAAAACAGTTGGGTTAAAGCTACTGGTCGATTGAATTGGCAGCCAACCAAGCATACCCGAATGTGTTCTAAGCATTTTGAACAACAGTGGATTCAGAAAAACAAAAAAGGCACTTTTCTTAGGAGTGGTGCTATTCCTAAACTTTTTTTACAGATCAGTAACTTATAAATATTATATCTACAAGGTACATACCCTATCAAGCCAAACCCTAAATTTATTTTTCACAAACCCAACTATTTTTATGGGGGATTTCGAAATTTATTTTACAGTTTTGGATTAACGTGGGTAGGGTAGGTACCAAATCCTTTCTACTATTTTGATATGGCCAAACATATTATTAATGGTTTGATTTTGGTCATTTTCTATTAATATAACAAGTCTGACCATTAGTACAGATACAGTTTAAAAATTTATTAATTAATATTATTAATGTTGTAAAATTAGAACCTGCTTTTATTTTTAACCTGTATACATATTGTTTCAGGACGCATCGGTGTTGGATTTCGGTTCAAATTTGAATACGCCCCGAAAGAGAAAAATGCGGCTTCAAATGCTGGGTTTGAAACAATCATCGAGGTCATCAAATAAAAAACTACGGCCAGTGCGTCAATCGCTTAGACGATTGGGAAAAAAAGTAGTCACACTTGAAAATGTGTAAAGTGATTTGAAGTGTAAGTTAATGATGCAAAATTAGTAGTTGGACATTTTAGATACTGTAGGAGGAACTAATAGAGATTTTCTGAAAAGATTTTTAGGAGTTGACAAAAGAAAGTATTCTGAACCTTTAAGGAAATTCGCGCTGTGCTTACACTTTTTAAGTTCAAAGGCATATGAGTTTGTACGTAAGCAATTTAATACGTGTTTACCACACCCAAAAACAGCTGGTGAGTGGCGAGGAGTAGACAGCCTCTAGAAAATGTTTGTGATTTATTAGCAATTTTGTGCCATAGCTAGTAATCTGGCTTAATCCAAATGAAATAAGTCATATCTCTACTTTGTCTGAATATTTAACAAGAACACATAGGATGTAGATATAGCTCTATGCACCGAACAAGTGTTTCAAATTAATTATATAGGTACTTGACAGAAGATAATCTTCCTCAGAGATCTACAAATTGGTCTTGTCCTGCGCTATTTCCAAGTTGCCGCCAGCGGGGGCGAGGTTGGGGGTGGCAACACGGGCAACTAAGAATAACCAGCTATCTATATCGGCATCTTGCGTTCTTTGCCAGATCTTTTTTCCACATTGTGAGCAAGCTTACCAACTTTGGGCTTTTAGCACCATATTGAGTGCGGTATCAGTAGTTCAATTCTTGAACTTACCCAGCCCAAGTGAATTTTTACCTGTATTGTAGTGAATTTTATCTCTGTAAGCCGAAGTCCTTTATTCGATGACAATAACGGTGCTATTGAAATCTAATTTTAGAAAATGTTTATTTAAAATTTAATATTATACATTTTCTAAATCTTCACAAATATTTAGTAAATGTGTAAATATTGGATTTTAAATAAACTGCAGAGATAAAGAAAAAACAATGATTATTGCCCGCTGTATTCTTAATCGAGCGACGATCTTTGCAAGGTACCTAGCTGGCAAAAGCTGGAAGCGAGTGGTCGCGGATCGTGCTCAGTGGAGAGCACTCGGAGAGGCCTATGTCCAGCAGTGGACGCGTGTGTATGATGATGATGATTCCTAATATTTTTTCTTATATTTGTAAAGATGTTTACATAATAGCTTAAATAAATAATAGTAAAATGTTTTAAAATGAAATATACTCGAGTAAATCCTAAAAGTGTAGTTTTATTTAAAAGTGTAAATAACTTTAGACTGCGGCCAAGGTTGAATGAAGAATTCAATAAAAAAAATCGCAACTTCCTCCCACTTTTATTTTTTGAGACATATTATTGAGCGAGGGGCGCTCATTAAAATGTCTCAAAAAAAATACGTAGATCAATCAACCCTACTTTATGTTTATAGTGGTAAAAGCCACTATAAACATAAAGTAGGGTAAAACTTAAAGCAACACTGGTATACCCATCTACTTTAGGCAGGTATGACGTCATCTATGTCTGTCCCTTACGGGTATACGGTCACGTCCTATCTATTCATTCTTTATCTAAGGACTGGACTAATTCGGCGGGTCTAAAAATAAAGCCGTCACTTTTAATCCTTTAGAGAAAAAGAAAGATGGCGATAGTTTTAATCCTGTCGGATTGGTTTGGTTAAAGTGCTAACAGACGATCCGATTTGGTTGGATCCAACGTGATCCAACCAAATGAGGAGCCGACGCGCCTACAGACGGTCCGACGCGGTTGGCAATCCAACATTAGGGATGCCCTAAAAAGTATTATGTACCTATATCGATATCGATACAAAATACTATTTTGGCCAATACAAAAACATAATTTGTCTTTGCGAAACTCAAATAAATTAACACCTTTTGTTTATATTTTATAAAGTTTATAAAATTTGTTTATAAAGAATAAATAAATAGGTACAGATAGATTTCATGGTTGTCCTTAATTTTTTGCGGTAATGTTTGTTAGAAATATTTACTTCCTGTGATCCAACTCTATCGATCGGTATCATAAAAATCCCGATCCAGACAGGTGATTATTTAGCAGTCTTTGAATGCGGTTGGATTTGTTTTTGAATTTAAAATTATGAATTCTTTCCGCAAAGTTATATCTACGGTGTAATAGGTATATGCATTTATACATCAATTAGGTCGTGTCGCAACAAACGTTAAGTGTGTACGTACGCGCAATTTAGCGTGTAAGCAAATATAATAATATAAGTTTGTAATTAATTAAATATTTTCGGCATTCAATAAATGGACTTTGGGACATCAACATGTTTCTTTAAATACCTGAACTCACCACATATTACATGGCGACCCTGCCATCGGAACCACGTACTACCTACGAACGGTTACCATGGAAGAGGTATGAAAAAAAGAAGAATACTTAACTGCAAGAAGACATGGGAAAACGCAATCTAAAGAAGAAGTGGTTATTGCGCACCTGGTCCGCCAATTTCAAGAGAGCTAGCAAGAAATAATATCAACACTATATCGCGCGCCGACCTAACCACTACGTTCGTATAGAAGAAAGAAGGCTATTCAAGAGGTGTCCAGGGTATAGCCCGGCCCACTCGCCGTCGCCGCCTGAACCTGCCACCTGCCACCAGCCACCAGCCCTACAGAAATGAGAAGCGTGCCACGTGCCAACGTGTCGTCATCGCGCCATGCCATCGCCCGGTTCAGTTAAGACATATGAGATCTTGATAGTATGTATTTAATTATTTTGCGTAATGCGCTATTTTTTTCCTTTTAATATAAAATACCTATTGGACCTATATTATATAATACTATATTAAGCAATTTTTTTTCTAATTAAAATTTTTGTCTAGTGTAATATTAGAGATACATGAGCTGTTTACGTCATTAAACTAAACCGCAAAACAGAGAATCAAAAATGAGTTCAAAAAGTGAATTTGATATTAAAACGGCTATTGCCTTGTTACCTGTAATGACTGGTGAAGAATCAGTCACCAATTCACTCATTAATAGTATCGAATTGTATAGTAAGATGATCTCTGACGCATCTAATAAGCAATTGATTGAATTTGTTCTTAAAACACGGCTATCGCCAAGTGCACAGTTGCGTTTGAAACCAACTTACGATACAATAGAAAATCTTTTATCTGATATGCGAAAACATCTCATTCAGAAAAAGTCCGAAGTCGCTCTGCAATGTCAATTACACCAATGTAGGCAAGGTAATCGATCGATCGAATCATTCGGCACAGAGTTAGAGAATTTATTTGTCAATCTTACAATAGCTCAGTCTAGTGGTGATTCTAAGGCATACGATGTGCTGAAGCCAATTAATGAGCGCAGCGCAATCAAACGATTCGCGGATGGATTAAGTGACCGCAGGTTGAGTACTATTGTAGCGGCGCGCCAGTTCGATTCCTTACCGGAAGCTATCAGAACTACTATGGACGAGCAGACTTTGTCATCGCCATATGATGTCATGAGTTTACGACGTCATAATAATATTTTTTATCGTGGTCGAAATAATAAAAACAATTCTTACCGCGGACATAATAATTTTGTACGACAGAATTATTTTTCACGTACTTTTAGCCGTCGCGATACTAAACCTGTGACCAATAACCCGCGTGGTCAATATAGCACTTCGCGTAATCCAGGTCACCATCAAGGTCGTGCGTACGGAACGTATAGCACGAGGCCGCGTAGACCAGCAGCACCAATACGTCACGCAGTGCAGGAGCGCTCTCCTGAAAATGTCGAGTCGCAGTCGCACCCTAGTAGCTCAAAACAAAATGTGACTTATGATTCGCCGAACGATTTTTTTCGTGAATTCTAAACATTTTATTTTAAACTTTAATAACAGTAGTACAGTAAATTTTTTTGTAGGTGATAAATTATTAAGTCTTTTAGTTGATAGCGGAGCAAGCTTGTGTGTATTAAAGTACGAATGGCTCGTTAATTATCCAGAGTTGTTACAGCAATTATGTTATGATAGTATTACTATAAAGGGTGTAAGCGGTAGGTTAAAAACTGAAGGTTATATTTTTTTAAATTTAAGTTATAATAATGTAGAATTTCCTGAGAAATTTTATGTGTTTAAAAATATGTCTTGCACAGGAAATGGTATTTTAGGTGATAATTTTTTACGCAAGTTCCAAGCGATAATAAATTATAAGGATAGTTTTTTACAAATAACTAATAATAGTATAAGTGTATCAATGAAAATAACGGATAATGTTAGGTACAGACATTCGATTCCGCCGCGATGCGAAATAATTAGGTTTATTCCTACAGCATCGAAACGCGATTGTGTAATACTGTCAAAAGAAATTCAAAAAGGTATTTTTGTAGCAGGGTTGATTGCGAAACCAAATAATGGTCGAATCCCCTTACGAATTTTAAATACAACAAATAATGAAGTGGAATATGATTTCCAAAATTTAGATATTCATGACTTAAGCTATTTTGACATTTGTTGTCTTTCAGAAGAAAAGAACAGTGTCAGTAGAGTAAAAACTTTATTTGAATTATTAAATTTATCTAATATGAACAAAGAAGAAAGACAACACATTGAGCATATTTGTGCAAAATATGCCGATGTCTTTCATCTTCCAGGAGATAAGTTAACGACTACCAACTTAATGACGCACACGATATCCTTAAAGGATAACGTATCACCTAGTTATGTTAAGCCGTATAGGATACCTCACTCTTTAAAACAAGAGGTACAAAAACAAATTGACGATATGTTAGCCAACGATATTATAGAAGAAACCATCTCAGAGTGGTCTAGTCCAGTTCTATTAGTCCCCAAAAAATCAGATAGGTCAAACGAAAAGAAATGGAGATTAGTCATCGATTATAGACATCTTAACAATAGAATCAAGGACGATAAATTTCCCTTACCGAATATAACAGAAATATTAGATTCTCTTTCCGGTAGTATCTATTTTTCAAAATTAGATCTTTCTCAAAGTTACTATCAATTATCCTTAGATGAAAAATCTCGTAAATATACAGCATTTAGTGTGGACAAAATGTACCAACTTGAATTAGATCCTGAATCTCGAAAATACACAGCTTTCACCACTGATAAAATGTATCAGATGAAACGCTCCCCCATGGGTTTAAAAACATCCCCTAGTGTTTTTTCACGATTAATGACCATAGCTATGTCTGGTATAAATTATAATCAAGCTTTTATTTATTTAGATGATTGCGTCGTCATTGGGAAATCCATAGATATTCACAATAAAAATTTAGTTACTGTATTAGAACGATTACGAAAAGTAAATCTAAAATTAAATCCGTTGAAATGCGAATTCTTACGTACTGAAATTGTTTATTTGGGTCACAAAATTACATCGCAAGGCATTCTTCCTGACGACAGCAAAATTGCAACTTTGCGCAATTATCCAGTGCCATCAAGTACGGATGACGTCAAGCGATACGTAGCCTTTGCTAATTATTATAGAAGGTTCATACCTAACTTTGCAAACATAGCGTATCCATTAAATAAATTATGTAAAAAGAATGTACAATTTGAATGGACTTCCGAATGCGAACAAGCTTTTCAATCTTTAAAATCGGCGTTAATGTCGCCACCTGTGTTGCAATATCCCAATTTTTCTGAAAATAACATATTTGAACTCCGTACTGACGCTTGCAAAACAGGTTTAGGCGCCGTTTTGTCTAACAAAAATGGTTACGTTATTGCATACGCCAGCCGTAACTTGTCGCCCGCAGAAAGTAGATATCCAATTATAGATTTAGAATTACTAGCTATAGTATGGGCCGTCAGACATTTTAGACCGTATTTATACGGCAGAAGGTTTAAAATATTCACGGACCACAAACCTTTAGTATATTTATTTAGTTTAAAAGATCCGTCCAGTAGATTAACAAAGTTCCGACTGTATCTCGAGGAATATGATTTTGAGATCATCTACATCCCGGGTCGAAGTAATGCAGCTGCAGACGCATTAAGTCGACTCTCGATGACGATGACGTGTGATGACTTAAAGGCAATCGGAGAAAACGTTGTCTCGGTATTCACTCGCGCGCAAACAAAAAGATTAGAGTTTAAAAATCCGACACAAATCAATGACTTGACTCAAGAGTCTTCTACCAGTAACAGGCCTGATCAACCTGAGACCGTAGAGATTCTTAAAAAACCGAAAGATGTAATTGAATTAGTTTTCACTAGTGAAAAACACTTTAAAAACCAAATTTGTCTTTACTCTGATAAGAAGTATTGTACTTATATACCTTCACAATGTGTTATATACCTAAATACTCGATCGTTATCTACCCCACAGGAGTTAGCGAGAGATTTGGGAACGCTATGCGAAATACACAATATATGTGAGATATTAATAATTAAAAATAAAGAAAATGCAACAAATGTAAAAATACTTGCAAGTTATATGAAAAAGTTGCATAATAAGGTACCAAAAATTTTAATAACAAAAGATGTGATAAGAGTTAGTAGTCACGAAGACAAGAAAATAATTTTAAATGATTTTCATTTATTACCCACTAGCGGACATGCAGGAGTAAATAGAATGCTCAACAATTTGAAGCAATACTATTATTGGCCAGGAATGTCAAATGACGTCATAGACTACGTCAAAAAATGTAATCATTGTCAATATAATAAATTTTCAAACCGCTTGATAAAAGAGCCTATGGTAATTACAAATACTGCAAACTCAGCATTTGAGCGAATAGCGTTAGATATCATGGGCCCTTTACCTGTCGATGCCTATAGTAATAAATACATTTTGACATTGCAATGTGATTTATCGAAATTCGTGGAAGCGTATCCTTTACAAAGTAAAGACACTAATTCTGTAGCACGATGTATTGTATATAATTTCATTTTGAGATATGGTGTCCCCAAAGAAATCATTACTGATAAAGGTAGTGAGTTCATGTCTAGTGTTATGTCCGATATTTGTAAAATATTAAAAATCGAAAAATTAAATTCCACGGCTTACCACCATGAGACAATTGGTTCATTAGAGAATAGTCATAAATCATTAGGTGTATATCTACGAATACAATGCGATAGAAATATTACCGACTGGAGTGAATGGTTACCATTTTGGGCATTTTCTTACAACACCACAGTGCACACGGAAACAAAATACACTCCATTCGAGTTAGTGTTTGGTAAAAATTGTAAACTGCCTTCTCATTTCGATAATTTAATTGAACCTTTATATAATTATGATGACTATCCAAAAGAGATGAAATATCGTTTACAGAGAGCTCAATATGATGCAAAAAATAATTTAATTTGTAGTAAATTAAAAAGAAAATTATTATATGATAGAAATAGTGTTCCTTTAAGTTATAAAAAGGGTGATCTTGTTTTGGTAAAGAACCAAATAGGAGATAAGCTTCAAAATGTTTATAACGGTCCCTTTGAAGTTATTGAAGAACAGTCACCTAATGTTAAGATTTTAAAGGATAATAAGGAATATCTTATTCATAAAAATAACACAAAAATGTTTTATAAATAAATGTTTTTTTTTAATGTAAATTAATTATACTTAAATAGGCTATTTTCTTTGTTTTTATATAACAAAATTAAATATAGGATTAAGATACATTGATGTATTTGCATTTTATTATTAATTATTGTATTGCAACATGACTTAATTGTTTTTTTTTTTACATTTTACATTAATATATTTTACATTGCTTTTTATTGCTAATAATTGTACCTATTTGTATTGCAAAATGACTTTTTTTTTCAAAAAAAAAACTCTTCCCTTCAGAAGGGGAGGGTGAGTAGGACTTTTCCGGGGAGTTGTAATAGGTATATGCATTTATACATCAATTAGGTCGTGTCGCAACAAACGTTAAGTGTGTACGTACGCGCAATTTAGCGTGTAAGCAAATATAATAATATAAGTTTGTAATTAATTAAATATTTTCGGCATTCAATAAATGGACTTTGGGACATCAACATGTTTCTTTAAATACCTGAACTCACCACATATTACAACGGTATTTAATGTACTTTTCCTCCATGTGATGTGGCATCACCGTCGGATGCCTTGTATTGTATCAATGAATAGGTCCATTCGTTCTACTCGTTTGGGAACTATGAAGCCACAGCCAGACATCCAGCCAGATACACAGACACACAGATACCTAAAATAAGACCTATACCAATAGATTAAAAAATTATCGTACTCGTAAAAATATTGAAAGAAAAATATCAATACTTCAAATTCAAAGTGTAGAGTACTTCAACGTCAGTCAGTGACTTGAAAACAGCAACAAATTAATTAGGTGTGTATAAACAATAATAAAAAAGCATCTGTAAATTCACAAATTAAAGTTTATTATATTAGGTAGGTACTCATAAATAGGGTAATGTCTGTTATTGATTATATAAATAATCAACTAGCAGGATGTACAGTAAGCTCCTATTCAATCTTTACATTGACACTACGAATACCACCACTATTACAAAGGACATAAGAACGATCCAAAGGTCAAATAGCTTGACAAAGAGCTTTCTGTACAATGCGTAACTAAACGTGCGAAAATAAATAAATAATGAAACACGGTTGCCCTGTTAAAACACAAACAAAAAGTAAAACAACATTTTTGCAACATATTTTTTTCTCTACTTTGTGGTTTGGCAGGACAGCAGTCGAGTCAATTTAGTTTACTAAATTATTAATTTATTACTTTAAGCACACATAAATAACAATCTAATAGTTACGGCTATTAGATTGGGTTGTGTCTCTGACACCAATATCGACCAATATCGACCTTTGTCACTCATCTTATCTAACAGTAATTGTTAGTAGCTCTCAATAATAAATATGTCATTACTTCTATGTGGACAATGTTGCTGGTTGTACAATTACATATTTGTAGATAAGTAATACTCTAGATTTTAAGAAACATTGTAAAACTGTTTGTTGTCCTGAATAAATTGAAAAAAAATAAATAAAAACAATGTTAACTCTAGAAAACGAACACAAACTTTTTGTTGAATGAATACACTAATACCAGCTTAGCAATGAGATTTCCGAGAATTGCTCACGTTAAAATTTATAACTCAATAGACAGCCGCTGTAGCATACGAGACTGTAAATTGAGTAATGTAAAGAAAATAATCACCTCTTTATTTCTAAAACTAGATTACGAAGATACGGAAAACATTTGTTCATTAAGGTAGGTAGTCGGCTAGTTAGCAGTTTCATAGTCTCACCTCACACAGGTAGCACACTCTCTCATACATGCACACACTCATACACTCACACACACACACATACCCATATACACATACGCATTCACACCACACACACACCCCACACGCACATGTACTGCACAGCAATACTCACACACATACACACACAATGTATTTTTAAATTGCAGGTCCTTTCAATATTTAATCCACTAATAAACCTAGTGAAATTTTTAATTGTAAGCACCAATTTGTTTTTATAGTTTCTCAAGATACAGGCTCTGCCTAGTTTGAGAACCCCTGGCAACAAATTGTAAACAGTGTCACATTCCATATTGCCAATACCAATATAAAAGGACATGTCCACTTTTTGTATGGAACGTGGAATTTTATTCTGAACCTTTTTTAACCAGTTTAAAAATTTATGACGGAAATAGAACTTTATGAGAAGGATGTTTATCCATGAATATTAAAAATATTAAGGCCTGCATTTAGGAGAAAAAAATTAAAAATGTTTTTTTTATTGTTTCTTTAACAGGGCCACATTTAGTTTTTTTTACTGGCAATTAAAAGGATGTCATTGTCAATGTCACTGTAGCTGTCGTTTTGACTTTTGTTTATTGTTTGTTTATAGGTGTGTAACGATCAGCGTTGCCATATCGTTCCTTTTGGAACATTTTGCGTTCTATTTTACGGTCATGCGTTCCCTTTGCGTTCCCATCTTTTGTGCGTTCTTTTCGTTCCTTTTTTGTATAATTGGTACTAAAAGTACTGCTTCGCCGTGCTGCGCCGCGCCGCCGACGTCACTATGGTGCAGAAAAGTTTTAAGGCTGTGTACAAAAGACTAGGCTGTATGTACTTAGAATCCTTTGCCTAACCAGAAAAGGTGGATCAGAAAAAACTTAAAATTTGTGGGTCTATGGCTGTGCTTGCTTTGGCGGGTGAAGCAAAATTTGTTTGCGAACAATTGAATCGTTTCTATATTTGCAGTTTGCAGTGATTTTTATACCGTTTTTGCCGTTGAATGGTAAGGAATTTGCTTTGTTTTCTTTGAATTATACTGTATGTGTTGAATGGTAACAAGTAAAGTTATAAGATGCTGTTTTGATTTAGCAAACCACTTTGGCGAGCGCGGCAAAATACCTATAACTTTTCTATCTCAATTACCTACTAACTAGTTACTTAGCTAACCTACCTGCCTATTAACTTTAAACAACAAATTAAGGCTTCATTTATGTTATGACTATAGATGTAAAACAACCGATTTAAAACGTTTAAAACAAAATGTTGCTGTTTTAAACCCCAAATAAAAAGTTGAAAACTCGCCTACAAAAATAAAACTGTTTTTTTTAACCGACTCTAAAAAAGGAGGTTCTCAATTCGATGCGTGTTTTTTTTTGTGTATGTTACGTGATTACGCCGCCAATTGTGGACCGATTTTCATTTTTTTTTGTATTAGATAGAGTGAGCTCCAAGGGTGGTCCCAAGGTCACCAAAGTTAAGATCTGATGATGGGAACCCATGAAAATCGAGGAAAACCCTTAAATTTTAAGGTGTGTCCAACGTGTTTTTATGTTACGCGATTACTTCGCCAATACTGGATCGAATTTCAAAATTCTTTTTGTATTCGATAGAGTATACTCCTTGGGTGGTCCCAAGATCACCAAAGTCAGGATCTAATCATGGGACCCCATGAAAGTCGAGGGAAACGCTAATTTTAAATTCTTTCACTGAAAAGATTGCATTCACTAAAAAGTTAAAAATAAAAAATATTTTAGAAAAAATAAAAACCGACTTCAAAAATTTTAAGACTTTCTAGGAGATCATCGTTTGGCACCGACTTCAATATAGAAGTGTGATGTTGTCTGTACCTATTCTTATATTATTTTTAACTTTTCAGTGTTTTTGAAGTCGGTTTTTATTTTTTGTAAAATATTTTTTATTTACACTTCTTTATGGGCAATTTGATGTTATATTTCCATTTTTATTTATTTATTTAATATTGGTACATTGACAAATTACAATCATTACATACTCTATTAACATAACTTAAAAACTAGGCTAGATTGTAATCCTAGATTAATGTACACAGCATGACGAAAAAGTTGCGAAGACATGTTTACAGCTATTTATCTTAGTTCTAAACTTACTAATGCATCAACATCTGCAGTATACCTACACAGATATTATACATATTAAATTATTTTTTTTGTCTTAAACTAAATCTAAACTATGTATGTCGAGAACCATAGAATTAAGGACATTTAATTAGTCTATAGAAAATCAATAGAAAGTACCTACCTACATAACCTCTACTACACGAAAATTCAAGTGTGTAGGTGTACGGTGTACCTACCTATATTTATTTCATAATCTGTCCCCCTAGACAAATGCCACACGCTAACTTTTCCGCAGTCGTTCTGCAGAAAAAATAAATCGAGATGACATTAGCCGTGAAAAAAATTGCGTGTGGTTGTCACAGGCTAATATATCATTTTCATAAATTTTTCTGCGTAACGACTGCGGAAAAGATAGCGTGTGGCATTTGTCTAGGGGGGCAGCTTACATATGTCCTCACTGAGGGGCGCAAGCCTACCTAAAGTTAGGGCGTTTAGGCCTTAGTCAACCACGCTGGCCCAGTGCAAGTTGATCGACTTCACATACTTACATCTTCGAATGTTTTTTTTATTTCTTTATGTGAAGTTTTTTTTATTATTGCAATAAGTTGGCAAACAAGCAAACTGCCCACCTGATGGTAAGTGGTAACAGTCACCCATAATATATGTGGCTCCTGTGAGATTCTCAGTAAAATTGCAACCCCAATAAGAGCCACAGTGTACGTTGCCAACTTTTAACATCAGATGTAAAGTCACGGTACCCAGTAATTTCACTGCCATATCTTACCCTTCAAACTCGATCACAGCAATGCAAGCACTGCTGCTTTGCGGCAGAAATAGGTAAGACGGAGGTACCAATGCAGACGACCCTGGTACATTCTCCCTCGTGGTGAGCACTGGCGACTAATCCGCACTCGCCCAGCGTAGTTGACTAAGGCCTAATCACCCTAACATAGGGTAGTCTCGAGCCCCTCGTTGGGGACGTATATGAGCTTTGATGATACACACTAGATCAGAAGACATAATTAATTAACACAATGCCGTCCGTTTTACTTGCGTATGCAAGAGACAACTTTATGTTTTATGTCTTTATGTTTTATTTTTATGTTTTCAAGCCGGTGCCGCCGCGATAAGGCAGAAACAAACTATTGTGTCGTGTTGTGTTGTGACGCGTCAGAAGCGTATCGGTTGCATACATTTAATATGGCTAGAAACACATTAAGTGTGTCGTGTCGTGGCGCTAATGTGTTTCTAGCATGAAGTGGTTTCTAGCCATATAAAATGTATGTAACCGATACGCTTCTGACGCGTCATAACACAATAGTTTGTTTCAAGCAATACTTAGCCACTTATACCTAAACGTTACTAACTAGTTGCTAATATAACTACCTAATCATAGACTCAGTACCTAAATACCTGTGTGTACCTAAAAAATAGTCATCGTGCTAAAAACCCACAGTAAAAACCAAAAACCGCTATCCGAGAGCGTGAACAATATTTTTAGCATTTGTGAACGCGACGCGAATCGGAATGTGGCTAAAGTTTTTATTGTAGCTAGTTATTCTACTCAGGGATACCAGTTTAAAAATATTTTTCCAATAGTAGTTCCAAGTAGTTAATTCAAGGCTTATGAGGAAAAATTAATTTAAAAATTGACTAGTTATTGTAATAGCACAATTTGTTTATGAGATCTTTAATTTAATTAATTAATTTAATTACGTATAAGATTCCAATCATAGTTTTTGTTTCGAAGTAATAAATGAAGTCTTAGTTTCTAAATCAGTACAAAAAGTTTGTGGACACTTAAAAATGCTTGAACAATTTGATACATTATGCACAGTTAAAAATAAAACTGAATTGAACTTATTCTTTACCATAAAAGCAAATAGCTTAAATATGTTTGACGAATTTATTATTGCATAATTTATGATTAGAAATATTTCAAAGAATAAAAGAAATATTTATTTCAATTTTATAAACTGTCCACAAACTTGGTGTGTTGGAATTTGGAATGCAGGTATTAATATTCTAAATGACATGTCCATTTTTTGTGATAATGGTAATGGCTAACAAATGCATGACATCTTTCGTGTGTTCGCTTGCAGGCATTAACATGGATAGGTATTTAATAAAACGAAAACCTGATCATGATAGATCAAATACTAGCGCTGATGATCAAAACCGTCCGGGTTGCTCTAAACTTCCAAAATTACACCAGACAAAACAAAATAGAGAAATAAAATCTTCTAAACCTATCATCTCAACACAGAGTACAAATTCTAACTTAGAGACAAATAAATCAAATTCAGAAAATGCTAAAAGAAACATAGAATATGGTGATAAAATTGAAGACTATGAAGATAAAAACGAAGATGACGATAAAATGGAAGAAAATGAAAACGAAGATGAAGACAAAATTGAAATAAACAACGATAAAAAAGAAGATAGGGTTGCTAGTAAAAATAGGAAACAAGTTTTTAACAAGAAATGGCTAGAAATGACTGAATTTAAAGATTGGCTCATTAGCAAGGAGCATAACGGGTTATTACTACCAATGTGCAAGTATTGCCAAATAATTCTTTCAAATCATCGGCCCAACATTCAAAGGCATGCTGCAACCGCAAAACATTTATCTATCGCAACAGCTGCATTATCAACACCGTCAATTAAAAAAGTAATTGCACAAAAAGACCCCGTAGAAAAAATGGTTCGACGAGCAGAAATAAAAATAGCCGGTCTTCTTGCGGTAAACAATTTACCGTTTTCTCTATGCGATAGTATAGTGCCATTGATTTCTGATATCGTCCCAGATTCTAAAATTGCCCAAAAACTATCTATGGGGCGAACGAAAGCCACAGCTATTGTTAAAGATGTAATAGGACCCCATTTTGAAAGCAAATTAAATGATACTCTTAAGCAACCAGGCAACTACTTTTCACTTATCATGGATGAGACAACTGACCAAAGTTCAAAGAAACAGTGTGCAGTAACTGCAATTTGCTTTATAGAAAATAAACTGTCGACTAATTTCCTAACAATGGTCGAAGTCCTTGAAGGGTCGGCGAAAACCCTATTCACCGTCCTTATCGAAACCCTGAAGGAGAGAAATATACCCATTGAAAACTTTGTCGGCTTCTCTTCAGATACGACCAATTCGATGGTGGGGGAGCATAATTCTGTATTTTCCCATTTAAAGGAAGAATTACCGCACATCGTTTGTGTTAAATGCTCTTGCCATATGATCCATTTAGCATCATCATACGCCTGCCTTAAATTGCCTAAATCGACAGAGGACATGCTGCGAAACATCGGTGCGCATTTTGGTCGCAGCCATGGTCGACAAAAAAGACTCGAAGAATTTCAATTTTTTTTTAATATTGATATACATAAAATTATTTCACCTGCTACTACCAGATGGTTATCTTTAAAACAGTGTGTCGACCGTGTGCTGGAGCAGTATCCTGCTTTGCAAGAATACTTTAAAATTGAAGTTTTTGAGGATCCTTCACGTACAACTGAAAGCATTTTAATGACATTGAACAATAAGTTTACCAAACTTTATTTAGAGTTCATGTCATATACTCTTGAACTTCTCAATGACTTTAATATTTTATTTCAATCAGAAATGCCGTTATTGCACAGACTTAAACCGGAAACCGAAAAATTGATTAAAACTTTAGCAAGTAACTATTTACAATTTGACTACTGCAAACAAACAAGTGCACTCCACATCAATCCTTCTAATCCCCGAAATTTTCTTGAATTGAACAAAGTCTACGTTGGTGTTCTCGCCCAGTCCACTCTGGCGGAATTAAAGTCAAATATCAATAACGCAGAGGAGATGAAAGATTTTGCTATGAAAGTAGAAACATATAAAAAAGATTGCATAAACTTTTACATTGAAGTTATCATCCAAATTAAAAAGAGATTCAGTTTCACTGATCCTATTTTTGATGTTATAAAAGTTTTAGAACCTTCAGTAGCAATGTCATTTGAATTCAAAGACCTAACAAATGTTTTTGAAAGGTTTCCAAATTTAAGAAATTCCATCCAAGAAACAGATGTTCAAAAAGAATGGCGTGATCATGCTTTGCTTGATCACGAAAACATCGGTCTATATTCTACTCTTGAGCCGTTACAATATTGGAAAAAGGTATTTGAATTGAAGAACGCTACCGGAGAGCCGAGATTTAAAAATTTAAAAAAAATTATTCAATTGTTACTGGTTTTGCCTTTTTCAAACGCATCAGTAGAGCGTGTCTTCAGCAAACTTAAATTAACTAAAACGGAAAGCCGAAATAAATTAAATACAGATACTATAACAGCTCTTATGCACGCCAGTGACGGCATAAATATTCAAGGAGGCATAGAAAAATTTGAGCCTACACAAAATCTTCTTCAAAAGAAAATTTCTTATAGAAATACGAAGTAAGCTGTAGTATAAAGAAGTAGGTAAGGTTATTTTTTAAATATACATATATGATTGAGGCTGCCATCAAGCTATTTTTAGGGTTCCGTACGTCCGAATAAAAAAACGGAACCCTTATAGGATCACTCGTGTGTCCGTCTGTCTGTTGGTCACAGTCAATTATCTCCGAATCTACTCGACCGATTAAGTTGAAATTTGGTACACGTATCAATCTCTGCGTACCCAAACGCAGAGGTGTGACATGAATAGATGAAATCTGTATATGGGAGGTCACGTTTGGGGGGAAGGTGGAAAATTAAAAAAAATTGAAAACTGCATCGTGTGACAAATCAAATGAAAGGTCTTGTTGTGAAGATCTTAAATGTATATTTTTGTAATTTTAAAATAAACAGTTTCCAAGTTATTCAAGAAAATAGACGAACATTGACCATCCTTACAATTTTGAAAAAAATACAGAAATTAGTTTTCTACTTATAGATTATAAGAAAATCTATAAGAAGTCCATGATATTAAAATAACATGGTAAATCACTCAATATTGTGCTTACCAACATACATTTGCAGGTGAAATGTGTGGGAGAACATATTTTCAACTCTAATGTAAATTTATCTAGTCAATGGTACGGAACCCTTCGTGCGCGAGTCCGACTCGCATTTGGCCGGTTTTCTAAACTAAACTGCCCTATTAGGTACATACATACCTATTATTTATGTAAGTACTTTGTGAGTGATAATGATGAATGATCTGCAAAAACAATATTATACTCGTATTATAACAATATTATAAGATGTTTGCCGCCTGCATGATACTGACAAAGTAACATAACTAACATTAAAACAAAAATTGATTCTATACATTTTTTTTTATTACATATTTTTTATTTGCGTTCCTTCACCGCTAATTTCGTTCCTTTTCAGACATCCCAGCGTTCTAAATCTTTAATCACTACTGGCAACACTGGTAACGATTCGATGGCGGGCTTTTGAAATTTCGAGTTGCGATTTTTTCAATTTGACTTTATAAGTTTAAATTAAAACTTTTAGTAGGTTTTTATTGCAATCAAAATGGATGAGGATAGTGGTGGAATAGCTTCAGTAAAAAAGAAACCACAAAAAAGGCGAAAAGAAGAAGTTATTTCAGATATTTCTGACAACGGATCAGATGAGGAAGAAGAAAACAAATTTTTGCCGTATCGTAAGAAAGATCATATCAGAGTATATCCAATAAATGCTCAGGGAACTGTTTTTACAGTTTATCTAGAAAGTACTAAACCGGATGAGAAATTTGGTAATAAAAATCCAATATATTTAAATGGCATCTTCAGCAGATTTATAAAAGGCGTTAAACAATTAAAAAGAGTCAATGCTTCCAAATATGCTGTTGTTTTTGATAATTCTAAAAATGCTAACGCTCTCTTGAGCAATTCTGTATTTCTGAAATCATATGAACTAAGAGCCTACATTCCAGCATCGCACGCTGAATGTACAGGAGTAATTAAATTTGTCCCAACTGAACTGAGTAACAAGACTCTCTTCAACAAATTGGTTTCTTCTCAAGAAATTCTAGGTATAAGGCGTTTTACTAAAAAGTCTGAGGAAGGTTCCATTGTACCTCTCAAAACTGTATCAATAACTTTTGCAGGAAACATTTTACCTGATTATGTAACATTTGATTTATGTGCTTTGCGAGTTGAACCATACATAAGACCTGTTTTACAATGCTACAAATGTTTAGGCTTCGGTCATACTTCGATATTTTGCAAACATAAGACAGTATGCTCTATTTGTGCAGGCCCACATACTTTTAAAGAATGTGATAATAGTGATAATCCTCTTTGTGTAAATTGTAAGGGTCATGATCATATTGCTATTTCTATATTGTGTCCATTAAAAAAACAGAAAGTTGAAGAAAATCGCAATAAGATTGTTAATAAGCTTAATCTTGTATCGCAGTTCCCTCAAATGAAAAAAACATCTTTTACTACTACTTTTACTCAAGCAGCAAACACTAAACCTAAAAGATTAGACAGCAAAGACTTAATTGTTGAATTTGTAAATAGTGACATTATCATGAATGCTTTTATTAAGACATTCACCATGCTTTATAATAAAGACAATAACTTGCCTGTTAATTCACAAACAATTAAAGAATTATTTATAAAAAATATAAATAAATAATGGATAGTTACAGCTTAAAAAATTTAATAGTAAGTCAACACAATATTCAAAGTTTAAAACAAAAATTGCCTTTAGTACAGAAATATCTTTTCGACAATAACATTGATTTGTTAATTTTAAATGAAACTTGGTTGAAACCAAACACAAATGTGGTTATTCCTAAATATAATGTCATACGTAAAGACTCAAGCACAGGCTATGGTGGTGTTGCTATTTTCCTCAAAGAACACTTAAAATGTAAATTAATGTTTACAAATTTTACGGATAGTATACAAAATATTGCTGTGAATATAGAAACAAATGCGGGTCCATTAACTATATTAGGATGTTATTGTCCTCCTAGAAATGGGCGTTTTCCAATAAATTCTTTTAAAAATATAATAAGACAGTTGCCTTCTTCACTTTTAATAATGGGAGATCTGAATGCTCATCATACTGCATTTGGTTGTGTTTCTAATAAAATCAGAGGAATTCAGATATATGACATGCTTGATGATTTTGATCTTTGTATTTTGAATGATGGATCTTATACAACTGTAAATCGCCCAAACAATTCACCATCTGCTATTGATGTTGCAGTTGTATCTGCTTCTCTTGCTCCTTCCTGTAACTGGTCAGTTTTTTATGAAGATTGTTTAGGTAGTTATCATTATCCAACAATAGTTAATTTAGAATTAAAACCTGAGATTTTTCAATCGGTTGACTTAGTAGATAAATTTCTTTTTAAGCGGACAAATTGGAATAATTATACTTATATGTCGAACATCTTATTAAAAGAATATAATTTTCATAATAACAATCCACTCGATGACTATGACAAATATATTGACTTTGTCAACAACTTGAAAATACAATGCGTTCCAAAACAGATATCTAAGAAATGCGTTCACAAAAACATACAAGTTCCTTGGTGGAATGATGCTTGTTCAGATGCTGTAGATAAAAGTAAACTTGCCTTGCATAATTACAAGCACTATTCAACACTAGAAAATTATTTAATTTACAAAAAAATTGATGCGCAAAAAAAATTGATTATTAAGGAACAGAAAAAATTGAGCTGGAGATCGCTTTGCACAAACTTTGATCGCACCACCCCTACATCTAAAATTTGGAACTTTATTAAAAAAATGAACAGGAAAAAACCAAAACAAAGTAGTAGAGATGACAGATGGGTTGATTCATTTATGAACAAAATTTCGTCAGAACAAACTTCGCAAGGTTTAGATGCAGTAAAGTCATTGTTTAGTCAAAATTCTATAAATATACATTTGATTCAACCTTTCACAGAATCTGAATTCAATCATACATTGTTTAGCAGAAGAGACACTACACCTGGTTTAGATGATATTCCGTATATATTGATAAAGAATTTGCATAAAAATTGTAGAGATGTTCTATTAAAAATTTTTAATTCCTTGTGGGAAAAAAATTGTATACCTGATTCTTGGAAGAAAGTTATGGTTGTTCCTATTTTGAAACCTGATAAGGACCCTGTATTAGCTGAATCTTACAGACCCATCTCGTTATGTTCTTGTTTAGCCAAAATTTTTGAAAATATGATTAAATGTAGGCTCGAATTGTATGTAGAATCTTTGAATATTATTCCAGAAGATCAATTCGGTTTTCGCAAAGGAAAAAGTTGTATTGATAGCATTTTGAATTTGGCAAGTGATATTGAGAAAAATATGTTTAATTACTCTAGTTTAATTTGCGTATTTTTAGATGTTCAGGGTGCTTTTGATAACGTAGATTTAATTTCTCTTGTTAACATTTTACATTCGTACAATATTCCAGGTAAAATACTGCAATTTATTTTTAATTTCTTTTACGGTCGTCAAATTCATGTAAAATTTGATAATAAACACTATGGGCCAATTTTTGCGTATAACGGAGTAATGCAAGGAGCATCTTTATCACCGCTAATTTACGTACTATATACAGCAAAAATACATAGTTTTATAACTACAAAGGAAGTTAAAGTATTACAATTCGCAGATGATCTAGCTGTTTATGCCTATGGTAGAAATATTTTAGAATTGCAAAACATTTTGAATAAAGCGCTGTATCAAATAGATTGTTATTACAGAAACCAGCTTAAATTAAATCTAAATCCTAGTAAAAGTAGCTGTATTGTATTTAACAAACAGTGTAACCATGATTGTGTAAATATTGTAATTAATTCTATTAAAATTAAACAAGTGCATGAGCATAAATTTTTAGGCGTAATTTTTGATTGTAAAATGTCCTTTAATTCTCATGTAAATAAGATAATCGTTAAAATACAAGCTTCTTTAAATATTATTAAATATTTAGCTAATGTTAGTTGGGGAATGGACCCTAAAGTTTTGTATATGATTTTTATAGCTATAGTACGTAGTCATTATGAATATGGCCTAATTGTATTTATTAAATTCATAAAGGGTACCTTGCTTCGCAAATTAGAAATACTTCAAAATAAAGGACTTAGACTCATTACAGGCGCGTTTTGTTCATCCCCAATTAATGTTATTGAAATAGAAGCTGGAATTCCTCCTATACATATTAGGGCAAAATACTTAGCGGAAAAATTCTTTGTTAAAATGTATAGCAATAATCAATACAGACATTTATATTTAAATAATTGTGTATATATAGAAAATAAGGAAAAGGAAGAATTGAAGAAGCAATGCGAAAATATTCATTTCACTGACAGATGGGACTATGGCTCTTTAGACGTTCATATGGTTAATATTTGCATTTGTGATGTTCAAATAAGAAGTAATGATGACCTGTTGAACTTTATCAATACGGAAAAGAAAGATTATGTCAGAATATACACAGATGGCTCAAAAACTGACTTCAATGTAAAAGCAGCATTTTATGACTCTGATAAGAAAATTGGACGATGTTGTCGCCTACATAATCTGACTTCGATTTTTTCTGCTGAAGCCTATGCTATTAATGAAGCTCTAAAGTATGTGAAAACTATGATGCCTGGAAAATACCTCATAATAACAGATTCCCAGAGTGTTCTCAAGTGCTTGGTGACCTTTAAGATATCTTATAAATATAATACATACATATACAAAATTAAAGAAAATTTGAAATTCCTTTATGATAGTGGAAAGTTGATTGAATTTGTGTGGGTACCTTCGCATTCTGGAATCACAGGAAATGAAATTGCTGATTCACTTATGAAAACAAATTTACCAAATATACCTGTACATTCATCTGCTACCATCCCGTTTACAGACTTATATAATTTGATTAAAGAACGTATGTACTCTGCTTGGAATGATTATTGGAACATTACAAAACTTTCAAAAGGATCATGGTACGCAACAATTCAAGAGAATATTCCACGAAAATCGTGGCATCATAATCTTAAAAATCCATCAAGAAAATTTATTACTCTTATCAACAGATTAAGAATTGGTCATGGAAAATTTAATGAGCACTTGAAACGGATCAAGTTAACACATAGTAATATATGTCGCTTTTGTGAAAATGAATCAGAATCATTACAACATCTCATTTTAGAATGTCCGGCATTTAATATACAAAGACTGTTGATGATAGATGGCTTACAAAAGTTATATAAAGACTGCAGTATACCTCGCCAACTGCCATCTATTATTAAAAATACTAAAACTTATCCAACAATTTTTGAATATGTGGTTAATACGTTTGAGAAATTGTAACTACAGATTTTATCCAAGAAAGTGAAGAACATCTGAATTAACTTTTTTTTTTGTACTAAAGTTTGGCCAAATGGGTGATACCAGAGCCGTAAAAAAAAAATTAAAAAAAAAATAGGTGTGTAACTAGAAGTGGAAAAAACGGCTTAAAATTTTAAAACGTTTAAACGTTGTACTTATTTCAATAAGCGCGCTTGTAAAAAAGCTTTTCGTTTAAACGCTTATTGTTTATTGCGTATAATTATGTTTGGAAAAACGTTTAAGTACAACGTATGCACCGTTCTATTGCTAATGACAAAAACACTATAGGGATAGCTTTATACTATTTAAACGAAAAAACTGCTCTCATATCAATCAATTGAAATATTTTTAGTGATGGAAATATTAATATTCTTATTTTATTACTTAATAAACAATGTTTCTACAAATATTGCATCACGCGACTTAATTGACCAAGTTCCTTTCAAAAAAGTCCCACATTACATTATTACCACCTCTCGACACTAAAACTATCAAATTATATATTTATAAACTTTATTTAATCGCACTTTATACACACACGCATAACAAACGTAAATACAATGCTTATTTATACACGTATTTAAAAAAATAAAACGAAAGCGTACGTAAAAGCAGCCAGCCACAACACAACAAACGCGTACTTATCTCTCGACAGTGAAAAGCTTACTACTTTTTTAAACGAAAAGCGTGGTAAGCCATCCAATTTTGGGATGCGTTTTGGTCGCTTTATAACTCCAGCACGCAGTATAATGCCATCTAGCGGCGAACGTTCTATTTCCGATGCATGTATACAGACAGAGCATGCTTTCAAAGTAGGTAATTTTATTGCGGGAGTACAGATGGCGGGACTAATGTATGTCGGTAAAAAGCAAAGCGTAAGTAAAAGCGTAATGTTTTGATTAGAAAAAGTCTGCTTTTGTACTTTTGTTCAAAAGCAAACTTTTTTAAGTGCTTTTCGTTTAAACGCTCACCTCTATGTGTAACCAAAGAGAATAGTAATACTACGCGAATGTGTAACCTTCCTTCCTTTCACAAAATAGTATCTTTTATTTTCTACAGCTATGCTCAGGTTCTTGATTTTACATGTGATTTAAATATTGGCTTGCTAACTGGACTAAGTTTTCTCGTAATTTGAACGTACGAAGTAACCAGACCCAAGAATTGAACAACAAAATGTTATACTTTCAGGTTACACTCGCACTCCTGATACAACTTCTCATTTTTTTTAATTTGGAATGTCGAAGGGTACCATTATATTTAAGAAAGAAGATCCTCGGGTATTGTAAAATATTCGTAAAGTAATGCCAGAGTCTGTGAAAATCACATGAGTCAATATGATTTTGCATTTTTACGGTAATATAAGTTCACTGTATTGTTTACACCAAATAATTCATGCTTGACTTACTAACAATAAAATCAAAGAACAGAAACTAATTGAATTTGAAAATATAGAAAATTCCACTGATATAGTATGTAAATACTGGACAGGTTTAACAGTCACACAATTTGTTTTATTGTTCTCTTGCTTAACTCAATTAGGTGAGGTTTGTTCAAAGCCTAAAAAGGCCTTAGGTTTATATTAAGTCAGACTATGGGCTAAGGAATCCCTTTGCAGAATTGCTTCTCGGGTATGCATTTCAAAAACTCATGTTTACTTATATAAAAAAGTGTTATTGCTTCAAAAATCAATATGCACCTTTACATTTAGGTATAGCCCATATAAGCAGGGAAAACCTGTCCAGTAGAAATCTAACTATACGTTATACTCTTTGGGTCTGATTCAAACAATTCCATTGTTTTATTAGAGGTTACTAAAATTTTACTTACAAAAGTCCTCTAATTACCTATTTCAAAAGAAATCTTATAACTTACACTGCTAGCTGCAGTAAGCGACCAACCGACCTGGTGGTAAATCTATTTTAAATAGGGCATTAGAAGCCATCTTTGTACATATTGATGCTTAAATTCCACACTTGAATATGTTCCCCAGAATGAAAATATTCAATTTAATTTTAATCAGTCTTGGAACATATTAAATTAAGCTTGTAAAATATTTTGGGGAACATATTCAAGAAAATGATCCATCACATGAGACCAAGGACCGAAACCACTTTCCATATAAGGGGTTTTTGATTGGGTAATTTATAGACTTGTTTTCACAAACCCTATCAATACGGTAAGCATTTCATCGACTTACTGCACCGAAAGGCTAACCAAAATAATACAGTTAATTAGGGTAAGCACTTACCGCATCCGAAAACCCCATTGAGGCTAACCCTATCAATAGGGTTTTAACGCGCACAAGCAATTCAAGTTTTTACGTCAAATGCATTAGACTTATTGTTGCATAACCGTTTACGTGTGTAGTTCTCGACAGCCGCAAAATATCGCCCCATCAAATAATAAGGAATAATAAGTTATTCGCACTAAAGTTAATTTTCGTGTGACTCGTCAATCAGTTTACGTTAAGATGTCGCCAAGCTGCGCGCCAGTCGCGGTGCAGCTTGTTTGTTTTTACAAACTTGTATTTAGCCTGCACTGTATGTATGTGTATTTGTATGTATGTTTGTATGTTCGGGTAATTTTTTTTTATAAAATCATTTCCGTCCTTAACCAAATACACGAATAGACAGCTTTTGTTGCGTATTAAATGCTTGTGAATAGCAAAATTTGTGACAAAATTTGTAACTTTTTACAACAAAGTTCCACATAGTGTCAGTTACACTTGCCTTTTTATAAGTTTAAAGCGCATGTAAAAAAGACTCTAATGAGTAAAGGATAATAAAAAGTCAACGATTATTTAAATGATGCCAATGCCTGGTGTTTAATATGAAGTTATTATTTTATTCGTTATAATGTCAATAATCGTGTTGTTGTTATAGCTATTGATGTTAACAGATATTGTTGTCAGAAAAGAACTGACACTGATTTTGAATTATATAGACTAAGTTATCATATGTTTGGTAACAACATACCTAATTTTTTGTATTATGGTTAGTGTATAAGTCTATAACTTATTTTTTTGACATTTTAAGTGTATGTAAGCATACCGATTGTATTTTTTTAACTTTCAATGACTATGTAACGAAACCAAAATTGTAAATGGCGATTTAAAAGAGGAGATAAAAAAATTTGACCTTTCGAGTTTCTTGCCTGTTCTTCTCGAGAAGGCTCTCCCAATTTCAGAACAGGTGTAGATTCAACTTTTTTTTTAATTGCTACTTGTATTTGCAGAGTATATTCAGGATGTATGCACATACAAGGTTAAATATGTTTTCTTTAAATTGGAATGTTTTGCTTTGTTTTGACGTCAATAAGTGCCTGTAAAGGCCTAGGTTGAATAAAGATTTTTGAATTTGAATTAGTGCGTGTTGTCATTCTTAAGGACTTATTCGTCAACTGGCGAGTGCGAAACTCGCGAGCGCGCGCCAGTTGGCACCTTCCGATTTTATTTTATTTTTTTTGTCGTCAACTCGCACGCTCATGTAAAGTACAGTCAAATAAAAAAAGATTGAAACCAAAAACTATAAAAACTAGCTATTGCCCGCAGCTTTACCTGGGTTTGGAAGGTTGGTAACTGAGTCTTTGTGTTTTGTTTTCTGGGTTGGAATTGAATTTTAAGATATGTACAATCGTATTTGGTTTTCATTTTCGAACCAAAACGTTGCTCTGCCCAGATTAGCATGCTTAAGCGTGCTTTGGTTTTTATAATAAAAATTAAGCCTTTAATACTGCCGCCTGTAGAGAAAATATGGAAATAAAACAGTTAATATTTAACTATGAACGTAGGGTCTCTAAGGCCCCTTGTCTACAAATATAAGGACAAACATATTTTTATTTCCTTCTACTTTTAATCAATTTTTCTTTAAAAATGTTCAATATAATCAGATGTGCAGCCAGCAGTGCGCCAGAAAATATCGATAAAGCAATTGTATTACGATTGCTTTTGTTAAATAGGTGTCATTTTTCTATTTTTTTACCTACGAGCTTTCTTTTATGTTTAATTTACTTATTAGAATTCATAATTGAGGAAAAAGTAGTTTTTCTTGTTAGATGAGACTTATTCCTATAATTATTATCACATAAGTTCTTTATTTCGTTATACTAAGTAAAATTTATTAACATTTTATTTAATTTGTATTGGTTTAGTTTGATTTGAACCTATTTATTACGATTAAGACATAAATTTTAGCCTAATATCTAAAAAAACGTGTAAACTGCGCGTAACGAAGAACAGGGGCCTCAGTGACCCCGTCCATAGAAGTGTAAGGAAAAAATGACGTCCAAAATTAAAGGCGCAACAGTGAAAAATATTTGAATGTGGAAGTTTTTAGTGATATTAATGTATTGTAGGGGTAAATTGATGATTTTACTTAGTTAAAATAAGTATTATACTTACGTCTTCTAATGTGAAACGTATACTTAACTTTAAAACTTAACAAAAACTAAAATTTTCACATAAAATATCGAGAAGAAATTGCACTCGTGTCAGCGATATCAATGGCGGGTGCTACCTGGCTAAATGCAATTGTTCAAAATCAAAATAAATCAAAATCATTTATTCATTCACAATAGAAAATGGTAGGTATAGTTGCAGATGGTCAGTGTCCCCGGATAAGGTGCACAAACGAAAATGGGTGAAACTAGACTACAATTGATCGATAAAAAAATTTTTTTTAGAAAAAAAATTGTATTTATTATTTATTTTTTTATTCTCTTTTAAGAACTTTTGTGTTTGTAAAATTGTAACATTGTAACCACTGCGTGGATTTTGTTCAAATAAAAACAATTAACACGGTATGGTAAATAAAAAAAAGTCAATAAAAGCAGTCAATAGGGAGAAAAACATTTTTTTTTTACTAATTTTGAACATAAAAGTGTTAAATTTTGAGTAAATGTTTATTTTTACCAAATAATGCCCCCTATAACAAATTCTTTTTGTTACCTCTTATTAATCCAGATCTTATAACCTTTCCAACAAAAAAACAACATTCTGTCTCTAATACATGTTTAGCTACGAGGCTTTAATTGAGGGGCCTGCTAACGCGCCGTCCCCTGGCGCCCGCGCCGCTGCATTTTTGTCAACCGCTGAGATATCTTTTCTTAAATTGGAATTTAGCTAAACACATTTAAGCATTTTTTAAACTTAAGCTAAGCTTTTTCATTGTAAAATTGATTAAAACAAGAAAAACAAATCACAATAAGTATTTATTACAAAAAATCTAAAAAAAACATTTTTTATTAACTGCATTATTTGGTAAAAATAAACATTTACTCTAAATTTACTGAAGGGAGACTCTGTGCCAGGGTCGTCTGCTTAGGTACCTCTGTCCTTACCTATTTCTGCCGCAAACAGCAGTGCTTGCATTGCTGTGTTCCGGTTTGAAGGGTAAGATATGGCAGTGAAATTATTGGGTACTGTGACTTTACATCTTGTGTCACAAGTTGGCAACGTACACTGTGGTTCTTGTGGAGGTTGCAGTTTTGCTGCGAATCTCACAAGAGCCACATGTATTATAGGTGACTGTTACCACTTACCATCAGGTGGGCAGTTTGCTTGTTTGCCAACTTTATGCAATAAAAAAAATTAACACTTTTATGTTCAAAATTAGTGAAAAAAAATGTTTTTCTCCCTATTGACTGCTTTTATGTACTTTTTTTATTTACCATACAGTCCCCGTTTTCCATTTAAGCGTCACCATTTTGTCACGCTAACATCAAATGCTAACCACGTTTTGCGTTTCTTATAAGAAATGTTAAAATTTTTAACCGCGCTATGTTTCACAAAGGAAACCTAACCTAAAAATCAAGATATTGTTTAAATGGAACGCATTACGTCAAAATATGATGCTAGCCCTGCTAGCGTCAAAAGCTAATGAAACGCGATGATGCTAAAAATGTTGAAAATGCTGCGAATCTGCGCTCAAATGGAACGCGCCTATAGTTAATCTTTTGGCATCATTATTGTTTTTATTTGAATAAAATCCACGCAGTGGTTACAATGTTACAATTTTACAAACACAAAAGGTCTTAAAAAGAGAATAACAAAATCAACATTAAATACAATTTAATTTTAAAATTTTTCTTCTCTTTTTTTATCGATAAATTGTAGTCTAGTTTCACCCATTTTCGTTTGTGCACCTTATCCGGGGACACACTTCAACAACAGTTAATTATGAATTTTGTAGAATTTGGTCGAACACCAGGGTCAAGTCTATTTATATATCTTGTATATTTATTTGGAAATAATTCTTTAGTACTTTTAAAGATACTTCTATTTTATTTTACAAATTTTGCAATTTCAAATATACACGGTGTTTCATAATAACCAATAAATATTTTATCGTTATCTAAAACTAATTAATAAATAGTTTATCCCGTAATGTTATTCAACCCAAAATTTTCATGTATATCATAATATCATCATCATGTCTATGATTTACATGAAAATTTTGGGTTGAATGACATTACGGGTAAACACAGTTAATTAATTAGTTTTAGATAACGATAAAATATTTATTGGTTATTATGAAACACCGTGTATAGGAAGGGGTAGTAAATTAAGTTTCTTAAAAAGTATTCATAGTGAAATTCACTCACATTGATTAGTTTTAGACAGTTAATATAATAGGTAATAAACCAAATTCTTGAGTCATTGTGATATTGTTGATAATTATTAAGGAAATAAGCAGTTTTTTGCCATGTTGATTTATATATTTATCTCAAAACTATGTTTTGTTTTATTTTAAACTTACATCGTATAAAGTATCTTAAACATTAAAAAAGGTACCTACTTTAAATTTACTTAAACATTTTTGTAGCTGACTGTACATAAATATGTCAGATTCCACCATCGAGCGAGTTGACGACTAAAAAATTAGGTAAAATCGGAAGGTGCCAACTGGCGAGCGCTCGCGAGTTTTGCGACCAGTTGACGAATAAGTAAGTTATTAGGAATTTGCTGCAGTAACATAGGATTTCCCAGATCTCGAAATCGGCTGAACGCAGAAGTTTGAAAAAAAAAACGGTAATAGACCTTAATTTCTTCAAATTAGTTCAAGCATTAGTTTTTGATTTGCTTGATGAATAACTATGTAATGGCAAATGTTGCTATTCACAAACATTCAATACGCAACAAGAGCTGTCTATTCGTTATTTTAATGCCCTAAAAAGAGGAAAAACATTAATTTATTACATGATACATTTTTTTATTAAAATATAAAAGCTTGCCGCAATATTTTTTTAATAAAACAAATATTTTTCTTAGAGTTACCAATATCAAGATCAACTTAAATAGGTAAGTATTGTATTATTCTTTATCTACAATCTCGCGACAAGATTAATAGCTGTATTATAGATTCCATGTTTATAATAATTTAACATAAAACTTGAAAACAGATATCAGCGTCAATCTAATAAATAAGAAAACACTGCCGTCCGCCGCCCTCACCGTCGGCGTCGGTCGAATCAATCAATGTTAGTAAAAATCGCGAAAATGTGCGGAAACAAGATAGGAGACAATAGGGTAACCTTATTAGTTGGTAAGCACTTAAAATTAAAGGGTAAGCTTATTCAAAAAAGTTTCCGCAAGGAAAGACTAACCCTATCAATGGGGTAACCCTATCGTTCGGTAACCTTTTTATAGGGTTTCCCTAACAATCGGGTTAATCAAATAAAGGGGTTTTCCGGTCCTTGCATGAGACTGCTGATAAGAGGAAAAATCAAATGAAATCCATGAATTTAGGATGGGCTCCGCACTCTGCGCACTGGCTCAATTTTGAAATGACGTACTAATGAGGGAAGATGTTGAAATTGAATAAATAAAAATTACATAATTTCTGGGTTTTATTTCATACCTGCAACCAGTTTCTATATTACAACTCTTTCACATAGTTTCCACTATTATAATTATTCATCACTTCCATTGACGTATTACGTCAATTATCACTTCATATTACATATTTAGTACCCATGATAAAATCGTGGGTATGTAGTCATATAGAAGTAAATATTTACACTTTGAATTAGCATTATAGTAATCTTAGAGAATTTTGCACTTAGTTCATTATAATGACTTCATTAATTAGCATTTGTTTTGTAAAAAATCTTATGTTATTGAAATAGTAAAACTGTAGCATTCTTAAGAACAGACCAGTATATTTTATTTATGTTGATATTTCATTACTGTGAGGTAGGTGCTTATCCTAAGAGTAGGCAGAGTAAAACAGGTATCACACACTAGACCTAGACACTACAGCCAGGGGCTCATCCTAACAAATGCTGCACAAACACACTGTTACAAAGTAATAGAAGTCATCTGCCACCAACCAATGCATTTATTGTGCTAGATTTCATTTTAATAGCATGGACCTATTGATTACATGTATCATTTTTTTGGTCAGAGTCAGAGATGCTTGTTTGTTACCAGCAGTGACCTGCAATGCTGCTAATTTGCAATCCAATTCAATATGTGGTCACCTGGGAACCTGGAAGGAAAAATCTATAACGTCTGCGCTGCCTTTAATTTGACAGTCATTGCGGCAACAACACAAGATTGTGCACTTCTTAATAAAAAGTATTGTGATGTGATTGATTGCTTAGATTATAAGCGAGGACGATGATCAAAAATCACAAAATTAGACGAGGCTTTTTTTTTTTTAATTTTGTTTATCCCATTTGGGAAAGGCAAAGGCGTCAACCATACAGCCTAGTCTGTATGCAATAAACTATTGTTATTCATTCTTCTTTTGAATTCACAAATCGCCAAACGTAGAGGTTACATATTCATAAATTGCTTCAAAGCATTTTTCAATGGAAAGAAGTTTTTGTAAAGAGCGCGGTAGATCTTGCTGGTGTTTCATTATTTTTGAAATTTCTTCTAATAAAATGTTTCTTTGCAGGGCAAAAATTGGACATTCGTAAAAAAGGTGATGCAGAGATTGAGGTAAGGTGGTGTTGCACCAGTTGCACGATGGGGAAGAAGTCATGCCGAGCCGGTACAAATGGTCATTGAATCGACCGTGCCCAATTCGCAAACGGCAAATAATAGTAAAAAATCTTCTGTTTATGTAATTGTGTCTATTGAACCAGGGTTGTTTTATTTTATTATTTATTTCTCGATACCACTTCCCTTTTATGAGCAAAGTACTATTCCAGTGTTCTTCCCATAGCTTCAATATTTCTTTCTTGATTAGAGCTGTACAATCAGTATATGAAATTGGTATGTTTTTTATAGGTACGTCTAGAGTGTTCATAGTTTTGGCCAGTTTATCTACTTCCTCGTTTCCATATACACCGATATGAGCTGGAGTCCAAAATAATATAATGTCTATTTGATAATTTATTTTTAAATGATGTATCTGATCTCGGATATTATATATTAAATGATTTGTGACTGATGAAAAGGAAGGATTTCTCAAAGCCACTCATGCTGTCAGTAATAATAATCCATTTTTTGTATTGGCTGAACTGTTGAATGTAGTTAAGAGCTACAATTATAGCATTCGCCTCAGCAGAAAATATGCTGGCATTTTGGCACATTTTAAAACTATGTCCAGTTTTACTACCTGTATCATACATAGCTACTGCAACACTTACATTCGTCTTTGAACCATCTGTATAAACTGATCGATAGTCATTATAAGCCTGTAGACTTTCGTAAACATCATATTTATCTTTAAAATCTTTATGTAGGACAATATGAATGTCACAGAATTTACTAGCATATGAGCCACTATAACAATGTAAAGTAGTACTACAAAATATATTACATTGTTCTTTTAAACTTATAAAATGTGAGAAATTCTTTGAAAGAAAAGTGTTAGTGGAACATACATTTAATTTATTTAAAAGATCGTTATTCGAACGTGATAAGAGTTTAAAAAGAAATTTAAGTTTTAAAAATTCAAAGCGAATAACCATTGGTGGTAAATGACATTCGACCTGCATAGAATTTATTGGGGAAGTGTTCATAGCACCTAGTATTAATCGTAAGTTCTTATTCTGTATTTTATCAATAACATCTATGTATTTTGGATCGGAAGCGTAACAAAAGAAAGCATACTCAAAATGACTTCTGACCAAAGCTTTATAAAGCATTAACACAATTTTAGGATCAGCACCCCATTTCAATCCAGTAACGGACCTAATTACATTAGTGGCTTTTAAAGCTCTGCTCACCAAGCAATCAACATATAAATCCCACGTAAGATTTTCGTGAAAAATAACACCCAAGAATTTAACTGAATTATCAATAGGCAAAGTATGATTGCTGTATGTAATATTAATTAGAGGTAGAGAACTGTATTTTGGGCAAAATATTACAACTTTACTTTTTAAAAGGCTAACATTTAAATCAAGTTCTGAGAAGTAATCTGCCAGCTTCACTAGATTATTATTTAATGTTAATTGAATATCTAATACATTAGTACCTTTACAATAAATGACAAGGTCATCAGCAAACTGAAGATTGTTGACTAAATTATTATTAAGAATGGAATTTAGTTTTCTTATATACAAAATATACAGAATAGGACTCAAGATGCCTCCTTGACATACACCTTTGCTCGAAAATCTAGGGCCTAAAAATTTATTATCTATTTTGACATACACTTTTCTATCCGTGAGAAAAGCATATATCCAATAAGCAATTTTTACAGGTAAGAAAGATAATAGAGATTCAAACAAAATACCATGATTAACGTTATTAAATGCACCTTCTATATCAAAAAACACTGCTATTGTATACTCCATATTCTTTTGAGCTGTAGTGACGTCCAAAAAAAAATGTGCTAAGCTTTCTTGAGCCGAAAGTCCTCGCCTAAACCCAAACTGGTTTAAAGGTAAAATTGAGTTCTTTTCTATGAAGAATTCCAATCTTTGTTTGATTAGCTGTTCAAATAATTTACCAGCACAAGACGTTAAAGCGATAGGACGATAAGAATCGGGATGAGATGCAATTTTTCCAGGTTTTAAAATAGGAACCAAGCAGTCCATTTTCCAATTAGGAGGAATTGTGCAATCTTGCCATAAAATATTATAAATTTGTAAAAGCTTATAAAGATTGTCAGTGTTAAGTAGCTGAAACATCTTGTACGATAAACTATCTAATCCACAAGCAGTGTTTTTTCTAGATTTCAGAGCTGCAGTTAATTCGTCAAAAGAAAATGGATCAGTGAGGAATGACTGATTATCTGGTAAACTATTGTCCTTCACAATTGGCCTGTTATTTTGCACAAAGTCAGGCGTGTATTTACGTAAAAAATCACTGACCCACGAAAAATCACTATTTTGCTTTTTATATGTTTTATGTGTAAGTTTTCTCATGTTACCCCATACTACTGAAACTGGTGTCAATCGATTTAATGTTGTACAGAATTCTATCCAACTACTTAGTCTTTCTCTCTTAATGGTAAGTTTTTTAGCAGCTTGTAATCTTTTGAAATTAATATATTTTTCTTGAGAAGGATTATTCTTAAAATCAAGATAGGCTTGCTTGCTTTCCTGGACAGCTTTAGCGCAATTACTATTCCACCAAGGAACTGTTCGATATTTTGATTTTAAGTATTGAGTAGCAATGTTACGTGATTCGGACCGAGAGGTACGAGAGGGAATTGACTTTTGTGCAGCTGTCAAAATGATTTGACAAAAAGAGTTGTATGAATCTATTGGATTACTAATAGGGTTACATTGAAAATTATCTAAATCCTTATTAACAATTGAAGAATACAACTTCCAATCAACTAATCTATGATTAATGCGATTGTTAAAATCATTTTCATCCTGAAAATTGTTTTGAGAGTTAAAACATTGTGAACTACTATTGAATGTAATCTTAGTAAATGTTGGCAAATGATAACTGCCCAATGGATCGTCGTGTACTGACCATTCGCAGCGAAGAGCTAATGAAGGAGATACCATAGTCAAGTCCAAACCATTGGGTCTCCAAGAATGAGAACCGACAGTTGTGACCTGACCATCATTCAACAGGACTAAATTGCATTCATCTAAACACTCAAGAATATCCTTACCTCTGGAATCCGATAACGGACATCCCCAAATTGAGTGATGAGCATTGAAGTCACCAGCTATAATCGTCGGCCTATGGAGAGAATTCAAGAAATGTTTAAACTTATTTTTAGAGAAACTGGGAATACAATTTGTTGGACAATATATACTGGCTATTGAAATAGTGTTCTGATTTAGTTCTAAATGTATTACAATTGTTTGAAGAGAGTTGTCAAAATAAGATGTTACTTTTTGATATTTTAGTGATGTATGGATTAAAATAGCAACACCATTATGCTTGTTGCCACAGTCATTACGTTCAATATGATAACCTTTGATTTTAAACTGCTTCTGAGGCTTTAGCCATGTTTCACATATAATTGCGATATGAATAAAATGGTCATAAAGAAATTTCGTAAAAATAAGTTGATTGCTTAATAAGCTTTGAGCATTCCACTGTACGATATTCAATTGATTGGGGGTGAATTGTGGGGATTTGATTGCTTACCAAAAGTATTTTTTAAGACCTCTAAAACACTTTTAGAATTTATAGAAGTATTTTGAGTATTATGCAAAGAAACACATTTAGTTATGGTTTCAACTAATAATGAGAGACACTTGCTGTCAGTATTGAGCAGTGTAAACAAATCTACATTATTTTTTGTCTTACTTTCTAATTTGGGAATATTTAAAGGATTTGTAATATCTGCATAAGAAGCAGGCTTATAATTATTTCTATTTTCAATGATTTTCTGTTTTTTAACTGGGCATATTGGAGACACACTAGTATGATTGCCATCACAATGAATGCAAGTAGCTTTTTCGATAGAAACTGTACAAGTCTTATAGTTATGATTTTCTTTACATATACTACATTTTTCAGAATTTTTACAATATTTTGCCAAATGTCCGTATCTCAAACATTTGTAACATTGCTTAACTGGTGGTATATATTGAGACACATCATGTCTCCAACCACCAATATCTATATGATTTGGCAAAATGGAAGTGGCAAATGTCACTATTACTGTAGTTGTAGGTTGTAATATAAAACCCTCAGTCACATTTATTTTTTTCATTATTCTTTTTATTGTTATTATTTTTTTTGTACTTGTTATCATAGTAAATATTCTCTTGTTTTATATAATGGTAGGTACATTTCTTATAACTCCGGACACCTCAGTTGTAGCAGCAGGAATACTGGCTTTGAATTTGTATTCTTTCAAGAAGGTATTATTATTTAAAAAGGCATTCGCCAAGTCTGGTTTTTCAAAATAAATACCTATCTTAAACTTATTGATATTTCTTAAAAATTTGACGCCTTTGTTAAAGCGCTTTAAACAAGTTGACAAAGAAAGAAGATCTCTTGTTCCAATTGGTTTCTGGATGTCTGATGACTCAACAAAAACCACAAATTCAGTGCCGCTAATTTCTTCCGGATATCTGCGTATATAGTCAGTAACATAATAAGGCTTGTACCTATCTGCATTGCTTATTTCTTCATCACTGTCCGAAGAGGACATATCCGTTTCTACCAACCTTACCTCATCTGTCTCCCTATCTGCATCACCAGACTCCGGTTCATCCTCCTTTTTTTTTCTTTTTCTCGAACTCCGCTTCCCCATATCTGCTTATAATATTATTTAATGCCTATATGTTATATACCTCTTTTGTTTGTGTTTTATTAAGTAACTGACTACAATTAAAAAATTACAAATAAAATATTTTAAAGAGCCCGCCTTTACTATGTGAAGTTCCCGCGCTTTTTTTTCTAGACGAGGCTTTTTTTTGACGCTGTCACTTCTGCAAGAGAAGGCAAAGGGAGCTAAGTTCATACAGCCATGTTTTTCGTAAATCTTGATAAAACATTAAAAATGTAATTTATGTGAATTTTAGTCAGAAAGTCACTCACTATCACATCGTTTGTGCGCTTTTGTTACTTATTTATTCGTTTGTGACACGTTTCAGTAACTTGTCATTGGTTTCCATACAAAAATCGCTTTGTTTTACATACTATGAAAGTCAATCAGAAAATTGTTTTTTGAATTTGCAGGCCTAAAAAAACCAAAATTTTATTCTAAACCCTAGATTTTTGAGTACTCTTTACAATAATACCTGAAACATGTTGGTTAATAAATAATTATATTCTTAGCCCAAAAGAGGACATGTCCTTTGTTACGTAGGTTACCCTGTTTGTGAGAACTGTGTGGAATAGATTTCTAATGAACCACGTACCTGTAATTCTGAAGGCAAATAAAAAAAAAAATTTATTTATTTATGTTATCAAAACAAACCAATTTTTTCTACTAGTTTTATTTTAATGTTTACTTGCTTTGATATACGGAGTGGGTGGAAAGGACAACAACTTTTAACATGAAACAATGAATTCGTTATAAACTTTATGGATGCTTTATACAAAAATTATTCTTTTCAGCATATACATCTAACAAACAAAACCTCGTAAAACTTACTTTACATGCAATTATTCAAATCATTTTTTTTAAAGAAAGTTGTACGCGACTGTACATTACTTCATATAGATAGACAAGGAGACCAGATGCCAAATGTTGCTTAAATAATACATTTAAAAAATATCAATCACTCATCGAGGTTTTATATAAATTTAAATATTAACGGTTACTGTTACATCACTGAATTTAATTAACTATTTTACATTAACTTCTTATTGTAAATAAGTACATAAAACATAAAAAATAACGAAACCTCGCACATTTGGGACTCCAGGCTCCTAGACTATTTACCCAAATAAAGAATTCTTTCGTTCTTTGGATTGAGGCGTCGACAAACTCTGAATCTTTGAAGAATGTATCGACAAACTACCACCTATCTTTGTCAGTAAGCAGATTTTTGCTAGGTCGTTTCGTTTTCGAGATCCAGGTGGCCCGGCTGGGGTAACGTTTCTCCAGCCGGGCCACACATATCTCGGAAATGCGCATGTCTCAAACTGTGTAATTTGTTCGACAAACTCCGACAAACTACCGCTTCACTATTCCGGCAAACAGTTTTTCTCTAAGTCGCTTTGTTTTCGAGATCCAGCTAGCTCAGTTGCAGCAACTTTGCTGCAGGTGAGCTCTGAAATGGTGGATCGACAAACTCTGAAACTTGTCCGACAAACTCTGACAAACTGCCGCCTATCTATATCAGCAAACATATTTTCACGAGGTCGTTTCGTTTTCGAGATGTGTGGCCCGGCTGGGGTAACGTATCCCCAGCCGGGCCACACAGATCTCTGAAACGCGCAGGCGACAAACTCTGAAACTTGCCGACAAACTCTAGACATTATAGCAACCTACTCAAACAATCTATTTTTCACACTTTTTTTTGTGGCCCGGCTGGGGTCAGGCTCACAGGTTCCCCAGTTTAGCAATAATTTCTATTATTTATTGTTGATTTGTTACTGTGCCAAACCCTTATGGCGGAACAATCCCACACTGGGACTGTTCTTATTCTGATTGCCCTATACCATGGTATATCAATCTGAAATGGTGGCATAAGCCTTGTTCTTATTATTAGAGGGCCGGTACACATAAGCTTGTTGTAGGTCAGCAACTAGATCACCTGTACATCGTTCTTACAGATATCTAAAGCTACCTAAAGCGTTGCCCCATCCCATGGCCAAGCTTACGTGTCATGCGAATCGTTCTTGCATGTTATTTAATGATTAAACGAACTTACCTGTACATGAACTGCGATCATAAATACGAAGGCTTCGTCCGAAGGGATTAGCAAGTAATACTCGTAGTACCGCCTAGTGGTACGCCAGTCACGCACTATATTTGAGGGTATAAATACAATTAAAAATGAATCTCACGTCAACAAGGTGGTGGACGACCTATCCGCTCGCTTCATTTAGTTTAGAGAAGTCGCATCCGGAATATTTCACACAAAAAAGGGGACTTGTAGTTGGGAGGGAGGGTTGCTAATCCCTTCGGACGACGATTATTCCCGGTGTCCACCCTCTGCTTGTCCCCCGCGGGTGGACAGAGACACAAATGTTTTAAAAACCTCTCGGTTTTTAATTTTAAATTATTTCCGCTGGCCACCCCGGGTGGAAAAAGACACGACGAAGCCACTGCTTAAATAAACATTCTCGATGTCCACCCTGTAAATAATTATCACAAAATTAATTATGTAGGTAGTTTAATCATATTATCAACATCTACTTTTACAATTTTTACAAATAATTATCACAGTAATAATTATAGTCACAGAAAATATCTTTACATCGTCATCCTTTCTAAAAATAATAAAATAATTCTTTCTAATATGATTAAACTACCTACATAATTAATTTTGTGATAATTATTTACACCCAATTCCAGCAAGGGTGGACATCGAGAATGTTTATTTAAGCAGTGGCTTTGTCCACCGGTGGTGGACATCGAGAGTAGTAATATGAAATTCGTGTCTTTGTCCACCCGGGGTGGCCAGCGGAAATAATTTAAAATTAATTAGGTTTTTAAAACATTTGTGTCTCTGTCCACCCGCGGGGGACAAGCAGGGGGTGGACACCGGGAATAATCCGATGTAGCGGCGTGCCTTGTGCTGTGCGCGGTAAATATGTTTTTAATACAGTTGCTCAAAAAGTAGTATATTGCAGGGCTGTTTAGCGTGCGGGACTCAGAACAATCACTACAGCATAGAAGGAAGATTAAAACAAGAATTAATTGTGTGCTATTTGTCTCTTTCTAACATACGGCACAAAACTGTGTAAATGTAAGAGATGAGTAATATTTGTCTTTTGGCATATCACAAGGTGGTCAGTATATGAATTGATTGAATAGTCATTTTGGTTAAAAATTGAAATTGGTTAAAAATATATAACACGGCTAAATTCTATAGTACCTTGTATCGAAGATAGACCATCCGAGTTTGAACTATTTGAATTGTTCGTATAATATTTGTTTGTGCGTCCCGTGGCTAGTAATATTTTGATGATATTTTATTAATATTTAAGTGATTACAAAGCAAGAATTCTTTAGGTATTTACAAATAGTGTGTGTTTGTGCACTCCGTAACACAATGTTTTGTGTAGTTTGGGGCTGCAAGTCTCATTCGTCGCGAAAGGAAAATAATCAAAATTTATTGACCTTAAATTGGCATGTTTTCTCATATTGTTACTTGAATGTGAGCTAATAAGGACACTTATATACATATGAAATATCGCTGAATCATTTTGTAGAAAAACAATACGCAATATTAACTTCACTTTTATGTTTTAGCGATTTTTAGAAAATTACTTTGAGGTTTTCTTGATCATGCGTAGTGTTGTAAAATTTTGTCGATATTTTTATTTTACAGATTTCCTAAAGACAATGTATAAAAAACATATGGATAAAGTGTATTGTCAGACGAAATTGGAGTCCAAGAAAGCATAGTCAAATTTGCTTCAGATATTTTCCATCAGATTAATTTTGTATGTACTTAGTAGTAAAACTATGAAATGGAGACGTCATGACGTAAGTCAAGTTATTTAATGAAAGGAAATCTTTAAACTAAAATATTATTTATGAAAATAAAAACGTATTTAATTTCTTAACTATTTCTTTAAGGAATCCTTGACACGGATGCCAAGAACAACCAGTTCAGATGATTTTTGAAGAGTCAAAAAGGTAAAATATCAAAACGCCGCCTTCGGAAAATTTACATTCTAACTAAGCCCGGCCGCACATCAAGCGTAATAAATCTATCGAAAAATGTCTTAACAATAAATTATGGTCAAATGTTAATGTTTTTAGTTTAATTTCCAAGCATATGTACAGTAAGCTCCTTATCAAGCTATACTGTTTGACCTTTGGACCGTTCTTATGTCGCTCGTAATAGCGGCGGTTTTCGTAGCGTAAATGTATAGCTTGAATGGGAGCTTACTGTACAAATAGTAGTTTTAGCATTCACGAATTTATCCAATGTTCAAAATCCATGAGGGTTAAATTTTCGGGTAAGTAAATTAAATATGAGATTAACCTCAAGTACCTCTAAGCGATGCGATAAAAAATGAATTAAATCTAAGCGATGAAATAAAAGCAGTGTGTCTTCGATTTCCTTCCCATAGACTTTGTGAATCTCTGCAATAGAAAAATTCCAACATTTTAGATAACGGGAAATACCCGTCACTTAAATAGTCCAAATTTTAGGGTTCCGTACCTCAAAAGAAACACTGAACCATTATAGGATCACTTTATTGTCCGTTTGTCTGTCAATACTATCTTGGAAACGCGTGAAGGTATCGAGTTGAAATTAAAACCATATAATTACTCAGTTCTACACTAACAAGTTCTAGTCCCTTGAAGTTGTGAAAAAATCAAACTAACAAAAAAAGGTACGGCCGTTTATGTCGCCAAAAACGTATATTTCGACATTCTCACGGGCATCAAAATGTATAGGAAAATTTGTGAAGTTATATAGGTAGTTTTCCAATTACAGAGCATAATGCAACTCAGTGGCGCACAATGGCGAATTATGCTGATGCTTAATTGGAACGTGAATTAGTTTTCAAATGCACCAGCAGAGTGCGCTAAGTTCAGTGTTGAAAAAAGAAATATTCATAGAATTAGCAATAACCTCATTAATGTGTAAATAATGTGGTATACATAATAATTGGTTGAAAACTATTTACGGTTATTTTAAGTAATTTGGATTTTGATTATTTCATTAACATTTTTTTGTTTTGAGTAATTTTTGTACCTTCATCCATACTTATATTTTTTTTAACACAGTTTGAATTAACTTTGATTATTTCAAAAAAACTACAATGAAACGAAAGCTTTAAAAATTTTTCAACAAAAAATAATATTACTAACGATTATATATAAATAAAACATTTCGATCAATGCCAACTTAAAGAAAAAACACTTGTTAATTTTCTGTCACTGAGTTGGTATCGATTGCACGCATCACACGAAAACATTACTTTTGAGAGTGCTCGATTGTGCGAAGTGTTGCTGTAGTTGAAACATTCAACGTTAAGCATTATGCCGCATAATGCGCTCTAGTGCTGTAATTGGAAAACTACCTTAGTCTTACACTACAAGTCAGAGAAAATCTCAAACTCCACATTTGTAATTAAATCATAAAAAATTTAGTCTCTATTTAAAGTGTAACCTACAATTTTATACGGGACCCTCGGTGGGCGAGTCCGACTCGCACTTCCCGCTTTTAGTCTCATGAACGGCCAGCCTGACGCCCTGACCATACCAAAGAGACAGCAGCTATTAGCTGGATAAGTTACATAAGAATATCTACCCTTAATTATTTATGTTATATTTCCATTGATTTACTACCAAACGTAGATAGAGCACTTCATACAAAAACGCGCTTGAAATCTGTCACCTAATCGCCTATTCTACATTACATACATTTGTACGCTGTTAAAAAGGTAGTTGAATATGCACACCCGAATTAAAATTACCATAACGAAAGTACCGTATTTATCGAATTCAACCTTATTCTTTATTATTTCGGCAACTATTTGAAGTACAACCGTGTGCAGTTACATCATTCCATACCTAGCCACATTAAACTTGACGTTTTAGTAATTGCTACAAGAAAATATCAACTTTATACTCTCAAACATAATGCTCAAAATTGCTTATCGTGTTGTCGCGCCAACGCATGGAAAAGAACTGCACGAGGCCCGATTGGGCAGTTCTTCACAGGCCCACTTTGCTAACGTTCATGCGTTATCTACGTTTGGTAGTAAATCAATGTATATTTCTCGTAATAAAGACATTTTATAGTATTAGGGATCTATTAAATACCTACATAATATAATTATCGACGTTGAAACTAGGTGAGTGATGAGCACGACATCACTGGGAGAAGAACTGACAAGCGAGAATTAGTGACGACCTACAAAATTTCGAAACATCTTGCATATACGTGTCTCTGTCTAACTTCTATTAGCAGCGCCTAATGTCAAAGTGAGTCAAATATATCAAGTTCAGTAGCTATTTTTGCTAGGTTTCTATGCTTTAGTTATTCTTCTGAGGTGCGGGATGACCACCATTACGCACGTGCTTTTTCTTTACCAAATGTCAAATGTCTAAAATCTGACACACATTTTGCTTTTTTTCTACTTTTTTCTAGCATGCTAAGTCAAGATTGCGCTAAACAATCTGACTGGTCTACCAGATTTTGTATTGTAAAAGCATGCCTAAAAGCAAAGCATAACAAAAAGCACGGCCGAACCTTGCTTTTAAGGATTCGCAAATTCGGATTATGATTATCTGGGGGCACGGCAGTGCCCCCGCCAAGTCGAGCGCGAAGCAAACACTGCCGTACCATCCTTTACTGGAACCATTTCGCCGCATTTTCAGGCCCCTATTTGAGAACCTCTGGATAAGACCAGAACGCAGAAATTTTCGTCATCCAGTAAGCTATAATAACATACTTAAAATCCAAAATTTCAAGTCTGTAGGTCATTTAGTTCCGAAGTTAAGCGAAAGCAAAGTTTCGCATTTATGACAGACACTCACTCACTCATGATCATCAAAATAGAACTAGTACTTCCCATAAACTCAGAGAGCTGAAATTTTGTACAGAGTTAGGGTTTAATGGCCACATAAAGGGAAAACTATAAAAACTAGGATAATCGAAGATCTGGAGTACCTGGTGACCCTGATTAGAAAACACAAGAGCCCAACAAAACTATTAGAGATATCGACATACCGCCTTTACAAAAATAGATCCTAGAAAATTAGGTGACTATAAATTCCTTTTCACAGTACGCTTCTATGGCCGGCAGAAACCAAACAAGTCTCAGAGGGTCAAGCCGCAGGCTCAGACCTAAAATAGAACCGTTTTTCCCCTGAAGGGAATAAAAACGGATATTTTGGGTCTAGCTAAGGCTTGACCCTGATTTAAGGCCTAGCCGGCCCTTTGAGACGGTACTAAAGATCGCGTGCATCGCGCTCGCCGGCCTCGCGTCCCGCGCCCCGCGTGCGCCTTGTGATCGTTCCTGCACGGGGAACGCCTCTGTTCGAGCGCACTTAGCTGTGAAGAGCTAGAAATCGTGCTTATCATTCACAAAATACGAAGTGTAATCTCAGAGGGTCAAGCCTTGGCTAGACCCAAAATATTCCCTTCAGGGGAAAAACGGTTCTATTTTTCACACTTTTTTTTGTGGCCCGGCTGGGGTCAGCCACACCGATTCTATCTTTAACTATATAAGCCAAGAGCTTCCCTATTGTATAAAAAAGTGCTTCGGGTTTTTTAAAAGGTCAAAAACAAATTAGCAATTCTTAAGATATTTATTATAGTTATAACTATCTTCTGTCAAGGTGATTAACAGGTAAGTAACTTAACAGTTAAACATATGCAGTAGATATTATTTCTACAACAGTATTCACGATTACAAGGATAAAATAAGCACATTCATCAATATTATAATAATGCAATACAATACATACACACTAGTCAATTGGTATTCGTAAAATGTCAGTATAATAAAAAAATATTTTACAAATGCATTTCATTCACTGAAACAAGACATTATTTATAACAATATGACGAATCTGCATCAATTAGAAAATAATTAATTTGCTCACTCTGGGGGCACTTTCCAAGTCAATTAAGTAGTATTTCATTTAACATGGAAAAACCATGCATCATTCATATCACAGCACTTGTACAATTGCGTTTGTCAAAAGACGAAAATATTTTATTTACATGTCCATAGGAGTATCCCCAGAGGATAAGTGAGACTCGTGAACAGAACAGTCTATAACAATCGGCATAAATTACCTTATCTGTTTCTATAACTTAATTTAATAACATTTATCTACGTTGACGACGACGCTTCTTGTTTGTGCGAGCTTGATTATCATTTTGGGGGTGTCCATCGCGGGATCCACTGGGTAGTTGCGGCGGCGCCACCGGCGGAGGGGGCGGTTGCACAATTGCTAGCCCTGTCATGTGGACAAAGCCGTTCTGCAGTTCTGAACCGTTGGTGCGGGCATGTGTCGCGACCGCATTATTACGAGTGATCGACGGTGCGTTGTTTCGTGGAGCGTTTGTTACATTAACGAGGGAAGCGTTTGGTTCGTTAGCGCGAGGAGCGTTGGGTACAGTAGCGCGGGGAGAATTAGGTACAGTAGCGCGGGGAGCGTTGGGTACAGTAGCGCGGGAAGCATTCGGTGCGTTAGTGCGAGGAGTATTAGAAACGTTAGCACGAGGAGCGTTCAGTACGTTAGAGTGAGCATTGGGTACATTACAGCGAGGATTCGATGCGTTAGCGCGAGGAGCATTGGGTATGTTAGCGCGGGGAGCGTTCAATGCGTTAGCGCGGTGAGCGTTCGCAGCGATAGCCAGCGGAACCCTCGGTGTATTATTAAGAAGAGCGTCTGGATTGTCTAGCATCTCGTTCGATACGTTTAACATTCCACGTAGCCGCCGTCGTAAACGCCTACGAGCGTTCCGCGACATAGGCGGAGCGGCCGCTTCCACTGCCGGATCCATTTCGATCGCCGGTTCCATTTCTATCGCCGGATCCATCTCGATCGCGGGCAAGGGACGCTCTAGTGCTCGCTCCATCGCATTAGTCACGTTTCTAGGGTTGGCTTCGATTCGTGCGCGCATTTCGGCCTCGGATCGCACCAAGGCGTCGGCTTCGCGACCTAGTGTGGCGAACGCGCGGGATAGGCGTGCGACGTCGTTCTGAAGGTCCTGGAAATCGAAATTGCTGTTTTTCATTATTTTTGTTTATTAATTTAGCTATTAGTCATACAATGATTCAATTAATTTATTACTGATTTTATTGAGAGACTTGGCATAGACTCGTGTGATTAATCATAGTTTACATCCGATCTGCTGCTGTATACATTGTTATAAATTGAATTCAAGGTGAAATAATCGTTTTATCGTCGCCTGAGTGCTTCTTTAGCCAACAGACCGATGTGGGCGAAAATGACCTTTGAATGTAGTATGCTTAGGAATCAAATTCTACAGTCTAAATCAAAAATGACTTGTAATTATACAAAGAAACGAGCAAAAGACGATATAAAAACAATATCCACTGTTAGAATTTTACTCTTCGTGCTTGTATGGCCTACCACCAAAAATTAACCGACATCACAGATAATATAATACTACAGTACAGATGCCCCATCCCATACAACGAAATGGGACCTACTTAAATCGGGCTATTCTTCGAACTATTTTATTTCACCATTTCACCGCGAGATGACGCACCAGCAAGCTCGGGCCATCGAGCCTTTGCTACATTGGGCTCAGTAGTTCTCGCACGCACTCAACAGATGGCACTTTGTGAACTGCTATGCTTATTATGCTTTGTTTAGTTCATGACTGCGTAAGTAAATAGGTCTTATAAAACATCATACGCTTACGGCCGGCTGCACCAAGCTAAATGTGTTACAATTTGGTAAAAAATTGACGTATAAATCAATGTTATACCTAAGGGGTTGTTCCGCCATGGTTATACGATTTATGTCATACATTTTATATACGTTTGACATTTAAGATGTAATTGTAAAATAAATTTGATATCATTGGAGGTATAAGTCATTTTGGTAGTGGGGTAACTTCAAATTCAAAAAACTGGTTAAGAATAAAGCAAACTTGCAAATTTTTTATATGTGACCTTTTTTATCCCGCCCAAGACGATTTTTTTCACTGATTTATTTAAGTATCATTTTTTTCAATTTATTTAGTATTTAAAAAAAAATCAAAGTCACATAATATTGTATTTTGTTAAAATGTGATTTAAAATTTTTATTACACAAGATTTTTCAGTTTATGATTTTTGTTTTTTATATAAAATAAGTGTTTATTTTTATATTTATACATACTTACCTATAAAAAACTAAGCAATTTAATTTCTCAGTGATATTTTATATTATAAAATATCATTGAGAAATTTATATTCTTATAGCCGGCTGAAATTAATTTATTCTACTGTTTTATCAAATATCGAAATTATATAATTTAGTATTATTTTTTAAACAAAATTTTATTTTTCCTTGTTCTTTCTTACCAGTTATCTAATTTTCTGTTTCATTTTAAGAATGTTATTAATTCTGTGATAAAAAATCATTGAAACAAAAGATATTTAATGCGGGTTCGAACCACAAACCTCTAGCGGTATAGCTTAATAATTTCGCAGTATTTCCGCATGAGCCATCTGTTCACTTAGATTTGATGATGAAATTTCGAATCTATTATTTAAATTATGTGACGTCTATTGTAAGTCGCGCTTGCCACAATATTTGTAAATGGTAAAATCTAATAAAACACTGTACCTATAATATTTTATTTGGCAAAATTCAAAATATACCTAATCACCCTCAATGGTGATTAGGTATATTTTGAATTTTGCAAAAATAATTCAAGTAGTACCTACATTATTTTATTTATTTTTTTATAGTCAGGAAACTTATGTCCATTAAAGTATTTACTAAACTTACAGAAATTGTGTATGTAAAGAAAAAATATTGCTGTGTTTGTAAACTACCTCTAAGTTTTTGTATTACTGATACTATGTTATGTAACCTGTCACAATTTATGACACGTCATGCTGTTGATACAATGTATATACGTGGAGCTTTATGTACCTATATGTATTGATTTGTATATTTCTATTATTCCATGTTGAGTGTATTACGTAGATATTAAGATTGTTGTTGTTGTTTATAGCTTAGTGTGTGTGTGCCATAGTGGTGCCTCTTCAGGGTGTCTACGGAAGACCAGCGCCGGGGAGTCTGTGTGTGTAGTGTTTTCCCTTTTTGAAGTGAGAACTTCTTTAACGGCGTTGTACACTTTTTTGTAATGGGTAAAACATGTTAAACTCGCATCAGGACACGTGACCGTCAGGACACGTGACCCTGATCGAAAATTCGTAAGACGGATGGAGAGTAGCCAATTAAAATTGAAATGGCCGCAAGAACTGTCGAGGTGCGGTGAGGGGTCCACGTAAGCCGGCCGAGAACAATAGCGGCTGGCAAAAGTACTGGAAGTCACACGTCACTTGAGACAGTTTTAATCAATTTATTTACTTTGTTAGGAAAAATCTAAATTGTGCTTTTATTTGATTTTGTTGTAAATATTAATTAGGTAAGTTAGTATAAATTAAATATTATTTATTTGTTATAAAATTACGTTTTTAAGTAGTATATTATTGTCTGTTTTGATCATATTTTTAATTTAATTGTAAATATTTTGATTCATTATTACTAGTTATATAATTATGTACGCACAACGTTACAACAGGAAGTTGATTTTTCTGAGGGATAAACTTTTTAATGTAATATAAATTGTCATGTTTGTGTACGATAGCGCAATAAAGAAATATTGTATTCTACCACATAAAAGATAGTACTTTTATTCTGATAATTAAAGCAATTCGTGCAAAATTATTCCATAACCATTCCAAAATATCCAAAACGCATAACGTTAAGAGGATTGTGAAGTAATCGTGCGCGGCGCGAGTAGGTATTTTCTAAAATGCTATCTGTTTCACACCGCTCGGCCTCCCGTCTGGCGTTTACACCACAAATACAACACGCGCAAATTCTCACGTACACAACGACAGCAGCGCGCGACTCCTCGGCGCGAGAACTCGAGATCTTTATTTTACCGTTTGTAATGTTTTGCGTTGCTTAGGTATTCCTGACTGCCTTTCCGCTCGCAACTTTGCCTTCGTTATTTTCGATTTTCGTGAGGGAATTTTGTTTTCCCGTATGAAAAATTATTTTATAACCTTATATTACTTAGTGATGATGTAGCATTCTATTAGTCAAAAAAATTTTTATATCAGCCTAGTAGTTTAAAAAAAAATAGCTTTATTTCTAAAAATCATTTTAACAATAATTACGCCGAGACTTCCCAGTGAGCTAGTTTTTGAGTTTATTCATTACAAACAAAAATACAAATCTTCTTTCTTTATAATATTTTAGTAGATAAGTTTCGTAAATTATTTCAGTATTCCTTTGAAATTTATAGTGTAGGCACTTACTTGGTATCCCTACCAAGTTCTACTTTATAGGACTGAGCTGTTATTTGTTATGAAAGTACCTATCTATCGTACATTTACCTGTCTAAAGAAAATTACTTTTTGTAAGATAAGTGTTATACTGAATTAAAATGATTTTCATTTGAGATGTGAATCAATAATGGATCCTTTTATGAAAAAAATAAACACTAAACATAAAATGACATTTACAATTGTTTAAACAAGAACAGACCTCTTGTTAACTTAAAAATAAATAACAAAAAATCTATTATTTTAGATAGATAAATTAATACTTTTACATACAAACTAAATAGGAGCAGGGATTTAAAAAATATAAAGTAATAATTATGCATCAAATAAAAAATACCTCTCATTTTTATACACTAATCTTGGGTAGTTATACTAATAGTCTTAGAATTCTAATTTTTACCACCTCCGTGGTCTAGTGGTTGAGGCCACCGGATGTTGATCGGGAGGTCCGACCGGCGGGGTTCGATTCGTCGGGTTCGTCCGGACTACAAAAACACTGAAAAGTTAGAAATAATATAAGAATAGGTACAGACAACATCACACATCATTATTGAAGACGGTGCCAAATTTTAAGGTCTGGGCGTATGTGCATGTGATATTCTATGTTTGTAACTGCACCCACGACACAGGAGAAAATCCTAGTGTGGGGCGAAGTTTTTTGAAAAAAAAACACGTTGGACGCACCTAAAAATTTAAGGATTTCCCTCCATTTTTATGGGATCCCATCATCAGATCCTAACTTTGGTAACCGTGGGATCACCATTGGAGTATAATCTTGAGAATACAAAAAGAATTTTGAAAATCGGTCTGCAATTGGCGGCGTAATCGCGTTAACATACACAAAAAAAAACATACGCATCGAATTGAGAAACTCCTTTTTTGAAGTCGGTTAAAAAATACCTATTAGTATATGTAATCAGCTGCTTTAAATTTTATAGTTAAAATGAAAAAAAAAAAAACTTCAAAACCGTACGAAGGGTGCCTTCTTCCCATATATGCCTACCCTGCCTACCCTACATACTCGTATATTATTTAGGTACTTTGTCGTTTGTATTTTTTTACAATCGTAGATTCCATAACGCGAGTAAAACCTTAGAGCTCAGCTTTAGAGGAATAAAATTCAAATAAAATAATATTAAAAATAACGCTACTTGCATAGTCTATTACACGTTTTTAGCTGCTCCAACTTCATACATTGCATAACAAATACCTATCACAAGAAACAAAATACGAATTTATTTTGAGTTGGTTTCTTTATGGCACATATTTATTATAACAAACAACTACTTACATTTTTTTCCTTTTTTGGTTTTGGGAATTTACAGTAAAGTTAAATTTGTATTGAAATAAAATCTTTAAAATAAAACACTAAAATCAATAAACGTATTCAAAAAGATATTTACTTTTTCATGTATAAGGTATTTGTCAAGATTAATAGTTCCGACTTGAGTAATAACTTTCACTATTGATCGATATATCGATATTACTTTCTCCTCCCTAGGCGACAATAACTACGATAACATTATGTCACATCACTATCACTACATTGTACCCCTGCCCCCGACCCGTATCGTGCGATAGAGAGAGTTGCAAGAAATGGTCGAAATTGCCTACAATTCCTGTTTGAAATATTGTTTCGGGCGATAACTGTTTTATCCCCCTAAACCTTTATGAAATTAGACGCTTTTGGTCTCATTAGATTCAGTATACCTTAATCTATGTTTGTACGTTTTGCTTTTTTTGTAATTCAGTATAATTTAGTCAAAAAAATACAAAAATGCTCAAGGTAGTTTTTAAGTCGAAAATATAGATATTTAGATGCTAATAACTTATATTCTAAGCAATATTTCTTCAAAATCAAAACGTACAAACCTAGTTTTTCATTATATCTACAAGATTTCCAAAAATTATGAAAATTGGACTATGTTTAGAGGGAGAAAAGCGTTATCGCTTTTTGTATGAAAATTTACAACTTCACAATCCTCTTAATACTTATGTTTTCACTTCTGCCGGCACTCCCGGAGTGCAACCCGTCATTTTTTTTATTTGTTATTCTGTGTTAGTGCCATTGAATAAACCATTTTCTTTCTTTCTTTTTTCTTTCATTAATACTCACGCTGGGCTTTTAATATTGACCTTAAGACTGCCCTTATGTCGCTCGTAATAGCGGCGGCTTTCGTAATGCAAATGTAAAGCTTGACGTGTTGCTGACTGTACTTTACGTATTACTTACCTATAGTACCTAACATAATTGAATAATACTTATGATGTTATTAAAAATTCAGATTTGTAAAATTAGTTTTGAAAACCCCCATACAAAATAGTTAGGTCAGTGAAAAAATCACTGTGGTTTTATGAAACCAACATGCGAATTTTCAATGACGCCATTACTATTATGATTATGTCAAAATACCTACATACCAAACACCTTGTAGGTAATATAATAAAATAAAATAATTCAACTCAATCTGTAACTATACGAACAAGTATACATAAGTAGTGCCATCTATGAGTGAGCAGTATGTAATCAAATAGTTAAAGCAGACATTGCGTGCTACTTTGAGCTATGCTTTTGAGAGATACATTGAAGTTCAGACAATTGTCGCAAGGAGTACTATAAATTTGTAAAAAGAAATGTTAAACCGTTCTAGCATGACTTAAAAACGTATTTTGACACTTCCCACGTGCTAAGTGATTTTTTAAAATATAATCAATAGTTTTCTGAATCTCCTTGTTGACTTTTACTAAATTCACTAAAAAGTCATTACAAAAATCGATTAAAGTAGCGCCATCTATTGATGCTTTTATCGAATTATTTTACTTTTGTTCGTGATGGGTCCCCGTGCCGACATCCAATATCAAAATTCTCAGCGCGTGCTTGTTTGCCGTATATCCTCAAATAAACCAATCACAGAGCTGCTCGCTCATGACGTCACACGAGCGTTGTCCCGCTATATTGTTTGTTTACAATCTTTTGCGACACAAATCGGTTTATATTTATTTAGTGAATCCATCAAAAAACGAGACCATTTGATTGAAATATGACGAAAACAGCTGTCAACTGTTCTATCATGCCTTGGAACTACACTATAGTTATGTGTCAAAAACGACATAAAAGAACATAAACCAAAAAACCAAACCTAAACCGTTGTAATAGGCTAGTTGACCCTTTTTTAAAGTAGGGCTTAAAATGTTCATAATTATTGTATTAGACCATAGCACATGAATATTATTTTTTTCGATGGCTAAAAAGTGCAAAAAATCTATTTTATATTAAGATTTTCATTTTTCAATTTTGGACCGAAAACACGGTCAGCCATGATAGTCTGTTCATTATCTGTGGCAATGACGTCAGTCTTATAGTAAACAAAGCACGGGGGCGAAATAACCTCACAAAAACAATGCTTTCTATTAAATATCACAAAATATAGTAAAACTGTATATGGAACGGGACAATAGAACAGGAATATAGAATTACCACTTCAAAGACTCCAGGAAAGCTGTGGATTAGACGTACCCAGTGATCTATACATGCGAAATATTTGGTTAACACTCGCTTAAAGAAATCCTGTAACTATCTACTGAAACTCAAATGTATTTTTGCGAAAATCACATTAATGTAAGTAAGTACTATAACTGAATAACTCAATCTGTGTAGGTACTTCAGTTTCAACTTAAACAAAATAGAAGTTTTAAGGTTGTATGTAAAATCATTAATTAAATTTTTATCTTTCAGTTAGAATGAAAACTGACTGCAGGCGACCAACCAAATTTTAACTTGACCAGAAAACTGAGAGAAAACTTGATCATTCACGCCTTTTTGATTTAATCTAAGTTATACACTGACACTAGATGATGTTTCAAAGAAAAGAATATGTACTTATGTCCAATTGAATAATGATGTAATTAAAAATTAATTAAAAAGTATGTAATACAAACAAAAATATCAAAGTTTCATAATGAATATATTTATCTAAACAACTTTTACTTGAATTTACTGAGTACCTAATTAAAATTTGTTGCTTTCAGTGGTTACTTAATGAGAACTATATTGTGTACTAACCTGTTCTCCTCTTGACAACGAGATTGATAAGGCAGTAAAAGTTGTGCAACATAATCATTGATTTACTACCAAACGTAGATAGAGCGCTTCATACAAAAACGCGCTTGAAATCTGTCACCTAATCAACTATACATTTATACTCGCAGATATATACTTGAATATGGACGCCCGTATGAAAATTACCATAAAGAAAGTACCGTATTTATCGAATTCAACCTTACTCTGCACTATTACGGCAACTATTTTAAGTACAACCGTGAGAAGTTACATCATTTCATACCTAGCCACAGATCAAACGACTGTTAGTAATTGGGATGATGACTGCATTCTAATTTTCACGTCTCGTCATAAAATATTAAAATTCCGTAGAAAAAGATGCAATTATGTGAAATTAGAATTGAAATCGGCTTAGAAATACATTAGATACAAGCATTTTAAGTTGTTAATTTGAAGGCGATTAGACAGAGAGATCCGACATCAACCGTGACGTCATTGTTGAGTATGGCCATTTAACTCCTTGTAAATTGCCGTTTTGCTAGAAAAAGATGGAGAAAAATCTTTAATACCTTATATCTTGGTTGTTTTTATAGTTATTCGAAAACCGATTTTTTCTTTCTGTTTATTATATGAATGAGCTTCTATTAAAGCAAAAAAATTTTTTTTGTCATCTGGCCTATTGCTACAAGAAAATATCAACTTTATCCTATCAAACATAATGCTCAAAATTGCTTATCGCTTTGTCGTTCCAACGCATGAATGAGACAACACATCGTGATACGACGCCCGTGCGAGCGAGACGATGGTGATGTACTGACACTTACGCGAAGCGACATGTTTATGATTAAAATAATTATTTTTGATTGGTTTTTACGTATAAATCGATTATTAAACATGATAAGATGTGTAATGAGTTTACTCACGCAAAATATGAAATCCCGTCTTTTTTCAGCCGTTTCTGGCTATTGTTACCACAACTTTTGAATGCGCACTTCGGCATGTTTACGTGCCGACAGCTAATCACTCACTATCGAAAGGAACTGCACGAGTCGCGATTGAGCAGTTCTTCACCGGCCCACTTTTCATGCGTTATCTACGTTTGGTAGTAAATCAATGAACATAATACAAAGCAGAGCATGCTCAGCCACAACATCAAAATGTGACCCGTCAACTAGAACAACATTATGTCAACAAAATAACTCAAGTATTCATATACCAAAGCACCATAGAAGTAAATAGGTCCAGTTTGGTAAAACTGAAAGATGTTATATCTTCACTGATTAAACCTGCTGGCCACCATGGCTGGTAAATTTCAGAAAAGCTTACGCAAGAATATGCAAGTTATCCATTTTAAAGCCGTATACAAATATATTAAATGTGATTGCTGTGTTGTAAGCCTGTGCTCTTCCTAATTTACAAGACCCTTCTTATTAAATAAATAATATAAAGAATTTTTTTTTCTTTACTTTATACATAACTAACATCTAAAGATGACATAATAAATTTTTGTACTACATTAGTCATTATGTTCCTCACTAAAAAAAATTTTCTATGTTTATTTGACAATAATGACTTGTAAAGGTTTAAGTTGAATCAAAATATTTTAATTTGAAATACATGTGTTTTATTTTTCCGTTACACCTTAAAAGATTTATAATATTTTATAGGTTTGTTGCTCATATCATTGTTACTCAAATATATATGTTCCAAAAGTACAAATAGGTTGAATAGAGTTAGATCAAATTTATTAATTTGTATATATTGCCTTAAGGTCGCAGGTAATAAAAGTCAAAATAATAGTAAAGTGATTTATTATGAAGTAATACTTTCATATAATTTAGGAAAAATGTAGTATAGTTTCCAAAATGGCACTATTTGATCAATAGGTAAGTTTTTTGACATACAGTTTGTTAGAACAAATACCTATTATAGCTAATATTGTCACCTTTTGAGTGTTTTCAAAATTACATACTGCTAGCAACACAACAGTATATAAGTTTTGCTTTAGCACAAAACATCCGCATCTATAATTGAGTTAAGCATACTGTTCACAGTTTTCCGTCTTTGATAATTAATATTTTCTTCAGTAAAAGAGCATGACAATTTTGTATTAATCTAATTTTATGGATACCGTTTGTTGAATAGACTATTACAGGGTATTAATCAGAAATGAGGTCACATTTTGCAAATTTCAACCCAAATCTTCATCTTTCCACTTTTATCCACATTTCATTATACTCGTAGGTGTCTGCAAGATTTCCCACCAAAAATCTTCCCAACAAAAGAACCATCATGTGTTATGCACTGGCTGACTTTATAGCACATGGAAGCTCTTATTGTTTATAACGAAGCTCGAACTAAAGAGCACTTCTGTATTGATGATTCGTGGTTTAGTTTTCTATGCACTTTATTCTTTCTTCATTGAAGAGGTCTTTTATTTTTTAAGAAATATGTCACAATCTGTGTCTGTGAATGTATATATATTTTTCCTCCCAGTAATTTTCTTCATGCTTGACAAATGAACAACTGCCAATCTTTCTCTTTTTATGTTCATTTACAAATTCTTGCAGTACTACACTGGTATTTGACACATGATCCTGATGTTTTCTTTTCAACATTTCTCTTGAAGTAAATACTTTTAGTGTTTATTTGACTTTTGAGAGATAGAATTCTATCCAATAGCATTCAACTGCTGTACAAAATAGCTCCTCACTGTGATGGTGCAACCACACCAAAAATGCATGTTTGCAACTCTCTTCTGCCGCGTGACAATCTTGACAAGTACACTTGTAACCTGTTCTTCATTATAACAGTATTGAAACTGTACTTATATTGTTTAGAGCGATACACAAAGAATCTCCTGACCATCAATCTGTCGATTTTCGGAAGATTTGTACTATCTGCTCTCACAAATCCAACATCAGTGGTTGATTTTGCTATTAATACAAATAATTTACGATATTTACACATATAATAACGGAGATTTGGACGATTTTTTGCCAGTTTTAGGAAAGAATAGTGCAAATCGACGAGTTCTTGAATCAAATTTGACATTACTTTGTTTACTATATGAGTGACGTCACGGCCCTGACCACAGGATATCAAAGCGTTTACGGTGTGAGATAAAAAAAGATTATTTCTAGCATTTTAAAATTAAAATTTTACAGTAATCATTCATTGTTAAACTATAATGCTATATGTTACTCAATCTGCCGTCAACATTCTTAATTGTAGGGTAAATTCATTATTCTATATTCTACATACATGAAAGTGTAAAATCTTAAATCTGCTAATATCATTGATTCACAATATCTAATTATATCTGTATGTCAGTAAAATAACAAAAACATTGTATTCTAACTGCCTTATACTGTTTATTAAGGGATACATTCATAAATCTTGGTGTGGGTGTTTTTTTGTTTTTAATGTCTTGTTACTAACGCTCATGTGCAGTGAGCTCCCACCCAAGCTTTACATTTACATTGTGAAAGCCGCCACTACTCTTTGTGATTGATTGTCCATAGGGTTTGTATCTAGTTTTCATATGGAATTGTTGCCAAATGTATATGCTTATGAGTCTGTATTTGTGACCTTTAATTTAATTAAATAAGTTTTAACCGTATAATTGCAGAACTGTATCTTAGGAACTTTGGAAAGCGGGGTATCCTAACACAGGCATTACGCTTAAAAGGAGATCCCTGCCACTCAAAATGACTGTAAATAAGATACTGAATAAAGATTTTTTCATTTTTTTTTTTCATTGTTATTTATTAAAATCTGTATATTGTGTAAATTTGCCAAATGCTGTTAGAAATAAACAATATTTTAATAAATTTTGATATGAGTCAACTACCCTATTAGTGCGATTGGGCTTCAGGTTGCTGTTTACCCAGTTGTCAGAGAAAACTGTAGCTCTACAGCTGCCGAGCGAATCGATGATTCCCACTTCTTTGAATAAACGTCGAAATTATTAACCTATGTATACAAGGTTATTTTTTAGTTTCTAAAAAAATGTTGTGTGCTTGTTCAGACAAGCAAACTGAACAACCTTCACTATGGGACCAACTTTGAAATCGCAAAAAAAAATCTGCTGTTCCATACATCTAGGTTCAGTGAATATTGAACATCTGTATGGAGCAGCTGATTTTTTTTTGCGATTTCAAAGTTGGTCTCATATACTGAAAGTTGTTCAGTTTGCTTGTCTGAACAAGCACACAATTTTTTTTTGTTAATAATAAACTTGTATACACGGTGTTTCATAATAACCAATAAATAATCAATTCTTTATCGAAAACTAATTGTTAAATTATGTTTACCCGTAATGTCATTCAACCCAAAATTTTCATGTAAATCATAGACATGATGATGATAGATACACATGAAAATTTTGGGTTGAATGACATTACGTGTAAACACATTTTAATAATTAGTTTTAGATAACGCATTGATTACTTATTGGTTATTATGAACACCGTGTATATTATAAAAGGAGAAGTTCCCATCTATAGACGCACGCACAGCCGTTACCGCAAAAGGTAGAAACATGAAATTTGGACAGTTGTTTTAATTCAAAATGCGGACGCACATTAAGGGACTTTAAAAAAATTTTACCCTAAAGGGATGAAATAGGGGTTGCAAGTTTGTATGGATTTTTTTTAAATTAGCAACGATTTTGATGAAACTTGAGATTCATGCTCTTAAAAACATTATATTGAACGTGTTTCGTGGTTTATTGGAATCCACCCCCTTAAAGTCAACACAAAATAAGACGCCCGTTTTGACAGTTTACGTCCATAAAGTTTTGTATTTTTTACCTATGGAAATGTTCCACAGTAATTGGATTTTTCATGGACGGGCACCGCCCACTCGGCTCAGTGATGTGCTTAACGATTTTTTCATAATGTCCATAGACTATTCATAATCGATTATGGAAAACTGCTTGGGATTAAATAAAATGTGATAATTGACATTCAAAGTCTTGCACTTTGTGATTTTATTAACTGTATAAATATGAATCATCTGCATAACTGTTTTATTGACTCCGACAGGCATTTCTATAATATGTACATACATACATAGTTAAATTGTACCTTAATTTTATTGATACCTTATACATTATTGTTATTATTGATATTATTGTTATATTGGCTGTTTAAAAGAGGAGATAAAAAAAATAGACCTTCCGAGTTTCTTGCCTGTTCTTCTCAAGAAGGCACTCCCAATTTCCGAACAGGAGGTAGATTCACACATTTTTTTTTCAAAGTCGTAGTTTATTTTTTTTGTATTAGTAGCTTAATGGCCATTTTCACCAACCTCTTCTTAGCTTAGGGGACTCTTAGGTGGCATGTTGTCACATTCTTTTCATTAAAGACAAAAAGTGACAGCATACGTCTTAGGGGCTTCCTAAGCTAAGTTATGGTTGGTGAAATCGGCCATAAATGTTTTAATTTTGTAAATTTTATTTTACTTTAATGTCTTTTTTTATTTTGTTTAATGTTATATTCTTTATTATTTGACGTCAATAAGTGCCTGGAAAGGTCTATGTTGAATAAAAATTGTTGACTTTGACTTTGATAATAACATGAAAAAATACGATTATGCAAAATTTTACTTGTTTAAAAAAGTATTCATGGAGCAGGTTTATTCATTTTCCTGGTCAGGTATACAATACATATTGAATCGATTAAATACTCATACAAACTACAATCGATTTATCGTGAGAATCGAGTACAGAGTCGTATGGTTACATGACTAGTTACGTCATGAAGTCAAATGTCAAAACGGGCCTCTTATTTTGTGTTGACTGTAGGGTGCAAAATAGGGGTTGAAAGTTTCAATGGAAAACATTTAAAATCTGCTCCAATTTCTATGAAATTTTTTGTCCGGTCTTGAATAGGCCACAAAATTATCTTTCCTACGGGAAAATATAAATCGCGAGCGGAAAGCTAGTACACCTACGCGCTCGTATGCGCGTGCGCAGCGGCCGCTCACCTGCAGGAACGGCTCGAGGTCCTGCCGCGGCGCGTTGCCGCGGCTGGCGACGCGCAGCACGGCCCGCGGCGGCGGCATCTGCGTCAGCTGCTCGGGCGGCGTGCGGCGCACGGTCAGCCGGCCGCCGAGCGCCGCCGGCGAGGCGAGCGCGCGCGCGTCCCCGCCGCGCACCACCAGGCAGTGGCCGCGCTTCTTCAGCGAGCCCTCGCACGACCGCACCGACCACACCTGCACACACCGCCGCGCGACCGACCTTAGTCTACGGTTGCCAACTCTTAAAAGAATCATAGTTTACACCGTTATGTACACCTAATGATAATAAACAGATATATTGCCACAGCGGCACACCCCGGACACTCCATACGACGTTCGCAAATCAATTACCTATTACGGGTGTGTTCCAAAGCATCTTAGCAGACCCTACCTCAAAGAAAGCTGTATTGATTTACAAATTTGTTTATAGTAGCTTAATTTAGTTTATAGTTTTATTTATGTAAAGTAACCTAGCTATAGCTATTACTTAGCTATTTTACAGTCACAATGGGGCTGACATGTACACTACTGTATGTACAAAAGCTCCCTTTAAAATTAAAGAGAAAAAAAAATTACCTATTACTACTACATAAGCAAATGACGTTTGTACACGCGCAAATGTGTGCGTGGAATCTAGTAGGGCTGAGTGCGCGGTTATCAATGACGCGAGAAGTGCAGCGACTGCCTTCTCTTTTACCCGCATAGCGCTGTCTGTTATCGGTCGGCACTCGCCTCTACTCGCCCGAGCGATCGCGCGCGCCCTTGTTTATGTGTCAGTGATGTCTACAACGAAGTGCCGGGTGGGATGAGGTATTTGAAATGAGTGCGGGGAGGTGAGTGGCCGTTCTGTACGGAGTACTATTATATATTCTGTGACAGCAGCTAAAGCCTCCACGTCCATCTTGACAACCATCGCAAGACCATCTCGCTAAGCCCGGACTGGCCCATCGTGTAGAGGAGCCATCACGCGGCGGACGATCGGCTCCAACCAGCAGGCCTATTACCGATCTCATGGTTTTCAAATGATATCTATCCCTGCGTTCCAGATAAGCACTGCTACTTTCTGATGTTAGCCTCGTTTTGCGTTTCTTATAAGAAATGTTGAAATTTTTAGCAGCGCCAATTGTTACAAATAAAACTGTCTGTTACGGCTTTTAAACCGGCAGGGACGCAGGCGCGCCAGGTACGATGCGGTTACGCATTTCCCCCCGAGAAAAAAAAAAGGTACCTACCACAGAACACATTAAGAGGTGTACCTAACTACGTTTAGCGCATACCGCGCGAGGCGTGAGCAACAACACAGAGCGAAGGCGACCAATTTTGTTAATTTTGGAAATAAGTTTAATTTTAGAGAAAACGGGAGAAATTGTTGCGTCCCGGGAGCTCGGGAGGTTAATCATTATTACCGGAGTCTCCCGGGCATTCCGGGAGGGTTGGGTAGTCCCTAGACTTTACGTCTTGAGGCGAAGCCGGATTTTTTTTTATAGACTATAAAGCCCGACCAAAAAAATAAAAACCCTGTTGTCTGGGGGCGCTGAATTAGCTATGATTACGGCCACACTAAGTACAATCATACAAATCAAGAATCACGTATATCGGATCAGAAATCTCGGCGTAATCGGTGTACATTAAAAAAAATATCAATCAAATTGAGAGCCTTCTCCTTTTTGAAGTCGGTTAAGAATTAATATAATTTCATACCGGTTGAACTTCCGGTTGATAGAAACACACAATCAAGAACATATCCAAGGCTGTTATTAATAAAAGCGATTAAAAATCCATGACTTAAACTGTCTTTTAAACAGATGCATGCATGTTAATAATGCTATTTAGCAGAGGTTGAACTCGAGCTGGCAAATTATACTACACTGTAACTAGGTTATCAGGATAGTTAAAGGTAGCGCCTCTAAAATAATTATTATCAGTATTTTAAGCCTGGTTTTTGATTACGCAAATATATTCCTATGCTTAGTCAATATTACTGTTTTCACCATACAATTTCATTTATAAATCTATTTATTTAAAAAACATTCCTTTTTTCAAACAAACAATGTGAAATGTTACAATATAATGAATAGGCATATACATACACAGTCCGAAAAAATGGCTTCACGGTCGTTCCCAGAGATAGTAATGGTGTAACTAAATTCGTGTGCGACCCACGGTGATGCTGCCATAGACAGCCACGCGCATATACAGCCATCTGCCAAGAAGGATAATAATATTTACACATAAAAACCACATTATTATTATTACAATTCGAAAACTGGAATGATAATCTAAATACCAAAGCACAAAAAATATACGTTAGCAGTATATTTGGACGCACTTTTTGTAGTTTTTACTCCCTGAACGTAGCAATGTGTCTAGGGAAGTGAATAAAAACCAAATGTTTGTTCGGTCTTATTCTTATTTAGTACACTGGACGGCAAATAAATCGGGCTACCCGCTCTCTTTGAACTCTCGATTCGATATTCTCAAAAAGTATAAAACTTACAACTATCACAGTCATACCCACAGAATGGAGGCCTGCATGCACGGTTGGCCCCGTGTACGCCGCCGTAAGGCCCTCCGACTGGGGATTACCCTGGTGTTCTCGGGCAATCCCCCCTTGGCGATAGCCCGACCAGCCAGGTCAGGCTAGCCCGGGCGCGTTGGTAGTGGTAGTCGCAGTTTGGACCCTACCACGCGTCCATAAGGGCAGGAAGAACACCGGGGGGTTTACTGGGTAGGCCTGGCACTCTGCCGGGAGAGTCCCACACACGCTCGTCGTCTAGCCAACAGCGAGTACGGTGCGGTCACGCATTCCCCTCGAAAATAAAGGCCATACCCACAGAAAGTGCGTTTCATACTGATTAAAATGACTATCAATTAATTCTACAGTACAGTAAGCTCCCATTCAAGCTATACATTTACACTACGAAAACCGCCACTATTACGAGCGACATAAGAATGGTCCAAAGGTCAATCAGTATAGCTACCATCAACTTACATTGTAATCAAGCAACAAACACAATGCTAAAATTTGCTGTTTTGACTTCAGTTCGCGATTACCGTTTTTTTTCCACAAATGAGGGGTAGTCGGATATTAGTTATTAATTCTTTAGTTTTTGTCCATCGTTTATTCAGACGCGTGTATTTTGCTACTTTTTTCGGTCAATAATGGATACGACACCTCCGGAAGCAGCTCAAGCTGTAGGACTATTTCAAGCAGGCTTCTCACATCGTGAGGTCGCTAGAAGTCTTCGAATCAGCAGATCTTCGGTGCAACGAGTTTACAGACGATACCTAGAGACTGGAGCATTCGATCGCCGTCGAGGTACGGGCAGACCTAGGGGCGCATCAGCAGCAGATGCTCGTTATATAAAACTTACTATTTTCTGAAATCGCCGCCTTAACGCAGTTCAAGTCCAACATAGCGTAACGCAAGCCAAATGGTCATAAGAATAAGTTCGGATACCTTCAAAAAGAGACTTGCTGAACGGAACTTGACTCCAAAGAGAGCATTAACGGTAGCTCCCCGTCGAACACGACTTGAATTTGCCCGAGAGCACAGGGATGGGCGTTAGCGTTAGAGCAATGGGGTGTGATCTTCACTGATGAGACCAGGGTAAGTTTACATGGAAGTGATCTCGTTAACCGTACATACAGCGTTACATTTTCATCGAACTGACGGGCCGTATATGTGGATTGACTTCTCGTCTCTACATTACTGAAAACCTCGCAGACTATGTGGTACCTTACGCAGGATATATCGGACAAGATATGCAGTTGATGCATGATAATAATGCACGGCCTCATGTTGCTCAAGTGATGACCCAGTATTTACGCGACTACAGCATTCGTACAATGGAGTGACAAGCTCGAAGCCCGGACTTAAATCCGACAGAACACTTATGGGATGAGCTGAAACGTCGTCGGGTTCGAGCCCAGCTAACCAAAAAAGGCTGCATCGCAGAACCACAATATAAATCATATTATGAATGGAGTGCAATTCTTCATAAGCAATTATTCTATTTGACAGCTTTGTATGAATATTCGTATAATGGTCCACAAATTAGGCGATTATTCATACAAAGCAGTCAAATAGTATTTGCTTATGATGAGTTGCACTCAATTCAATTTGCAATCATAATATGATTCGTATTATGATTCTGCGATGCGGCCTTTTTAGGTCCGCTGGTACCTGCTCCAACAAGGCTTCCAGAGCTGCGAATTGCAATCGAAGAAGAGTGAAATGCAATTCCTAAAGATTTCATTGTCAGGCTCGGGAGGTCGATGAATACGAGGATGCTGCCAGTTATCCGAGCAAGGGGTGGGAATATTGAATACTGACCAAAAACTTTTATAAATTTTTCTTTGGCTCTGGCTTAATTTTTTATTATTTTATGATTATTAACGATTAAGGATTGACTAGAGTGGCCCGGTATATTTGCTGTTCACTGTATATTTGGCTCCAGCCTTTACATTTTAAAAACTAAATAGCCGTAGATACTATGTTTGTTTTGCAACAAAAAAAAATTAAATTACAGATATCTTTTCCAATCAAGCTAATCTTTTATACTAAAATAGTTCAATTGTTCAAAGCTGGGGTGAGCACTAGAGAAGCAAGTCAAAATAATACTTACCACCTATTTCTATATTCAAAAAGAATATGCCCATGTCAGCAACCCTAACAGCTGTGACGATTCTGCCTGGTACAGTTGAAAACTGCCAGGCCTGCACATACTGTCCATTTTCAGACTGGCCCTATGAACAATATTTATTTTATTCATGTTACTACAGTGTGCCTCTAATAAATCATTAATACAAGTATAGCAAATAAAGGTACACTGTATGATTATTCCTTAAAAAATTACCTCAATAAGTTCAGGAGCATGATGATAACGCAAGTGGTTGAGCAGACGAGCTAATGGCAGGCGTTCACCATTTCCATTCTTGCAACAGAGGCAGCGGAAAAGCCCTTTGCATGCCTGATGAGCTCGTAAAGTAGAACTCTAAACACCAAATTATAAATGAATTATACAAATAATAAAAATAACATATTGTTGAAAAGAATTAAACTTAAAACCCGCCAGTATGCAGGGTTATTTTTTGGACATCCTGCCAAATACTTTTCCTACCTTAAAATAGGTTTCTCTTTTAGCTTTAATAATAAATTTGATGTGTGTATACAAAAGGTATATCTGATACAGGTGTTGTAGAAAATAGGGAGAATAGAGAGTATTTCAAAATTGTGTAATAATAAATAATTCACATTTATCTTACATTGGTTGACTCAGCATTGCTTTCTTCTTCAACTGCTATTTCAGGGTCGGGTTCTGCTGGGGAACTCTCTATTTCCTGGTTGGAATCAACTGTATCAGAACCAGTTGTAATTTTTCCACCCAATTTCTAAAAAGCATTATATATTTTCATATTTAGTATTGTTAGTAAGGGTTATTACAATAAATACATTATGTTCACTCGATTTTTTTAATTGTATACTGTATGGTCGGCCAAGAATGTACTAGTTTTGACAAAACTTCGAACAAAACGAAATCGATCAACGTCGATTCAAGTCGATAGATTGTCGATCGATTGGTCTGGTTATAGTCTAAGAAAGCTCATAGTATAAAATAAACAATCTTGTTTCATGCCTACTTTTGATCTGCTGGAATTAGGAATGGTTTCTTTGTTCTAAAAGTAAGCCTGCTGGTATTCATATAAAGTAGTCGCTTTTTTATTATAAAATATAGTTACGCATATTAGTTGATACTAATTAGGTGTAATAGGTGTAAGGGTACCGTTCCAACGTACAGGCTCCAAAAAACTAGAGGCTCATTTATGGGGAAATGTATAACTGTCTACAACAGAGTTCCACAAAGTGTAACTGACTTGCCTCTTCATAAGTTTAAAGCGCATGTAAAAAAGAATAAGTAAAGGATATTATAAAGTCAACGATTATTTAAATGATGCCAATGCCTGGTGTTAATTTGAAATGATTATTCATTAAAATGTAAATAACCTTGATGTTGTGTATAACTATTCAAGTAAACAAATATTGTTGTATTTAGTAACGACATAAGAGTAGTAAGAAGAGAACTGACACTGATTTTGAAGTAGACTAAGTTATCATATGTTTGATATTATATCACATGATTTATTGTATCATGCTTACACCCAGTTTCTGTTCAGCGATAAAATTAACTAACAAGCTGTCAATCTAATGTTAACTATGAATTGAGTTGCTGAAAGCTAAATCAACTTATCACTGTGTCAGTTGACATAGCTGTCAAATTTATTTCAAAATTATTAAGGAAAGACCCATTTTGGGTTTCCAAAATACATATGAATAAAACAAAATATATGATTTCAACAATGTGACCATGTCTAAAAATATTTCTCACGAAAAATCAAATTATTAAAGCTAAGTAAATTTTAACTAACCAAAGTTTTGGAAACTCAAATTGATTTGACACTGCTGTTAAGATGACGTGGATGTTAGTTGACCAATATTTTGATCAGCCTTTCAGAAACTGGGGGATAGTGTATAAGTTTTTGACATTTTAAGTGTATGTAAGCATACCGATTGTATTTTATAACTTTCAATGACTATGTAACAAAACCAAAATTGTAAATGGCGATTTAAAAGAGATAAAAAATTTTGACCTTTAGTTTCTTGTCTGTTCTTTTCGAGAATGCTCTCCCAATTTCCGAACAGGTGTAGAGTCAACTTTTTTTTTTCATTCCTTGTATTTGCAGACGTCTTGAGTATATTCAGGATGTATGCACATACAAGGTTAATATGTTTCCATTAAATTAGAATGTTCTGCTTTGTTTTGACGTCAATAAATGCCTGTAAAGGCCTATGTTGGATAAAGATTTTTTAATTTGAATATATATTTATAGTCTTAACTAAATCTAATTACAGTTGATAAAAAATGGGGGCATGCGGGTAGATCAAAGATAATAAACGATTGTTTAAGGATAAGTTCTAAGTAACATGATCCTTGAAATGGTATTAGTGTAATTCACATATGCCAATAGTACTCACAAAAGCACGGAGTTTTCTAACATTCGCTATGAGCTCTTCCATAGCATAATTGCGTGTGCCAAAAAATAGGGCACGGCAAACTGGGCACATGTCGAGGCGCATCTTGCAGCGACCGCAAACATGGTGTCCTTCATTGCATTGAAAGATCTGACCTGAAGGAATCTCGTAGCATACAGGACATTGCAGTAGATCATCTAGATCTGGTAGTGCTTCAGACTGTAAAAAAACATAGAACAGTTTACTTACATTAAATAATCTTATTGGCTATTTGACAGTCATTATTATACAATATCCGACTGCTGTGGTTCTAGCAAGGGCTTAAATACTTTGGAAGATGAAGCCGCAGTCGGAGCCTAGGCACACCAAGAAATTCTCCATATAAAACCGTTTAGCAGATAGTGATGGGACACTTACCTCTAACAAAAATTTGAACTTTAAAACCAAATACTTCAGAAACGGACCCCTAAATCTAAAAATGGTGTTCTGAACTTTTCATTATTTTTTAAAGACCTATTCAACAATACCCCACACGGTGGGTTAGTTGAGAAAAAATAATTTAATCCCACTTTACTTGTATGGGAGCTACTCTAAAAATTTTTTTTTTCATTATTTTTTCTACTACTTTTTTGGCATGATTAATATACATACCTATACCAAATTACAGCTTTCTAGTATTAATAGTCTCTGACTAAAACCGCGGACAGATAGACAGACATGACGAAACTATAAGGGTTCCTTGTTTACTACGGAACCCTAAAAAGGATCAAAGGCGAAGATCGAAGTTGTAATACGGCCTAAAACACATATAGTCCATTGAAAAGTTACATTTAGATTACATTTGTCAGAGGACGCAATTTTACGCATTTTACAAAAAAATGATATCAGACCATTTTCATAGAGGTTACTATTTGTATCCATGGCATTAAAAAAAACAATTTAAGGCAGAAATATTGAAAAAAAATCATTTTTTTTATTGTTTTTGGCAACCCTTAGGAATTTCAAAAAACGGTTCAAATTAGTTGTAGGTAATCAAGTGACCTAACTAGGATTTACGATTGGACCATTATTTACGGGTCATCCTGTATACTATATTTATGAATACTGAAGAATAGTATTCGTTTCGCAGTGCTGTAAAACCATAATAAATTAATAAAATGTAAAAGTTTACAATGATAATAATTCCTTAAAAAGCCCTCTATAAAATGATCTGATATATTTTTTTTGTAAAATGATCAGAAAAAAATTAAAGCAACCTAAATACATTTTTCTCAGATTTTCGCTTATAACTTTGTTGTTTTTGGTTCTCCATGACTAAAAGTTACTAGACTAGTTGTAGAGAATTTTATTTGCAACAAAAAACGATCTAATATTTTTTATTGTGAGACCTATAGTTTATTAGGTAAATCTAAAAACCGGCCAAGTGCGAGTCGGACTCGCCCATGAAGGGTTCCGTACGATTTATGACGTACCTATTAAAAAAACTACTTACTAGATCTCGTTCAAAGTTCAAACCAATTTTCGGTGGAAGTTTAGGGTGCGCGACGGCTACTGCTTTATCGCAAAGTAATAAAGTTGATAATTGCATAGCTTCTAATATCGCTTACGCGCGGTGAATGTTTAGATGAAATGTTGAAAAATGTCACATATCAATTTCAGAACTGTAGGTTTAATATTTGTGGCGAAACTAAATCGAAATTGTTCGAAAACGGGAAGTAGCGAGCGTCTAAATTTATTTTTTTCTATTTCTTTCCGATGGAAATATATAAAACACAAGTTTTTTGTGAAGTCTTCATATAAATAAAAAAATATGTTAAAATATACATTCGTAGTAAAAAGATAATTTAATTTGAAGGTGCTCTATCAATATAATCTAAAAATAAACATCGTTAAAAACTGCCTTTTTACGTGTTTTGTTTTAGCCCTTAATACATCCTATGTTTCGTAATGGTATTTTTACTCGCTACTAGAGGGCCTTTTGTGCTAAATCCGTTCTCTGACAGCAGCGTCCATTTAGCGTCAAACATTCTAGCAGCAAAACGTCAAGTAATAAATTAATAATGCTTGTTTAATGTGCTTGCGACTGCAAAGATATGTTTTTTTCATTCACTTTATTTCTATCGTCTGTGTAACTTTTGCACGATATAAATACATTTGATTTTGTATTTATGTAGTCTAAAACTAAATTAAAGGAAGAGCATAACACGTACTAATCCGACAGATAACAAAGATCAACTGATGTCAGCGCCTCTGGCGTTAAGTAGCTAAAACTAAAAATGCGTGACGTCAGTACTCTGTTGATAGGAGCTGGACCTAGTTGCTTATAACATCTCCTCTTTGTTTCTGCTTCATGGGGGACACACATTTTACCACTTTGGAAGTGTCTCTCGCGCAAACTATTCGGTTTACAAAAAAATTATATTAGAAACCTCAATATAATTTTTTAAGACCTATCCATAGATACCCCACACGTATGTATGGGTTTGATGAAAATTTTTTTACGGATAAGGTGCACAAACGAAAATGGGTGAAACAAGACTACAATTTATCTATAAAAAAAGAAAAAAAAATATTTAAATTATATTGTATTTAATATTGATTTTTTTTATTCTGTTTTCATGACCTTTTGTGTTTGTAAAATTGTAACCACTGCGTGGATTTTGTTCAAATAAAAACAATAATGATGCCGAAAGATTAACTATTAGGGGGCATTATTTGGTAAAAATAAACATTTACTCAAAATTTAACACTTTTATGTTCAAAATTAGTGAAAAAAAAATTTTTTTTCTCCCTATTGACTGCTTTTATGTACTTTTTTTTATTTACCATACAGTGTTAATCATTTGGCATCATTATTGTTTTTATTTAAACAAAATCCACGCAGTGGTTACAATGTTACAATTTTACAAACACAAAAGGTCTTTAAAAGAGAATAAACAAATAAAAAATCAATATTAAATACAATTTAATTTTAAAAATTTATTTCTTTTTTTATTGTTAAATTGTAGTCTAGTTTCACCCATTTTCGTTTGTGCACCTTATCCGGGGACACACTGTATATCATAAATATCCGATATTTTAATATTTACAATAAATATCTAATATTTTCGAACCCTGCTATCTAGAGTTATTGATAATTTCATATTAAGGTTGTTTGTGAAGACGCCAGCCCCAGTTCCACAAGTGGTTTTGGAGTTGTCTGTGAGTCTTGTGTTATTGGATAAAAACTATTTATTTTTAGGGTTCCATACTTCAAATGGAAAAAATTGAAACTTTATAAGATCACTTTGTTGTCCGTCTATCTGCCTATCCATCCATCCATCTGTCTGTCTGTCAAGACCATCTGTCTGTCTGTCAAGACCATCTGTCTGTCTGTCAAGATCATCTGTCTGCCTGACTGTCAAGGCCATTTTTCTCAGGAACATGTGGATCATCATCACAGCTCATATACGTCCCCACTGAGGGGCTCAAGCCTACCCTATGTTAGGGTGATTAGGCCTTAGTCAACCACGCTGGCCCAATGCGGATTGGTCGACTTCACATACACCATTGAATTTCTTTGCAGATGTATGCAGGTTTCCTCACAATGTTTTCCTTCACCGTAGGAGCATCAGACAAATGTACATATGAAATTCGAAAACGAAAAACACAGTGGTACATGGCGGCCTCTAACCCGGACCTCCTGATTGGAAGGCAAGTGCCGAGTCCACAGCGCCACCGACGCTCCAAACTTATAACATAAACTCGGGTCTATGGCCTCTTTTAGCTTGGAAAATAGTGTCATATCGACATCTCCACCTTGTAGAATGGCAACTTTTTGAAAATTGTCATTTGTTTAAAAAAAAACATGATTTTTTATAATCAATATATCAAAACTTCAATTTGTCTTCAAAAATCATATTGAGGTTTCTAATATCATTTTTTTCTAAACTGAATAGTTTGCGCGAGAGACACGTCCAAAGTGGTAAAATGTGTGCCCCCCCCCCCCCCCCGTAACTTCTAAAATAAGAGAATGATAAAACTAAAAAAAATATATGATGTACATTACCATGCAAACTTCCACCGAAAATTAGTTTGAATGAGATCTAGTAAGTAGTTTTTTAATACGTCATAAATCCTACGGAACCCTTCATGGGCGAGTCCGCCTCCCGCTTGGCAGGTTTTTTGTGTAATGTGACGCACTATAGTCTATTCAAGATCCATTTCATGCATACTAGTTTCCTGTCAAGGGTACTTTCTTATCTTGAATGTACTATAGATGGACGACAAAATTCTAAGCAATGTAAAAAAAGGTTAACTTGAAAAAAGAATACTTTTAACAATATTCAGTCACTGTAACCAATCTTAACAGAGACTAGTCATTTAGGTGCCAGATATATTGAATATACCTACAGAACCAAAATGAGATCAGGGGCAAAACCCACCATTTAATGTGCTCTTTTAAACACAGGTAATCTCAATCTGTTTGACCTTTCTTATAGAAAAATAAACTTATTTAAATTAGTATTTCATCCCTTTATTTTGACAGTAATCTAAACATGTGGCACATCTAAAAATAAGGAAGTGAGGAACTTTATCTGCCAGAAAGTTATATCATCATGTCTAAATTACTGAACCAATTTGGATGAAATTTGTAAGGATAGACCAACTTTTGACTCAATAACCAAGCACTACAAGGAAGTCGGGCCTACCAGCTATTATAAGATAAAATACATAATGTAAATAATATATAAATTCTACAAGTAAATTATTGATACGCACGCATTAGCAACGCAAATACAAAATGTTAATTTTGTATTTGCGTACAAAATGTTAATAGGTATTCAATTTAGGTAAATAGGTATATAATATTTTTTAAGTGAGAATTTACCTACAAAGTTGAATAAAAAAATGAGATATAAATTAAATAAAATTGTTTTAGAAGGCGAAAACGTGTACATAGAAAGAAAACAAAACTGAAGGTAGATTGTATCAAACAGGTAAACGTTATTCGAAATCGTCACCATTTTGATAATTTTTAGGCTTTGTATTTCAAACCTTTTTTTAGATTACTTGATACAAGATTATTTGTGAATTTATTTTAATCATGCTATTTTTATGCTAAACTAAAAATTGAAAGCGAAATTTACCATAATCAATAGTATCGACCAACGGGCAAGGCTGAACAATGAATTACCTACAAAATGCGATGGATCTGGTAATAATTTTAATTTACAAACCTTTACGTCTGCCTTATCTGCCATGGTGAACACGTTGATTTAAAAATATGTTTTATAAAAATTTTGAAATTATCACTTGATTCAACCTAGGAAAAAACAAAATTGTAAGCACAGCTGTCGATTAGAGAAATGGCGTCGTTTGCTTTTTTACAAAAGGTACTCCGTCTGTGGCTTTTTTTCACAGGGGCAGTGTTGCCAATGAAAATTTTTACGCGGCCGTGTAGGTAAAAAAGCCGCGTTTACCAAAGGTACGTAATCACCGGTGGACCGTGTCAATACTTAAAAAAGAAACACTCAACATTAGCTAAATGGGGCTATTTCAAGGTTCTTAACACCAATTAAATGATTGCACAATCGAACCATACACCTAATAACCATTACACTCGAATATTCTAAAAGTGAAATTATTATAAATTAATAAAATAAGTACTGTAGAATGTGTGAAAAAGTGATCGTTAGGTTATTGTCATGGATTTAATAATAAAAACAGGATTGAGCTCCATCAAAAATGACGTATGCAAAAATACACCATATCACATACGCCTATGACTCAATATAGGCCACCAACATGATAGAGGCAAAAACGAGCCGAAAGGGATAGCCAGAAGAGAGGCCGTTTGTCCCTTTCTGTCATTGCCATTTAGAAAACAAATCTTCGAAATTAGTAGGTTTGTTTTTAAAGAGTAGTGGTGTCGCATTGTGGACTGTACCACACGCGCCGTAAGGGGCAGGGATGAGAACACCGGGGGGTTTCAGTAGGTATACCCAGCACTTTGCCGGGAAAGCCCCACACACACCCGCCGCCTAGCCTATGGTGGACGGTACGGTAATGCATTCCCCCTGAAAAAAAGGTTCGTTTCTAAAAACACTGATAACTGCTTTGTAAAATTCAACTATTGAATTACTATAGAATAGAATAGAATTTATTCAAGAAGAAATGACAATTTACAACTATAAATAACTTATAAGTAGGTTTCTTAATAATTATTATCTTTGTGTGTTTTAATAATTAAATCATTATCTTTGTGTAAATATGCAATAGAAAACATTTCCTGATTTAGTGCTTAATTTTGTGCTAAGTATATCATACAAAGTATGTATGTACCTATGTTACTTAAATAACATAAACTAGGTAATATGACACTTTGACTTGAAATATTTTTATAGTAGTAGTAGTGAATTTGTAAGAACATGAAATAAACAATAGAGACTAAACTTTTAGGTATTATTAGAAAAAAAAAATTTTTTTTCATTCATACTAAGTATATATAAAAAAGTATTAGGTTATTTCATGTGTTGAAAAAGCCAGGGAACTTTCTGTTTGCTCTTTAGAGAAATATATAAGTTTTACACAAGAGTTATACTTCAAACAAGAACAGCACAAAAATTTGGTTATGACGAAGCGCAACATCAATAATACTAAATAATATACCTAGTTATGTTGGTTAGGTATCGAATAGTGGACATTAGAAACATGTCTTGCTAAATTACGTGTAGGCCTATTGCAACACTTACCTAACTTAATTTATAAAATTGTGACAATGTTATTCTGTAAGAAATACACTTTTCTGCATTTGCATGTTGAGGCTAATTAAAACACACAATTATATATTTTATTGATAACATCCTAATATTAATGTTATAATGGGGGTAATTCTGAAGTTACCTGCACTAAAACTAAAACTAAAATTAAACATATAATTTTAAATTAGTTTTAGGTAATTCGTATTCTGAAACGCCGGACTCTCTTAATTTAAACTGTACTTGACAATTTCTTAAATTGAATACACAGATTATAAATACACCTAGTGCTGTAGAAAAACGGGATAATTTAGAAACATTAAAAACAGCAATATTCTACTAACTTTACTATCAGAAATTATTAATTTAAGATTTGATCGTATTTGTAAATAACAGAAAAGAAATTTTATTATTTATCATTCATTTTATCACAAAAGAAAAATTATTCGACATTTATTCTGCGATTGTGATGGCTTCGCGCCTATGCTATGAAATAAAAAAAATTACGTGGTAGTCTGTAGTTGTATAGATAGTACTTCGTGACTTCCTCTGAATTTTAAAATTGCGTATTTTGTTTTATTAGTCATTTTTGTTTTCTTTTCATAATAACCGCTGTTATTTATTGACAAATAATAGTTATTGCTAGGCAACAAATCTTAGATAGGCATACTTCTATCTGCAGATAGAATATTAATTTCTGTTGTAAGAGTAAATACATACATACATAGCCCACCTATCATCTGTCAGTACTATTAGACTACTTGGGAACAAACAAATTACAACTCACGACTTGGCAATTGATGCTACATATAAAAGCCTTTCCTATTGTATAATAAGTTTCCTGGTGCTGTAGGGTGTGTCAGTGGTGGAGCAACAATACCAATATGTGTACCATTTTACGCATACCTCTAAACCCAACGATGCCCCCTCACAAACGCCTTGGCACGAGAATGTCCATCACCGCCGCATCCTCCCCGTCTGACGAAGAGGATACGTCGGGGAGGGACGCCCCGTCGCCGGACAAGGCCATGGGAACCCTTTCGGACACTTCCATGACCTCGTCAGCGTCTGCTCGCCTATGGCGAGCCCCTCTCACCTCCCTAAAATGGGAAGGCCGGCGATGCTCCTGGGTATTAGGAGTATCCACGACTGGCGGTGGCCTGTGCAATGCAGGACTCGGGCTTCCCGAGCCCGCGTCCCGCTGGTCACCGTCAGGAGAAAGAAGGCGGGCGAACTGCCGCCTCCTCCGCCCCGTTCTTCTGCGGCGGCAGGGATCTGCCGCTGGGTCATCTTCTCTGGCCCGTTCTGCCACCTCCTTCTGTGTGATTACCTCCACACAGAAGGAGTTTGCTGAATTCCAGGCCTCGACCAATACCATCAACAGCTCCAAGTGTGTTTAGCATTCCATATATTTGTAGAAACCTAAATAGAAAAAGGACGGAGAATGTTAATGTATTTCTTAATAATTATTTCAAAATATTTTATTACAATGTAAGTAGGTGCTCGCTCACTCTGCCTTGACAAGGTCCTTTTCTATTGCTGTTTTAGGAAATTAAATAAAAAAAGAGTTAATTTGCGCAATATTAAATTAGTGACAACATTGACAGCTCTGCATGACCGAAGGCTGGCTAAAACCTTTAAATGTTCCGGTAAGGAGCTAATCTGTACTTCAGTGCAGTCTATAGCTTCTATCAAGTTGCGAGCGGATTGGCGAGGAAAACGAAATATTTTTCTAAATTTACGTTCGGGCATAGTAAATGGGTCTGATTTGTCCCTCAACTTCCTCAATTTTACTTTTTCTTCTCCTATTCTATAACATAAATAAGTCGATACTTTACAAATATATTTTATAACTATGAGGCAGGTATTTATCTATTTTTTTATATAAAACAAATATTTTACCTTTCTGAAGACTCTATTAATGCCACAACAACCAATTCATCATCCATTTGGCAAGTTGCACAAAAAAAATTGCCTTCGGTAATGTTAGAAAATCGTTAAAAAGTAACAAGATAAATTTAGACGGCACCTAAAAGTTCACCTTCTAAAATTAGTTTGACATATTTAAAATTATAGGAAAAATTAGATTTAGGAAGCATGTCAGAATACGAAAATAACATCTAACACTAAATTGAGTAGTTTAGTAACGTCACTCTTAATTTTAGAGTTAACTTGTGAGTTCTGAATACCAAACGGTGATTGACATTTCTATCTCTAATTTTATTTAGTTATAGTTTTAGGTGGTCGCTTCAGAATCACCCCCAATATAAACCACTTACAGCTATTTCCGTAACCTACCCAGTAAGGTCATAAATATGTTTAATGCGGTTGATTGTATATATTTGTAATTAATACACAAAACATATATTACAAAAACTCACAAAAACCAATAATAGCTAGCAACTGTTCATTGTTATCCTTACATTGATTGTTGACGGTATTCCGTAAAAAAGTTCTTTACCTCCCGTGCTAGTTTAAACTGAGTTACGGCGAGTTAAGATTCCCACTAAAAAACAAGCGATCGTTTACATAAAGAGACAAGGTTCATAACACCTTGCGTAGCTAGTGGTCGCATGACTGTAATTAGACAAAAGAGTGTGATAAGAGGTGGCGAGTTAAGCGTAAACATGGAGTAGGTATACGCAAATATAGCAGAGTAATTAAGAATAAAATGTATACAATATTAACAACTATCACCCTAATATAATTATATCATCCATTCTAATGTGGAGACTGAATAAGAATCAATTATGACTCACATTATTTTTCTTGGGTTTTGTTTTAAGATATTGATAGTTAGCATATTTTTTTTTATTAAATCTTGTAAGATTTACTATGTATTTATATACTATTTAATATACTTCAAATAATTTATTTATTAAGATATGGACATATTATCTCATCTAGTCTTATATTTAAATTTGCATAATATTAACAAATAGATAGTTTGAATGTGTAATAGTAAATATGTAGGTAAAAAAGTCCTTGTATTTTCTCTAGTTTAAATATAAGTTTAACGAACATATATGCACAAACAATATATATATATATATATAATTTTTATGCCAACAAGTAAAAAAAAACACCAACTGTTATATAATCTAGGAAGACACATTAAAAATACAATAATAATATAAATTTTTGATATAAGGTGTTCGTGCAGAGTTCAAAGTGTACCCCTAACTCCCAAACTAGGAAAATCCTGTATCTTGGGAGGTAGTGATTCCTCCGATAAGTTCATTTTAAATTTAGCATTATAAGACCTCAAGCAGTCTGAATATTGCTTCTTGCGAATACGAAACATTAAATAAAAGCATATGTGCTTGTTTGTATGTATCTCACTGCGTGTGTGTGTGTGAGTAATTAATTTTATATGCATGTCTGTAAAACTGAAGAAGTAAGTCCCAATTATTTCATTAAATTTTCGGTCTCCTGGTAATCCAGTTTCAATAGCACATCTTGGATAATATTTTTGGCTTCAAAGGAAACCATATTGAATGGTCTAATACGATTAATGTTTCTGTATAATGTGCTGCTAAGTGCAACATACTGCCGCTTAGCCCATGTAGGTTATTTGTGGAGTAGCAAAAGCTGCTCTTCGCCCAGATCTCGACTGGTCCTGATACTGAGATAGCACGGGATAGCTGCGAAGCAGCATCCTAAGAATGCCAAGTTGCCTGACAGTAAGAACTTTACAATCAGAGTAGAGCATCACTGTGGGATATGTTCGTTTCCTGTGAGATAGAACTTTGAGCACTGCGCGCTGTGCACGCTCCAACTTCAAAAACGTAGTTTTGTTGGCTCCATCCCAGACTGAGACAGTAACTTAGCAAGGACTGACAAAGACCATGATAGACAGTGAGTAGAGTTTCGCGGTCCGCAGAACTACGAAGGTTTTTAAAAATAAATATCAGCCTCCTAACTCTAGTAATTAAAACCTCAATATGTGCGCTCCAATCTAGTTAACTATCGCGATAAACACCCAAATATTTAGTACTTTTCACTACACTCAAGGGTTTGGAGGTACAGGAATGTATTTCGTTTATTTGACAGGAATGTATTTTAATTTCATCAGATGAAGAGTTGTTTGATTTAGCGACTCTAGAGTTGTCAAAGCGAATGATCAGAGGCGCGTTCAGGGCCTTCGCGCGAAGTACAACTTTTCGCTCTAACCCCGTTCAATGCCTTTGAGCGTGACAACCGGGTGAAACAACCGCCCGTTCAAGACCTTAGAGTGTTGGCGCGAGTTACAACCGAACAACCATCGAATTTGATGGTTGTAAAACGCTCTGACGTTTCTTACTGAAATACTCTTACGTGATTGGATGATATTGGCGGCCATATTCTAAAATGTCATCTAATAGAAAGAAAGAGAAATAAAAGTTCATGTGAAAGAGGGAGATAAAAGATTTGGTTGCTGCAATCCGTTCAACGCCTCTGAGCGAGTTAAAAAACAACCGGACAACTACACCCAGAGGCGCTGAACGCGCCTCTGCGTTTTATCAAGGTTTGATGTCGGGAGATTTACTGAGAGCCATTGGTTGACCGTTTTAAAAGCATTTATAACATTTTCTTTATCAGAGGTCTAGCTTTTTTTTTTTTTATTGCAGAAAGTTGGCAAATAAGCAAACTGCCCACCTGATGGTAAGTGGTAACAGTTACCTATAATACATGTGGCTCTTGTGAGATTCGCAGCAAAACTGCAACCCCCACAAGAACCACAGTGAACGTTGCCAACTTGTGACACAAGATGTAAAGTCACAGTACCCAGTAATTTCACTGCCATATCTTACCCTTCAAACCGGAACACAGCAATGCAAGCACTGCTGCTTTGCGGCAGAAATAGGTAAGACGGAGGTACCTAAGCAGACGACCCTGGTATAGAGTCTCCCTCCAGTGATATGTTTTGTGTATTATCCAGCTATCACCGGATATCAATAAAGCTGTATCATCTGCGTAAGTAAAAACATTACAACCCACCAGACATAGCCTGCATAGTAGGTCAATATATACCAAAAATAGCGTTGGTCCCAAGATGCTTCCCTTTGGAACACCGTATGATATAAGTGAATCGTCACTAATAGCAGAACCAATTTTTACGCACTGAGTACGGTTTGTTAGGTAACTAGTAAAAATTTCCAAACTCTGACCACGCACACCTATAGATTCAAGCTTAAAAATAAAATTGGAAACAGAAATAGTGTCAAAGGCCTTTGATAAATCTAAAAAGACGCCATAATACTTGAACTTGTTATCAGTATTCGTGACTAATGCATTGACAAACTTAGAAACTGCATCTTCTGTCGAACAACCACGTCGGAAACCAAACTGTGTTTACGCTCGAGGAAGAGCGAGTGGCAACACTGTATTATAGTCTATGCAGTGAGAGCCTGTGGCGGCCGGCCGCATGTAACATGTCAGTCGAGTCGAATACGGAATGACATTGAAATAGGTTAGGTGACCGGGCGGCGCGTTTTCGTTTCGAGAAATATATAATTGAAATAGGTTTTGCGCGGCGCACCTAATTTGTGAGTGCGAAGATCCGCCAAGTTTTAGTGTCGGTGAATAGTGTACCAAAGTTTTATTATCTGAGGGTGAAGTGAGTGATGGTGGCCTAATAGGCCTATGTAGTGCTCCGGTCTCCATCGTTGGATTGACACCAACCCTTCGGGAGCCGCGGCTTCCTTCGAGCTAGCTCAGGAAGTCCACCGGCTACATACGGAGACCAAATGGAATAGGGGTAAGCCACAGTGTTTTCTAGAATCTGGTAGTCGGTTTGAACTCATTATTCGGCGAAACGCCGACGTGGTGGAGTCTACTTTGGGCACCACCAAACTGATTGGTCGACAAGATGTTATATGTATCTAAATAAATAATAAATGAATCATTTAGGTATCTCTCTAGTAGTTTAGAGGGAGCAGAAAGAATTGATATGGGCCTGTAGTTAGACACACATTCTCTGTCACCGCCCTTATAGACAGGGAGCACTATTGCTCTCTTAAAAGCTGTGGGGAATACACCTTTTTCAATACAAAGATTAAAGATATAAGTAATAGCAGGAACCAACACATCGCAGGCAGGATTGCTTGAGTATGCTAGATGATATACCATCCCAACCAGTGGCACAGTGATTACGCAGGCCCATAATCAATCTGCTGACATCCACTTCACTCACAGGAAGAATAACAAAAGAGTTATAACTGATGGAACATTAGTGTAGCGCATTGGCTGTTGAGAAGTTTGTGGAGGTAAAACAATTTTAGATGCAAGATTTTTCCCTAATTCAAATTCAAATTCAAATTCAAAAATCTTTATTCAACATAGGCCTTTACAGGCACTTATTGACGTCAAAACAAAGCAAAACAATCTAATTTAAAGAAATCATATTAACCTTGTATGTGCATACAATATTAAAAGTTAGTAAAATACCTATTTATTATATTAATAGAGGATTTGATGTCACTGGAGCTATCTAAAAGTTCATATGCCGTTGATTTTATCCGATTTGTATTGCTAATAGTTTTTATGACATTCCACAGAACTTTAGGATTTCCTTTAGATTTTTCTATTTCTTGTTTTTCATAGTTTGTTTTTAATTTTTTTAAAAGATTGTTACAAAAATTGCGGTATCTAATATACCTAATTTTCAAAATATTATTATCAGGAGACTTTTTTAGTCGAAGATGCATGTGATCACGATTTCGGATGCAACGTAAGATGCCAGGGGTAAAGAGATATAAAGATCATACATTGCATATAACTACAATATAAATTCATTGTACAGTTATCATTTATGATTTGAGTCAATTTATAATTTTTAATAGCTCCTCAGTCTTTTCATAGTCCAAATTTTTCAGAAACTTTTTCAGTGTCCTTTTTTTTAATTATTTCGAAAACAATACCACATATTTACAATTATTATATTTATCCTAAAAACCTCGCCGAGGTTGGTCTTGGATAAACAGTTATCGCTACAATTTATTTTAAATATTATAACGTAATACTAATCCTAAAATACTAATCATAATAGACAGTGATCGCTCGCACAGCTCGTCTCAAACCGCGCGTTTCGAGCGTATTGGCTAGTAAACTAAACCGGTTGCGGGGACGGACTTACCTGTGTGCGCGCGCACTGCTCTCGATATAGGCTGCTCCTCTTTAAGCCGTTCATTATTACATGAAAAGTATCGTTTTAGAACACGTTTGAGACACAGATATTTAGTCATGTCTCTAATAGAATAAATTTTACTAATGCGGTTATACAGAAATGGAGACAGGAAAAAGGGAAAGCTTTTTACAAATACAGTATTACACGTAGGAATTCTGTATACCACATGTTTTCTTCTAGCCGACATATCACCGCGATTGAGACAAGAATGTTGCCGAAGTATAATTGTTTTAATAAATAGTTGTCTAATGTTTAAAACCTCAAATTCTTTGTAAATTTTAACCGTAGAATACCTAAAGTGCTTAAAATTGATAACTTTTATTATACATCTTAAAGCTCTTTCGACTTTTATAAGATTACTCTTCTTTGCTCCCCCCCCAAGGCGGAGATACCATACGAAGCTACAGATTTTCACAAAGCTAAATAAACCATTTTGTTAGTTTTTAAATCTTTAAAGTTTCTTATTCTTTTGAAAATTGGTATTAGTTTACGTATACGAGACGTATACGTTTACGTATACGAGGTTATTTAGATGGTCCTTCCAATTTAAGTTTTTATCCACTTGTATACCAATATATCTAATACTTTTAGCTGATGATAAAATAATAACAGTTACATTTATCTGTACCGAGGTACTGATAATTATGCGCTTTTATCTGAAAGTCAGAATTAGGTTGTTGGTTATCCCTTATACTGAAAGTTATATATCTGGTCTTTGATAGCTTTAAAGTTAATAAATTGAAGTCAAGTCACCTAGTTAAAGTCTTTATTTTTTCTTCTGCGACTGATATTACTTTTAACCAAGTGTTTTCATGAAACAAGATGACTGTATCATCTGCGAAAGTGATTACTTTAGCATTTGTAAGTTTCATGTCACACAAATTATTCACGTAAATTAAAAAGAGGGTAGGCCCTAGCACCGATCCTTGAGGGACTCCGAAATTGACTTTTCGCTTGGAACTATGATTTTCTTCTAATTTTACAGTTTGTGATCTGTTACTAAGGTAGTCTTTGAAAAGATCCAATGGAGTATCGCGTATTCCAATTGATTCCAATTTTCAAATTAATACAGGGACAGAGACAGTATCGAACGCTTAAATATGGTATTCCATTAATTATTCATAGAAAGATGTTTAAAAACAAAGTTATGTAATTGAAATATTTTTCATATAAAAAGGGTAGGCTCGAGCCCCTCAGTGGTGACGTGTATGAGCTGTGATGATGATGATGAATTTAAATATCCTAAAAAGTGATAATTGTAGTCTTTAAGGTTAGAGCACTGGCAACAATAGTGATAATGGCTGAAAATGTCGTTTAAGTGATTTTGGGATTGACATTAGTACGTCATATAGGACTTTGACCTTGAACAGTTTTAGGGTGTCCATAATTAAGTTCTTTCAGTGAAAGTTATGCATTTACTGTTCCAGTAAGTAAGTATACCAAAAAATTATTTTAGGCAAATTTGTCTAAAAGTAATTCCGGCGAAGTTCTGCTGTGTGCAGTTAATATTTCAAATAAGAGGACTCTAGGAAGCAAGATTTCGAAGAGCTTTATAAGCGAAATGCAATATCGTTAATTTTTCCCTCTCTGATGAAGGTGTGTAAGTTTTTATTCCTCTAAGAAGCAAAACGCCCAAAATGAATGTCTTCAGCCCCCCTGGCATGACCACCGAAACACGATATGATAAAACGGTATATCGATATAAACTGTTGAAAAAGTTGGATTTTTTAGTTATCTTCAAGTTTTGAGTATGTTTTGGATATTGGTATTATTTTTTGGACATTGTTAATATATTAATGTCGATATAATTTCAAGGTAGCCATTATATCCAATATATTTTGACAGTTCATATCGATTTATTGTTTTATCATATCGTGTTTCGCTGTTCATGCTACGGGGGCAAGGCATATTATCTAAGCTGTAAATCGTATACAGATCAAAATGTCTACCAAGCAGAATACCTAAAAAATAATAATTTGTAAATAGGAATTCGTCTATAGTTCAAAATTTGCACCTAGCAAAATGCCACTGCATTAATTCTAGGCAGTATATTTTTTATTTTCAATTACGTTGGAACTTCTTGGTTTTATGTCTACTTGTTTAGTGCCGCTGTGCCGTCTACTTAAATTTAAGTGGGTGTATATAGAAAAAATAAATGACAATGTCATTATCATGTCAGGATTTGGGGTTCCTCTTAGACCAACGACATCCTGGTAGATATCGAATAACCATCGAAAGACAAGCCTGTTTTATTCAGAATATTGCCAGACACGAGCCCAAAACTACCGCCCGGCAACTCGTTGAAAGCCTGAGGTTTCAACATCAAGTGGCTATTAGCACTCAAACTGCCAGGAGGAGACTGCACGAGATCGATTTGCATTCTTGTAGGCCTTTACGGGTCGTAGCGCTTCGACCGGGCAATCGTGCTCAGCGCTTGCAGTGGGCTCGTATTAACCTGCGATGGCTACAAAAAAGTGGGCTCATGTCCTGTTTTCTTTTTCTTTTTTTTTTTTTTTATGTGTGACCCGGCAAATGACCTCCTCCCGCCTGATGTTAAGCGGTGAAAGAGGCCCAAATGAGTTGACAGGTAGAGTAGGGACGATATCCACTATCCTACCTGCCCGCCCCTTGCCGGCCCAAAAGATGCTTTTTCTCTCCTCTTTTGAAGGAACCCATGTTGTAGGATGGAGCGCGTGTTTCTGTTAAGGAATGGAGAGGGTTTCTGACGAATCCAGGTTTAGTTTTCACCCGGACTCAAGAAGAATACGCGTGTGGCGAGCTTCTGAACGTTATGAACGGCTTCGTTGCCCTTAGGAAATTCATCCCTACCATGGCGGAACAAATGGTTTGGGTCGGTATTCGCGTTGGCGGTAGAACGGACCTCGTTTATACGGGGCAACATTAATGCCGAAAAATACCGCAACGGCGGCGTTATGACACATTGTACTGTGATGCGGCATGACACGTTAAGTAGTGAATTGTTTACCTTATGTACAAAATCATTATTTAGTGGTTGTTCCAGTGATTTCACAGTACATTTTTTAAAAACTAGTGTTTTTCTGGTGGTTTTAAGTATGTAGTTCATTTAGTGGGAGTGCAAATATACGGTTGGCAACACTATGGTGTACTTGATTGAAACTGTTATAATGAAACTCAGGTATCGGTTAGCTAGCTCGTATAATAATGAATTAATGAATTGACAAAACTGCCTTATATACCTAATAATTTTAACAAAGATTTCAATTTACCCACATAACACCCCCACACTTATTCAACATAAACTCGTGAACATAAACTATACTAACTAAAGCTTAACAATAATAACTTATTTAAATAATAAAAAGAAATTAACGCTTAATACTACTATACATGTAACATTTAATACAACACGAACTTAATCAATCTCAAAGCTATAAAACTGGGGTCGCTTCCGTACGCGAGTACTGGGGGCCCGCGCCGGCGGCGGTGACCTTGCGGGTTGAGGCCGCGCCTCTAGCGGCAGACTATGTTGTTCCCCGCTCGGTACCGTCGACGGCTTTGCGCTTGGCTCATCGCTTGGCCTCGCGCTGGGCTCTGCGCTGGGGCTCTGCGCCGTCACCGCTGGCTCCGATTCGGATATATTCGGATATGTCAGATGTGAAATTTTTTTATTAGTTAAACCTGCCTCATCTTGTTCCTGTTCCAAAGTTAACTTATTTTTAATCCTATCCAAACGTGTCCTTATTTGATCCACATGTCTATGTACAGTAGACTTATCTTCTGCGAGAATATTATAATCGGTTTCACCTTTTTTGCGCTCGATTATACCTTTAAGCCACTTAGTTATACCCCCACGATAAGTACGATACCACACCGGGTCGCCGCGTTGAAAAGCCCGCACTGGGCCCTTTCACCCTTTCCTTTTGCTGACGCGGAGCGCGTTCGGGCTTTAACGCATCGAACCGAGTGCGTAGCTCTCGGCCCTGAAGCAGCTTCGCCGGACTCTCGCCAGTGGTTGAGTGTTCCGTATTACGATACATTAACAAATATCTATTAAGAGTATTATCTACATCAATATTTTGCATTAGGGCCTTTTTAATGACCGCCTTACAAATTTTTACGGCACTCTCAGCAGCTCCGTTTGATGACGGATGATAGGGTGCTGAAAATAACTGGGCAATCCCATTGCCAGACAAAAAATTACGAAACTCTTCGCTAGAAAAAGGTGGTCCATTGTCACTAACTACCTGTTTAGGCAGGCCAAAACGAGCCCATAGATCTCTTAATTTAGAAATAACAACTTTGGCAGATGTTGATGTCACTCTAAATATTTCTATCCATTTAGAATGAGCATCAACAACAACCAAGTAAGTGGCACCGCCTATCGGCCCCAGGAAGTCGAGATGCAGCCGCGCCCAGGGCCGGACGGGCCGGGGCCAGGCTTGGGGCGCAGCCTGCGCTGGCGCGCTCGCCACGCGCGCGCACACCTCACACGTGCGACACACCGCTTCCACTGCCTCGTCAATGCCGGCCCACCATACATAACTGCGAGCTATCTGTTTTGTTTTAGTGATGCCCATATGAGTGTCATGTAGTTCACGTAAAACTCGTTCCGTATACGCTTTAGGAATCACTACCCTATGACCCCACATAACACAACCTAATTCTTCGTAAAGTTCCCGTTTTCTATTAAAATACGGTTTTAATTCTTGGATATCATTATCTGTAGGCCAACCAGTCCTAATATAATCTAAAACTATGCCTAGTATAGGATCCTTAGAAGTTTCAATTTTGAGTTGATTGTAGTCTAAGAGGAGAGCCCCAGACGAAAAATGCAAATATGTTTGTTCGGGGCACTCCCGGTCCTCATCAGAGCTATTTTCTTTATGAGCTGCAATCATACGAGACAAGGCATCCGCCACGTTTTCATTTGAACGAATATATTCTATATCAAAACTGTAAGCGGTCAGAATCAAAGCCCACCTTTGAAGTCTACTTGCAGTCATACTAGGAATACCCTGATGTGGTCCGAAAATAGTAACCAGAGGTTTGTGGTCTGTGCGTAACGTAAAATGTCGACCAAAAATATACTGATGAAATTTTTTTACGGCAAACACTATAGCGAGAGCCTCTTTCTGTATCTGGCTATAATTAATTTCTGCACTAGTGAGCGCGCGAGAGGCGAAACTGACGGGGCGTTCCCCCTGAGCGTCGCGTTGCGCCAGCACAGCGCCCAGCCCGCGGGCGCTCGCGTCGCACGTCACCACCAGTGGGGCCGACGCCGAATAGTGGCACAGGCTGGCCGCCGAACGCCGTGGCGCTTGACCTCAGTGAATGTTCGTGCCTGTTGTTTTCCCCATAGCCAGACCGACTCTTTCTTTAACAGCTTATACAATGGGGCTAGCAAACTGCTTAAATTTTTTATGAACCTACTATAAAAGTTAACCATGCCTATAAATGATCTCAATTCTGACACATCTTTCGGAGTTACCATTTCTAATATTGGTTTGACTTTGTCCTTATCCGCATGAATTCCATCTTTATCTATTATATAACCTAGATATTTTACTTTATTTACAAAGAATGCGCATTTTTCTTTCTTTAACTTTAACCCAAATTGTTTTAATCTGTTGAATACTCTGTCTAATATCTGGAGATGACAGATTTTACTATTATTAGATATTAACACGTCATCAAGAAAAGTGATAACACCCGGTATATCCTTAAAAAGATTAGCCATTATTCTTTGAAAAATGCCTGGACTCGAAGCTAAACCGAAGACTAGTCGATTGTACATAAACAACCCCCGGTGTGTATTAATAACCGTAAATTTTTTAGTGTCGTCTAACTCAATTTGGTTGTAAGCTTGTGAAAGATCAATTTTGCTAAAGTATCGACATCCGTTAAGCTTAGTAAATAAATCGTCAATCTTTGGAACAGGATACTTGTCTACTGCTAAAACTTTATTCAAAGTTACCTTATAATCTGCGCATATCCGAATAGCACCGTCCGGTTTGTTTACTATTACCAGCGGTGTCGCCCAGTCGGAGCAGTCGACGGGCTCGATGATGCCAGCGCGCAGCATCGCATCGAGCTCGGCGTCGACTCGCTCGCGCAGCGCGTACGGCAGCGGTCGCGCACGGCAGTACACCGGCGGAGCGCCCTCGCGGACGTGAAGCCGCGCACGCCCGCCGGTGAAGCGACCCAGCCGTCCGTCGAATAGCTCATTGTAGCTAGAACACAAATTTTCCAATTCTTTACTAAAATTCAAATTATTTTCAATTTCCAAACTATTTAGCGCTATTTTAGGTATTTAGGTGTTCGAGCCTTCGCTCGACCCACTGTGAGATTAACCCTTTGAATTTTACCTGTTTGCAGTGTGCATCTACCCTACATACAATTATTCACCTAACATTTTCAATGAGGGTATGTAAGTATGTGCGGGTGCCATCGCCGACTAGCTTTTCTCTTCAGTACGTTTTTGAATTTTGTCGTGAGCAGTGTGCAAAATTGTTAAAACTATATTGTTTCGGTGTATTAGCGTCGGTGGCGCAGTGGACTCGGCACTTGCCTTCCAATCGGGGGGTCGGGGTTCGAGACCCGCCATGTACCAATGTGTTTTTCGATTCGAATTTCATATGTACATTTATCTGACGCTCCTACGGTGAAGGAAAACATCGTGAGGCAACCTGCATACATCTGCGAAGAAATTCAATGATGTATGTGAAGTCGACCAATCCGCACTGGGCCAGCGTGGTTGACTAAGGCCTAATCACCCTAATATAGGGTAGGCTCGAGCCCCTCGGTGGGGACGTATATGGGCTGTGATGATGATATTGTTTAAATTAAGTAACACAATTAATTTCAATAAAAAGTAGGTTTTTTTTAGTGCGCTATTTGCTGATATAAGAAATATATATATTTATTAAAAATTATTTAAGAATAGCTGTTGAAGATTTTGAGGTAAGATCCTTCCTTTATTTAGTGTACAAGTTAAAAAAGTGCTTTGTTCTTGCGAATGCCCGCTCTCCGGACGGCAGACTCGCTACTCCACACATGAATGGAGGAACAACCTCATCATCCTAGCATGCGTATCATGTTTTAGGAACTAGCACTTGTATTACAATGTGCTTTCCTCTTGCGAATGCCCGCTCTCCGGACGGCAGTATCGCTACTCCACACATGAATGGAGGAACAACTTCATCATCCTAGCATGCGTATATCATGCTTTAGGAATTAGCACTTGTATCACAAAATGCTTTACTCTTGCGAATGCCCGCTCTCCAGACGGCAGATGCGCTACTCCACACATGAGTGGAGAATCAACTTCGCCATCCTAGCATACGTATCATGTTTTAGAAACTAGCACTCGTATCACACGTACGAGTAGCTTTTGTTCTTACGAATGGTCACTCTCTGGACGGCAAACTTGCGACTCCACACTTAAATGGTCGAACAACTTCACCATTCTAGAATGCGTTTCATGTAAAACATGTACGTGCAGGAATTAGCACTCTTATCACAAAGCTATGTCAGCTGCACAGCCATCACTTTAAAATTGTGCGTCGGCCAGTGAACCGACCCCTACACATGGTGTCGGCTGCGCAGCTCTCACTGTCGGCTGCGCAGCCCTCATCGTCAGCTGCGCAGCCCTCACTGTCAGCTGCGCAGCCCTCACTGTCAGCTGCGCAGCCCTCACTGTCGACTGCCCAGCCCTCACTGTCGGTTGTAAAGCCGTCATAAGCCGTCACTTTTGAACTGCGCGTCGGCTAATGATCCGACCCCTACACAGTGCCCGCTCAAGGCAAGTTTTAAGATGGAGCGAGTTCCAATTATGGCACCCCCCTTGCGCCCAAATATTGAAAAAGCGAGGATAATTTTTGAACACTGACGCGCTCCCTGGAATTTGGCGCCTGGAGCTGCCGCTCCGTTCGCCCTATGGTAGGGCCGGTCCTGCCCCTACACATAATATACTAGCTACGCAGCCTACTTCATTAGCAGGCTAGCAATTAAAAATTACGGAGCACACGATCCTTTGCGACCTAGCCAACTGGGAGCCTATCCCTAGGTAGCTCTGCCACATGAAAAGTTTATCTAAAAATAAACGATAATAATGCGGATTATTGGAGATCATGGATGGTTGACTGCGTCTGTCATAAAGACCTCTTTGGTAATAAGATTTCATCCGACGAAGAATGTCGGCTCCGATTTGCAATCTGTAAAGTTCAATTAGCTTATGCTTTAGCGAAGATGACGCGCATACATATTATAATCATTGAGCAAACAAAAATATAAGGCAATTAATTAAAAGCTGTTAAATTGTATTCTGTTGTGCTATGATTTAAACACCATTCGCCTTAATGAAAAAGATCACCTCACAGATAGTGGCTATACCGATTTTACACCTTGATAAAATCTGAGCTAATTTCCCAAAGTGAAGAATCACGTATCCTCGAGGTCAAAATTGAGAAGGCAAACTCCATTTCGCTATCAACCTTCGATCATAGCAGATATAACGGCTTCTATTAGAATGAATGATACAGGGTGTTAACCAGATACAGATATAATGAACCTGGTACCTCAAACCGAGAGGAACACTTCTTTTTTATTTGGAGACACAAAGGAATCACTTGCTAAGCATGAAATCCAAGTTCAACGTTTAGGGGCTGAAAAATGACAAAATATTTTGTTATTTTGAAGTACAAAAATATCTAGAAACCAACCATGTATTCACCTCCATAAAAGTCAATAGTAGCCTCGCAACGGCTACACCTGCATGGCAAACCGTTCAACTCTTGACTAAAAGTAGTCTAATGCTTATTAGGTGTTATAATTTACTCACTTGCTCTATCACGAAGGATATGACATCAGAAATAAATAAAATGTAAATCAATTGAAGGTTGTCAAAACTTTTCAGAATTTCTTGTAAGTAGTCACGGACTGTAAGAAGTCCCGTAAAGATAGACCCATTTTGTTACAACGATACAATCTATCAAATGACTTGACTACTTTTTGTCCTCTCAACTACACCCCATGCAGTGCAGTCATAGTCAAGTGAGAAGCGGAATCTCTTCGAATCGTCATGGCGTCAATTGAATCTTAAAGACTTATATTCCTACTTCGGAGCGGTGGAATGGGGCGCCCAGAGTAACAACTGCCAATAGCTGATAATCCCAAGTCAAATGATATTGCCCTATATATTTTTTTGCTTCATAATCATACACATATTATTACAAAAACATAGCAGTTCATAATTCATAAATCAGTAGTGGCCACTTTTGCTGGCCCCGAAAGAAGTGAACATCTTAGTTGTAATTTTTTTTTACACAAATTAAATAATTACTCCTTTGATATCAATAGAAACAACATATACTAAGTGTCACGCTTTGTGGCTACATTTATCCTCCTGTGTTCAGGTAGACGTATTCACGAGTTGACTCTTTTTGTCATACATCTCAAGACATTCGTATCGAGTGATGATTATTATTATACTATGGCTGAAATTTGGTTCCAAGTCTGATTCATCAAAATTTAGGCAATCTGGTTGGATGCTTAATATTATTAGGGACGAAAGGCTAATTTTAGTATTTTGGATGAATAAACATATATATACCAGTAAGCAAATCAAGACGTAGAAGCATAACAAATTTATTCGTATCTACCAGGGGGAAAGTTAAACCACCCTCGCGAAGCGTCATTGCATGTTAATTTCAATCTTTATTCAAAAAAGCGGGAATCATCCCTTCACCCGGCAGCTGTAGAGCTGCAGTTACCTTTCTCTGAAAACTGAATAAACAGCAACCTTGATCTAGATGTCTTAATTATAAGGGAAAATTGTTGACCTATACAATTTTTTTTTCTCTCAGACATTATTTTGAAAGGACGTCGCCTCAATCTGCCTAATCGATGTACCGCGAGGTACATACACTAATCTTTTTTGTTTGAAAGAAAATAAGTCATTTTATCTGTAACAATTAATCTTTGATACTCAAAAACCTGTTAATCAATTCCAACTTGACAGGTATCAGTAAATGAAATGATGAAATTTTTATTGCTATTGTTAAGTGTTATATTAATACTGCAGATACTATGATTATATTGAGTGAGTACAGAGTACACGTCCGAATTTACGTAAACTAGTTTGAATGAAAATGTTGATATGCACTTTATACGATGGAAACGGACGATACCATAATAGACCGTGGTACTACCCTAGCTGAGAGTTGTAAGAACTCTCAGATAAGGTACCAAAATCTTACTTTATTTTCTGGTTGAAATGGAACTCGAATCGGAAGCATCTGATGAGTGAATCTGTCGTATCAAGAATCTGTCCTTAACCGAATAATCCGTCGAAGACTAAAACATTGAAGAGTGTATCGCACACAATACAATAATATGATGCTTCAACATTCATAAAAGATGCTCTTCGTCTTTTTTAGTTGGGCGGTCTTTGATGGGAATATGGAAAGCATTTATTATAGCCCCTGCAGTCCCAAAGTCCATCGTTAGATAGGTAGCGGCATTGTTTGTAACTAAAGTCGTTTCTTACTAACTTGAAGTCCCTTTTGAATCGTCCATTCAAAGAGTTTGTGACACTAACATTTGGTCATTATAGATCGTATTTTGACATTTTGTAGCGTTTTGTTACTTGCGTAGAGACAGATGAATTGCAAGTTACAATTTCTTTTTATTTTTTTACTTTGATGGTTATAATCCCATTAAGTTATGTTTTTTATTTAAGTGCACGATACATCAGTACATAAGAAAAAATAAACTAAAAATAAAATATTTTACTACAAGTTTTGCAGACGTCGAAACTAAACGCAATTGAATACTCAATCAACTCAAATTCGTATCGAGTAATTAACACTTTTATTTATTTATTACCTAGTTTTATCTTAATAAAAAAGGAATTTTCGGAATTCTCGAATTTTTCTCTACAGTTTGGTACACATGTACACCTAAAAGTGTACATACATGGGCAAAAATGAGTGGACTATTGGCAATCCTCAAGCTCCATTTAGCTAAACTTAATCATTTATTCCGATTTAATTGTTATACCTAAATCCTTAATTGTACATATAAGCAAACAAGCATATCTTGAATTAAATAGTAGTCATATTGTTCCTTAAAATAATTATTAAAATAATTTACTTTGTAAAGTCACTTTGTTTTTCATTGAAAAACGATTTGTACAATTTCACAGTACGTCTAGCCATCGCCGCCGCCGGCAGATTGTAAACACATCTCACAGTGGGTCGAGCGAAGGCTCGAACACCTAAATAGAATCGTTTTCCCCCCGAAGGGTAGAAAACGAATATTTAGGTTTCAGCCGTAGCTCGACCCACTAAATTTGCTGTTCTAGTCGGCGTGTGAGAAAAGTACTGAAGAGAAAAGCTAGTCGGCGATGGCACCCGCACTTACTTACATACCCTCATTGAAAATGTTAGGTGAATAATTGTATGTAGGGTAGATGCACACTGCAAACAGGTAAAATTCAAAGGGTTAATCTCACAGTGGGTCGAGCTACGGCTGAAACCTAAATATTCGTTTTCTACCCTTCGGGGGGAAAACGATTCTATTTCAATACCGAGTTCCGCCAGCCATTGCCTACCCAGTAACGTGGTGGAGCCGTTATTTATTACATATAGGTCTAATACTTTACTTTTATGCTTATAAGTAACGTGAACTTCACAATAACCTAAAGGTTTTACTTTTGATCCGTCGTAAAAGTTAAGCATTAAATTACATTTATATAAACGGAGGTGACTAAAATACTTTTGATAGGTTTGCTTACTGACACACGATAATGCAGAACCTGTATCTATTTCCATCAATAATTGATTATTTTCTACTAATAAACCTATGCTCACCGGTTTGTACTGTGACAGTGACATTTGCATCACTGGTTCTTCATACAGATCCTGCGTAGGCTCGTCGCCCGCTCGTTCCGGCGATTCCGCGACGTGATAATTTCCTACTCTGGGGCGGCCGCGTCCCCGAGACTTGCTCATCCCGTGGCTGCTTCTGTGTCGGTTCCCGCCACTTCCTGCAGAAACTGTCTTGTAAAAACACATGCGTCGCAGATGTCCCATAACACCGCACTTGCTGCACATATACGACTTGAATTTGCAGTCCAAGGCTAGATGATCTCTCGCCCCGCATGACCCGCAGATATCATAAGCGCGTGGCGTTAAAGTGCTCCCCGCATCGTGACTGCCGCCATCCCGATTTCTGTGAGACCGGTTTCCCGCGCGTTCCGCCGCCATTTTTATGTGATGTACAATACCGCCGTCCCCGCTGTTAGCACTTGGTGAAGTCATCATGTCCCCCGACTGCACCAAAGCCGAATCCCGCTCGGCTGCTTCCAATGTACATGCTAACGTCGCCGCTTTATTGTATTTTAATAGCTTTTCTTCAGCAAATAATCGCTGTCGGATGACGTCGCTCCGAATGCCACACACCAACTGGTCTCGTAAATTGTCTTCTAATGCCGAATCAAACTCACAGTCGATAGCTAACCTTTTCAATACCGCTATATAGTCACTGATTGGTTCATTTTCAAACTGACGCCTTTGTCTGAATTTGTAACGCTCCGCCATAGGCGACGGCTTAGGTTGCAAATGATGACGTAACAATTCTACGGCCTCCTCGTATGTGAGTTCTTTAGGTTTTCTGGGACTTGCTAATGTTGATAATAGTTCATATGCACTATCACCCATCGCCGATATCATCGTAGGTAGCTTCACATCTTCTTTGACGCCATTTGCAAGAAAATACATTTCTAAGCGTTCTACGTAAGCAGACTAATTCACAAACTATATAGAGATACTACGTGGACTAATTGCCCGACTGAGTATCAAATTCTCGTAACTGGCCGATCGACATTTTGCAGTACTTGTGATTTTCTTGTGGGTCCGTACAACTGTTGGTTTCACACTCAACTTTCACCATAGAGTAATCCTCGTTAGCCACTGTTATAATGAAACTCAGGTATCGGTTAGCTAGCTCGTATAATAATGAATTAATGAATTGACAAAACTGCCTTATATAATAATTTTAACAAAGATTTCAATTTACCCACATAACAGAAACAATTTGACTGACGCGACAATCGCGACATCGCCGGCGACCGCGCGCGAAAAATTGTCACTTCGTTCTTAGTATCGCTATCGCATCGCAAAAATTCTTTCGAAACCTATTTAAAGGGATAGAAAACTAGTTGTTTTTGTTTAAAAAAGGGTCTTATCGATGCGATGAAAATAATGATCAAGTACCTACCAGTAGGGCTTGTAATATCGGAAGGTTTTCAATTCCGATACTGGTTTCCGATATTAGATCTCAATATCGGAATTCCGATATTAATATCGGAATCGCAGACATTTATCATAAAGTACTTACGCACGCTTGAGAGCGTCAGTGGCGCTGTGGATCCGGCACTTGCCTTCCAATCAGGAGGTCGGGGTTCGAGACCGCCATGTACCAATGTGTTTTTCGTTTCGAATTTCATATGTACTATCGCGAGCACTTCCGCCTGAGCATTTAAACATTTATTGGCTTGAATCGTGTGGAAGCGCCGGGCTACGCCCCCTTAAGTTTTGGCCTATTAGAAAAGAAATACTCTTTCTCTCTCTAATCGGCGTTGTGGGGTTCCTCGGCGGCTCGGCGGCAGGCCGAATAAGAACCTTTGATATCATTATTCCATGTTTTAATAAAAGTCTTCTTTACCAATTAATTACTTTATTATATCTTTATCAACACAACAACCTAATTTTACACCACACAAGAACAAGGGGGGGGGGAGATGACATTTTTTGGGGTTTTCATTTTACCAAGCAAAAGGGATAAACACATACATCCTTATTTTCTAACATCCCCCCTCAATGTTACATTTCTAAATTTAACATTGCAAAAATAAAGTTACAAAAAATGTACAAACATGTTTTACCAAATACATTAAAAAAAAAAACTAACTAACAACATATTATTTCACTTATACATTGTGAGCTATACTATACTGTTGTGAACAAAAATATTTAAACAATTTACTCAATAGTACATATTCAAAGTATTTATTATTAAAGGATAGTTGTCTAAACATTTTATTTATTAGTATACATCAAATCAAATAATTATAATATAAGAATGCAATACCCAATTCTTTAGTGTAAGTTAATAAGACCATATTTTATTAATAAGTGTGATGAATAAGTAGTAATTATATTAATTGTATTTTGTAAATAGCAATTAAGTTTTATGTAGATAAAAATTGTGTAGGTTACTTTAAGTTTAGAATTTTATGTAAACATTTAATCAAATATATTTAATTCTTTCAAGAAATAATTGTGTTTTATTTTGTTCAATGGTTTTGTAAATATATCAGAAATGTTTTGATCACTAGGTACATAGTTGATTGTTATATTGTGAGATTTTACAGCATCCTTTACAAAATGAAACTTGATATCAATGTGCTTCGATCTTCAACTATTTTCATTACAGTTTATCATTTTTATTGCACTTTGATTATCTACTAAAAGCAACGTGTTGATTGGACAGTTATAAAAGTTAGTCAATATACCTTTTAAATAGATGAGTTCAGCTGTAGTAGTAGCCGCCGCGACATACTCGGCTTCTGCTGATGATAATGCTACTGTGGGCTGAGTTTTTGAAAACCATGAAATTAAATTACCTTTATAGTATACAGCACATCCACTTATGCTTTTGCGATCACTGTTGCTTGCCCAATCTGCATCTGAGTAAGCGATTAGTTGTTGATTATCTTCCTTAGATTTAGAGTATATAAGGCATTTATTTATGGTTTGTTTTAAATACCGTAAAATTCGCTTTGCAGCTTTCCAATGCTGTTCTGTTGGTTTGTCTAAATATTTACTTAGTAGAGAAGTTGCATATGTTATGTCTGGTCTAGTTGTAATTGAAAGATATGTTAGGCTCCCTATCAGTTCCCTGTAAGGTACATTAACAGTTGATCCAATAGTAAGTTGTTCTTTCTGCATCGGAGTATCTGCTCCTTTACACTCTTCCATTCCAAATTTCTTTAATATTTTATTTATTAGTTTTTCCTGTTTTATATACATGTTATTATTTTCTTTGTAAATTTCCATTCCTAAGTATTCTTTAATTTGTCCCATATCCTTAGCATTATATTCTCTTCTTAATTTTTCTATAATTGCCTGTCCATTTCCTAATATTAGGATATCGTCGACAAAAATAAGTATCCATGTGTCGTTGTTGTAATATAAGCAAAAATCATATTTAGATTGTTGATATTTATTTTTGATAAAGAAATTGTGTATATTATTGTTCCAACAACGTGGTGCTTCTTTTAAACCATATAGAGCTTTTCGCAATTTTAGTACTTTTCCTTTTTCCTGTGTAAGTCCTTCTGGATATTTGATGTATGTATCTTTGTTCAGTTCGCCATTTAGGAAGGCTGTTGGTATATCTAACTGTCTCAGTGGCATTCCCTCTTGTACTGATATACTAAGCAGTAATCTAACCGTAGATATTCTTGCAACTGGTGCATATACATTGTAAACATTTTCCTCTTGATAGCCTTTGGCAACAAGTCTAGCCTTTTTAGTCCCATCTGATTTGCTTCTAAAAACCCATCTTGTGTCAATCGCTTTTTGTCCCTGGGGTAGAATTGTGGATTCCCATGTTCCCAACTTTTTGTGTGCTTTTAATTCATTTATTATTGCTTCTTTCCATTCCCTTTTCTTTATTGCTTCATTGTAGGTATTTGGTTCTATTTCTGAATTTATTATGTTTAAACAGTATGCCATATTAATGTCTATATCACCATCATAATTTGTCTCATAGTCTCTTAAATATTCTGGTTTCTTAATATTCCTTTTAGGTCTTCCTTCTTCTGTCTCATTAATTTCTGTACTTTCTGTAACTTCATTTTGATCAATATTTATATTTTCTTCAGTGTATTCATTTCTATCATTATTTTCATTTTCTTGAATGTATATATATTCTTCTTTCTGTCCTTGTTCATTAGGTCTATATTTAGTGTCGGTCTCATCAAATCTTGTGTCTCTTGATATTATAATTTTATTTTCTTTTGGGTCCCATAGCCGATATCCGTTCTGTGCATAACCAATCATTCTCGCTTCTATTGCTCTCTCATTAAATTTATTTCCTCTTGGGATTATAATAGACCATGATTTACTTCCAAGTATTCGTAATTTTGTTAGGTCTAATTTTCCATACATTAACTCTGCTGGAATTTGATTATTTATGGCGGATGACGGGCAATGATTTAATTGATAAGCTGAGGCTTTTATGATTTCACTCCATAAGTGTTTAGGTAATTGTGATTCAATAAGTTGCGTTCTTGTTTTATTATAAAGAGTGCGATTCATTCGCTCTGAAACACCATTACTTTGGGGTGAATAAGGTTGTGTATATTTTATAGTTATTCCTTTCATATTACAGAATGATTCTAATTTATTGTTTTTAAATTCACCTCCATTGTCACAACGTATATACTTAACTTTTGTATCCATTTCATTTTCTATTTTTCTAATATAATGTATGAGATTATCTGTAGCTTCATATTTATTTTTCATTAAGTAAACAGTCACAAAATGTGAGAAATCATCTACAATTACTTGATAATATAATTCACCATTAATACCTGGTATGTTTGCAGGACCTGCCACATCGGTGTGGAGCAATTCACCTACCTTGCGAGATCTCGGCTTTGGTGATGATGGAAACGGTTTCCTGGTCGACTTTCCCTGCATACATGGACCACATACCTTGCTGCTTATTAGAAGATGCATCAGCTTCAGTCCGTATCTATTGACATGACCAAGCCTACGATGCCATAAAGATTCCTTATCTGCATTATCATTACACGAAAGCACATTGCTATCATTTGTATTACAAATTCCTGTTTTTAAAATAAAAAGATTGCCTTTACAATATCCTGTGAGACATGAATTGTTTTTGTAAATATTTACATGATCTTGAAAAAAGGTTACATTAAATTTGTTATTACATATCTTTTTGACTGACAATAGATTAAATGATAAATTCTTTATAATTAAAACATTTAAAGTTAAAGTGTGTTTATTGCAAGTTAAAGAAATTGTTCCCTCTTTTTCTGCAAGTACATATTCCCCATTAGCAACAAATATTTTTCTTTTACATTCTAAATTTTTAATATTGTACATATATTTTTCATATTTATCTATAATTAAATGTTCAGTGCATCCTGAATCTATCACCCACTCTATACTATTACTACTTTCAGTACAAGTATAGCAATTATTAGTTACAGTACCTGCTAGAAACATTAGGTTTTCATTTTTCTCTGTCATTACATATCCATGTTGTTGATGCTCCCTTTGTAATTCTAATTCTCCTCGTCCTACGTGGCCCCTGTATTGTGTTGCTTGTCCCCTGTATTGCGCTGCCTGTCCTCTGTATTGTGCTCCTGGCCCTCTGTATTGCGCTGCTCGTCCTCTGTATTGTGGTACTTGTCCTCTGTATTGTGCTGCTTGTCCTCTGTATTGTGCTGCTTGTCCTCTGTATTGTGCTGCATGTCCTCTGTATTGTGCTGCTTGTCCTCTGTATTGTATTGCATGTTCTGTGTATTGCCTTGCTTGTCCTCTACCTCTTTGTGTACACTGTCTTGCTATATGACCGGTCTTGCCGCAGATGTAACATATTATTGTTGATGAAAATGCATGATCAATTTCACTTGACTTTTGTTCATTTTTAAATTTTAATTCTGCATCTAAAAGTTTGCTTTTTACATAGTCTAGAGTTAACGTCATGTTAGTGGTTTCTAGGGCATTTATGGTGCTTTTGTATGCATCTTGCATGCTAACCAGGAATAGACATACCTTGTCATCTTCTTCAACGAGTGACCCGTTGGATTCTAGTTGCCTAAGTAACTTATCAAATTTCATAATGTGTTCTTCTATATTTGTACTCGAATTGAACTTTAATTCTGTCAATTGTTTTCTTAAAAACAGTTTTGAAAGGGTACTCTTTCTTTCGAAAATGTTTTTCAGGTTGCAAATCATTTCGGATGCGGTTGTAGCTCCTCTTATATATTCCAAATGTTTGTCTGGCAGGCTTTGTATTATTACGTTCTTGGCTTGTGCCTCCATTTTGATAACCTGCTCCTTTGTTAGTTCACTTTGCGAATCTCCTTTTTCAAGTAATAATACTGCTCCACATCCTTTTTCTGCCATCAAACTTTCTATTCGAAAGAGCCAATTGGCGAAATTGCCGCTTTCCAGCTGTGGAATATTTAATTGTGTAGCCATCGTTTCTTTTTCTAAGCACACTTTTTAAAATCTGTTTTTACTGTATAAACTCTTTGTCATCTGACTTATTGTGTTAATTAGTTTGCCTCCTGGGCCCATAACCTTTTAGATTTTAATGATATTTTAATAAAAGTCTTCTTTACCAATTAATTACTTTATTATATCTTTAACAACACAACAACCTAATTTTCAAGGGGAGGGAAGATGACATTTTTTGGGGTTTTCATTTTACCAAGCAAAAGGGATAAACACATACATCCTTATTTTCTAACACTAGAGAGCGCTAGTGCAAACGAAAATGGGCTTAGCGGTGATCAGGCGGAACTGCGCGCGATAGTACATCTGTCTGACGCTCCTACGGTGAAGAAAAACATCGTGAGGCAACCTGCATACATCTGCGAAGAAATTCAATGGTATATGTGAAGTCGACCAATCCGCACTGGGCTAGCGTGGTTGACTAAGGCCTAATCGCCCTAACATAGTGTAGGCTCGAGCCCCTCGGTGGGGACGTATATGGGCTGTGATGATGATGTCTTACGCACATTTTCTTAAAATTGCATATACTTATTATGCGTTGTAAAGTAAGGTTCCGAGTTCCGAGTAGAATCCGGCCATGTGCCAATGTGTTTTTCGTTTCACGAATTTTATATGTACATTTATCTGACGCTCCTACGGTGAAGGAAAACATCGTGAGGAAACCTTGCATACACCAAAGGTGTATGTGATGCCCCTGGTGTTGCAGGCGTCCATAGACTACGGTAACTGCTTACCATCAGGCGGGCCGTAAGTTTGTTTGCCGGCATCGTAGTATAAAAAAATAAAGTGAAGTCAACCAATCCGCACTGGGCCAGCGTGATTTGACTAAGGCCTAATCTATTATTATCTATTAAAAAAAAGGCTGAAGATCAAAAACGAAATTGTAATAAATAATATACGAATTTTCTTTGACATCAATAAAACAATAATCTGTTACTAAAAAACGTCTTGTCACTTTCTACTACAAAAACTTAGACGTCATTTAACTGCCATTAAACCTCATTCAACACTCACTCTGGTTTAATGCTAGGGCTGATCGTAGAGCTTCAAATCTAGGTCTGGGCAGTGGTTTCGTCATTATGTCAGCAAGTTGCTCATCGGAGCTGACATGTATCACTTCCACGTCACCGTTGATAACAGCCTCTCTCACAAAGAAATGGAGGAGTCTGATGTGCTTTGTACGTTTGTGGAATTGGGTTGTTGACTCATATCAAAATTTATTAAAATATTGTTTATTTCTAACAGTATTTGGCATAAGGTTCCACAATATACTGATTTTAATAAATAACAATGAATGATTACTGTAAAATTTAAATTTGAAAATGCTATAAATAATCTTTTTTAATCTCACGCCGTAAACGCTTTGATATCCTGTGGTCAGGGCCGTGACGTCACTCATATAGTAAACAAAGAAATGTCAAATTTGATTCAACAACTCGTCGATTTGCACTATTCTTTCCTAAAACTGGCAAAAAATCGTCCAAATCTCCGTTATTATATTTTATGTGTAAATATCGTAAATTATTTGTATTAATAGCAAAATCAACCATTGATGTTGGGTTTGTGAGAGCAGATAGTACAAATCTTCCGAAAATCGACAGATTGATGGTCAGGAGATTCTTTGTGTATCGCTCTAAACAATATAAGTACAGTTTCAATACTGTTATAATGAAGAACAGGTTACAAATGTACTTGTAAAGATTGTCACGTGGCAGAAGAAGAGAGTTGCAAACATACATTTTTGGTGTGGTTGCACCATCACAGTGAGGAGATATTTTGTACAGCAGTTGAATGCTATTGGATAGAATTCTATTTCTCAAAAGTCAAATAAACACTAAAGGTATTTACTTCAAGAGAAATGTTGAAAAGAAAACATCAGGATTATGTGTCAAATTGGTATTTGACGACCAATCCGCAAATTTTCTTCATGCTTGACAAATGAACAACTGCCAATCTTTCTCTTTTTATGTTCATTTACAAATTCTTACACACTGCAAGAATTTGTACACTGGTGTGTAGTACTGCAAGAATTTGTAAATGAACATAAAAAGAGAAAGATTGGCAGTTGTTCATTTGTCAAGCATGAAGAAAATTACTGGGAGGAAAAATAAATATACATTCACAGACACAGATTGTGACATATTTCTTAAAAAATAAAAGACCTCTTCAATGAAGAAAGCATAAAGTGCATAGAAAACTAAACCACGAATCATCAATATAATAAAACACATGTATTTCAAATTAAAATATTTTGATTCAACTTAAACCTTTACAAGTCATTATTGTCAAATAAACATAGAACATTTTTTTTAGTGAAGAACATAATGACTAATGTAGTACAAAAATTTATTATGTCATCTTTAGATGTTAGTTATGTATAAAGTAAAGAAAAAAAATTATTTATATTATTTATTTAATAAGAAGGGTCTTGTAAATTAGGAAGAGCATAGGCTGACAACACAGCAATCACATTTAATATATTTGTATACGGCTTTAAAATGGATAAATTGCATATTCTTGCGTAAGCTGTTCTGAAATTTACCAGCCATGGTGGCCAGCAAGTTAAATCAGTGAAGATATAACATCTTTCAGTTTTACCAAACTGGACCTATTTACTTCTATGGTGCTTTGGTATATGAATACTTGAGTTATTTTGTTAACATAATGTTGTTCTAGTTGACCGGTCACATTTTGATGTTGTGGCTGAGCATGCACTGCTTTGTATTATGTTGCACAACTTTTACTGCCTTATCAATCTCGTTGTCAAGAGGAGAACAGAGTAGTACACAATAGTTCTCATTACGTAACCTCTGAAAGCAACAAATTTTAATTAGGTACTCAATAAATTCAAGCAAAAGTTGTTTAGATAAATAAATTAATTATGAAACTTTGATATTTTTGTTTGTATTACATACTTTTTAATTAATATTCAATTACATAATTATCCAATTGGACATAAGTACATATTCTTTTCTTTGAAACATCATCTAGTGTCAGTGTATAACTTAGATTAAATCAAAAAGGCGTGAATGGTCAAGTTTTCTCTCAGTTTTCTGGTCAAGTTAAAATTTGGTTAGTCGGCTGCAGTCAGTTTTCATTCTAACTGAAAGATAAAAAATTAATTAATGATTTTACATACAACCTAAAAACTTCTATTTTGTTTAAGTTGAAACTGAAGTACCTACACAGATTGAGTTATTCAGTTATAGTACTTACATTAATGTGATTTTCGCAAAAATACATTTGAGTTTCAGTAGATACTTAGTTACAGGATTTCTTTAAGCGAGTGTTAACCAAATATTTCGTATGTCTATATCACTGGGTACGTCTAATCCACAGCTTTCCTGGAGTCTTTGAAGAGGTAATTCTATATTCCTGTTCTATTGTCCCGTTCCATATACAGTTTTACTATATTTTGTGATATTTAATAGAAAGCATTGTTTTTGTGAGGTTATTTCGCCCCCGTGCTTTGTTTACTATAAGACTGACGTCATTGCCACATAATGAACAGACTATCATGGCTGACCGTGTTTTCGGTCCAAAATTGAAACTCTTAATTTTAAATAGATTTTTTGAACTTTTTAGCCATCGAAAAAAATAATATTCATGTGCTATGGTCTAATACAACAATTATGAACATTTTAAGCCCTACTTTAAAAAAGGGTCAACTAGCCTATTCTGGATTATGAGTCAGTCTCACTGTAGCTTCATTATCTACTGATAACAATGGTATCTGTTCCATTGTCGTAAGGTTACTGAATATCCTGTTCAGCCAGATTAATTCCCGTGCAGCCTCACTAGCAGCCACTATCTCTGACTCGGTAGTTGAGATGGCTACAGAGGGTTGACGTTGACTCAACCACGACACTGCGCCTCTTCCATAACAACAGATTACTCCTGTTGTAGATTTTTCAGTATTCACGCATTCACCATGATCCGCGTCACTGAACACTCGAATCCGTTTTTCAGTAGAGGGACCATAAAGTATGCCAATTGCTATAGTTCCTTTTAAATAGCGAAGAATTCGCTTTACTCTAAGCCAATCAGCCTTTGTTGGGTTCTCTAGCGTCCTTGACACGATACCCACAGCGTAAGCAATGTCTGGTCGGGTGGCGACCATTAGGTAGGCTAATGCTCCAACCGCCTCTCTGTATGGGAACTGTTTGTTTGTACTTGCATCAGTCTCGGACTCTTCTTGGAACTCAGGAAGTAATTTGTCCATAGGTGTTGCAATAGGATTACAGTTCATCATCCCAAATCTGTCTAAAACCTTTTTTGCATAGGCTTTTTGGTTAATTAGTATCGATCCATCATTATACTGTTCGATAAACATGGATCTGCTGTACTTTGTTTAAAGTCTAACTCTTGTAAAACTTCATGAAAATAGTTCCAACATCTAGGTGCCTGTTTGAGTTTATAGAGACTTCTCTTCAGTCGACATACTCTTTTTGAACCATCTTCAAACCCTTCAGGCTGTTTCATATAAATTTCTTCAACTAAGTTACCATACAAGAAAGCTGTAGTAACGTCAAATTGGATGAGATGAAGTTTTTCAGTAGCAGCAACACTTAATAACGACCTTATTGTAGCCAATCTTGCTACTGGGCTATAAGTTTCATCGTAGTCGATGCCCTTACGCTGCTTGAAACCTTTTACTACTAGGCGAGCTGTATACTTTTCAATTGAACCATTTGCATTCCTCTTAATACGAAATACCCATTTGCATGGTAATGCCTTCTGATCTCTGGGTGATTCACACAGATACCACACCTCATTCTCTTTGAGTGATGATATTTCGTTCTCCATAGCTTTGAGCCATTCTCTTTTGTCATCTTTGCTCATAGCATCTTTGAATGTTTCAGGTGAGTCGTCGATATCCATTAAGCAAACAAAATCGTCTAATTTCTTTGGTCGAGATAGAGTGCTTCTGTCTCGTAGATTGTATCTATGTAAATCTGGTTCATGAACCATTGGAGACTCCTCAGCGTCATGAAACTCGTTATCTTCTCGACCTGGATCTATCTCTTCTCTCTGAGCTACATCTAACTCATTATCTTCACGAGATTGATCTATCTCTTCTTCTCCCTCTAGAGCAAGCTCGTTTTGTGTATCGGGTACTTCACTTGGCTCGTCAATGTTTCGCTCAATATCTACCCCTTGAACATCTCTCTCTACATCGGAAAGCTTATCAGTTATTGAAGTTGAAATCTTGTATTCAATATCTGTTTCAAAGGTGATATCTCTGGATCTGATAGTACCACTGGGAGTCCAGATGCGATAACCATCGTCGTTTTCGTAGCCAATGAGTTTTCCTTTTAATGCCTTTTTACTTAATTTCTGTCGCTTTTGTTGAGTGGGCATAGCACTCACTACCAATTATTCGCAAGTGAGTAATCTTTGGCTTCTTACCATGCCAAAGTTCGAATGGCACTTTGTTTTTCTGTCTGGTAGTTCCAGTGCGATTCAGCACATATGCGCCAGTATTTATAAGTTCAGCCCATAGAAATTGTGGTAACTACCACAATTTCTATGGGCTGTTCAGAATTCTTCTTACTGCTTCATTGTCGAATTCTTCTCCGTTGTCACTTAACAATGTTTTCACTACATGTCCGGAAGTCTTAGATTCATTGAGCATTTGGATCAACTTGTCTTTGACTTCAGGTTTCTGTCTTAAGAAGTAAACGTGGCGGTAACTCGAGTAATCGTCTTTGAAAGCAACAAGGTATCTGTATTTTGATCCACTTAGAGGAAAGGGTTCACATACATCGGCGTGTATCAACTCACCGGGCTTGTTTGCTCTTTGCATTGTCCCAAATTTTAGACGGTGTGCTTTTCCATATATGCAACCTACACATTTTGTTTCATCCAATGTTAGATCTATTCCCAGTTCTCTTTTGACAAGTTGTTGCACATGCCTCTTATCTTGGTGCGCAAAACGTTCATGATAAAGCTGAAGCATATTGGAATTGCTCGAAAGAATATTAACTTCTAAAGTATTCTTCTTTGGACTAACTGTTTCAGATTTAGCTTGTACAGTCCTCCTTTAAGATCTCTTGTTCCAACTACGACAGGTTTGCCTTCTAATTCAAGTTGGCACTTCTTAGCAGTTGACTTAAAAATACTGTTCTGCATTTTATCTTGTGCAGCCAGTGTTGAGAACAAGTTTTTTGTGAGTGATGGTACTAGCCACACGTCTTCTAGAATAATTTTCCAATTCTGGCCATTGACATCCGATTCTACAATCACAGTGCCATTACCTGCAACAGAAATAGAAGTTCCATCTGCAGTTAAAACTGTATGGTCTGACTCGAACTCATGAAACGTATGAAAAATATTTCTTCTATTCGTCACGTGTCTGGTTGCTCCACTGTCCACAAACCAGGATTCTTTATCTACTGGTTGTTTGTCACTGCAGGCATTTACCATCAGGGTGATAGTTTGAATTTGAGAAGTTGATGGTGATCTATCTGCACTACTTGGCTTTGGCGGCTTTCCATCCTTAATCCATTTTCGGCAGTTACGAACTCTATGTCCAACTTTCGAACAGTAGTTGCATTTCACATTTTCATCTTTCTTATTCTTACTCTTCACAACTTCTTTAGCAACTAGAACTTCAGGAGGCCCTTGACTTTCTTCCTTACTTTCAATAACCTTTCTTTGGTGCAAAGATTGGTGGTCAAGTTCTCAACAGTCACATTCTTCTATCTTTCTTGTTTATCAAAAGCCAGCTTGATCTAAACGCAAAGAACCTTTCGTCAAGAGAGTCTAAAATTTTACAGATGAGCATCATCTCAGGTAGCTCCGTATTTGCTTCTTCCTTTATTATTTTAGCATTCAATTCACTCCAGATATTTTTCAACTTCGACATGAGAGTAGAAACATTATCATTTGAGTTGTGCTTGAACCCGAAGAAGTCGAGGCAAAGTTGGTAAGCTCTATTTTCAGATTCGCCATCATATAATCGATGTAGCTCTTTCCAGACTTCATTTGCTGACTTAAATCAGTTAAATCTCATTACTTTTGGTAAGATGTCATCTTTCATGTTATTGGTGAGTATAAGGAGAGCGCATCTGTCAGCATTTTTAAATTTAGCAAGAGCTAATTCATAGGCTGCGACTTGAGCGTCACCACCTCCTGGTTGCAGTTCTGGTTGTCGTACTGTGCCTTCGCATACTTCTAGTGCTTATTCACAACTGCTTAGTAGTATTGAGACTTTGTACCTCCAGATCGGCCAGTTACTTCCGTCCAATAACCCTATTTGAAATTTCGCAGATAAACCTTCCATTTTTATAGCACTACTGAGCACATAACCTATTAAATTATCTAATCAAAGGCTGAAGATCAAAAACGAAATTGTAATAAATAATATACGAATTTTCTTTGACATCAATAAAACAATAATCTGTTACTAAGAAAGGTCTTGTCACTTTCTACTACAAAAACTTAGACGTCATTTAACTGACATTAAACCTCATTCAACATAATCGCCCTAACTAGTTAGGGTAGGCTCATGCCCCTCGGTGGGGGCGTATATGAGCAGTGATGAAAGTAAGGTTGGATGCAACAAAAAAGTATTAAATCAACTCTTTAATTTGCTTAAATGTAACTGTTATATTATGTGGTATTTATCAAATCACAGTGGTCTCATAATTATTTTAATTACCTACTATCTTAAGTCGCTCAGGTGGAATCAACATTAATAAAAAAATATAGTTTATAATGACAATGCCAGAAGTTCTATAGAAGTTTGCCCTATCCCATAAAATTGATTTACACGAATGCGATATACGACATTTGATAGCTGTAATATTGGTCATTAAAACATAAAAGTTATAAATTCTCTAGATGTTGCGGTTTTTTATAATATACTAAAACGGGAACAATTATCTTAAGTTTCTCAAACTGCATTTGTGCAGAAAACTGTAATTGCTATAAATTAATAGTTAGGCGCATTCATAATTGTAATAAATAAATAGTGGCTAGGTACCTATTCGTCCGTTTTACGATAATTAAAGTAGGTAAATATATTAATCTTATAGCCTATTATTAATTGTTGAGTTAAAGCAATCGATATTGTCGATAAATTATTAAGCCTATTACAATAGATTACCTATTTCCACATAGGTTCCGATCTTGTGGGATATCAGAGATATACCTAATATATTACACTTCTATTCTAATGGTAAAATAATTTTATAATCGGTTAAGCAGTTTCTGAGTTCATTCATTACAAACAAACTTACCAATCGCTCCTCTTCATAATTATAATGTAAATGTACTTAACTAAAAAATTGCAATACCGATTAACAAAAATATCTATCGTTACTAACGAATAGGTATATGATAATATACCTATATATTCCCTATTTGCGACATCTTTTAAATTAGCAATATTGGCAAAGCAAAACCGTCTTTGTTTCATTCATTTTGTCATTTGTCATAAGTTCACCACACCACAGAGTCATAAGAAAAAGTAAATGTCAAACAATATCAATCCAGAATTGGCGTTTAGTTTCACATAGGTACTCCTTAATTATGCGTATGCACATCAAAATTAAAGGAACTAGAATTGTTAAAAACTTATTTATAAACATTAATAACTTACAACCGATATGCGCATAAAATCCATAATGTTAAAAAAGAGAACGATATTTTTCGAAAACTTGATTGATATTTTATTATGTTTGTACGTCGTACAACAAAACGCATTTGTGATTTCTTACTTCTTTTTCCAACGGAAATAGTAGGTACATATTTTTTAATATTTATTCAATATCCGCAAGTTTTAAAAAGTAATAATGAAATCAGTACGAGATTAAAAATCATATAGATTTTTTAATATATTTCATATTACTGTAAATGGTGGGTCAGAATCTGGCATTGTCATTTGCAAACAAAATAAACAATAATTTACTAACAAAATAAACAATAATTTACAAGAATTTCAAGCAAATACAGTAGGTTGGGTATAGATAATTACCATAATTACTAATTAAAGTAACTCAATCGGAATTCAACATCAAGTAAATTCGCCACTTAGAACACAAACACGTCACACATTGCAAGAGCGCGCGCGCGCGACTGAATAACAGACAGACAGGACCGGACAAAACGTGTTATCATTCCTCGTTGAACTCAGCCGACAAGTGGTCAGACTGTTAGGCTGCTGGCCAGCTCAACGATTTGTCAACAGGGATTCGGTTAAAATACTTATTCGTAATTATGTTACACTTAGTTATAAAAACCAGGTACTTAAGGCGCATAGTAGGGTCAATCATAAAAAAATCACTGCGGAAAAAACCGGTTCTCTTCATAAATTGAGGTTCCAGAATATAATTTAATATTAGTTTGCATTTGCAGAACACCAAAAAGTGATGTTCAGTTATTTCTACATAAATTACAATACTTACTACATATGTTGCAATACAAGCATCCTAAGAAAAAAATTATTTTGTGTGGAGACTGGAACATAGACTTGCAAAAATCTAATAATCAGTCGCTAGAACTTGTTAGTTTATTTAAAAACTATAACATAAATTCTTTCATCAATATGCCGACAAGAGCCTCATCATGTATCGATCTTTTATTCAGTAACATAAAAATGGCGCAAGGTAGAATTCATCATTTAGGCTTGTCAGATCACGATACAGCTCAGAGTCTGACAATTAAAGTAAAAAAGCTTCCTCAAACAATATCATGGTTTGAATTTAAAAAAGATTACAGTGCTGACAATATTCGTAAATTCCGTGAATGCTTAGATTCCTTAACTTTTAGTGAGGTGTATAAAAGCAATGATGTAGATGTAGCATTTAATGAGCTACATAATATGCTGCGTTTATTTTATGATCTTTGCTTTCCCAGAATTAGAATAAAAAAGACATATGCAGGGAACAAAAATGCCCAATGGTTAACAAAAGGCTTAAGACGTTCACTTGTGACTAAGCGACGGATATATTTGACATATAGATTTAAAGGTAGTAATAAAAAACATAATAAAAATATATACAAAAAATATAAAACCATTTTAAGACAATGTATACACAGATCAAAACGAATACAATCAGTAAAATATATAAATGAACAGAAAAATAAATGTAAAGCGGCATGGGAATTGATTAAGAATAACGTGAACGGAGAGATAGGGGACAAAAAAGATATTGACATGATAAAAATGAATAATATTTCGTATGGAAATCCATTAGATATAGCTGAATTATTCAATAAGTTTTTTATAAATATCAATAAAGACGACAAAAAATATTTAACAAATGAAATGCACGACATGAAATCAATGAAATTTATATCTGATACTATATTTTTACAACCCACGGACAAATATGAAATTTACAAAATTATTATTAATTTAAATAATACAAAATCAGTTGGCTATGATAACATAAGAACAGACATATTAAAGAAATGTGCTCTCCATCTATGTGCTCCGCTATCTCACATAATAAATCTTTCATTTACATATGGAGTATTTCCAAAGGAGCGTCGGTGGCGCAGTGGACTCGGCACTTGCCTTCCAATCGGGGGGTCGGGGTTCGAGACCCGCCATGTACCAATGTGTTTTTCGTTTCGAATTTCATATGTACATTTGTCTGACGCTCCTACGGTGAAGGAAAACATCGTGAGGCAACCTGCATACATCTGCGAAGAAATTCAATGATGTATGTGAAGTCGACCAATCCGCACTGGGCCAGCGTGGTTGACTAAGGCCTAATCACCCTAACATAGGGTAGGCTCGAGCCCCTCGGTGGGGACGTATATGGGCTGTGATGATGATGATTTCCAAAGAACTTAAAGTTATCCATAATCAAACCTATATTTAAAAAAGATGACCCATCTGATGTAGAAAATTACCGTCCTGTAACACTCATTCCAATTATCGCAAAATTTTTCGAAATGGCAATGTATAAGCGCCTGGTAAGTTTTTTTGACAAACATAATATACTGGTGAAAGAACAATATGGATTTAGAAAAAAACAGTTCTACAACTTTAGCTAGTTTTCATTTGGTGAAAATTATTACGGAAAGTATAAATAATGGAATACCAATGACAGCCCTGTTCTTGGACATGAGCAGAGCATTTGACTTGGTAAATCATAGTTATACAAACTTTACAGATATGGAATTAGAGGTAATGCATACAAATGGATTGAGAGTAACCTTTCAAACAGAAAGCAATGTACACAAATAAACAAAATCGTAAAAGACACCAAAATTGTAAGTGAATCGAAGTATGAGTTTAATGAATATGGCGTACCGCAAGGAAGCATATTGGGTCCATTTTTATTTCTTGCACTCATAAATGATTTGCCAAATTCTGTGACACACGAGTGCATACTATATGCTGATGACACAACAATAATAGTAAAAGAAAAAACAATTGAAAATGAGATTAATAGCGAACTTGCAAAAGTAATGCACTGGTTCGATAGTAATGATCTTAGAGTGAATACAAATAAAACAAAAATAGTACAGTTTCAGTCGTATAACAATAAAAGAAATAGATATCCACTTAATGTTATATGTAATAGTGACGAAATTCAAGATACTGATCATGCAAAATTTTAGGCATAATTTTTGATAAAGACTTGAACTGGAAAGAGCACATTCAAAATATTTGTACAAGATTAGATAAAGGAGAATGCCAGAATTTGCCCCACTGGTCCCAGAGTTACGACAAAATGTAAATAAATACTTAAATAAAAATAATAATTTTGGCGGTATTCAATAATCCATTAAGCGTGCGAGAGCAAAACTCAAAATAAAATGCATTTCATCAAAAGGAAACAGTGATTTTGAATGTTTTTTCACGGCTTCGGGCATTAGCTTTTTGCGCCGGACCCAGCCATAGACGTAAAGGTTGTGTCTATTCGGACCCGGGTCCTAATAAAAGTCGATTGCTATTCGGATCCGGAACATGAAAACATGCAGTGTTCATCCAGTTTCATGCTCCGCTCGCTTCGCTCGCTCCATTGCGTATGGTCACAATATCTAATCTAACTTACAGTTTTCACAATTCACTATCGGGTCCGAATAGTCATCGTATTCTATAGTGACCCGCAGCCCTACCGGCTATCTCAAAACAATAACTCGCTATCATTTTCGTGACATTAGAACAATAGTTCTAAACTTGTCACAGGTGACATTGTCACGAAAGCGATAATGAGTGATCGCTATGAGATAGGCGGTAAGCGGGCGAGGAATGATGGCGACGGGATGATGGCTTTTACGTAATAGATTTTTACGAGTGGAGCATGAAACATGCAGTATCATGTGTGCGGTCTGTCTACCCTAACCTACAGTTTTCGGTTTTATCCTATAAGTTATTTTTGATTACGTTTCTATCGGGTCCGAATAGCCACTCCGGGACGAAAAAGCTAGTCCGCCTTATTACAAAACGTAGTTTAAACTTAGTTTCTAGGTTTAAACCTAACGCTATCCATATCTAATCTTATTAACATAAGTGAAAGAGCATCTGAACCCCTAGACAAATGCCACACGTTAACTTTTCCACAGCCGTTTCTCAGGAAAAATGTATGGAGATGACATTAGCTGCGGAAAAAATAGCGTGAGATTGTCGTAAGCTAATATCATTTCCATACATTTTTTGTGCGGAGCGACTGTGGAAAAGTTAACGTGTGGCATTTGTCTAGGGCCTCAGGTTTAAATCAAAACCAAGTTAGTGCTAATAAGTAGCAAGATAATAAACAGAACTACTAATAAACAAGCTTTTTACTAGTTTACAATGGGCCTAGACAAAAGCCACACGCTTATTTTTTCGTAGTTGTACCGCAGAGAAAATGTATAGAAATGACATTAGAATGTGATAGCCTCACGCTATTTTTTTCGCAGCTAATGTAATCTCCATACAATTTTTCTGTGGAACGACTGTGGAAAAATGAGCGTTAGGCTTTTGTCTAAGCCCACAGGTCTAGAATAGGAGCTAGTTCTGTGTACAATTGCTTCATGCATTTTGGTCATAAGTGCTCTAATAACACATGATTATTAATAACACAATTCATTATTTATTCTTAGACTTGGATCAAGTCAAATTCAACACTGGAAATGGAGGATCGTTGACCTAAAATGTAAACGGTTTATTTGTGGAATAGTTTATTTTAACATGGCTTAAAAGTCGTGATGACGTAGCTGTAAAACAGGGGATTAAAATAAAAAGCAACATAGACATTTCCGTTTTACCTTGTTGTTGTTGTTTGTTTATTGTGTTTTTTTTCTGTGTGTGAGTTTTATAGGAGGAAAAAGGCGGGAACCTTCGTAAAGAAAAGGCGCACTTTTTAAAAAATTGTTTTGCTTTGCGATTTAATTGTATATATTTTGCATAAAAGTGTATTTAGGTATAAATATAATAGATTAAAAACAAGTTATATATGTAAATAAGAAATGGGGAAGAGGAAAAAACCGAAATTAGATGGCGACCCTGTTCCCACTGAATCCGACTCTGAAGATTCTAACTTGGACACGGATAAGTATAAGCCTTACAAAACCGAGAACTATGTTCGACAGTATCCTGAAGAGGGTGGAAATTTCGAGTATTTAGTAATTTATGAAAGTACAAAAGAAGCGACGCCTATTGGTGATCGTGATCTTATGTCTTTAGGCTCAGTGTTGAAACGTTACAACAAAGGCATTAAGCGTTTCAAGAGAATAAATAGATATAAAATAGCGGCAATCTTTGAACGTCCTGGATTGGCTAATATGGCATTAAACAATACCAAAACAATAAAAGAATTGGAACTAAGAGCCACTATCCCAGCTTCATTGACTGAAGTAACGGGAGTCATTCGTGGTGTGCCCACATACATGTCTAATTATAAAATATATTCTGGCATTTCCAGCTCCAAAGATGTTGTGTCGGTGCGTCGACTGATGCGCCGCGCTCGTGACGACGATGATACACCTGTCCTCCTGCCAACCCTGACGGTAGCGATAACATTTTCCTGTCCTACACTTCCCGATAGCGTCGATATAAACAGCTGGTTTTTTGAGGTAAGCCCGTACATACCACCTGTCAGCCAGTGCCTACGTTGCCTACGATATGGGCACATAGGAAAATATTGCAAGAACGCACAAAAATGCTCCATATGCTGTGAAAATCATAATTACAAGCAATGTAGTAAAGCAGCAAAAGAAGCAATTTGTTTACACTGTGGTGGAAATCACATATCCATTTCTTCCGAGTGCCCTAAACGAAAACAAGAAATAGAAAAAAATAATTTAAAATATAAAAACAAAACTTCATATGCTGATATGGTTAACAATAAAAATTTCCCCTCTTTAACAAAAAACAAATCAGACACTAATATTCAACAGCTTTTACTATCAGATCAGATTTTAAATCTTATTATATCCACAATCGTGAAAATAAATTCGCAAAAAATGAATGCAGATGCTCCAATCACAACAGAGTCCATTAAAACATTAATACTCGACACCTTAAATACTAAAAAGTCAATCCCTATGGATAAAAATGGATAAGCTCAATATTGTACAATGGAATGCTCAGAGTTTGCTAAGTCACAAACATCTGTTTTCACATTTTTTATATGAAAATGATATACATATTGCCATTATTTCTGAGACATGGTTACAAAATACTAATACATTTCATATAAAAGGTTACAAAATAGAAAGATTAGATATAGGTTCTAAACACAATGGTGTAGCTATTTTAATTAGAAACAACATAATTTACAATAAATTACATACTAATTTTGACAATTGTTTACAAAATATTGCAATAAGAATAAAATTTAATAATCAGTTCTTGTCTATAGTTAGCTTCTACAGTCCCACGTCTGCTTCTCCTTGCAACTTCAACTATACCCAACTTGATCGTCTAATTAAATCCATTCCTGGGCCTTTATTTTTAGCTGGAGACTTTAATGCTCACCACACCATGTGGGGATGCACATCTACAAACACACGTGGTAAAGTAATGCTAGATGTTATAAATGACAATAATTTGTGTTTATTGAATGATGGTACAACTACCACTGTTGGTTCTCATATATGGCAACCAAATGCATTAGATCTTACAATAATTTCGCCTTCACTGGCACTAAGATGCAATTGGTATGTACACGATGACTCTTTGTGTAGTTATCATTTTCCTGTTGTTACAACTCTCTTATGTAGTCCTGCAAATACAAACAGTAATGTTAGTAATAACTTTTCACATCCCAATTATAAATATGTTGATTGGAAAAAATATCAAAAAATAGTCTCTGAAAAACTACAGAATTTTAATTTGAATACATGTAATGCAGAAGCTTGTTATGAACAATTTTGCAATATCATTCTTGAAGGAGTCTCAGAAGCAAATAGTATTAGAGTAAATATTACAAATAGGTCACAGTCTTCCAATAACATTCAATATAAGAAAAAATTAAGTTTGCCCTGGTGGAATGACATTTGTGCACAGGCCGTTGCCAAATGTAAGTCAACCTATATAAAATTTAAAAATAATCCATCATTACAAAATTATTTAGAATTCAAGAAAACACAAGCTTCTAAAAAACTTATTATAAATAAAGTAAGATATGAATCATGGACAGAATTATGTAATTCATTTAACCGACAAACTCCTCTTTCAATTATTTGGAACAACATAAGAAAGTTTAATAAAACCTATAGTAATCCAGGTAATACTACAGATGATACTTGGATACAAAGTTTTTTAGACCAATACTCTTCCACCTCATACAATCAACAACCTATATTAGATTTAACAAACAATAGCAACATTTCTAACGAAGAAAATTTTTTCATGAAGCCCTTCGCCATGTCAGAGTTTTTGGGTGCTATTTATTCACGGAAGGACACTACATTTGGCTTGGATAATATTTCATATAAAATGTTCAAGAACATGAACACATTTAGTCTTGACATAGCTTTGAAAGTATTTAACCTCTTATGGAGCTTTATGTGTATCCCTAAAACTTGGAAAACAGACTGCCTTGTACCTATACTTAAGCCTGGTAAAGCTAGCAATAATCATAATTCTTACAGACCCATTGCACTGACCTCTTGTGTAGCAAAATTGTTTGAACAATTAATAAAACAAAGACTTGAATACTTTATAGAGTCTAATAAACTTTTACCCTATAGTCAATTTGGCTTTAGGCGTAATCGTTCTGCTGTTGAAAGTTTGAATCATTTAAATCTTGATGTACATAGAGCTCTGATTAATAAGAAGTTTCTTGCTGGTATATTCTTTGACATCACAGGTGCTTTTAATAACGTAGATCACAATGTGCTTGTAGATGAGTTATCTTCACTTGGTTTACCTGTAAAATTATTAAAATGGATTTTTAATTTCCTTAGCCATAGAAATGTGTATGTAAAATATAGAAATAAGTTGTATGGACCTCAACCATCACATAAGGGCGTATGTCAAGGTGGAATTTTAAGTCCGTTGTTGTTTATTTTGTATATAAATAAGTTAAGTAGTATTTTAGGAAATGATGTTTCTTGTCTTCAGTATGCTGATGACCTTGTAGTGTACTGCTCAGGAACCAACATACAATTAGTTGAAAGAACACTAAATAATGCTTTAGAAAAGTTAAAAAGTTATTTTGATTATTTAAAATTACTTGTAAATCAAAATAAAACTAAAGTTATAGTTTTTACTAAATCCCGATATTTGCCTATTAATATCCATTATGATGGAAATTTATTGCCAGTTAGCGATGATGTGAAATTCCTTGGTGTCATCTTTACAAAAAATTTATCTTGGAAAGCACATGTTTGTAGCTTAGCAGATAAGGCTCTACGAGCTTACAATATTTTAAAAGTACTTGTCAAAACATATTGGGGAGCTGATCCAAAAATATTACTTATGTTATACAAATCCATAGTCAGATCCCATTTCGAATATAGTTTTCATTGTTATGCCTCAGACGTTTCTTTAGTTGATAAATTGGAAAAAATACAAAACAAAAATCTTAGATTAATTACAGGTGCTATGTGTAGCACTCCTATTGTTTCTTTACAAATAGAATGTAATATTCCACCCCTATTATTAAGATTTAAATATTTAAAATTCAAATTTATTCTAAAACTACATTCTATTACCAACCACCCTCTATTGGTCAAGATAAATGACCACCTGCTTTCAAACTTTAATACTTCTATAAAATTACCTTTCATCCTTCTTGATTATAATGACCTATCAGCATATGTAAATAGAAATGATATTTACAAAAAGGATAATTGGGCATGTTATTGTACTTCTTTCGAAGCAAATTTCCTTTTGATTGACATAATAATAAATCACAGTTTTAAAACAAAAGAAGATGTTTATGAGGAGCTAGCTAAATGGCCAAATCATCAATTCATTTACACTGACGGATCTAAATCAGATGCCGGAGTAGCTGCTGCATATTACCACAAAAACATCAAGTATGGTAAAGGATTTAGATTACCTGAAAATATGACAATTTTCTCAGCAGAGTGTGCAGCCCTTTTATTGGCATTACATTATATACAATCTGACATATTATGTTCTAATAAAAATGATTTTATTTTAGTATCTGATAGCATGTCAGTGCTCAAAGCTTTATCACACACTGGCTTTCGTGAAACAAATTACCTCCTTCTAGAAATAAAGGAAATGATAAAAAGGATGACTTTGGCTGGAAAAAACATTACATTGATTTGGACACCTGCACACGTGGGAGTGACAGGCAATGAAAACGCAGATTATCTTGCGAAAATGTCAAATACGTTTGGCAGACAAAATTGTACATGTATTTTAAGACCCTGAGCTGCGTTCAGAACCTACGCTCGAGTGCACTCCGAGTGCACTCTGACAGCAACCGACCCGTTCAGAGCCTCGGGGTAAAAAACGCTCTGACAGACGGTTAGTACACTCTGTGCCCGTTCAGAAGCTTCGAGTGATGCAACCAAACAACCAACTCGAGCGTAGGGTGAAAAACACTCTGACAGATTTTATGTCAAAGTCGATGTCAAAAATACGCTAATTATTTATTATTTTATTAAATAATACTACTTTGAACTCTTTTAAGTCTAACACAAGGGAAATATTGTGATTTTTATGTGTCGTAATTATTTTTAAGCAGAAAAATGGATATTGACTGTTAATTTCATAGTAAGGATTCGTAATATTTTGCCCTTTGCTTGATCTTGATCGGCAAGATACAAACTAAAAAAAAAGATAGCAACCGACCCGTTCTGAACCTCGGAGCGAGTGTGAAAATCACTCTCGGTTGCATTACTCTGACCCTCGGAACGCAACTCTGGCAAGACCTTTTACCTGATTACCGACCGACACTTATTAATGAATGGACAGTTCAAAGAAACCAAATCATCCAGTCTAAAGGAGCATGGTATGCCAATATTAATAAAGATGTAGGCAGAAAGCCTTGGTTTACATTAGGAACAAACTATTTAAATAGAAAATTTTATACAATAATAACACGATTGCGACTTGGACATTGTAAATTCAAAACTCATCTTTACCGTCTAAAAATAATTTCATCTCCCATTTGTACAGATTGCAATTTACAGGAAGATCAAACTTTGGAACATATTTTTTTCAAGTGCCCGGCTTTCAATGTACAACGACTTTTATTTATAAGCAAGTTACTGGAAAATCATGAAAATATCCCGCCTTCACTTCAAGAATTACTGACAAGCAAAGAAAATTTTACCTCCATTTATGATTTTATTGTCTCCACTGTCGGAGAAATTTAAAACATTTCAAAATATTCAAGAATTGGCAATAATTGCCTTATTAACTACAAATATTAAGAATTAATAATGAAGACTTTTTACTATGTACTCAGACAACTAGAATAAGAACTGGCTGTATGGTTTTAAACCTTTGCCTGTCCAATTTGGACTAATATAACTTCTCTGAGTTTTATAGATTTTTTTTTCTGTGTGATTTTTTAGATTATATTTCATCGTATTTTTTTTACATATTAATAATGTCGCGGTGCATAAACTGTAGTTTGTGTATTACTTCAACGAAAACGTTCGAAAAGATTTGAACGGAGATGCGCAACGTAGCTAAAGGTAAATGGTTGTACTCACTCATTCCCGCTATTCATAAAACATATGAATAGCGGGATTTACAACATTATGAACATATAAAATCGTTTAATAGAAATATTATTTATTTTCAGCTCTGGCCAAATGCAGTTCAATTGGTTTCAGTGCTACAAGATGCTAAGACGGTTGTCAGATGATGGAAACAATGAATCTCTCGGTCATCGAGTAGGTATGCATTGGTTGGATGTGAGCACGCACTCTCTTAGAGGAAGGTACACTGTTAAGCAACACAGAATTAGGTACCAGTGAAAACATATAGTTTTATCATGGGATGTGAAAAATGAGGTGTGTATTATAAAAATTATTTTGAACACTCTTTTTGTTATATATGTTATGTAAGTAATTATCATTAATGTCATACTATTTTTTTACAGGTTATATTTCATCCACCTATTGCTTGCTACAATTGTTGGGGAAGAGCTAATCGGCACCTGGAAAGGAATGTAAGCAGAGTAGGCGGTTTTATGGAGAATAAGACTGGTGGTGATCTTACTCAAGAAGTGCCAACCCCACCTCCACTACATCAGCCACTAATTGAATACTTCACTTCTGAAATATTTGGTGTAACTGGAAGCATTATAGCCTTCCTCACTATACGCGTGTTGTAAATCTGTCAAGGATGCAACAGTGCAGTGCATCGATTCCACACTCCCACATATTCTATAACTATTAATTAAAGAATATAAAGCTATACACACCACTTAGTGCTAGAGTATGTATCATTTATATACAAACAATTTGGTCCATCACAAATTGAAGACCTGATATATTTGACCTCAAGACCGAGTGATGCATTTGATTTTCAAAATATAAATGGTATGTCAAATCACTTGTGTCATTATTTATGAAATTGTATGAAGTATAATAAGAAAAAGAAACCTACAGCACACACAAATATGAAAATCTATTGAGACTTTTTAATTGTGTGTTGTGATTGGTACATTTTAGATGTGTCAGGACCATATAAGGCAGTAAATAGTGATGCATGGAAAATGATGAAATTGTTTAACAATCAAGTGACATATTTTTTTAGGAATGGTGATGTTTTTATTCTTGATAGGGCATTTTGTGGTGCAATTACCAGAAATGGAAGCACACAGCTATAAAGTCATCGAACCTGAAACAGTGGATAATGAAGAATATCAATTGACAACATTCCAAGCCAATAAAACCAGCTGCGTAACATTCTGAAGATGGGTAGTTGAAGTAGTAAATAGTATGTTTAAAAGAGGTTACAAAATATTTAGACAAGATTATTTCAATTGTGCTTCATAAATAATTCAATAATAATTGACATGAAAAAACAATAAATGATTATAAATATAAACATTCGAATTTTATTATATGCCTTAATCACAATTATTATTTAAAGACCAGAATCTAGACTGGCCAGACACAGGCAGGCTGCAAGTCGTTACAAGCTGTTACAAGCTGTCTGTCAGCCACAGCAAAAAAGCCACAACTGTAATGATATTCACACAACGCAATAAATCTGTTTTATTGACTCTAGCTTTCTTACTACATTGATTGATTAAACGCAACTTGCAAGTCAACATTTCGAGTAGTAGTATACTCCCAGCAGCGATGAATACACCCTGAGAGCTGCCTTTGTATGACACCTAAGCAAACACTTCAATGTTAGCTGTGCAAAAGTTTAAAAGTATTCTTCTAATAAAATTCGTCTAAGCCTTATCCTATAATTGTGTTGAAACTTACATTTTCTCTAGGCTATGGGTATTTTCTACCTGTAAACCTAATACTCTCAACTTTAGTTGAGAGTATAAACTTTATAATTGTAGATATCCTCAAAATGGAGAACCTAGAATATTATTCAGTTGCATTTTTTATTGTTTCTTGCCCTTACGATATTAAGAATAATGACGTTTTTACGGTTAAATAAAAGGTAACAATTTAATTACAATTACAATCACAATACTTCTTCTATGGTTAACACCATAGAAGTATTGTGATTGTAATTAATGACTTATATCCGTCAAAAAATATTATTTAATAGAAAATAATCCATGTTTTTAGAATTCAATGCAAATCGTCTTTTCGCAACTTTGCTGGTCAATAATAGCAGGCGCTTATTTTTTAAGTCTAATATCTTTATATTCGCACGGTGTTTTAAACTATTGTTTATATATATAAAAAGCCATTACAATGACGCATACGTGAGTATAAGTATCAATTGTGGGCGTGCATATTTATAAGTGGGGCATAGCTCCATACATTTTCTGGCATTGTCCTTTGTTCATGCCCTAAGACCATTGCGACAAGTAGTATCTAGGGAGGCATCCTTAAGTGCATATCATGGCTATGTTTCTTCTGTACTCTCGTATGGGCTACTTATATGGGGAAACTCAGTATTTATAGATAAAGTGTTCAAAGTTCAGAAGAAATGTATTCGTGCAGTCTGTGGAGCGTGGCCTTTAGACAGTTGTAAACCATTGTTTGGTTCTGTGAGAGTTTTACCCTTGCCTTGCATGTACATTAGAGATATTTGTATTTTTGTAAAAAAGCATCAATATTATTTTCAACTAAACAAGGATGTTGTTAAAAGATCTACAAGATACCCATACAAGCTGTACATACCTGAAAGCTATCTCAGAATTTATAAAAATAATGCATTTATAATGGCAATTAAGATTTATAATAAATTACCGGACAGTTTCAAGGAACTAGGTACTGATAAAAAGAAACTTATTGAATTATTATTTGTAAAGCTGTATTATAGTGTTAGAGAATATCTTAATGATACGTTTTAATTTGTTAGGTATTTTTGTAATGACATATTTATTAATATTAAAGTGTGACCATGTAAAATTATTATTGATATTTAGATTTTTCTGTATTATAAATATAACTTAGTATTATTAGTAGCTTAATATTTATAATTTATTAATATTATTGACATATGGAATTATCTTGCTGTTACTTTTTGACATAATTAGTTTGTAAAATTTGACGTAGTGGACAACTTAGATTATTGACATTCACTAATTCCTACCAATTTATGGATACAAAAAATGATTAGTACTTACCTATTGCAATGAATTGAAATGTGTTAATGTAACCTATAAATTTTATTATATAATGAATAATAATGAATGTGTTTTTCGTTTCGAATTTCATATGTACATTTGTCTGACGCTCCTACGGTGAAGGAAAACATCGTGAGGCAACCTGCATACATCTGCGAAGAAATTCAATGATGTATGTGAAGTCGACCAATCCGCACTGGGCCAGCGTGGTTGACTAAGGCCTAATCACCCTAATATAGGGTAGGCCCCAGCCCCACGGTGGGGACGTATATGGGCTGTGATGATGATGATGATGAATGGTGTTTAGATAAGTATTAAGTGAGGAAAGCTATTTATGAATTATGGCTGGTTATTACATTGCATGATATATTTGCATGCTTCCGACGTAAGTGGAATATGTGACACATTTTACAAACTAAGATCTTATTATTGTACCATATTCTGGCAAATAAATGATATTTCTATTTCTATTAAATATTGAATAAAAAATCTTTAAAAAAGATATGTTATTATTCAACGCATTCTTTAGAGGATGGTCTTTTTTAATTTTTTGATAAATTAATTAAAACTTGGTTAAAATGTGACCCAAACATGCCTCGATTTTAAAACTTTAAACCTAATCGCGTCGTAAATATTAGATTAAATCATATACTTTCGATTTTAATAAATAAAGTGAACAATATTCTAGCGAATGGTCTTTTTAGATTTTTGTTATTCGCTTTCATTAATTTTTAATTGAAATAAATTTATCTTATGCGTAAAGGTTTGCTTAAATATTCCCCTCACTCACTTACTCACTCCTATGTAATCAGTGCGGGACGATCGACGCAAGGTCATTGGGACCACTATGCGCCTTAATTTAAAAGCTATAACAATAGCTTGTGGCGTAGATAAAGGCTTCATTTGAAAATTCAAATAGAAAATTTCTCCGATTCTGATGTTACGATATTGGTTTTTTTTTTTTTTTATAATATAATTATATCACCACAGACTCGTGGTCCGTGCCCTTTTAAGGCTGTATTTTCGTTTTGATCTTTTTCTTTTTTAAACTTAGTAAGTCCGACTACTCTACTCTATATCTAGGGTGAGTTGCGCATCACCTAAAGTGTAACTATCCTACATGTTTATATATAATACACACACGCTTATACATCATATATATATTTATGCTCATACATACCTATTATATTCCTATTACATTGTATACTTTACATATTACAGATTTTTGTTATTATTTATATTATGTTTTAACATACATTAATTATATATTACATTATATATTATATTTTAACAGTAAAATATATTATATATGTTGTATTTTTATTATTATTAATTTTGTTTGTACAGCCGGCTCAAAAAGTAGACAAACATTTTAGTTCCATGTCACACCAACCATTAACAATGAATGAATGAATACGATATTGGTTCACCCATTATACAGTCATGAGGGGGGGCGGGGGTTGTAAATATTTTTTTTGTAGGTTTTTTCCTCAAATTAACGCGAGTAAACCTACACTAAGATTATAATATAATCTTTGTGTAGGTTTATACACAAATTAAGATAATGTTCCTTTTCTCAAGAAAATGTTACTTTTTGAGTTGTCTCGTGTTACTTTTCACTATCTGCTACTGGCAACACTGCTGTCAATGTGACATATTCTATTCTCTCTTGTCTGTGGTCACTGCTGATATACCTCAGACTAAGGAAAAAAGAATAGACATGAAATACCTACAAAAAAAACGTGCATACCTAAATGTGAATCTGGCACAAAGATGGCGGCTTGCTTGCTCATGCGGCAGCCTAACACACTGCACTTACCCATAATAAATGCAGTATTATGCAAGTTCAACACTTTAAACAAGCACAATTTTCGCCTAATAACAAAATTTTCTTCAAAACACTGAAACAAACAAGTCGCGATGACAACTGATGTACTTGTTGTTCATTGTGAGTACTGTGACAAAACATGGCGACCGGCCGCAGTGAGATATTCTGTGACGTCACCAAGATAATGTTGCCATTTTTGGTAATGATAAAACTACTGTTGTCCTTTTTTACTTATGATTATCCTCATAAGTTAAAAAGAGATGCCAATATGTCAGAAACTATGCCGTCGAAATACATCACATTCCTACATAGATATAGAATGGAATAGATGGGCTATAAAAGCCGTCAAACATGAGGAAAAGAGATAAACTTATACACATTGCCAAAGGAAAGAAGAAGACGGCATCATTTTTTTTTGTCTTTGTCACCGTATATAGGTGAAACTGGTAGTGGGGATTGTTTATCACCAGCGTCTGGTGCTAAACAAATACGTGGATGAAATTTGTTGTGTGAAGTATAGCTCACTGTGCAATTATTTAACAGTTTAATTAGTGTAATTGTGAACTATTTGAACATTTAAATCTTGGTGCACTGCTCCGCTTTAGGTTGTAATAGTTATAGTGCTAGAAAACAGGAAAATATAACCTTTACAGGTAAGACCTAAATTGTGTCAATATTAAGCGCCAAAACTATTTTTTAAATTATAAATACAAGTTATATTGCAATATTTTATCCTTCTACTATGGTTCTCAATCATATTATGGGATTAAACATGAAATTTCAAACTAATTATAAGGTTACTATTAACCTAATAAGTTAAGAATGTCGCCATTCAATAAGGTCACCTATACAACCAACGCGTATAACATTTTGCCGGGTTATAATGATACCAGTCGCTACGACAATTTTTCCTTGATTCGTAGGTAATTTGTTACGTTAAAGGGAACTCACATATTAGTTTCTGTGTTACATTAATATTGACATATTTAAGTATAAAATTTTGAGCATTTTAGATAACAAAGGTAATTCTTTTGAAGTGAAACTTTCTATTTGCTTGTTTGTCTGTATTTAACAGATTTCCTTCGGAGATAATTACTCGAAACAGTTGGGTTAAAGCTACTGGTCGATTGAATTGGCAGCCAACCAAGCATACCCGAATGTGTTCTAAGCATTTTGAACAACAGTGGATTCAGAAAAACAAAAAAGGCACTTTTCTTGGGAGTGGTGCTATTCCTAACTTTTTTTACAGGTCAGTAACTTATACATATTATATCTACAAAGTAAATACCCTATCAAGCCGAAACCTATATTTATTTTTCACAGACCCAACTATTTGTATAAGTGATTTCAAAATTAATTTTACAGTTTTGGATTAATGACACCAAATTTTTTATAAGAGTATGTTAACATGGGTAGGTACCAAATTCTTTTCTACTATTTTGAAATGGCCAAAAATATTATTAATGGTTTGATTTTGGACATTTCCTATTTACATAACAAGTCTGACCATTAGTACAGATACAGTTTACAAATTTCTTTATTATTTTTAATGTTGTAAAATTAGCACCTGCTTTTATTTTTAACCTGTATACATATTGTTTCAGGACGCATCGTTGTTGGGTTTCGGTTCAAATTTGAATACGCCCCGAAAGAGAAAAATGCGGCTTCAAATGCTGCGTTTGAAACAATCATCGAGGACATCAAGTAAAAAACTACGGGCAGTGCGTGAATCGCTTAGACGATTGGGAAAAAAAGTAGCCAAACTTGAAAATGTGTTAAGTGATTTGAAGTGTAAGTTAATGATGCAAAATGAGCGGTTGGACATTTTAGATACTGTAGGAGAAACCAATAGAGATTTTCTGAAAATATTATTAAGTACATACATTCCCTTTTGCACCAATGCTTAGAAAAATTGTTAAATAATTTTTTTTACTGAAGAGTTTACGCATAATCACTACCCGCTTTTGATGAAATGTATTTGTAAAAAATATTTAAATACGCGAATTCATTGCTAATACGCTGTATTCGATGACAATAACGGAGTTATTGAAATCTAATTTTAGAAAATGTTTATTTAAAATTTTATATTTATACATTTTCTAAATCTTCACATATATTTAGTAAATGTATAAATATTGGATTTTAAATAAATTGCAGAGATAAAGAAAAAACAATGATATTGCCCGCTGTATTCTTAATCAAGCGTCGATCTTCGCAAGGTACCTAGCTGGCAAAAGCTGGAAGTGAGTGGTCGCGGATCGTACTCAGTGGCGAGCACTTGGAGAGGCCTATGTCCAGCAGTGGACGCGTGTGGGCTGATGATGATTCCTAATATTTTTTCTTATATTTGTAAAGATGTTTACATAATAGCTTAAATAATTAAGTAAAATGTTTTAAAACTAAATATACTCGAGTAAATCCGAAAAGTGTAGTTTTATTTAAAAGTGTAAATAACTAGACTGCGAAGGTTGAATGAAGAATACAATAAAAAAATTCGCAACTTCCTCCCACTTTTATTTTTTGAAACATATTGTTGAGCGAAGGACGCTCATTAAAATGTCTCAATAAAAATACGTAGATCAACCAACCTTTTTACCACTACAAACATAAAGTAGGGTAAAACTTAAAGCAACACTGGTATACCCATCTACTTTAGGCAGGTATGACGTCATCTATGTCTGTCCCTTACGGGTATACGGTCACGTCCTATCTATTCATTCTTTATCTAAGCATTCCTATAACTACGTTCGTTATGCCGAGTCCTCTTTTTTTCTATAGTCTGAGTGATATACGCTTTTGCGGTCCGCATGACGATGATATCGATATTATCGCGATAACAGCCGGTTTGCATGAACGTTAGGCGCATAACACATTGCACCGGACACCGCTGCGGTGTACGGAGGGACGAAAACCGCATGCGGCTGCGGCGGCACAGAGCCGTGCCACCGTACGGTTTGCTCCGTATCACCGTCCGGAGCTGCGGGGAATGACGACGCCCCGCATCACCGCATTATCTATGTTAAGATCTATTAAGCGTATGCACGTCCTTTCTACGCAAAAATCCGTACGATACTGCGGCACAGTAGTTATGGGCGTTACAAACCGTAAACAGTTATGGAAACTATTTATTAGCAGCAATACCGAAAACTATGTATTGACTTCTTCAGAAACTATTTATCGGGAGTAACTATTTATTGTGTGGAACGGATCGCGTTGCGAGCGACAGCAAGTGAACCGCACTTGCTGTCGCTCGCAACGCGATACCCGAGCGAGAGCCGATACTAGGCGCCAGGCGGACGGAACCGACGGCAAACGAAAATTTCCGAACGGGCATTCAGCTTGCTCTAGATGCGATGATTGATTCGCGCCAAATTGCGTTTAAAATCAAATGAGCTTTTAAATACGCCTGCCACCTGGCAGCCAGACCTAAGCCTGGTCAAAATATGAAGGAAAGTTCATATTTAATTATCCAAATTATACTGATTATTATCGAACACCGAATACTCCATCACGTCAATATATAGTTGCCGAATAAAATCATTTATTCTATAAAACATGATTTTCCTTCGAACCGAAACCGAGCCCTCAGTCGAAACTTGCGATACCCATTCAATAACTAGTTATTAAAATAAATAGTTTCAAAAACCGTTATTACAAACTAAACCAATACATAGTTTCGGTATTGCAAAAACGCGTACCGACCCACCACTACGGCACAGTGTGGCATACCCCGCGGACCGCACCGCATCACCGTCCGGGAGTGCGGTGCCGTCGCGCACGCCGCACAACCGCACGGTGATGCGGTGCGAGTGTGTTATACCCTGCGGTTTTTGTATACAAATTAAGATTCTCCAGTCAAAATTAAAAACCGCAGCACCGCACATCGAAGCGGTGTCCGGTGCAATGTGTTATGCGCCTTAGCGCGTTCACGACATCTGTCATGACGTCATAGATGACGTCATTGAAGCCGCCATTTTGCGTTAACATCGACCATGCCCCAGAGCGTTATCGTTGTGAGCGAACTGTCAACAGTGTCAAATTAAACCGCCAATGCAAAAGTATTTTGAACTTTTGAGACAAAAAATTATTAGGTAATAAAAAGTTAAGAAAAATGGATTTGGTTGAACTGGTTCCGCTTACTGTGAGGGATGAGGAAAATAACAGCTTTGTCTTACTCCACAACAACAAAACAGAGATTGCAACGGTAAGCATTATGTGTTGTTGTGTGTAAACAAAGTTCGTTAGATAATTTGTGATGCCCCCCATTGTCCATAAGAGTACCTAGATCTAGAAAAAAAGGAGTGTTTGAATAATAAAACCGATATACAACATTCACTAAAAACAGAGTATCTACTGAGAAAGTAGAGTAATAATATTCTACTGCCTAAAACAATTTATTTACTGATGTAATAAATTCGCAGAGTACTTTTTTGGAAAACTGAAAGAGGTTAGCTAGCAGTTTCGTTAGCGCGCTAAAAGTCGGTCCGCATGATAATCTGTCACAAACTGTCATTTGTCGATTTAAGCGGGCTAACGAATGCGGACCGGGCGTGAGCGTTGTGATCGCTAAATCAAAATTATTCTCATGCGGACCCGTGTCCCGTAGTATCTCTATGTCTGTGTGCGGACCACACGGTAATAACTCTATTAGTCTGTGCTGCTGATGATTTGTTGTGATTTCAAACCTGTCTGAAATTAGAATTTTCGATTATTCCAATAATAATGAATTGTAATGCTTTGTTTTTCTGTGTAATAAGTTTTATTGTTATAAAATGTGGGTGTAGCATTGTGTGTTAGTTATCGAGCTAGGTACTAATAATACATTCCCGATTTTAATTAGAAATCGTTTTGAATTTTTTAGTGTCGCCGAGTGAAAGATTACATGAACAAATATATTCTACAATAGAAGGAGGAGCCCCGTGCTTTAGAAGACTCAATGGCACACATCAAGTGGGTTGCTCATGTAAGATAAAAAATAACTACCTATATTTGCTTTAAATGTTTGTTCATTTCTTACACTAACTACAATACAATTTGGTTTATCAATGTAAATATTATACCTACACGTTTGTCTCCGTAGTATAGGGCTGCCATACGTCCCGGTACACCGGGACATGTCCCGGTTTGTAACGTTCTGTCCCGGTGTCCCCGTCAATAACTCATTTGTCCCGGTCTGGGAGCTAAGTGGGTAGATATACCTACACGAGTTGATCACTATTAGCGCTTCAAAAAGTCAGAACCTCGGAAAAATATGAATGGACAAAGAAAAGTGATATATCGAGAACGCGAACATTGAATAAGAGAGATAACGCTGAAAATAAGTGTGTTTTTTTGTTTTATTGTTGGTTTAATTGAACATTTTATTTAATAAAAAAAATATCTTACTAAAAATTTAACTTGAAAGTTCGTATCGAAGTACAACTCCTATTTTTTAATATAGTTTTTTGAATTTTCCATTGTATAACCTTTTTAACACACTTCAAAAAAGGAGGTTTCTCAGTTCGACCGTATATTTTTTAGGGTTCCATACCTCGAAAGGAAAATCTCTACCTTTAAGCTGTAACAAAATCAATAAAACTTATATACCTACAGGTTTGTACGGAACCCTCGGTGCGCAAGTCTGATTCGCACTTGCCCGGTTTTTTGTGTGTTCGCGGGTAACTTCGTTGTTTATAAACCGATTTTGATGATTCTGGAAAGGAGATATTCCAAGGGTGGTCCCATGATAAGGAAACCAGGATCTGATGATGGCATCCCATGAAAATCGAGGGAAACCCTTGAATTTGAAGGCACTTCCAACGTGTTTTATATTTCATCTTAAGATATTCAGGTATTTGCATCTGGTAGTCGTCATGTCTTATTACTGAACTGATGATGGAAGGTTTCTGATAGATTAGGAGCTCGGGAATAATTCCTTTAAAACTGTTTTGAACAAAAGACGTTTTCTGGTGTTTGCCTTGGCTCAAATTCTTATATGTATATAGATATATTAACAAAAAAAAAATAGTAACAGAATACATACAACATCACAATTTTATATTGAAGCCAAGCATTGATCACCTTGAGTCTTTTAAAAATATATATAAAAAATTAATGTAGTTACTTAAAATTTAGCACCAAATTCAATATAAAACTGTGATGTTGTATGTAGTCTTTTATTATTTATGACTTTTTCTGTGTTATTGAAGTGCCCTACTTTGCCCGAGGCTAGGACGAGAAGCAACAAAAGGCAGCCTAGTTACAAAGCGACAGGAGGACAACCTCTCCGTATTCCCTTGATAAAAGGCTTCGCACTTAGACCATAGGTGGCTCCTCCACCTCCGAAAACCTTTGCATGGTCTTGGCTAAAGACGCAGTCGCTATAACCGGCGGTTCCTCCACGGAGTCGCTTTCAAATACAGGGCCCATCAGGGAAAAACCAAACATGGTGGATACCGCCACCAGTGAAGACGAACCCAGAGACTTCTGGGTGCCTAACACAATCCAGCCACGTCCGAACCCAGGAGCAAGTCTACTACTGGGCCAGGATGAAGAGCAAAGGGGTCAGCCAAATCCATACCTGACAACAAGGACAGCACGCCCGGTGGTACGTCTGTAGAGGGCTGCCAACCCGAAATGGTATCCATTACCAGAGCTGAAGTCTTGATCCTCATTCTGGAGGACTTCGGCGACGAAATGCTGATTAGTGTCTGTCCGTCAGACATTTCACCTGTATACCACCAACCCCAAGAAGTGGCACTGGCGAGTCTTCCACGACTAAACCTAATTGACGTGCCACTCGAGTGGTGACTAAACTCTTTTGAGCCCCTAAATCCAACATGGCTCTCACTGTTTCAAACTGCCCCCCACTACCCCAATACGCGGACCACCGTGGTAGGGAGCAGAACCGTCCGCGGTTCTGTCTCACTGTGTGAGCAAACTAGTTATGGGCTCCCCACTCTGTTCATACCAGGGTGGCAAAATTGACCCGAATAATAAGACGGGTGAGTGCACGTCCCCATATGAGGGGGCGCATAACCCTCGGCCCTGCCCTATGGTACGGTGGGTGGTACTCCAACCGTGGGTACTCGTGGATCGGCGGGGAAAACCGCCGGGGCTTCATCTGGTCAGTACCAGGAGCCGGTGCGGAGGGAGGCGTCCCACCTCTAACCTCCGCCCTAGGACCCCCGCCCATGGGGGCCCAACCCGGGGCCTGACCAGCCACATACTGGCCATGCACTGGAGGCGCAGGGTCCCGGACCGCTGAGACCCGCGCAGGCTCACGCCCGAGGGGGGGGTGCGACGAGCGACGCCACGTCCGTCCTCCGACCGTGGAGGGCTTCGCGCAGGAGCGCCCCCGCCCATAGGGGGCTGCCTCAGCGCCGGGGAGCCAAACCCGCTACTGTTCATGCAGAGCTGATCATGGTGCGAACCACGGCATACACTGCATGGCTTGGCTCTATTGCAGTCACGTGCATAGTGACTGCCCGAACAATAAAAACAAAGTTCGTGCCGCTTCATCATGCGGCGCCTTTCCGCTACTGGCAGCCTCTGCCAGTCACGGCATTGCAGCAGGCTGTGGCCCATCTGACCACGTTGCAGGCAGTCCGCGTCCTTCGCGACTGCTGCCGCATTAACAAACCGTGCACTCGCTCCACGCGGTGACGGTGTCTGCCACTGTTTGGGCTTCCCTCGCCATGAGGGTGCTGAGGGCCTGCGTTCCGGCGCCCCAGAAGGCGCTGGTTCCGTCATGGAACTCTCCGCAGCCCTAGCCTCAAACTCCACAAATTTTATTAAGTCGCTGAACGTGGGCAATGTAGTATTATCCCGCTCAGCATTTTGGCGCTCAAACCGCGAGCGTATATCATTGGGCAATTTTCCCACAAAATGTGCACCAACAAAAAAGACCACTGGTCCACCGGCAGCCCCAGGGTGCGAAGCGCGTTACAGGCCACTGTAACGGGTGTGAGCAGGTGCATGCGCAGCTGTGCCCGATTTGCCACCTTAGGCAACGCTAACAACTGCGCGGCGTGTGCATCGGCCAACAAAGGCACGTTTTGATAGCGGGAGTTCAACAGCTCCCAAGCCGTATCGTATTGGTCGTCCTCTACCCGGAGGTGCTGGATGAGCGACCGCGCTTCATCCTCAAGGGTTTTTATTTATTTATTTTAATAGACGGTACACAGCACAGATTATAGTTAAATCATATAAAACAAATATACATTAAAATAAGTATTGTGGTCAACTATAACCCAATAATTAGTGCACACAACATGATTTTCTGTCTTCCTTGTACATGCATATATACGCATGTATACGGACATACACATGCATACACATGCATATACGCGCATTACTGGTTGAAAGGAGATAGGCCATTTTTGGGCCTTCGACAGATCCTGCCTGGAGTCAACCAATGACTCGAACATATTTTTATAGGCTACCCACTCCTCCATCCTACCTACCCCCAAAATGAGACAGCTGAAAGGTGGGGAGCCGGCCAATAACACCTGGTACCTCCGCTTCACCGGAAGTGCGAGGGGCAGGGCCTCCCGCCTGTCTCGCCTTAATTCTGGACGTCGCCTCCACGATATCGTCGTGCAAGACCATTATTTGGTCATAATCCCTAATACAGCCTTCCATGGCTTCGGTTTCCAAACCAGATTCCGTAAGCGCCACCATGGCGGTTTCGACGTTCGATACCCGCGCTTCGAGCCGCTCCGCTCGAGCAAGTATGGCTCCGTGCTTATCTGTCCGTGATAGAAGTGCTGCAGCACTCGCAAACTATCGGAGTTCAGTGGCGAGTATCGACCTAGCACTTGCGATTGGCTTCGACATTGCGTTACAGAAACAAACATATTAAACGGAGAAGCCAAAAATATATATATAAAGTATATGTGTAGCCCTACAACGGCTCAAACCCAGAAGCTAATTTTACAATTATAAATTACACAAACAAACTTAAAACAATAATATAACAAACCAAGTTGTGTTAAACAAACAAACAAATTAAACTGAGAAATCAAATAATATATGTATAGTATATATATACAAAGTATAGGTATAGCACTACAACGGCTCAAACACCAATTGTACAATTATAAATTACACAAACAAACTTAAAACAATAACATAATAAAAACAACCTAATTATTACCTAATTGTACAATTATAAATTACACAAACAAACTTAAAACAATAACATAATAAAAACAACCTAATTACCTAAACACTATAGGTGAACACTAGAGGTGAGGGATTAACCACGCTGCTGCTACCAAAATGTTTTGATTTGGTGCAACCCCAAACCATTCTCTGCTACCACTCGAAGTCAATTTGGGCTTCGAGTCCCGCTGAAATTAAAACCTACTTACAGTTCGTTATGGAGTCCGCCCTGGAGGTCACCCGCCACGGGTCACAACGCGACGTGTTTCTTCACAACTTCTTTTGCGATTCCAATCACCCAGACTAACCCTGTGGTACCACTCCTAGGAAAGAATTTGAAGAATCTCACGTTCCTCGGCGACTATTCAGTTTTAGTTCACAGCCGATCTGCCATTTCATATGCGACACATTTCCTTGTTCAACACACTGAGGTTAACAATTACAAACGGTCCAAATACTTATTCTATTGAATGCTCCACGCGAAATCAAATCATTTTGAACACCTTTTTAACACTCCACGCGTAATTAATTATCAAACGAAAAAATTAAATGTAAAAAAACCTTTTTTAAAACAAGCTTTTATTTAAATGCGCTAAAAACATAAAATAAACTTTTACACTAAAACTTTTACTTATAACGTCATTTCACATTTGACACAATTTATATGACATAAAAGCTTGTCGCGAGATTTACTTGTGTGTAGTAACTTAAAAGTTCTTAAAAGAGCACTTTTAAGTACCTACTCGTATTTACTTAGTTTGAAAATTGTAATTTATAAAATTATTCACATCAAATTATTTAATTTACTTGTTTATCTAAATTATAGCCGTAAAAGTAAATCTCGCGACAAGCTTTTATGTCATATAAATTATGTCAAATGTGAAATGACGTTATAAGTAAAAGTTTTAGTGTAAAAGTTTATTTTATCTTTTTAGCTCATTTAAATAAAAGCTTGTTTTAAAAAAGGTTTTTTTAACATATAATTTATATTTTACTTTTTAGTTATCACTGGACACGTTTCTCAGTCTGTTCATCTCATTCAACGCATCATCGTTGCAAGGTCGTTTGCCGAAACGTGTATACAGAATTTCAGCTCAATCGGTTGAAGATATCTACTTCAAAATTGATTTTTTGGCTTTAGAAGAACGCCATATTGGAGTAATAGTGTCATCACTTTATTTTTCAAGTTATTCTTTGCAAGACCTTTTATTTGATACCCATATTGTAGGAGTGCATTAAAAATAATTGGTCCGCTATCTTGGGTATGCCGCCATCTTGGATTTAGAATGACGTCACACAGTTAACCGTGCATTTTCATCCAAACTGTGTGTGTATACAAAATTTCAGCTCAATCGGTTAAAGATACGAGTATCTTTCTACTTCAAAATTGATTTTCAAGCTTTAGAAGTCCACCATATTGGATTAATAGTGTCGGCACATTATTTTTCGGGTTACTCTTAGCAAGACCTTTTATTTGATACCCATATTGTAGGGGTGCATTAAAAATAATTGGTCCGCCATCTTGAGTATGCCGCCATCTTGGATTTAGAATGACGTCACATAGTCAACCATGCATTGTCATCCAAACTGAACGTGTATATAAAATTTCAGCTCAATCGGTTAAAGATATCTGCTTCAAAATTGAGTTGCAAGATTTCACCCGAACATACATACAATTACATACTTACTTACATTGTAAGTTAAATAAAAGCTGGTAAAAAACAACAAAATTCACAAATCCACAATTCTATGTTAATGTCATTGATCCAAGCGACACAGCAAACTGTCAAGCCCACCGTTCCTTTACACACAAAACAGAGTCTGTGCGCCGCCGGCAAGGCTCGCGCTCTTTCGCCAAGAAAAGTCGCAAGGCGACGCAAGATGGCGCCAGGTGCCAGTTTATTGTAAACAATAATTTTATCAGTTGGCTATATTTATCTATACGAATAAATATTACTTGCATTAAAATCAACTAGAATTGAATGAATATTTTTATTTGATATGTTTGAAATTATTATCCAATATATGTGTAAATTTTTTTTATTAATTAAATTTAACAACACTAGTTTGAGACCACGGGATTTGATCTGGAGGCACAGGTTTCAATTCCTCATGAAGGCAAAATTTATTCTGCTTTTGCTTATTGGTAGAGATTCTGAGCCCACTTGGCTAGTTCACATCAGGTGGGCAGCTTACTTGTTTACCGACTTTTTGCCAACTTGGTTCCAAACCTTCTAACCTTACTTTGTCGCCATAATAGCAATGATAGCCAGTTATTACCAGAGGGAGACTCTGTACAAGGGTCGTCTGCTTGGGTTAGCGACCCTAACGTCGCGTGGCATTGGACGGCGGTTACCTTTAGCTGCCAGTCATCGTTAGTAAGATGTCGCCTCCCTGCGAGAATGTTATCACGCAGAATGAGGCAGCAGAGAGGGTGCGGGAAAATTACCCAAATGCCGCTCCTCTGATGCAGACGGTTGTCCGGTAGAAGGTGAGCTTTTGTAGCCCACCTTCGATGACCACCCTAGGTGTGGCCTGCACGCTAGGGTGGCTCCTGATCCGCGCGATTAAAGGCCCCCCCGTCTGGGTATTACCCCCATGTTCAGGGTAATAACCCCAAAGGCGTAAAGACCCGGCCCGTAGTTGGCCGGGCTAGCCTGGGTGGTTCGGAGTATTGGGGTTACCCAGACCCCAGATCACCCTGACTACGGACATGATGGACGTCGAGGTTGGTTTAGTGGGTAGGTATGCCTTACACGTATCAAGGAGAGTCCCACACACGTCTGTCGATTAGCCATCGGCAGGTATGGTGCGCAACAGCATTCCACCTTGTTAAAAAAAAGGGTTGTCTCCTTGGGAACCTCCATCTTACCTATTTCTGCCGCAAAGCAACAGTGCATGCATTGCTATGTTCCAGTTTGAAGGGTAACAATTATGTCAATGAAATTACTGGGTACCGATGTCACAAGTTGGCAACATACACTGTGGTTCTTGTGGGGGTTGCAGTTTTGCTGCGAATCTCACAAGAGCCACTTGTATTGGTGACCGTTACCACTTACCATCAGGTGGGCAGTTTGCTTGTTTGCCAACTTAGTTGCAATAAAAAAAGTTCATTAGTTGTTGAGGAGTCCAGGTGAATTAACTTCCATCTTCGATTTTTCATCATTTATTTAAAAGAGCAACATAAATTTGAAACAAATCAGCACAAAAAAAATCATCTCTGTAAGTTTCAAACCAGTGCCTTCATGGTGGTGCCTACTTGGGCCACCAATGAACATATCCAACTCAAGCAAAATTTCAATTGTTTTGATCTCTTTTAACCTTGTTAAGCCAAAGCAGAACTTATTTACTGTTAATAACTATTAGACAACAGGCCCGTGGCAAAAATTGATGGGTCATTTGAACCACCAGGAGACCTAAAAAAATCGGAAGTTTATAAAATTTCCGGGAGAAAATTTTAGTGATTTTCAAATTAGGATGATGATCTGAACTCACTGTTAAAAGAAATGGGACACCGTCACTTATCTACACTAATATTATAAAGCGGAAAACTTTGTTTGTTTGTTTGGTTGTAATGAATAGGCTCAAAAACTACTGGACTGTTTTTAAAAATTCTTTCACCATACGAAAGCTACATTATCCACAAGAAACAGGCTAAATTTTATTTTGAAAAAAATTGAGTTCCGTAAGATATTTGGGTTTTTCGGACACAATCAACTACACCATCAACGCTGGCGTCCCTCAGGGGTCTGTTTTATCTGCTACGCTATTTTTACTACACATTAATGACATGCTAATACCCGGTGTCATTAGTTATGCCGACGACGGCACAATCATAGCAAGATATTTTTCGGGCCCACAGGCCAGTCGAGGAGAAATTCAATCTCTCAGAGAAATGATGGTGGAAAGGGTGAATTCGTCTCTTAAAGCAATATCGGATTGGGGGGTTGCCAATAGAGTCGAATTCAACGCTGACAAAACGCAGGCGTGTCTATTTAGCGCCAAAAGGACCCCATTTCATCTGACTCTTTCTTTCCTGAATGTATCGGTACCGATAGCAGATAGCCTAAATATTCTAGGTCTTGAGTTATCCTCTAATCTGAATTTCGGCAAATTCATAGAGTCCAAGGCAGCGCTTGCTGCGAAAAAGCTTGGCATCCTATTTAAGGTTAAACAGTACTTCACACCAGAACAACTCTTGAAACTTTACCAAGCTCAAATTCGAACGTGTATGGAGTACTGTTCCCACCTTTGGGACGGCTCTGCCAAATATCAGCTGGCTGCTATGGACTCAGTTGAACGTCGTGCCCTGAGATTGGTAAATAATTGTCATCTATTCGAGACCAAACTCCAAAGCCTCGAATATCGGCGTAAAGTGGCCTGTCTGTCGATATTTTATAAGATACATTTTGGAGAGTGCGCTCAAGAGCTACATAGTCTTATACCTCCTGCTCCATTCCTTTTTAGAGATCTAAGACGCACGTCGGGGATTCATCCCTACACTGTGGACATTCCATTTTGCCGAACTAAACGATTCGGCAATTCTTTCCTTATTTGTGTCGCCAAGGAATGGAACTCTTTACCTTTATCGGTGTTCCCAGACCATTATAACCTGGGTCTTTTTAAAAAAAGGGTGAATGGGCATTTACTAGGTAAGCGCGCTCCATCATAGACCCAGTCTCGCTTACCATCAGGTGATTCTGGGTCAAGCGCAAACCTATTATCAATAAATTAAAAAAACACAAGGTGTAAAAAATCAACCAGAAAAGTAACTTATTTTGCGTACGCTTTGGTTGTAATGAATAGGCTCAAAAACTACTGGACCGTTTTTAAAAATTCTTTCACCATTCGAAAGCTTATTTTGGAAAAAAATAGACACAAGGTGTAAAAATCAACCAGAAAAGTTATTTTGCGTACGCTGCCTAAACTATAAAAGATAGAACCATAAAATGTTCTAATTAATTGTAGATCTTATAAATATCTACAAAAAAAAGTCCGCGACACACTATACCTATCTATGTCGAGTGAGGCACAACAACCATTTTTTTATTTAAAAATCTTGAATTTTTTTTGGACTACATTTAAACGCATTTATTTTTCTCATGCTATTAATCCTTATCAAAATAAATTAATTCATCACTAAGTACAGTTTATGTAGATAATATTTGGTCTCTGAATGATTAAATTAAAATATTATGCATTTTTCACAAAGGAAAACTTTAGAAAATGTAGATATTCATATCAACGGAACAAGTGTGACTAACACAAGCTCTGCTCGCTTTCTAGGCGTCTTGATAGATAGCAACATGTCTTGGGAGTCACACTCTATCGACGTTTGTAAAAAATTATATAGATAGTCATACGCACTCTACAGGTTGTCGAGATCTGTGGATCAAGGAACACTGTTGATAGCTTATCACGGTTGCGTTGCTGCAACTTTACGGTACGGAATTATTTTTTGGGGAAACTCGTCTTACAGAGAAATTATTTTTAGAGCACAAAAAAGATGTGTTAGAGCCATTCTTGGACTTAAAAGCGCAGATAGTTGCAAACCGTATTATAAATCTTTAAAGTTACTAACGTTTCCCAGTCTCTACATTTTGGAATGTTGTATGTTCGTTAAGGTTAATCCACATTTATTTGAATTAGTAATTCCTAATGATCCTCGACTTCGCACCAGAAAGCCTTACATTAAAACTCAGTTCTGTGTGACTGCAATGTTGAGAAAGAGTGTTGTGACAATGGCTCCCAGACTGTACAATAAATTGCCTGACAATGTAAAAAATCTATGTAGACATAAATTTAAAATTGTTTTGACTAAATTATTGATTGACAAATGCTATTATAATGTAATTGACTTTTTGAATGATAATAATATTAATATTGACATTTTATCTTGACAATTCTATTTGTAATGTATCAATTCTAATTATTATTGAATTTTTATTTAATTTCATTATTCATTATTTTATTGTGTTTAGATTCAATTTTAATCATCAATATTAATGAACAATTATATTCATATGCCTAATTTTTTGGCCAAACATAGAGGTTTTCGCATCTGGACAACAACTTTACTGTACTGTACCTATGTTTATGAATAAATGATTCTGATTCTGATTCTAAAATTGGACGTTTGGTTTTGAAGTTATGGCGAAATTAAAATATTACGATTTCTGCTGCACGGCCCGTTGCGAAGTGAGCGTCACCAAGGCGGGGGTGCGCGTGCGGGACGTTATGGAATAAAATGGAGGAAAAAATAAACACTGTGTTAAGCATTTCGATGGCGAAACGTAGTTCGCGGGCACAGCTAGTACTCTATTTAGATATTATATTTTGGCATTAACTATAATTTTCACTTATAATTATGGTTTATTTATGTAAATATTTGATTTTCTTTTAGCTGATGATAAAGCTACTGAAGGTGTAGTACACATTATAAAAGAAAAAAGAGATGCTCAGTGGATAGTGCAAAATGCTACTGCAGGGCCATATATGGCTGTTGTCAGTGTTTTGCTTTTTAATGCAGTAATTGATATATTCTTGAATAAACCTGATAATATTGCTGGTGTTGTGGTGTTTGATAATATAACATTTGAGTGAGTATGAAATCAATTATTTATAGTATGATTAATTACTGTAACCTGTCCTTGCATTGTGTAACTCGAAATCTATTACAATCACTTTTAATTTAGACATCCATCACTGTTTTACTGTCTGCATCGTGACAACACCTATTCAGTCAGTCATCAAATTCAAATAGCTGGGATCCATGCTAACAACGGATGCAACAGTGGATGAAGATGTTGCTCATCGAGTTAATGTTGCGTGCCAAAAATGGAGGTCATTTACAGGTGTGCTGTGTGACACGCACATGCCCATAAAAACAAAAGGCAAAGTCTATAAAACTGCATTTTGTCTGGTGTTACTTTACGGATTTGAAGACAGTAAAGAAGATTCATGAGCAAAAAGTACTCATAAATAAAAAGAAGATGCCGAGGTGGACAGGAAGTGTAATCCGACTGGATAGAGTGCGTAATGAATATATTAGTGGCAGCTTTAAAGTTGCACCAATTTTCGTAAACTAATCTCAGATGGTATGGACACATAAGCAGAAAAAGCGAGGATCATATCTTGAAAATAGCGCTAAAATTTCCAGATGAGAAAGAAGGCCAAGGTCACCCGCCTTTGACCTGGTAGTCCAAAATCGAGGGATCTCAAGCACGGTAATAGTATATACAGTAGAATGGCTTCATAAGCAGCGGTCGAAACACGCGCTATGCCTACGCGCCTCGATCGCATAGCATAAGGGCTGTTTCGAATGCAGTTCGCCGCAGGGCATACGCACGAGTCAAACGGAACGCACGGTCGGTAAGCGAGCAGCCCTATCGCGGGCCACGCACAAAGCGATGCCCAGCTGCCGTAGGTATAAAATTTCAAAGAGGGGCCGAGTCCACATACTGTATTATATATTACCACAGTTTAACAATCATACAGTTACGAAACGAACGTGTTTGCGCAGAGCAACGGGAGGCGAGAATTTCCTCAAAAAACTTTCCGGTCTCGTCGAGCAGCACCACCGGCCTGTACCCCGACGGGGCATCGGCGGGGTAATTCGGCTGCCGAAGAAGGCAGAGTTGCCCCACCTTCCAGAACAGGGCGAAACGGCTGGAGGCGATGCTCGTATTGAGCATCGCCCGGAACCGCTCCTCCAAGGGTCCCAGTACCAGGCACAGGACCCTCACTGGCACCCTGTCCACCCCGTTCCCTACCCCTTGCGCCGGAACCGGGAGGGCCCGCTTCCTCCCCAGATAGCAATGGCAAGTCTGGCAAGTTTGAATCAAACGTTCTAGTTTCCCATTAACAAACTTGCGTGATTTTTGTTGTTTCCGGCAGTATACAATGTTACAATGTCCATACAATATTGCCCCAACAAACTTTAAAAGCGACTAGTTTGTTGGGGCAATATTGTATGTACATCGCGTTATTGAACAACCAAACAAAATGCCAGCTTGTTGATGGGAAACTAGAAAGTTTGATTCAAACTTGCCTCAAGTTTGATTGCTATATGGGCCACTTACAGGGAGGCACTGAGGGCAACCATCCTCGGGGGGTCGGAGGGTCCAGGGCGGGAAAAGAACGACCCTAGGACCCTCTGCACGAGCCACTCGTCCATCCGGTGGATCTGGGGAGCACCATCTTGGTTCTTCCCCCTTAGCAGACGGTACGTCTGTCCCCAGGGGTCGGAGTCAAGTTCCGCGACTCCGTTTTGGCCCTCCAGATCTCTAGTCTTGTTCGCCACCCAGTACGCCCAACGTAGAGTGTCCTCTTCGTCGGGCGTCCTCCTGGTGGCGCGCTTTCTGCGTCGCAGGTCTTCGCGCCTCGCACTCATGCTGGTGGTACGCAGATCGGCTATGGTCTGCAACCACCAGTATACCTGTCACTTGTGGGCGCAGGTGTCGACCGCGGCATGGCGGAGTTGCAGACGGCTCTAAAGTCCTCCGCCATGCCACTAACGTCGCCGGCGAGGTGCGGGAGCAGTTCGGACCAGTCCCGCACCATTGCCGCCTCCAGCGCCACGTCGGGTTGGAGGTGCGTCAGCGCGCACCTCGGGAAGACAGCACCCGTACCCGCTTGAGACGAGGCATGCGAGGGGGAGACCGAAAGACTTTAAATCTGTGGAAGTGGTTCGATCCTGCCCCCCTATCACGTCCACCAAAACACGATATGATAAAGTGATTTATCACGGTGAACTGTCAAAATACAATAGGGTTTCGTCGTATTTTGATAGTTTACCGCGATAAATCGCTTTATCATATCGTGTTTTGGTGGACGTGCTACGGGGGCTGGTGTAAAACGTTATTTTTCATAAATTTGTTTTTTTTTTATAATTTTTAAATAAAATTAATTAATAAAAAAGTAATAATATTTATTAAATTAAAAAATCAAATTAGTAAGATAAACAAGAAAGTAATAAGAAAACATAAAATAATTAAAAACAAGACGAAAAGGATATTATTAAGATTAAACAATAAAATTTACGAAAATTTTCAGTTAATGTCTACGATCCGCAAAAGTGACACTTGCATCGTAGTTTCATAAAACCACACAATGATTTTTTTTTTGCTATTGCATGATTCATCCCATTCCAGTTTACTTGTCTGAACAAGCACACAAAATTTGGGGCTCCCACTTCAATAGTAACTGTGTATATGTATACATATTATATGCCTTTTCATTTTGCATTTTAATGAGTAATAATAATATACTACTACTTAGGTACTTATGTTTTTAACAAGAACGACTACCATAAGAACGTATAGTCTTTTTTTCTTACATACGACAGGGAAGCTCTTGGCCTTCATCTCACCTGATGGTCAGTGACGATTAGACCGAAGGTGGAAGCGAAGCGGTGGAGCTTCACCTGAACTCCTCAACATCTGAGGAACTGGCTATCTTAACCTCTTATTGTCGGAACACAACAATGCTATAAACATTGTTATTATGGCGACAAACTTAGGTAAGACGGTGGTAGCTAGCCAGTCGGGCTCAAAAAGCCCTACCACCAACCAAACCGAGCAGAAAAAAATCTGCCCCCAGTGGGAATCGAACCCCGGACCTCCCAATCAACACCCGGTGGTCTCAACTACTAGACCACGGAGGCGGCTCAAAAATTAAATGTATAATCTGAAAAATTAAACATATAATCTGTCAAGAAATTATATGTTTGGAGATTTCTGCATACATGTAGGGTAATTCCTGTGTATCTGGTAGCACGCGCCGACCGCGCCGCATTATATGACGTCATCAGCATATCTCCTTTTCAAAACCCGGACACCTACCGCATTTTTGAAATTCGGCGCGTTCGGTGCGGCCAGATGTGCGAGGTTTCATATAATTTCATACAAGAAATTCCAAAAATGCGGCGCGTTCTCGCGTTCGGCGCGTGCGGCGCGGGCATGTGTGCGATCAGCTTTACACATTTGCTAGTGACAGCGTAAGTTCCCACGTTGCCGGCGGCATCGTCCGACATCAAACGCGTTTCTAAACTGTATGATTGTTAAACTGTGCTATTACCGTGTCTCAAGTTTGCCGAATTTGTGAGATCTGAGAAACCAGGCTAGAACATTCTGGCGCAACGCAAACCAATGAGGAGTCCCAAGCCCAAATAATAGGAACAGAAGAGGAAAAAGAAGAAGACTACTACTACTTCTTTTTTATTGACTATATTAATTTGACTTTGAATAAAATTGAACCGTAAATCTAAAATGTTACTTACATATCGGCACTTCTAGGATGAATCTGTCAACATATTTAAATGTAAAATGTTTTTACTTTCAGTGAAAAAACATTCTCTCAAGATTCAAAATGTCCAAATGAATATTCATCAGCGTCAGGAAGCACATGCTCATCCTCACAAGCTGGTGGGTCAGTGTGGAATAAGGATGGCACAGGTTTATTGAAAACAGATATTCCTTTTCCAATGTTATTTCTTCCTAAATCTCGTTATGAGGAAGTTAAAAAGATTGAAGAATGCTATGAACGGTAATTCCTTTTTACTATATTATGGATAAAAAAAAACAATTTTATATCGTTATTTGATTTAAATTTCCTTTAGTTATAGTATTACTAAGATTAGTAGCACTAATAAAACAATATTTTCTTTTCAGATATAACTTAGGTAAAAATAATCAAGAAGACTATCCATTATGTTCAGTTCAGATAAGTTCATTTATGTTTGCTGCAGTGGACTCAACAGTTTGTTTGACCAGGTTTGTATGTTCCATTAGTAATTTGAAAAAACTTAAATACACATCATCAAAAAACTTATCACCCATCAATTTATATATTCCGATTCCAAATAGCTATTAAGTCCTGACTTGTGTTTTGGTAATCAGAAAAACACCCAGACCCACGATAATATAGAAAAGTTAATTTTCTGCACTAACCCGATCGGGGATTGAACTCGAAACCCCTGAGATAGTGACACTTAAAACCAGAGTGCTAGCCACTCGACCACGGAGATCGTCAGAAAATCCTATCCTAAAATCGATATCCTGATCTTGATGAACGGGTACAACACTAAGTCAGCAATTTTTTTCGTCAAATATTTGTGTAGGTATGCACGTTATTTTTGTAGGTATCACCAGTCCTGTTTCCTTGGTCTTCGGACTTATCAGCAGTATTCTGTTCTAGATCTGCTGCTTCACCTTTATTACCAGCTTCGAGAATTTGTGACCAACTAGGAGACAGAAATATTTATTATTCATTGTTTCCGCGAGCTAAGGTAATAGTGTTATTGTAATGGTTTAATCTACTTAAAATTTTTAAATATTATAAAAATTTGAATTCTCTTTACTGCTTCATTATGAAAACATGGATTTGATAAAAAATATATATTTTTACCTCTGTAAATATTATACTCAAATTTCTGTAAGGCTGCTTTTCCACCAATAGGAAAGTCTGTGGTGATACCATGATATTATGTGAAGGGCTGTGTGACGTAGCAGCTCTCTTATTGAACAGTAGAGGTAGTAATTGTATGGTACTACCTGAATGTGCACATAATATACTTTTCCAATATTAATATTACTACTTCTCAACATTTCTTTCGCACACCGCTACAATTCAGCTCCAGTAGACATATGGAAACGTAGTTTATCAGCTTGACTTTAACGTCACTGCACTTGCATATTATTTTTGATGAAAAAGCAGACTAAAGAAAAAAATTATTAGAAATGTAAACTATAGACATATAATAAAAAAAAAAAGAATTGTAGAATTATTTAGAAAAAAAAATATAAAATTACATGTGGACTTTTACTACATTATTTTTCAATAATATGCTGTGTTTAACTATGAGATCGACTGCTGAAATTGCATACATTAACCTATTTTTTTTAATTTTAGGAAACAAAATCAAGAAAGAAACCTGTAATTTTGGTTACAGCCAGAATTGATTCTGCATCTTTGTTTGATGGTATGTTTCTAATTATATTTTAGAACACAAATGTTTTCGTTATCATTGAAATGTATTATATCTTTTATTTTTTAAAGCGTGTAATAGTATCATCAATGATGATACCATTGCACGAGTGCAAATGCAATTAATTAACGGGGAGATAAGTTTCGGCCATGCACTAAATAAATTTAGTTTTTTCTTTGCAAATCAACCAGTTTTGAACAATTTTTTTCACTTACTTAAGACTGATTCTAGTGTAGGTATCCACGGCTCTCTTCAAGGCCTCAGTTTAAGATTCTAGTTTGAGTGACACGGCGAAAGCTATTTTATGAAATGTTAGTAAGACAGATAAAGAAGTTATTAAGTTAAATGCACAACAACTGTTTAACATCACATCATTTATTTAGATCGTTGATTCCCAAAGTGGTCCAGGTGGACCCCTAGTGGTCCATGGGAGACTCAGGGGTCTACGTTAACGTGTCAAAAAACGGGGTTCAGAATTCGAAAGCGGGGGTCCACGAAAATGAAAATATCGTGAGGAAACCTGCATACACTTGCGAAGTAATTTAATGGTGTATGTGAAGTTAAACAATCCGCACTGGGCTAGCGTGGTTTGACTAAGACCTAATCGCCCTAACTAGTTAGGGTAGCCTCGTGCCCCTCAGTGGGGCCGTGTATGAGCTGTGATGATAATGATGATCTCTTCCAATAGATTTGGTAAATTATTTAAACGAAAATCACAATTTTCAAAATGTAGTAAGTACGTGCGAAATCAACACGAACGAATACAAAAAGATGCGCTGTAAACGAAGCAGCGTAACGTACTGATTGTTGTACATTAGCGACTGGCGTCACTATCTGTCTCGCTTGCTATAACTTTCATAGTGTTATGTCGTATGGTATATGGTATCTGCAATGCAACCTTAAGAATAAGGAAAAAGTGTAAAAGTATATTATGGAGCGGGATTTGCATAATATATTACATACTCGTACAGTATATAACAAAAAAGTACTAAAACATTTTTGTTCTCATTTAAATAATTTACATGTTAATCAAATAATAATGTTTACCCTTCCCTACCATAATCGTTTGTCACAACATGAAAATAATATTAGATACAAACTTAATTTGACATTAGATTTAATGACAAATTATTCGAAAAAATTCCATATTATTGACTTCAACAAACTGACATGTATTAAAGCTTATTTGACAGAAGATAGATTATATCTATCAACATTCTATAAAAAACAATTAGCTATTTCGCTAAGATTTTATTTACAAACTTTAGCCAAAAACATGGCTATAAATTCTTTCTCTGACAATGCTTTTATTGAGCAGCCCACTCAAAGTACTGAAATTGCTCCTATTGAGCAATACTGTGTTAGTGAAACGACTGTCAGTAATGTTACTGATGATATTTTTAATAAATCTTTAAATTAAGTAATGAGACAAAAGAGACATCCTCTTGCTTATCATTAGGTAGAAAAGATACTGAAAACTTTGTAAATGTATTGCAAAACCCATTTGAAAACAAAAATAAAGTAAATCTTATCAACCTGGTGCACCAGAACATTCAAGGAATGTTAGGCAAGGATCTGGAAGTGGAATTATTCTTGAACTGTAGTAATGTAGACATCTTTTGTGTAACTGAACACTGGCTTAAAAGTTATCAGTTCATGTTTAATTTCAGCAATCATCTGGTTGGTAGTTCGTTCAGTCGAGAAAAATCAATTCGTGGTGGTTCTTTAATAATATTAGATAAAAAGCTGAAATTTAGGGATCGTAAGGATATTGTGAGTCTTTCGATTGAGCGAACAATAGAAATAGCCTGCGTGGAGCTGGACCAGATTATTGTATTAAGTATATACAGGCCTCCTTCAGGATTATATGACCTTTTTGAAGATACTATGGATGAAGTATTGAAAAAAGTGTGTAGTTCCACAAAACAAACCATTGTTTGTGGTGATTTTAATATTAATTTATTAGAAAATTCTAGTTTATCTATTAGGATTAAAAATCTGTTTTGGTCATATAACCTTGGAAATTTATTTTTGGAGCCAACAAGAACAACTCAATCGTCTGCCACATGCATTGACAATATTTATACAAATATTGTTCCTTTAGCAAGAAGAGTTTTTAATAATTTAGAATCTGACCATTCTGGACAAATTGTTACCATTCCACTTAAATGTAAAAGCATGGAAAAAAAGAATATCACTGTTGTACCAAAGACTGCTGGTCGCTTAGAACGGCTGAAAAATAATATTGGTATTAAATTAAATTATATAGGTTATGAAGAAAATCCAAATAAATTATATGAAATTTTTTTTCATACATTTTGTTCTGAATTTAAAAATATTTTTATTCCAAAGACTATATCGGTTGATGGCACTTTAGCTTTTAGTGAATGGGCTACACCAGGTATTCACAAAAGCAGAATAAAACTTTTTGAACTTTACAATGAACGCTCATTCAATACTAGTGATGAATTTAAACTTTATGTAAAAACTTATTCCAAAGTGTTCAAAAAAGTTTGCAAGCTTGCTAAATCTAATTATTTAAGTTCAAAAATAAAAAACAGTAGTAATAAAATTAAAATGACATGGAATATTATAAATAATGAAACTGGAAAAGCTAAAACTACTAATAATCAATATTGTTTGAATGTTGATGGTAAGAAGGTAACAGTTGACACAGAAGTAGCTGCAGAATTTGAAAAGTTCTTTACTGATATTCCAGTCTCAATCACAAAGTCTTTGGATTCATCCCCCGCTATTGCTGAATCTATAGTAAAGGATCATGTTAAAGTTTGTAATGATAAATTCAAATTTATACACATTAGTGGAATTGATATAACAAAGTCATTTAAAACTTTAAATAAAAAGAAAACTGCGGATCTGTGGGGCAATTCCGTTGATGTTACTAAATCCGTAATTGAAACAATAGCTCCAATACTTGCTAACATTTTTAATGATTGCATTGACTGTGGTGTATTTCCTGATCTTATGAAGCTAAGTAAAATTATTCCTTTACATAAATCTGGTAGCACATCAGACCCCAGTAATTTTAGACCTATCTCTGTGCTACCTACTTTTAGCAAAATTTTTGAAAAAATAATGTTGGAGCAAATGCAAAGTTATTTTAATAGGAATAATCTTCTACACTGTAAACAATTTGGTTTTAGGAGGGGTCGCTCAACAACCGATGCTGGTGTTGAGTTAATACAACATATATTCGAAGCCTGGGAAGACTCACACGATGCGTTAGGCATTTTTTGTGACTTGTCCAAGGCATTTGATTGCGTTTATCACGAAATCTTGATCAGAAAATTACACCACTATGGGTTTCGTGACACTGCACTAGATCTTCTAATCTCTTATCTAAGTGGGAGGATTCAAAAAGTAGACATCAATGGAAAAAGGTCTCAAGGTTCTGCAGTTAAAATGGGAGTTCCGCAAGGTTCGATTCTTGGTCCTTTTCTATTTCTTATATATGTCAATGACCTCCCTGATTTTGTACAGGATAGACATGAGATGGTATTATTTGCAGATGATACTTCACTTTTATTTAAAATTAAAAGAGGTGTGCAAATTAATGGCGATGTAAATAATTCTATCTCAAGAATTGTTCACTGGTTTAATGTGAACAACCTGTCACTTAATGAAGGGAAAACAAAATGTATAAAATTTGTTTTACCCAATGTCAAAGAGGTTCACACCACTGTAAAAATAAAGGATATAGGTGTTGACCCTGTGGACACCACAGTATTTCTTGGGATCACACTTGATTCTAAGCTGCAATGGGGCCCACATATCGATAAATTGTCAAAGAGACTTAGTTCTGCAGCTCACGCTGTATGGAAAATACGTCAACTGACTGATGTTGATACAGCAAGACTTGTATACTTTTCTTACTTTCATAGTGTGATGTCGTATGGTATTTTGTTGTGGGGAAATGCTGCCGACATTCAGATTGTTTTTGTACTGCAGAAAAGGGCTATTCGAGCAATCTATAACCTTAAAATGAGAGATTCTTTGCGAGAAAAGTTCAAAGAAATTGGTATTATGACAGTAGCGTCGCAATATATTTATGAGAATCTAATATATGTTCGTAAGAATATTCATGTGTTTTGTAAAAATAGTGATATTCATTCAGTTAATACTAGACAAAAGAATATGTTAGCTTTACCAAATACCAGGCTCCAAAAAATTAATAATTCTTTTAGAGGCCTGTGTATACGTTTCTACAATAAAATCCCAAGTTGTATACAAGAACTTAGCTTAAACAAATTTAAAGTTGCAATCAAAGATGTACTTATTAAAAAACCATATTATAAAGTGTCTGATTACATGACGGACAAAAAAGCTTGGGTTTGAACTCTCAATTCTAATATTTAACAATGTATTGCGTTTTGTTTCAAAGAAACGTTCAGTGAGAGCAATTTATTTATAATCTAAGTTCACGCACTTCTCTCAGAGATAGCTTATATAATGTGAATTAACACATCTATTCTTGTAATGGAAGTTGAGCTCAAACTTTTGCTTTGAGGTCAGCTTCCAATTGACGACTCTGTAACAAACCAAAATTGTAAATGGCGATTTAAAAGAGGAGATAAAAAATTTAGACCTTTCGAGTTTCTTGCCTGTTCTTCTCGAGAAGGCTCTCCCAATTTCCGAACAGGTGTAGAATCAACTTTTTTTTTTTTTTTTCATTCCTACTTGTATTTGCAGACATCTTGAGTATATTTAGGATGTATGCACATACAAGGTTAATATAATTTCTTTAAATTAGATTGTTTTGCTTTGTTTTGACGTCAATAAGTGCCTGTAAAGGCCTATGTTGAATAAAGATTTTTGAATTTTGAATTTTTGAATTTTATCATTTATTGCGTGAGAGGGTAAGAATTGTCGAAAAACAATGCTACAAAGACTACATAAATAATATTGAAGAGTCTATTCAAAAAAATCCTAAACAATTTTGGTCTTTTGTAAAAGCCAAACGTCAGTGTGGTTCTTACCCTGCTAGCATGACCTTTAAAAATGAACGCAGTAACACGTGAACTATTTTCATCATATTTTCGCTCGACTTTCTTAGACTCCGCTGAGCCTATTGTAAACCCTGAACCCTCAAATGTAAACTCACCATATGACATTTCTTCTATTAAAATTGCCGCAGATGAGGTGTATAAAGGACTTGAATCGCTCGATCTAAGTAAGTCAGCCGGTCCTGATACTCTACCCGCTTCTTTTCTGGTAAAGTGTGCTAAAGAGTTGTCTGTACCAATTTGCATTCTATTTGAAAGATCCATTACCGAAGGCACAATGCCCCACATTTGGAAAAAAGCTTTTATCACACCTATTCACAAGAATGGATCTAAGATCAATGTGGAAAATTATAGACCTATTTCTAAACTATGCTTAATTGCCAAGGTCTTTGAGCGTATAGTTTATAAACAACTCTATAGTTGTATAAAATCAGGTTTCCTTACTCAACAGCATGGATTTCTCAAAGGGAGGTCCACTGTCACAAATCTTGCCATTTTTAACAACTACCTGACCCATCATATGGATGCTGGAGATCAAGTAGATGCAATTTACACCGATTACAGCAAAGCTTTTGATCGAATTGACCATACAATACTGCTTGCTAAGCTACAATCGTTAGGTATTCGAGGCAATTTATTCCGATGGTTCACGTCTTACGTAAGAAATAGATCTCAGGTGGTTGTTCTAAATGGTTTCTCTTCTTCTGCAGTTGATGTACCATCCGGTGTACCTCAGGGATCTTTATTAGGGCCTCTTTTGTTTGTAATATTTATCAACGACATTCATACTTGTTTTCTCAACTCAGAATATCTTCTTTTCGCTGATGATATGAAAGTATATAGAGTTGTAAACAATTTCTCTGATGCCATTCTTTTACAAGACGACCTTAGTCGCCTAGAAAATTACTGCCTGAATAACAAATTAGATCTAAATATTTCAAAATGTCTGGTTATGAACTTCACTCGTAAACGTAATAAATTTATACATGATTATAAGATTAGGCATCAGACCCTAGTTAATAATGTTAGCACCAAAGATCTCGGAGTCATCCTAGATTCCAAATTATTATTTGACGAACATATAGAGAGTGTTGTTGATAAATCTTACAAGGCACTGGGATTCTTATTCAGAGTATCAAACTCATTCAAAAATATGAAAACTATCAAAATTATTTATTGTGCTTATGTGAGAAGCCATCTTGAGTATGCATCTCAAATTTGGAACCCTTTTTACGATACATATGTAGATCGAATCGAACAAATTCAAAGAAAATTCACCCGATTTCTTTGTACTAAGTTTAAACTTCCCACTCAAGACTATAATCAACGATGTTTGCGATTGCATCTTCTTCCACTTTCATTACGTAGGAAAATCGCGGACATGTCCTTTCTCATGAACATAGCACAAGGTAAGATTGATAGTCCTGAGCTCCTAAGCAAAATTGAGTTAAAAGCTCCAGCCTCAAATCTCCGCCAGAGATTTGTCCTGCTTCACATTCCGCATTCTCGTACTAATTATGGAAAGAACAGTTTCCTTCTAAGGTCTTTCAAATTATTCAACGATTTAAATGGTATGTTTATCACAGATAATCGATTTGATTTGTTTAATGGCACAACTAAATATATGAAACGCTTGTTAACCGAAACGCAGATAAAAAAATATGATTTCTTTTTTAACAATGAAATCCCTCTATATGCGGAAGCTTGTAATTAGCGTCTAGATGTTAATTGTTTTATCCATTATTGTAAATGTAGCTGTAAGCTTTCCCAACAAATAAAATAAAATAAAAAAAATAAAATAATAATAATAATAACCGAAATTTTTAGTTTTTAAAAAACAAGTTTGTGTGAATTTTGAATAATTTTTTTTAGTTATAGTTATTAACTAGCTGTGCCCGCGAACTACGTTTCGCCATCAAAATGCTTGCAAACACAGTGTTTAGTTTTTCCTCCATTTTATTCCATATTTATTCAACTTTATTCTGCCTTTCTTGAGCAGCGGCCATTTTGAAATTAGGACAATTTTCGTAGGTTCGTAATGCTCTAGGTACTCTTCAGGGCCTACTTTCATTTAATACCCATATTGCTGGGGTTTGAAAAGAAACTTTTCTCCGCCTTTTTTGAGCGGCGGCCATGTTGAATTTACGTAAATGTTGCTACGTTCATAGTACTCTACTGATCAAGGCCTTTCATTTGATACCCATATTGCAAGGTTTGGAAACTAACTTTTATCCGTTTTTTTGAGCGGTGGCCTTATTGAATTTTGTGCGATTTTCCTAGGTTCATAGTGCTCTACTCTTCAAGGCCTTTCATTTAATACCTATATTGCTAGGTTTGGAAACGAATTTTAATCCACCTTTTTTGAGCGGTGGCCATGTCGAATTTACGTCAATATTGCTAGGTCCATAGTACTCTTCTCTACTCATCAAGGCCTTTCATTTGATACCCATATTGCTGGGTTTGGAAATGAACTTTTATCCACCTTTTTTGGGCAGCGGCTATGTTAAATTTATGTCAATGTTGCTAGGTTCATAGTGCTCTACTCATCAAGGACTTTCATTTGACACCCATATTGCTAGGTTTGAAAACAAACCTTTATCCTTTTTTTGAGCGGCGGCCATGTTGAATTTAGGTCGATTTTTCTAGGTTCCTAATGCTCTACTCTTCAAGGCCTTTCATTTGATACCCATATTGCTGGGTTTAAAAACGAACATATATCCATTTTCTTGAGCGGTGGCCATGTTTAATTTAAGGCAATTTTCCTAAGTTCATAATGCCTTTTATTTATTTGAGGCCTTTTATTTGATACACATATTGCTAGGTTTGGAAACGAATTTTTATCCACCTTTTTTGAGCAGCGGCTATGTTGAATTTATGTCAATGTTGCTAGGTTCATAGTGCTCTACTCATCAAGGCCTTTCATTCGATACCCACATTGCTGGGTTTGAAAACGAACATTTATCCTTTTTTTTGAGCGGCGGCTATGTTGAATTTAGGTAGATTTTCCTAGGCACCTAATGCTCTACTCTTTAAGGCCTTTCATTTGATACCCAAATTGCTGGGTTAGAAAACGAACTTTTATCCATTTTTTTGAGCGGTGGCCATGTTTAATTTGGGGTAATTTTCCTAAGTTCATAATGCTCTACTCTTTGAGGCCTTTCAGTTGATACTCATATTGCTAGGTTTGGGATCGAATTTTTATCCACCTTTTTTGAGCAACGGCTATGTTGAATTTATGTCAATGTTGATAGGTACATAGTGTTCTACTCATCAAGGCCTTTCATATTTTGATATCCATATTGCTGGGTTTGAAAACGAACTTTATCGGCAGTCATGTCGAATTAAGTCAACGTTGCTAGGTTCAATGTGTTCTACTATTTAGGTCCTTCGTTCGATATCCATGTTCCTTGGGTGGATCCAAAAAAATATGATCCGTCATTTTACACATTAGGATCAAGAGTCCCGTCGCGTCCCTCTACGCGTAACCCAGAATCAGTGCAGTCAGATATTTTTTATATCAATATTCATATATTACTTTTAATAGTTTTAAATGGATGAAAGAGTTTGATTCCTTAGTCATAATGTAAAAACATATAACACTGTTCAAACCACTTTACCCTGGAAAAGGGTATCTTCACTTTTCAACATTTCAAATATTTCAAAAATTGTACCTATTTTGTGAAAATTAGTCAAGAATTAAAAAACCAACCTACAAATTTTATTGTGACGTGATATTGTCATAAAAAATGCTTTATACATTGGTTGTATGGCTTGATCCTTTTGCCTTACCACCACGGTACGACATAAGAAAAAGACAATTTAAACTTCAAAACTTCTTGGTTGGCGAAATCCAGATGGGCACAGCCATTAACAGAAAATATTAAATTTTTCTTTGCACTATGTGACAGACTTGGCAAAATAATTTCACGTGCGCCATGTTGATTTTCTACATAAGCATTGTTCGAAAATTTTATTTGGTATTTCTCAAAACTATTTATTGAAAATGAACTACTTCAACCCCATTGCACCCCATCCAAGGATGATGGTATGTGGTGTTGAAATCGATGTTATTTTCGTAATCTACGACCCGAAAAACCACGAAAACGGCAACAATGTCGATTTTGACATTTTATTAGTTTATCACCCCATCGCACCCCTTTTGGGGATGAGTTTCAATAAAATACGAAACACGTCATCCATTAATTCTGTTAAAGAAAGTTTATGCAAAATTTTAAGTAGATTCGAAAACGGAATCACGATGTCCCATACAAACATTTCTCCCCATTTTCACCCCCTTAGGGGTAGAATTTCGGAAAATCCTTTCTTAACGGACGTCATACAAAGAACACACCCTCCAAGTTTCAAGTCTCTGCGATCAGCGGTTTAGGCTGTGCGTTGATCCGTCAGTCATTCAGGACAAAGCATTTTATAGGTATAGATTATTGTTTTTTTTTAAATGTCGTTGTTAATTTAATATTTAAATAACCAGTAGTAGGCTGTTCATTTGTTTCCAATTGGCAGTCGTGTTAAAAAAAGTGTATTAAGCGACAAATTTAAGGATGCGTACTGAACATACATTTACTTTGCAATCTTGAACAAATTAGAATTTGTCGTGTTAAGATTACCGCACTTGTGCGATTATGTAAAGTGAAAAGCACTCGTGTTTAATATACTGAATAACGGGTCTAAATGCAAGGCAATAAGACCCACTTTACGAGCAAGTGTGTTGAAAATGTTTTTTAAGTCATCTATAACTGGATTTATGTAACTTGTCATACAGCCAATTGCTACCACATTATAAAAAAATGCACTCTTCGAGCATGTATATGAATATGACGACAATTTTATTAAAATTTTGGTATAAAATCACACGTATTTAGACGTACGTAGAAACAAAGTAGAAAGAAAGCCATAATCTACAGTATTACATTTTTTGCGTAAAATTTGACTGGGCTGTATGGCCTTTGTTCTAAATGCTAGGCTACTATAATTAATTAATTGCTTTATTCGTTCTTTTATTCATATTACACTCATTTGTTTCCAGTATTACGTCTTTCAATATTTCCTAATAACTATTGAGAATAGCACTATACATACATACCTCGACGGGAATGGGATTGCCGGACTCGTAATTATTGAAAGCTCTGCTCGTCCGGCAATCCCTAACTTCCCGGCCTCTGCAGTGACGTACTACTCGTATTTACCACTGATGTGCGCCATTATCGTAGGTTTGGCTCCTGGTGCATCCAGTGCGGTGGTTGGGATGGTGACCTTGATAACGGCAGCAGCTACTCTATCACGTATGATGCCAGCGTCGGAATCCAAATCATTTAGTAAGTCCATAATTATTATAATATTTCTAACAGAAAAATTGCATCCCAGAAAATGTAATATGAAATTACGAAACTATTTGGTAGTATAATAACTCTCATTTCTATATAATGGGTGTCTCAGCGTGGAATTCAAACGTGAAAAATTATTAAAAATTAACTAATTTACTTTTAATGGTTTTAATTACAGATTATTAAATAACAATGGTGCGGATGTTATGTGTGTAATATTATTTGGTCTAGATGTTGACCATACCGGCGGATGCACTCTTCAAAGCGGACGTATTTGCTATAACACGCTACAGAACGACCATTGATGAGATAGCTCTCACTTCCTTTTTTTTTTTGGTTTTCTCCTACACCAAATTTAAACTCTTCCTCCAAACTCTTAATTTCAGGTAGGTAGATCCATAAAAAATCTGCTGGGGTCAAGTCAGGTGATCTAGGTGGGCAGGGCAGGATATCTCCAAAGATACTTATAACTTACCACTACGTTCGCGCAGTGCATACCGGACCACTGCGACATGGCGAGTATACACTCCGCAGCACACAGCTATCGAATGACACCCCGTTCTCCACAGCCCGGCTACCTTCTGATCTATACAAGTTTGAAGTTTCAATTCCGCGCTGAGACACCCTATACATACAGAAAAAACCATTTGCTGATATTAGTGTTCCAACTCCATGTGGAGAGGGCTCTGGTGGCTTGAGATACAGCATTTATAAGCCTAGTTCAGCCACCAGTTTCTTACAATCTAAGATACATCCTTGTTTTAAGATCTCTTGTATCTTTGTAAAATATATTTTTTTTTAAGATTATAGAGAAAAATAAACGTTTTATTATCATTATTATTAACGCCGAGCACTTAGAGTTTTTTTCACAAACTCGTTAAATATATGTATTGTTAGGAATAAAGAACAAACCTTGGTAGCTATAAAAGGCGAACGCCTGTTGTTCTCAGGCGCATTCTACAGTCGAACACCGTTGCGGTAATTGTGTTAAGTGAATTATTGAAGTTGTTGAGGAAAATTCCTCATTCTTTTCTTTTTAAAAAAATAAACTCCGCAAGGGTTTCCAATAGTATATTATCTAACTACATACTACCAAATATTATAACATAGTTAAGTTCCCTCTTACAGGATTACAGTCTGAGTTAAAGATATCTAAGTCAAATTTTTCGCACAACTCATTGAAAATAGTAGGACTTCTGCTTTTAGTTTGTTTTTGAAGGTGGTATATTAACAGATTTCAAGTTATGAAAATTTTCATATGGAACATTTAATTTTATTAATTCAAGCAGCTCGGGACTATCAGTATTACCTGATGCAACTTTCATTAGGAAAATAATGTCCCATCAAAAACATTACATGTAAAAATTGGAAGTCTCCCAACGCAGTTTTTATACAGCTTATACTACAAAAAAGTTTTGAGATGTAATGTTAAACCAAGTCGGTTATTTTAGTCAGTACCGGGAGGTGTCCATAGAACTCGTTCTCCACCGACTTGTCTATTTCAAAACCGTGGAGGAACATTTTTTATATTTCTCAAATAATGAGTAAGTAAACAAAATTAGTTCTAGATTGCCAAGCGGTTTAGGTTTGATGCTCCACCACTACCTATCCATCCATGGAAACATCTGTCTAACAACTGTCTTAAATTGTTACCTAATAACAATTAGTTAAAATAAAATGTCACGCTATTCTGGATGGTAAATACTTCTAAGTCTATTGTATTCTGTAATTGCGGATTCCTGTGCTTTAATAGTACATAAATCGACATTAACTAGATGTAAACCGCCCAAACTTGTCACTCTCGAGAGTGCCACGTACGCTTGCCCATATGCAAATACTGTAGAACCGATCAACCGATATCCATCAGTGCACTATTTAGACTTAATCCCTCGCTTTAATGTATGGTAAAAGCATAAGCTATACATATGGGAAACTGTTTGCGATGAACATAATCTCTATTGATATTTTAAATTAAGGCACTTTCATCTTGTGAGCCTCTTGTTCGATATACTTAAACATAAAAACCGAGTTACTTTTACACAAAACTAAAGTTTCATCATACTAGGCCTAACACCATTCGCGGGCAGTTTCCGCTACTTGGCTTCAAGTGCTGGAATAATTCACCGCTACCTTTGGGTATATCAACCTCGAAACCCTCATTAAAAAACTTTTCTAAATCTGTGTTTTCAAATCATATCTCCTTGAGAGATTTCCGAGTTTAACTGGCCGTAGAGCAAACGTGTAAAGGGTACAATAATGTGTACATTAGTTGACTCTTGTTCATCATGTGTAGCGAATTGATCGGTCTCATCATCAGACCATGTTTGCACGTACACTCGTATGTATAAATGAATATCCTTCAAATATTGATTTTTTTTAATAGTAAGTATATGTATTTTCACAAATTTATTAGTAGATATGAAATATATGTATATTGTTAATATTTCTCGATTTAAAATGTTCATCGGAAGGGGTTTTGTCATTACGATACCTCATTTTGAACCTCGGGGTTACAGCGGAATACCAGTGATTTGCTTATCTGCATGAGTAAATCGTATGCTGAGCTGTGAGTCTTTTGCACCACTCCAGCACGCAGCGGTCGCACAACACAGTACAATGCGTTTAAAAATGCATAATTTATTCCTTGCTCCTTTATATGTATAATTGTGTTGCGATACTTTTGTTTTTGTCTGTTGTATTTATTTGTGTGTTGTAGTGTGCAAATAAAAATGAATCTACCTAAATACAATCTAAGCCATATTATGCCTTATATGTAACTGAAAATTCAGGGCTCAGGGCTGAGAATTCAGAATGTTAAAAATGGTCTGAATGGCTTTTAGAAAAGTATGGTACGTCCGCTTTGTTTTGCTCGACTTCCCGGGGGCACCGCCATGCCTCCAGATCTGCTTTAGTTTGACGACTGTAGGTTTAGGAGATGGTGCCTTTTATAGATTAATCAGAGAACTTTATTGCCTTTTATAGATTAATCAGATAACTTTATTATTGTTGAGATAATTTGTAAGAGTTTGTAAGAGATAATTATTGTTCAAATGCGGTGGTACAAATATTTGAGAACTATTTCTGAATATTCTCTTTTCTATCAATATATACAGAGGATTCCAAATTTGCGTTTTTGAATTTTCACTTTTGAATTGTTGTCAATGATACCATACCATCACTATGATTTCAAAGTAAGCAACATTATTTCGATAAGTGACATTCGGGACAGTGAAATGTTTTACTCCGTCTAATTATAAATTCGACTTAATACCCTCATAATATCAGTTTGCTTAATGAAATATTTTACGGGAATTTCAATTGTTTGCAGATTACAATGTTTTATGGACGTTATTAAATGGAGAATCATTCGACTATATTGGATCACAAAGGATTGCGTATGATTTACTGCATGAAGAGTGGCCGTCGCCCCCTTTGAGTCCCACTGATATCCCACTACACATTGAAGTTGGACAGATCGGCGGTTCACTGTTGAAGCATAAAGATGAAGAAACGTGGCCATTGAATATATTTGCTCCACTCAACCAAAACAATATAGATAAGGTAAGTTTGATTTAGTCGCTCTTCTAAACGATATTAAGTAGACATAGTTCAATATTAGTACACTGCACTAATGTATACATCACATATATCACTTATGTATTTATACTAATGCTATTTTCTGTGTTTTAGTTTTTGTTACTCTGCAGATACATATTTTTCCCATTCGTCAATATATGATTAGTATCAAATAGTGCAGTGTCCATGAAGCTAAAGCAAAGAGGAGATACTATAAGCAATATAGTCCAGCTTTTATCAATGCAGTCCTGACGTCACGCATTTTTAGTTTTAGCTACATACCACCAGAGGCGCCGACATCATTAGATCTTTTTACCTGTCGGATTAGTAGGTCGTATGCTCTTCCTTTAATTTAGTTTTAGACTACATAAATACAAAATCAAATGTTGTATTATATCGTGCAAAATTTACACAGACGATAGAAATAAACTTGATGTATTGCTTCTAGAATGTTCGACGTTACATGGACGCTACTGTCAAAAGTATTGATTGAGATATTAAGTATATATAATGTTATATTGTTGCACCTACTTTACGAGGTCGCAGTACTGGCAGTAGATAGAGCTTTGTCAAATTTGTATTTGTATAGCAACCGTTCCATGACTTATTCGTTTACATTGTATTTGTCAGTCGATAAAAAGCAGTATTCATGTAAACATTCAAATTAATTCCTATTATACCTTTCTTGGTTTATCTGCGTAACAATCCTCTTAATAATATACCCCACAAAAAGGCCCTCTAGTGGCGAATAAAAATACTATTACGAAATGGTAGGATGTATTAAGGGCGAAAACAAAACACGTGAAAAAAGCAGTTTAAAACTATTTTTATTTTTTGATTATATTGACACAGCATCTTCAAATAAAATTATCTTTTTACTACGAATGTTTATTTTAACATAGTTTTATTATTTATATGATGAAGACTTCGCCAAAAAACTTTGGTGTTAAAATAAATTAATAGCGACGGTTGGACACCAACAAAATGTACTAAATTATTGTCAGTTCACTTTGATGAGCAGGATATTGTTAAAACTAAAAAAGGATATAAAAACTGCGAGAAGAGTTAATATCAAAAATATTGTACATCACACAAAAGAAACACAATGGAATTATCAAATTTCTGAACACAAAAGAATATTTGTCACACAAAAGAACATAAAGGTGCATATACAGGATTACTTTTTATCACCCCAAAAAATTTAAGGGACGCTTCAGGACACGATAGTAGAATGATTTAAATATTAAAAAAATAACACCTATTTTCTAAAAAATCAAAAATACTATAATATGATAATGGATATGTCCTGAGGCGTCCCTTAAATTTTCCGGGGTGATAAAAAAGCAACTCTGTATACTTACATACACATAAATGCACTTTTGATGCATAAAAAAATAAAAATGTACTTCAAAATAGTTAAAAGTAAAAAATAATATGGGAATACACACAATATCACATTTTTATTTTGAAAAGTCGGTGCTTAATTTTAAGTCATTAATCCAGACAAAAATTACCTTTCATTTGATACCCATATTGAGGAGGTTGTAAAAAATATGTAATCCGCCATTTTGTAGCGGCGGCCATCTTGGATTTTGGATGATTCTTGGATTTACAGTACTGATTATATTAAATTGAATGGAATCAGAACTAAAGGACAATCTGACAACAGGAAGGTGGAAAATTTCAACTTCTTCTAAATTTGACCCAAGCAAATAAACAAAACTAAATAGAACCGTTTAAAAATTACCAATGTGTATGTACCCTGCTTTTATGTGTGACGTCACAAAATGTCACACAATGGAAGGAAAATATAATCTTTAAAGACGCGAAACCGCGGATAACAAAAAATGTAAAAAATAAATTACAATTCTTGTCTATTGCAAGTGTTACTTATTACAAATAATATCTTATGATAATAATTCTGTAATAAAATAATTAAACTCATCTGAAATTAAGCGTCACACAAGTTAAAAATTTTTCGAGCTACAAAACGTTTTTCATAGTTCTTGACATTATTACATCAAAAGTAAAGGGCCAATGTTTTGTTTTGTAAGGTTGGTACATTGATTTACTACCAAACGTAGATAACGCATGAACGATCGAAAAGTAGGCCGGTGAAGAACTGCTCAATCGCGACTCGTGCAGTTCCTTTCCATAGTGAGTGATTAGCTGTCGGCACGTAAACATGCCGAAGTGCGCATTCAAAAGTTGTGGTAACAATAGCCAGAAACGTCAGAAAAAAGACGGGATTTAATATTTTGCATGAGTAAACTCATTACACATCTTATCATGTATTCAAATATTCGATTTATACGTAAAAACCAATCAAAAACAATTATTTTAATCATAAACATGTCGCTTCGCGTCAGTGTCAGTACATCACAATCGTCTCGCTCGCACGGGCGTCTTATCACGATGTGTTATCTCATTCATGCGTTGGAGCGACAACGCGATAAGCAATTTCAAGCATTATGTTTGAGAGTATAAAGTTGATATTTTCTTGTAGCAATTACCAAAACGTCGTTTGATCTGTGGCTAGGTTTGAAATGATGTAACTTCCCACGGTTGTACTTAAAATAGTTGCCGTAATAATGCGGAATAAGGTTGAATTCGATAAATACGGTACTTTCTTTATGGTAATTTTTATTCGGGCGTGCATAATCAAGTATATATCAGCGAGTACAAATGTATAGTCGATTAGGTGACAGATTTCAAGCGCGTTTTTGTATGAAGCGCTCTATCTACGTTTGGTAGTAAATCAATGGGTTGGTAGCACAATGGAATGTTACCAGATGTCATAAAAATACGAATACGTTCAGAATGGTTTTTTTTTTACTAATTTAACAGACTCGTGGTCCAGAATGTGTTTGAAACGACAGGTAATTTCGTCACACAACCATCGTCACACAAACGAACAAAATATGGAGACATCATTTTAACTTCGGATTTCTCATTTATTATAACATTTCTAATAAAATAAATAGTTTGCCCATGTATAATGATCGTTTCCCAAGTACACTTACTAAAAAAAATATGTGTGAGTTTTCTGGTTAAAAAAAGAATGAATTTTTCATCTAGCATTGGCACGTGAAGACACTCTTTTTTAGTATGAAAAAAAAACTTGATATCAATAGATTTGTTTTTCATTGTATTTCTTTAGTTTAATTCACTTGGTTTGGTATCTATCATCCCAACGCATGGTTATTTTATTAAAAAAAATGCTTTATTAATTCACTATAGATTTTTTTACACTCGTATAAGTCATTTTATTTTACATCGAGATTTTATCAAATGTAGAATAATTTTGATATTGACTCAGAAGGTGCTTATCCAAATATTGCGGATCACGAACAGGTATATTTTTTAATAATAAGATTTTCATTTTAATTTAGCTTGTAAGTATGATTAACTTGATATTTCGTTACAGGATCGAAATCAAACCCCCAAACCATCAGATTTAAATTAATTTTTGGTAGTTAACGACACACCCAAGAAAATTAAATTTAAAAAAAAATCGCAATGCAAAATGCATTAAATAAACGATAAAAAAATTATATCCAGCTTACCTCATTTTCGAATTATTATTTTTTTCTAATCTTGTAGTGAGGCCCTTACAAGCACAGCTGTCACCTAGTAATGTATAGCGGAACTTTCTTGTTAAGAGGAATGTGAAGTAATCGTGCGCGGCTCGAGTAGGTATTTTCTAAAATGCTATGTTTCACACCGCTCGGCCTCCCGTCTGGCGTTTACACCACAACATTGATTTACTACCAAACGTAGATAGAGCGCTTCATACAAAAACGCGCTTGAAATCTGTCACCTAATCGACTATACATTGGTACTCGCTGATATACACGGTTATTTTTTTATCACCCTGGAAAATTTAAGGGACGCTTCACCACATGGTATTAGAGTGATTTAAATATAAATAAAAAAAATAACTCACGTACTTAATTTTATATTAATTTTTTAAAAATACAAAAAATGCTGCACTAGTTGAGAGCAGCATTTTTAGATATTTTTTTTAATATTTTTTTATTTCATTTTTTATATTTTTTATATAATATTGGATGAGTCCTGAAGCGTCCCTAAAATTTTCCAGGGTGATAAAAAAATAACCGTGTATACTTGAATATACACGCCCGAATGAAAATTACCATAAAGAAAGTATCGTATTTATCGAATTCAACCTTATTCTGCATTATTACGGCAACTATTTCAAGTACAACCGCGGGAAGTTACATCATTTCATACCTAGCCACAGATCAAACGACACTTTAGTAATTGCCACAAGAAAATATCAACTTTATACTCTCAAACATAATGCTTGAAATTGCTTATCGCGTTGTCGCTCCAACGCATGAATGAGATAACACATCGTGATACGTCGCCCGTGCGAGCGAGACGATTGTGATGTACTGACACTGACGCGAAGCGACATGTTTATGATTAAAATAATTGTTTTTGATTGGTTTTTACGTATAAATCCAATATTTGAATACATGATAAGATGTGTAATGAGTTTACTCACGCAAAATATGAAATCCCGTCTTTTTTCTGACGTTTCTGGCTATTGTTACCACAACTTTTTAATGCGCACTTCGGCATGTTTACGTGCCGACAGCTAATCCACAAATTATATTACTGTTACAGATAGGAATCAACCCCTCTAGCGGCCGTTTCGTAGTGAAATGACAGCTCCGTAATGATAGTGCTGCAAAACTATCGACTGCTTATTATCGACATACTGAAAATTATCGATATAAATTTACAGCCCTAATCTACTTTTTTAATTCTGATAATATTTTAGGTTATTAAAAATCAAAACAACGAAATGCGATTATCTTTTTATTGAATTTAACATACAATATGACAAAAACGTACACAATGGAACTTATTAGAACCCACAATTCTCCGCCATGCAACGCTGTGCTTACTCTGCGATTCTGAAAAGATAAATAAGCATTTGTATAAAGTGTGACGACTCTAAAATGAAAAACAGTGAAAAACCTAGTAAAAATAAATAACCTGCCTCTCCATCTGATCTTAGTCTCTCCACTTCTCAATATCTGTACACCTGTTGATACAAAAAAGATAATTATATAAGACATTACTTTGTTTTTGAAAATAATTTTGTTTTATTGATTATTTACAAAACTTCAGATTGAAGAATTGAACTCTGCAGACAATGGCAAATAGTTTAAAACGTTTGAATACATTTTGAAGAAGTTAACATTAAAAGCAATTAATTTTATAGTAGGTAATCTAACCAAACAAATCAATCTAGTTTTTAATTTTGATGAATATGTTAAGGTCAATAAGAAATGTTTTCCATAAATTAATGATATTCATTCATATAAATGATTTTAATTAGAGTTTGAAAAAGCATTTAAAAGGAATGGCATACCCATTCCTTTTGTAATGCTTTTAAAATTATGTTTATCAAACTTTCACATTCTCTTAAATAATTGTGTCAGAGTTAAATGTTCCAAATTGGTTCACTAAACTCAAATAAAACTAGATTTATTAAATTCTCATGGCCAAATGTAAGGAAAGTGGATACAATCGAATCGTTGAACTCATCAATTGTAGTTACAAAATTTTTGGGTATTACACTTGATGCACGTTTGTGGGATCAACATAGTCCTTCGCGAACAGACCTAGTTCTGTTGTATATGTAGTAAAACAATTCAAGCATGTTACTATGTTGATACGGCAAGATAAATTTACTTAGTTATTTTCAGTGTCATGTAATTGGCTATTACTGCTGGGTTTCGGCTGCTAGTATAGAAAGTATTTTTGGACTTCAGTTGGTGCTATTTATAATTCACAAGCAAAGGTTTCTCTAAGAAATATTTTTAACTAAATTAATATATTGATTTAAGCTGAACAGTCTAATTATGAAAATTTGATTTGTCTATAAAAATTATAAAACCTTTGGTACCAATTTTCGATTTCATAATCTAAACACAAGAAATAGAAAGCCACTGTGAACAAGTGTGTATTGATCTGCTCATCACGTTCTAGTCATTTTCTGATATAACCATAAAAAGTAGGTGTTATAATAGCAACGTAACATCCCATTTTTTTTTTCGTCGTGACTATTGTGATTTTCAAAGCTTATTTACTCGCAAACTATAAGACTTGAGAGAAAATTGACATGAATAAAAAGTGTTAATTTTAAAGCTATTCTATATGATACAACCATAAAAATTAGGTGTCCTAATATCAAGGCAACATCCCAAAATATCCCATCCAGTTAAATATAATTATTTATAATTCTGATAAAATATTTGTTTAATTAAGTATTTATTTGAGTCATGAATCGGAACTTATACTTTACACAAACATTTTATTTTTAAACTTTAGAATTATAATTTTATTTAATTAGGCTGATATTCTTGTTTTTATTTAATGTGGAATTAATTATTACATTTTTGATAAAAATAACCTAAGGAGATAAATTATTTTTTTCATCACGGAAATTAGTATGCATGAAACGGAAAAAATCGATTTGTCAAGGGAACTTTCTTATCTTGAATGTACTATATTTAATTTTATCACTGATTAGCCTTTCAGAAACAAGGGGTTAATAAGCAAACATATTTATGTCAAAAACAAATTAATCACCTTTTGACAGCCCACTTTCTGTTATTCATGTCCTGTTCATTGCTTGTGCAGTGGCTTATGTTCTTAGCATATTAATAAAATTGATAAAATGAAATTCAGGTCCATGGTGAGTAACCAAAGCTTCTAACATATCGAGCTTCTCTATGCTTCCGAAGTCACCTTGCGCCCAGACATGTGCACCATCAGAAGATCAATTTTAGCAGAGCTTTGCTACTCTTTTTGAGAAGAAGTGTTTTTCATTTTCATTCAATCTAAAAAAAAATTACATCTAATTTTGAACAACAACATAGTGTAGGTTATTTAATGGAAAACATAATATTAAATTAATTTTAAACTATTGTTTATTTAATGAAAAAAATATTACACAACTTTGCTCACCTATCATTATTGGATTTTTAAGTATTCCTGAATTTATTTCACTTGGAGGAAGTTATTTATTGCATACTCAACTCAAGATATTCATCTTCAAGTATTTGTGTTTCAAAATAACACTAGTTTTTCTGTGTTCATAAGTTGTTTTTATCGATTTCAAAATTGATGTGCATCCAGAAATGTAACCTCTGTTGAAGCCGATGGTCTGTAAAATATTTTAGTGGATTCATAACAATATAAAGTTCGCTCGTTTTTTAGTATGGGAAAGTTCAACTTCATACATTTTGGTAAATAACTATTAGGCCAAAGATGAAAGCGTTCTTCACCTGGATTTGCCTACAAGAGAGTTGCTGGATGTCTGATTATCAGAGTAACAAGTTGTACTCTGCACAAGTTGTACTGTCACCATGGTGATCTGATAAACTTAAGTAAGATTATGGTAGCTAACCAGGTGGGCTCAGCTATATTAGCATGAAATAGTATGAAACAATGAAAGGTCAAAAAGTTATTAAGTTTAGAAAATCACAAGCAAACAAACCGATAAAACTGCCGAATCCCTTCGTACACACAGGTACTGTTATTGAATCAAGAACAGTGAGTGTCAAAAATCTTAAAAAACATGCTTAAAACACATAAAATCTGAAGATAAATTAGAGATTTAAACAAACCAACAATGTAATAATGAAAAATGAAATGCAAATGTGTGCGTTCTACTTCTATGATGAAATGACACGACACGACACACACACATGCACCCAAAAGCAAAATGGCGTCAAAAAAAATGGCGGAGACTGTCTCAGAGCCGCTCCACTAACGACCCGCTAGTTATAGGGGTGATTCCAACGCCTGAGCTAATCACTTACTATGGAAAGGAACTGCACGAGTCGCGATTGAGCAGTTCTTCACCGGCCCACTTTTCGATCGTTCATGCGTTATCTACGTTTGGTAGTAAATCAATGCACCACAAATACAACACGCGCAAATTCTCACGCACACAACGACAGCAGCGCGCGACTCCTCGGCGCGAGAACTCGAGATCATTATTTTACCGTTGTAAAATAATGTTTTGTGTAATGTTTTGCGTTGCTTAGGTATTCCTGACTGCCTTTCCGCTCGCAACTTTGCTTTTGTTATTTTCGTTTTTCGTGAAGGAATTTTGTTTTCCCGTATGAAAAATTATTTTATAACCTTATATTACTCAGTGATAATGTAGCATTCTATTAGTAAATTTTTTTTTAAATCAGTCTTGTAGTTTTTAAAAATAAAAAATATAATAAATAAAAATAGCTTTATTTCTAAAAATAATTTTAACAATAATTACGCCGAGACTTCCCAGTGAGCTAGTTTTTGAGTTTATTCATTACAAACAAAAATACAAATCTTCTTTGTTTATAATATTTTAGTAGATAAGTTTCGTAAATTATTTCAGTATTCCTTTGAAATTTATAGTGTAGGCACTTACTTGGTATCCCTACCAAGTCCTACTTTATAGGATTGAGCTGTTATTTGTTATGAAAGTACATACCTATCTATCGTGCATTTGCCTGTCTAAAGAAAATGACCTTTTGTAAGATGAGTGTTATACTGAATTAAAATGATTTTCATTTGAGATGTGAATCAATAATGGATCCTTTTATGAAAAAAATAAACACTAAACATAAAATGACATTTACAATTGTTTAAACAAGAACAGACCTCTTGTTAACTTAAAAATAAATAACAAAAAATCTATTATTTTAGATAGATACTTTTACATACAAACTAAATAGGAGCAGGGATTTAAAAAATATAAAGTAATAATTATGCATCAAATAAAAAATACCTCTCATTTTTATACACTAATCTTGGGTAGTTATACTAATAGTCTTGAATTCTCATTTTTACCACCTCCGTGGTCCAGTGGTTGAGGCCACCGGATGTTGATCGGGATGTCCGTCCGGCGGGGTTCGATTCGTCGGGTTCGTCGGGACTACAAAAACACTGAAAAGTTAGAAATAATATAAGAATAGGTACAGACAACATCACACATCATTATTGAAGACGGTGCCAAACTTTAAGACTTTCTAGGAGATCATCGTTTAGAAATGTAATGTTGTCTGTACCTATTCTTACACTATTTTTAACTTTTCAGTGTTTTTGAAGTCAGTTTTAATTTTTTGTAAAATATTTTTTTGTTTAACTTTTTAGTGAAAGAAACCCTAATTAAATTAGGGTATCCCTCGATTTTCATAGCATCCCATCATCAGAACCTGACTTTGGTGACCTAGGGACCACCCTAGGAGTATACTCTACCGAATACAAAAATAATTTTGAAAATCGGTCCACAATTGGCGGAATCGCGTAACATACACACAAAACGGTTGACACGGTTAGCGCAGAGGTCGAGCGATCGCCTACTGCGCAACAGATCGCGGGTTCGATTCCCGCACGGGACAGATGTTTTGTATGGCCTACAGAAATTTGTTCCGGTCTGGGCGTATGTGCATGTGATATTCTATGTTTGTAACTGCACCCACGACACAGGAGAAAATCCTAGTGTGGGGCGACGTTTATACAGGATGTCCCAGAAGCCGACGTCAAGCCGAAAGCAGGCGGTAGACTAACTCATATATGTTATCAGAAAAAAAAATTAAGTCCCTATTTAAAAAAAAAAAAACAAATTTTAAAAAAAATGTAACATTTAAAAAAATCGATATAATTTACACCCTGTGACGGTTTTTTCACTCTTGTTGCTACAAATCTTGACTTTTCTAAACATTTTCTTTTGTTTTGTAATCCTGAATAATGTTTCTGTATAGTCTAATCTAAAATTTAAAGCCAGCTGCTCCAAATTAGAAGAATATGCCATTTTTATCTAAATTAAATATTCAAAATTAATTTTTCGCATAGCTTTAACAAGCTGTACTGAAAAAAAAATGTACTATGCGAGTTTGGCAAGTAACTACAAAAGTTGGCGCATTCAATAAGGATTTCAAAATGGTATGATACTTGGTAGATAATTTCTACGATTGCAGACAATATTTTTTTTTTCCAAAATCAGGCAGTTTTGAACAAATTTTTCTTACGTACTTAAAATTTATTCTAATGTACCCATGGTTTGCTTTAAGGCTGTAACTTTAACATTCTAGTTTGAGTGAGACCGGGAGAGTCATTTTACGAAGTGTGAGAGAGACAGATAGTGACGCTAACGTGACAGAGACGGAGAGATTCGAAGTATGAGCGAGACAGATAGTGACGCTAACGTGACAGAGACGGCAAGTCTCACATCCACTTCGTAAAATGACTATTTTACGAAGTGGAAATGAGACAGATAGTGACGCCAATTATTCGCTAACGCACAAACAATACACATCAATACGTTTCGCTCCTTCGCTTACTGCGCATCTTTTTGTATTCGTTCGTGTTGATTTCGTGCTTACCACTTTCTGCTTCGTTTATTGGACTTGATTGCTTGTGATTTGGATTCGGACTGTTTAGTTTCTCTACCGACGACCTTTGCTTTGCTCCGGACTACTTATCGTTGATTGTGTAATTGTGTAGTGCCACCATGTCTGCGTACACGACACAAGAATACGCCAACATGCATTTAATTTATGGGGAATGTAGATGCAATGCCAACGCTGCAGCTAGACTTTATCGTGAGAGGTACCCAAATGCAGCTCGTTTTCCGGATCATCGAGTCTTTACAAATGTGCACCGATTACTCTTCTCAGAGGGCCGACTGCCGAACCAAGTACACAGTGAAAGAAGATTTCGTCCCCCTTACGAGGACGTTGTACTAGACATTGTCGAAGAAGATCGGAGTATTTCTGTACGTGGAATAGAGAGAAAGAAGCACAGGAGTACCCAAAAGTACAGCCCATCGGATTTTGCAAAGAAATCAGCTACACCCGTACCACGTACAGCGAGTATAAACTCTACTACCCCGGGACCATCGACCCCGTGTTGCTTTTTGTCAAACAATGCTTCAAAAACACAGAAGATCCGCGATTCACCGAAAAAATTTTGTGGTCAGATGAGTCGACATTTAAAAAAGATGGTTACATGAACCTACACAACTTACACAAGTGGCATATCGAAAATCCTCATTTGATGAGGCAAGATAGATCATAATATCGATTTAAAGTGAATATGAGGAATACCCAGGCAGATGGATAGGATGATCTGGTACTATCTCGTGGCCAGCCCGTTCCCCAGATTTAATTCCATTAGATTTCTTTTACTGGGGAGCGGTGAAAGAAAAAGTTTACGCAAAGCCAATCGAAACTGTGACTGACCTACGGCAAAGAATAATAGAAGCAAATGATTTTGTTAATAATGGAAGATTCGCCCGCTAGATAGCCCGATCTTTTTTAAGAAGATGTCGAGCCTGCATTAGAGCTGAAGGAAGACAGTTTGAACACCTGTTGTAAATCTTGACATTTAAATAAATTATGTTAAACAATTTTTGTGTATTTAATTTATTTCACTATCTGTCTCTCTCACACTTCGTAAAATGACTCTCCAGGTCTCACTCAAACTAGAATGTTAAAGTTACGGCCTTAAAGCAAACCATGGGTACATTAGAATAAATTTTAAGGGGTAGTATTTAAACGCAAATCAAAAAATATCCTTTTTCTATGCAATAAGATTCCGAATTCCCATCAAAATTACTGATTGAACAGCAAATATTCAACTCAAAATATCACTAAACACACTACAATTTATTTTCGCAGCGTACAGCGATTTTTCCTAAAGCAAAAGCTTTTTCATCACAGCTAATAATCTTAATGCACATTATACATGTTAACTCTTTTTCTTTTAAATATAGCTTCTATTTTTATATTATTTACAGCAGTTTTTCTAAATAAAACAGCGTTTTATTAGTCACAGTCGTCTTATTATTTATTAATTACCACATAATGAGATCAGCAAAAAAAATATAATTTTTTTTTTCACGGCTTTCGCGGGGCGTCCACGCTTCCTTTTTTGCCCAATAGGCACATTTTTAGCATCTGCAGGTGGCGCCACTTACTTGAGTCGGATCGCAAGTCCGATGATATGCTTGCACATATAGTTCTTAAAAAAATTTGCAAATATTCCTCAAGCAATAAGTATGCATAAAGTCGAGAATACACATAAAGTCGTTTCTGGCGCTTCGCCGGCCGCTGCCGTGGCACGCTCGCTTCGCTCGCTCGGCTCGCGCGCTTGGTTCATGTTCAAACCTACGCTCGTCGCTTCGCTCCTCGCTACCTATTTTTGACCCGCCTACAGTTTTTACATACGCTTTGACGTTTCTAAACAGTATACTAAATATGATTTAATTTAGTGTGCAATTCAGTATTTTTGGTATGCATTCAGTTAATTAGTGGAGTTACCTAGTGTACTGAAAAATTGTACAGATGTGCATTTAAAAATATCCCTATCTCTATCTTACTCGCTCGCGCCACTCTGCACTCCAGTGACGAAAAAGCGCGCGAAGCCGCGAACCCTTTTTCAGTTAATTTGTTCTGCTTTTAGAAATAATGCCATGTAAAAGGATTTTTTTGTTATAATAATCATTAAATTTGCCGAGCATGGCTTCTTGAAAATTAAGACAAATATGATGAACAGGTTTTGTTGTACTTACTTTTTTTTTTTTTTTCATTTATTTTGGCATCAAACAGTCATTTACAATAACAGAATGTAATAAAAACAGTTTTATATTATACAGACCTTAATAGTGCCTAAACGTAATATAATACATAAAATATATGTTTTATTAGAGCTAACATGAAACGGACGTAACCAAATTATACATTATTATCAATACATAAGATTAAACTGATACTATGGTTACAGCAAGTATAACATCCATAAGTGAAGTGACTATATTTTTCTACATAAAATTCTCTTCAACGATTGTTTTATCCCATTAAGAGAAATGTGGAAGAAATCGATTTCGGTAAATTCCTTATTATAAATGTTGGTGGAACGGTACAGAAATGAGTTACGTGTATATACTTTTTTTCGTCGTGGAGGAACAAATAGAGGTAAAGTACGTGAGGAGCGCACCGGTAGACGAACTCGGCCTACGAAATGTATTTTAGCTAAAAGTTCAGAAGAATCCATCAAAGAATTTATGATTTTATATAAATAAATTATATCAAACATTTTTCGCCTACTAGAAAGAGTCAACAATTTGTATCTACATAGGGCATCGTGATAAGTTTCGTCTTTTATATTCATCCGGTAATTTAGTGACTTGATAAACTTTTTTTGAATTCTTTCAATTCTATTAATATGTAATTTATAATAGGGATTCCATACAGGGCAACAAAAATCTAAAATAGAACGTACAAATGAGAAGTATAAAATTTTGAGTGTAATGGGTTGTTTAAAAGGCTTAGTGATTCTAAGTATAAATCCTAGTCTACGAAAAGCTGCCGCAATTATGTTATCTATATGGAGATTGAAAGATAATTTAGAATCCATGATTACTCCCAAGTCCCTGACACTAGATACCCTCTTTAATTTGTTACAGTCGATACTGTAATCAAATTCAATTGGTGTTTGTTTACGAGTATAAGTTATAATGTTACATTTATCAATATTAAGAAAAAGCTGATTAGAAGAACAATAATCTCGAAGCGCAGATACGTCGTTTTGCAGTTTATTACAGTCGTCAATGGATTTAATCACTTTATATATTTTAGTGTCGTCGGCATAAAGCAAATGATGGCTATGTTTGAAGATACATCCCATATCGTTGATATAAAAGGAAAACAATAAAGGTCCTAAGTGGGATCCTTGGGGAATGCCTGACGGCACTGGTAGAAATTGGGAAGAGAACCCCTTTATGCAAACGGACTGACTTCTATTCCCAACGTAGGACTCGATCCATCTAAGAAAGCTGCCGTGTATACCGATTTTTGAGAGCTTCAGAATCAGCATGTCATGATTAATTTTATCAAAAGCCTTTGAGAAGTCGGTATACACGACATCAACCTGAGAATCATCGTCCATAGATTGTGCTAAAAATTCAGTGAATACAAGCATATTTGTGTCTACGCTGCGCTGCTTAAAGAACCCGTGTTGGTAAGGGGAGATTACGTTTTTGGCGGCTAGTGAGATATCAGCGGTTACTATTCTTTCGAAGATCTTACCGAGAACACAAAGCTTAGAGATCGGTCTGTACTCTGTAATGAGACTCCTTTTTCTGTTCTTTGGAATGGGTGTAATCAATGATTGCTTCCATTTACTAGGGAAAACACCCACTGTAATTGATTTTTGAAAAATCATTGTAACAGGAATGGAAAGCTCGTCAGCACATTCACCAATAAACAGTGGGTGAACATTATCCGAACCTGAACCCTTGTTGACATTTACTGTTTTTAGTTCTTTTAGGACACGGGTTAAAGTGATATCAACATAGTTTAAATTTAATATTGAAAGCGATTCATCGTGGTTTGGCAGATATGCGTTTTTTTGAGAAGATACAAAAACAGAGTGAAAATACTGGTTGAATGCGTTACAAATCTCATTACCGTTAGACAAAAGTTTTCCTTCATACATCATTTTTGCAGGGATTTCACCACTGCAAGTTTTTGCCTTTACAAATGACCAAAATAACTTTGGATTTGATTTTATATTCTCTTCGGACAATTGAATGAATTTATTATGACAGTATTCGGACATTTTTTTAAAGCGTTTACGTAGAGTTGAGAAACTTTGGTAATCACACTGATTACCATACAGTTTCCATTTTTTATGGAGCTTATTCTTTTCCTTGCTTAGCTTAATGAGCGGCACAGTATACCAAGGAGGATATTTATGTTTAGCATTAAAATTATACTTTGGAACATATTTATTTATAATATCGTCTATAATCGCGTAAAAATAGCAAACCATCGATTCAACATCTTTCAATTGAGTAAAAACTTCTTCCCAGTCGATGGACTTCAAGACTTTTTTTATAGATACAAAGTCCGCTTTATGAAATTGTTTTTTGGAAATATCGGGCAGTTTCAGCGAAGCTGTAACGTTTACACTCACCGTGATTTCCAAAGACTTATGATGGCGGTCTTCAGGCAGAAGTGGATTCATACATAAGGATACTTCGCAAAATTCGTTACTAAAAATTAAGTCTAAGAGTCTATTATTCTGATTTGCCTGGCCATTGTACTGTGACAAACATGACATGTTCATAAAATCAGCTGTATGGCATGTTAAATTATTGTTATTTGTCTGTAGTTCCATACAGTTATTGTCTGTATTTAAAGTCCAAATAGCCTGAGAAATATTAAAATCGCCAAGTATTAGAAATATGTCTTCAGGATGATCGAGTATAAATGCATTCACTCTGTCATAAAAAGAAGTCAACAATGTCTCGTGTCTAGTACCGTGCGCTATGTACGTGCATATAACATGTAAGTGGCGTAAAGAACCGGTCGCGCTGCGCTCGCCACTCGTACGCAGGGGCAGCGAGACCCATACCTCCTCAGCGGGTGGCGGCGCGCGCATGTCGGCGCGGTGCCACGGACACAAGTCCCGAAGCACGGCTAACACAACCCCGCCTCCTCGCTTATGACCACTTACAGCTATATCCCGGTCACATCTAAACAATTCATAACGGTTATCGAAGAATTCCGCATTATAGAAATTATCGTTAAGCCAAGACTCAGTGATACATATTACATCAAAATTATTACATAATACGTTCTGCAGAAATAAGTGTGATTTGGTGCGCATACCTCCTACGTTCTGGTAGTAAATGGAAAGATTAACGTTATCGAATTTTAGTGTAAAATTTTAAAAGTGCTAAAGTGATTCCACCAACATTATGCGATGAATTAAAATGATATAATACCATATTTATATTTAAGCCACGAGCAGGGCCACGAGTATAACAAGTTAAAGGGAATTTAAACAAAAATACTATATCACTATAAAAATATTTTAACAAAAACAAATTGCAAGCATCAATACATTGAAATGACAAGAAATATTTAAAAGAGTGCGAAGTATATAGTCATTTTATCTTTATCAGATCACTTTCATTTGAAATCAATAATACCTTCGATGTGTATTTTTTCGTTACAGTATTTTACACTCCGAAAGCCAAATATATTTATAATCCTTTTCTTTTGCTATGAGACGAACTTGTTTATAAAGTAGCTTATTATTTGGTGTGAGATGGTCATTAATGAAGATAGGGTTTGAGGGTCCATTTAAACCCGCGTCAGCCGTTGTCATGCGTCGTCTTGCTCGTACCGCTGCCAGTAGTTCATTTTTTCGTTTTCGTTGTGTAAACCTAACAATAATATTAGGTGGGGACACTGGGGTTGGCACGTCACGATCTCCACTGTCGGGTTTGGTTGGAGGTACGAAGCGGCGAACGCGATGTACATAGTCGATATCGGAAGGATGCAATGGAAAACTTATCTTCATAGCTATATTTTCCAAAATGTTCATTAGGTTTTCTCCCTTCAGGGCAGGTATGCCAGATATTTCAAGGTTATTGATCCTACCTTGTTGCTCCTTAACCTGTAATTGTTCCGATAGTACCCCGATAGTTGACCGTAATTCTGCGGTTTCTTTATCGATAGATTCGATTTTAAGATTTTGTGACGGAGCACTCGACTTTAATTCGCATATATAATTTTTAAGTTTTATGTGTTCCTCAGATAATGTTTGAATACTCAGGGTGATTTTTTGCATATCCTGTTTAAAAACACTCACATCGTTACGAATGGCGTCAAACACGCTTTTAATTTCTTTATTTTGATTATCTAATGTTGATTTTATGATATCCATTAAACTATCTTGAAATGCTATTAAGTTCGCCTGGCTATTACAGTGACAATCGGGCGATTTCCTTTTTCTTTGGTTAACGTTAGCACAAATATCATCCCGTAATTTAGAGAGATCGGGTTGCGATCCACTCAATCCATGGGGTGGGCTTCTTTGGACGCTCATTGTGAGGTAAAACAGCAACAATGCAGGTAGTAAAGATAAAAAGTCGATCACGTATCGGCTGTGTGATTAGCGGCGAAACGACGTTGTACCAGCTATCCAACTCACACTAATCAGATTCACAATACTGTTTCAACTGATGACGACTTCGAACGAATGATCCCGAGCGCAGTCTATGCTACCGCACAGTGTTAGCGAGCCTCACTTATTATTCAAAAATGCAATTCAACTATATGGCGAAAGAGTCTATAATAGTATGTGATAAATAGTTTCTTAATGAACAAAAACTTGACCACGTCCGAACACATAAAAGCCCCGAGACTGACTTACTGGTTAATATGCGACTGGGATAGTTATTTTGCTATGAAATATGGAAAATTTGCTGTGCAGTCAGTATTTATGATATGTATGTAGTATTTTTGTACAAAAATAAATTAAACTGTATTGCATTATGAGGAAAAAAGTAATGTCATATTGATGTATAATTTCGAATTATCTGCAGTTTGAGTTTTGTTATACATTTAGTTTATTTGTAGTGAAGTAAGTTATTTGATGTAAAAAAGAATATAAATGATGAGTATGTATTGATAGGCGATTATTTATTTGATATGCAATTTATAATATCCCAATTTTAAGTACGTAACAAAAATTTGTTCAAAACTGCCTGTTTTTGGAAAAAGAAATATTGTCTGCAATCGTAGAAATTATCTACCAAGTATCATACCATTTTGGAATCCTTATTGAATGCGCCAACTTTTGCAGTTACTTGCCAAACTCGCATAGTACATTTTTTTTAGTACAGCTTGTTAAAGCTATGCGAAAAATTAATTTTGAATATTTAATTTAGATAAAAATGGCATATTCTTCTAATTTGGAGCAGCTGACTTTAAATTTTAGATTAGAGTATACAGAAACATTATTAAGGATTACAAAACAAAAGAAAATGTTTAGAAAAGTCAAGAATTGTAGCAACAACAGTGAAAAAACCATCACAGGGTGTAAATTTTATCCATTTTTTTTAATGCTAGATTTTTTTTAAATAGGTGACTTAGATTTTTTTTCATATTTTTCTGATAACATATATGAGTTAGTCTATCACCTGCTTTCGGCTTGACGTCGGCTTCTGGGACACCCTGTATATAAAAAAAAACACGTTGAACGCACCTAAAAATTTAAGAATTTCCCTCCATTTTTATGGGATCCTATCATCAGATTCTAACTTTGGTAACCGTGGGACCACCATTGGAGTATAATCTTGAGAATACAAAAATAATTTTGAAAATCGGTCTGCAATTGGCGGCGTAATCGCGTAACATACACAAAAAAAAAACATACGCATCGAATTGAGAAACTCCTTTTTTGAAGTCGGTTAAAAATACCTATTAGTATATGTAATCAGCTGCTTTAAATTTTATAGTAAAAATGAAAAAAAAAAACTTCAAAACCGTACGAAGGGTGCCTTCTTCCCATATATGCCTACCCTGCCTACCCTACATACTCGTATATTATTTAGGTACTTTGTCGTTTGTATTTTTTATACAATCGTAGATTCCATAACGCGAGTAAAACCTTAGAGCCCAGCTTTAGAGGAATAAAATTCAAATAAAATAATATTAAATATAACGCTACTTGCATAGTCTATTACACGTTTTTAGCTGCTCCAACTTCATACATTGCTTCACAAATACCTATCACAAGAAACAAAATACGAATTTATTTTGAGTTGGTTTCTTTATGGCACATATTTATTATAACAAACAACTACTTACATACTTACATTTTTTTCCTTTTTTGGCTTTGGGAATCTACAGTAAAGTTAACAGGCTACAGGCTGCTAACCCTTAAATAAGGAAATTAGTATTGAAATAAAATCTTTAAAATAAAACACTAAAATCAGTAATAAACGTATTCAAAAAGATATTTACTTTTTCATGTAGAAGGTATTTGTGAAGATTAATAGTTTCGACTTGAGTAATAACTTTCACTATTGATCGATATATCGATATTACTTTCTCCTCCCTAGGCAGCAATAACTACGATAACATTATGTCACATCACTATCACTACATTGTAGCCCTGCCCCCGACCCGTATCGTGCGATAGAGAGAGTCGCAAGAAATGGTCGAAATTGCCTACAATTCCTGTTTGAAATATTGTTTCGGGCGATAACTGTTTTACCCCCCTAAACCTTTATGAAATTAGACGCTTTTGGTGTCATTAGATTCAGTATACCTTAATCTATGTTTGTACGTTTTGCTTTTTTTGTAATTCAGTATAATTTAGTCAAAAAAAGACAAAAATGCTCAAGGTAATTTTTAAGTCGAAAATATAGATATTTAGATGCTAATAACTTATATTCTGAGCAATATTTCTTCAAAATCAAAACGTACAAACCTAGTTTTTCATTATATCTACAAGATTTCCAAAAATTATGAAAATTGGACTATGTTTAGAGGGAGAAAAGCGTTATCGCTTTTTGTATGAAAATTTACAGCTTCACAATCCTCTTAACGTCAATAATGCTCGCATTTTAGTAATTCCACTCGCTACAACGTGACAGTGGCGTCGCGTGAAGCGAAGAGGTGAAGAAGAGGTGCGGGGGGACCTCGATTTCTAGCTTCACTTGATTTCATACGAAAAACGCGATAGGGCACCTCCTCTTTGTTTTTGCTTCATGGCAGTGTCCATAACTACCCAACTAATATTAGGCGCTAATTTTATGTTGTATTTTATTATATTTTAGGTTATATTTAATCGCGAGTAACATTTTATTTAGCACTAATCTTTTTGTTATTGTTTACAAAACAATTTAAATAATTTTTCCTTGGTACCATAGACTTTATTGTAATCAATATTTTTGTTATTAAGAATCACAAATACCACTATGTACCTAAGTAGGTATTTATTTATTAATTTGAGCTCACCACAGACTATACATTAACCAGTTTGATAACGCTTACAACTGTTGTAATAAATTGAAATATTACTACCAATGAAATTCGCTTTCTTCTCATTTGAATTAATGAATAAATATAAAACTTTATTGCAATAAAATATATGTATTGACAATGGTAATAAACATTTTCTTAAACTGCTAAAAGATTTGAATATATTTCATTATGGTTATATGATTTCTTCACAGATTTCTGATTTTGTGAATGAGTTTAAGTCGAGTGCCAATAGTTACAATTTGAGTGTGTCACTAACTCCCACAAATAATCTGCCTCCATCGTCTCTTCACTCCTTTAGGAGGATTTTAAAAAATTTTACTGACACTGGAGCCATAACAGAACTATTGATTGTCGATCATAATGAAGAATTTTCAAATATGTACTATAACTCCGTAATTGATGGTTATGACAAGATTGGTTATCAATATCACAATATCACCATTGGAGATAATGGAAGCTGTGAGTATTAAAATATCAAGTTAATACGTAAGTATATATCTCTATGGGTCTGGGCATGTATGACATCTTAATTCCAGCCAGTTTTCTGAATTGCTATCAGTGCCTCTCTTTTACTCATTATACAAAGAGAAAGAAATGATGGCATTATAACAATTCAGAAAACTGCCTGAAATTAAGACGGCATAATATACCCCCTGCCCCCCTAGCACGTCCATCAAAACACGATATGATAAAGCGGTTTATCGCGGTGAACTGTCAAAATACAATAGGGTTTCGTCGTATTTTGACAGTTCACCGCGATACCGGAAGCGAGCTTCACCTGGACACCTCAACATCTGGGCTGCTGGCTATCCTACCTCTAATTGTCGGAACAACAATGCTATAAACATTATTATTATTATAATAATGTTAACCACAAACTTAAGGTAAAACGATGGTAGCCCAGGCGAGCTCAGAAGCCTTCAAACCAACCAAACCGAGCAGAAAAACCTCTGCCCTCATGGGGAATCGAATCCCAGAATAGAAAAGATGTGTACTATATGAATAGCTTTAGAAACACTAATCAAAATTAAATAATAAAGAGGTTGAGGTTCTATGTTCGGCCGATAGTTTTCCAGAACAAGTAAAATTAACCTGAAATAAACGTAGTGTTCCCAGTAGTCTTACCGAGTAGTCTTACCAGTAGTACTACTAGAAGTTTCCATTCCAATAGACTAACGAGTAAGATTACTGGGAGTTTCCTTCCCAATAGACTTACTAGTAAGATTACTGGGAACTTTGCTTCCAGTAGACTTATCAGTAAAACAAAACATTACACTCGTGTATACCCAATAGTCTCATCTGACATCCGACTCTTGATTGCGTAAGAAAAATCTATACTTACGATCGAAACAATAATGAAAGAATTATTCTCTAACTCCTTACTGTTAAGGAGTCATAGTTTTCATCACCAGCTCATCAAAGCAACTTAAAAGAATACGGCTAGGGGCTAATACTTACCTTAAGGCTTACTCCTAAAGGTCAAGGATTTCTTTCATCATTAGCTCAACATGATTGAGGTAATGACTACCAAATGTAAATACCTGAATATCTTCAGAAAAATATGAAACATGTTGGACGTACCTGTGAATTTTTAAAGGTTTCCCCCGATTTTCCTGGGATCCGACCACCAGATCCCGACCTGGTGACAATGGGATCACTTTTGGAGTATACTCATTCGATTGATAGAATTTTGAAACTTGATTCACTAGACTAGAATAATCGCGTTACAAACATATAAAAAAATCAGTCGGAGTCGGAACACTTATTACTGAAATCTTTGTGGGAAGTTTTGCTAAATGCCAACTCATTAACAAACTAAAAAAAATTGACTTGGAAAAAAGATATTAGAAAGTCGCCTAAAACAATGCACAAATATACTATCTATAATAAGAAACATTTTCTATACTTGCAGTCGTGTCTACCGATCAACTTATTGCTGACGGCATAATGAAATCTACAGAGCCTCAAGTAAAGATTTCTAAACTTGCAACGGCTATTGCGCAGACTCTATACAAAAAAGTAATCGGTGAACAGTATTCAGGAAATCTATCAGCTTCGGCGCATATGGTGAGTTTTATGGTAGCAATATTATAATTATTATGGTATGCTTAGAGTATTTTCTAAATTTATCTTTGAAGGTTAAGTTTTAATTTATAGATATGCCGATTGTGTAAGAAACTCCCAGTGTAGTTTTCTTTGCCTTAGAAGCGTTTTCAGCAGCCTGAACAGGAGCGTTTCAGGTGGTGCTTTATCACATACTAGAATATCGAAATTTTACCTAAGTTGCTGTTGTTTTCAAGCGCCTGAAACATATTTGCAGTCTCTTTCAGGCTACCCTCTATCGAACCAAACCATAATCCGAGAACCCGTTTTCTGGCGACCCCTTATGGGCCTTTGAAGCACACCTCATTATATGACTAAATTTTTAATAAGAGTTAGTGAGATAGCACGATGAGAAAGGGACAACAATATTAAGCACCTTCCAGATATAAAAAACAGATCAAAATGCATCCAGAACCTTCCAGACATGCTGACAGAGATCGAAAACATGCTGACAGAGACAGAACATAATCGAGTGTATCACAGAGCTTTCTAGAAGGAAAGACAAACGATCAAGCGGGTACTGAATGGTCGAGAATCTACCATTCTCAAAATCATTCCACTACCGTGTCCTGAAACGTCCCTTAAATTATCTGGGGTGATAGAAAGTAACCGTGTATAAGCGCGAGGGCAAATGGGGACATACAGTTCCTCTTAAGAGAGCAAACCGAGCCGATCAAGCGATACAAGCGACTTGGAGCGATCACCTGCGACTTGAAAGCGCTTTATAGTGAATTGTTCTGTGTCCATAGTGTTCACTGCTTAGTAACGTTTTTTAGTGAAATGTTTTGTGTCTACAGTGACCATAGTGTTCAGTGTTTAGTAAAGTGGTTAAAGAGCTCCAGTAAATTCTATCTCTATATTATCGGGTGTTTCGATACTTTCTATTGAACAACCACTCCGCAAACATAACATTGGGTGTCAGAAGAGAAATTAGAAAAAGCCGACCTAAAAGAAGAAGTATCAAGCAAGTAGAAAAATCAGCTCGACCCTCTTGACTCCCTGCAAAGGCGGGTATTCTGCATCGTCGGTGATACCAATTTCACGGCCTCAATGGAGACGCTAGATCAAAGGTGAGACTTTGGTTCTCTCTGCGTGCTCTATCGGCTCTTTAACGGAGAGTGCTCTGAGGAACTGTTTGCAATGGTGCCTTCGTCACCTTTCTACTATCGCACCACCCGCCATCGCAACAGAGTTCATCCGTACCACCTGGAACTGATTTGCTCTAGCACAGTTCGGTTTCGGCGTTCATTTCTTCCACGTCCGTGCAGACTCTGAAACAAACTCCCAACAGCCGTATTTCCTGAGCGCTACGATATGTCCTACTAGAAACGAGGTTTAAAAAGAGCCATTCTCTCCAGGTAGGCAGAAACTGAGCTATGCCCCTGGCATTGCAGATGTCCATGAGCCGTGGTTACCACTTACCATCAGGTGGGCGACTGGCTCGTCTGCCATCGATAGCAATAAAAAAAAAGCCGGTTACGCCGTGAGATAACGAGAGTGCCGGAGGGGGCTTAGACGCGAAACCAGACTGTTCGCGAGGCCTATGCGGGTGCTGCAAGTACCTCTACAACGATTCCTTCGCAGCTCCAAGTAGACTTAAATACAATCCTGCTCCTGATAAAATAACAAGGCAAGAGACGGGAAGAACAAGCCAGACAACAGGCAGAATAACTGTGCTGTAGGCGCAATAACGGAGGAGCAGGTCAGGAGGCAAAAAGAGCAAGAGCAGGGCAAGGAGGCAGGACGAGGAAAGGATAAGAAACAGGATGAACAACTGGGTGTCCTCCGCGAAGTTCAAGAGGCTGCAAAGCAATGGACGAGGAAATTGTCGGAGGTTCGTGAGGATCTCGTCAATTTGGATATCAAGTTCGAGACTCGCCTCCATGAGATCGAAGAACATGAGAACCGCCTCAGACTTAAAGTAACGGCGTGAAGAAGCTTGAAATTTAAAGTCGCCAACGAGGTGGCAACGGTACCAGTAGGTGGAAGATTTAAAGTGCCTTCATTTGATGCTACCTTGTCATGGAGCACATACAAGCTCCGTTTCTAAGACGAATGGATGAAACAAGGAACAGGCCAAAACAGCACTAACGTTGGCCGCGAAAAGGAGCTCTCACACTCGTGGGGGCTCTTGGAAATGACAGGACTTATGACCGCTGTAAGCTCTCGAAGCTCGTTACGGTGACAGTCATTTAGAGCAAGTCTTCAGAGCCCAATTGAGGGATAACCCAGGGTCGTAATGAGTAATTGCAACAGTGAGCCCCGGAGATAGAAAACATAGTTAGTAATCTTTCAATCTGCACCAGCCCCATTTGTGGATAGCATGCAGGTGCAGGCCTTTATTGACGAGCCTTGGAAGTGAAAGCTGCGGTCTGGTTGTTTCATCATGGAAGTCTGAAGGACGCAGTTGCCCATGCCCTAGAGGTAGAAGCTGTGTGTCAGGACTCTATGACGTATAGGGTGTGGGAAGTTTACCTCAAGGAGACGGCTGCACCCCGCCGCAAATTTGGACCGAGATGTTACCACTGTGGAGAACGCGGCCATTTACAATCTATTTGCCCAAAAAAGGAACAAGCGGCAAGACACAAACTCGACGGTGCGGCAAATAGGCTCTGATGAGCCGGAGCCGTAGCATGGAAACGCTGATGCCCTCTCGCGAAGACCGTGCCAAGATGACTGTAAATATTGTCAAAGACTTGGAAGCGTTTTATAGTGAAGTATTCTGTGTCCGTGCTCAGTGTTTTGTAGAGTGGTTTATTAAGTTCTCTATTAAATCCTATCTTTATATTGTCGATGTTTCGACACTTTCTATAGAACACCCACCCCGCAAACGTAACAGTATATTAAATGTATGTAGGTATGTTACTGTGCCCGCTTTTTAAATAATTTATTTTTAGTTTAACTACTTTGTATTATATTATGACATTATATACTTACAGGTCGATGAAATACTGATTTGTTTCTTGGGAACTTCAAAATGTCCGTTACTCGGAGCAGCCGATTATGGAAATGGCTATATTGCATCATTACCTGAAATGCTCGCCCCCCTTTATGTCGGTATTTTTGGTTCGCCAACTTGGGGCCCGATCTTCGCCTCTCATATTCTTGTCTTGCTTACTGGCACACAAGTTTCCTCCAATCAAACTGAATGCAAGTCAATACAGAACAATGTAAGTATTGTCAAATACAACACAGACGATATACTCGGCGATGCTACCTGGAAGAATGTACTGTAGATATAAAATTATACTGATAGAAGATTTTAGACAGGCGATTATTAAAATTCTTTGAATGGACATCAAATTGTTTTATATCAAAATGAAGTCTACTACTTCTAGTAAAATTTTCTCTCTTCCGTATTTAAGATATCGTTCATGTGACATCGCTGTGGGACTGTCACTGTCTGTATATTGGTATAGTTTAGTTTAATACTTGAATGGAATGCGAATAACAAATATTTTTCCAGGATTACTTATATTACTGGCTGAGAGGTTGGAACAACAGCGGTGTTTGCATTCAGAGTACTGTCAACTTTAGTGATGCTGTCAGTCCCGCATTTGAAATTGAAGGTGAGTACTTTAAATGGTCACGAGACAAGATGCCATCGCAAGGTTGATCAACATTTCTCAGCAGTACTGGTTTTGCCTGATAGGTACCTTGGTGTTCACACATCAAAGACCAAACAAGACAAGATGTCTTGATAATCGCTATCGCAATTCATTATCATAACAGTTCATATACGTCCCCACCGAGGGGCTCGAGCCTACCCTGACTTAGGATGTTTAGGCCTTAGTCAACCACACTGGCCTAGTGCGGATTGGTCGACTTCACATGCACCTTTGAATTTCTTCGTAGATGTATGCAGGTTGCTTCACGATGTTTTCCTTCACCGTAGGAACGTCAGACAATTTTTGTACATATAAAATTCGAAAAACGAAAAACACTTTGGTAAATGGCGGTCTCGAACCCGGAACCTCCCGATTTGGAGGCAGGTGCCGAGTCCACAGCCTGACACTTGGACGCGGTATGTTGGAGACGCGGGTTCGAGTCCCACCCAAGACGAATTCTTTTTCTTGTATTTTATATGTTTTCATCATTTTTTTTCATCAACTAGTTAGGAGTCAGTAAGTTGACATTGTTCATCGATGTTTCCCAGGGTACGATTACTCGTCGGGCGAGTACTCTACGTGGACCGAATCCGTGTGGCGCAGTATGTGGGCGCGCGTATACGTGAGCGCGAGCGGCAAGGGCGCCACCGCGGCCGCGGCCTGCGGACTAACGGCGACCGTGCTCGCCGCGCTCATCACGCTCTGGCTGCGTTCTCGTGCAGACGTGATATTCGCCAACGCGCCTACTTCGCAACAAAGGGACGCCGCCACAACTGGGTATGTTAAGAGGATTGTGAGGCTGTAAATTTTCATACAAAAAGCGATAACGCTTTTCTCCCACTAAACATAGTCCAATTTTCATAATTTTTGGAAATGTTGTAGATATAATGAAGATCTAGGTTTGTACGATTTGATTTTGAAGAAATATTGCTCAGAATATAAATTATTAGCATCTAAATATCTATATTTTAGACTTAAAAACTACCTTGAGCATTTTTATCTTTTTTTGACTAAATTTTACTGAATTACGAAAAAAGCAAAACGTACAAACATCGTTTAAGGTATACTGAATAGAATGAGACTAATTTCGTAAAGGTTTAGGGGGGTAAAACAGTTATCGCCCGAAACAATATTTCAAACAGGAATTGTAGGCAATTTCGACCAGTTCTTGCAACTCTCTCTATCGCACGATACGGGTCGGGGGCAGGGGTATAATGGGGCATAATCTACTAGTGATGTGACATAATGTTATCGTAGTTATTGTCGACTAGGGAGGAGAAAGTAATATCGATATATCGATCAATACTGAAAGGTATTACTCAAGTCTACACAAATACCTTCTACATTAAAAAGTAAATGTCTTTTCGAATACGTTTATTGATTTTAGTGTTTTATTTTAAGGATCTTATTTCAATACAAACCTTATTTAAGGGTAAGCAGCCTGTAGCCGGTTAACTAACTGTAAATTCCCAAAATCAAATAAGAAAATAAATTGTAAGTATGTAGTTGTTTGATAACCGACTTCGAAAAAAGGAGGTTACTCAATTCGACCGTATACCTATATGCTTTTTTTTATGTTTGTTCGCGGATACCTTCGTCGTTTATGAACCGATTTTGATGATTCTTTTTGTATTCGATAGGATACTCCAAGGCTGGTCCCATGGTCATCAAAGTTAGGATCTGATAATGGGATCCTATAAAAATCGAGAAAAACCATTAAATTTTTACGTGTGTCCAACGTGTTTTGTATATATGTTTCGCGATTACTCCGCCAATTGTTGACCGATTTTCAAAATTATTTTTGTATTCGATAGAGTATGGTGATGATGGGATCCCATGAAAATCGAGGGAAACCCTAATTTAATACTAGGGTATTATATTAGGGCTTCTTTCACTAAAAAGACTTCATTCACTAAAAAGTTAAAAATAAAAAATATTTTCCAAAAAATAAAAACCGACTTCAAAAACACTGAAAAGTTACCGGCACCGACTTCAGTATAAAAGTGTGATGTTGTCTGTACCTATTCTTATAATTATTTTTAACTTTTCAGTGTTTTTGAAGTCGGTTTTTATTTTTTATAATAGATATGTGCCACAAAGACACACAGTCAAAAGAAATTCGTTTTTTGTTTCTTGTGATAGGTATTTGTTATGCATTGTATGTTCGTTATCGTATTCTAAGTTGCTCACAAACTATTTTTCGTATAACCAAGTTGGAGCAGCTAAAAAACGTGTAACAAACTATGCAAGTAGCGTTATTTTCAATATTATTTTATTTGTACTCGCGTTATGCAATCTACGAATGTATAACAAATACAAACGACAAAGTAAATAATATATGTAGGTTAGGCAGGGTAGGCATATATTTGGAGAAGGCACCCTTCGTACGGTTTTGACGTTTTTTTTTTCATTTTAACAATATAATTTAAAGCACCTGATTACATATAATCCTACTAATAGGTTTTTTTTTCATACGACAGGGAAGCTCTTGGCCTTATATCGGAACACAGCAATGCTATTAACATGTTATTATGGCGACAAACTTAGGTAAGACGGTGGTAGCTAGCCAGGTGGGCTTAGAAGCCCTACCACCAACCAAACCGATCAGAAAAAGCTTCTGTCCCCAATGGGAATCGAACCCGGACCTCCCGATCAATACCCGGTGGCCTCAACCACTAGACCACGGAGGTGGAAAAAAATAAATTCTAAAACTATTAGTATAACTAGTTATTTACTTAATAAAATGCCTGCGTTTTTTAATTGTGGATGTCAGTCCAGTCTACTTTTTTAATGTCATCTAGCCACCTTTTCCTTTGGTATTCCGGGCTTTTCGAGGAATCTTGGGTTTGAGGATCAATTATGGAAACTCATAGAGGGATCAGTCACAGAGCCCTGTTGTTAACCCTGATTCCACCGACGCACATTATTTTTGTTTTGCTGCTGACTAATTTCAAAGATGGATGGAGATGGAGCTAGTTGCAGATGATGTTACGTTTGACTTATTAATAAAGAAATTGAGGTGAACATCACCAACAAAAATAATCATATAATTATTAAAAAATATTATTCATCATCTAAGCCTTTTCTTCTACCATGGCGGTATAGGCCTCCTTCAACTTTCTCCATTCCGTTCTATTTTGAGCTACTCTAATCCAGTTTGTGCCCACCATCTTGACGATGTCGTCCTTCTACCGCATCTGTGGTCTCCCGTTGGGTCTTTTACGGTTCCATGGCCTCCACTCTAAGATAGTTCTGCACCACGAGTCCGGCTTTCTGGCTATATGTCCAGCCCATTGCCACTTGAGCTTTGCTACGTGGTGTGTAATGTCCGAGACCTGACGTCGTTTTCGGAACCAACTATTCGTTTTCGTGTCCCGGAGTGTTACTCCTACCAATTTTCTTACCATTGCTCTTTGTGCCACCTCTAATTTGTGGACGATGGCCTTAGTTGTTATCCATATCTCGGCTCCATAAGTAAGCACTGGTAGGACACACTAGTTGAAGATCCGCGCTTTCTGTTTTATGCTAATGCTCATATTAAAAGCAAAGCCAAGTTCTGCAAAAGCTGCCCAGCCCAATCAAAAAAATATTATTATTATTTATTATTACTTAAATTCTTATTTTTGTATCCCTGTTCCTATTTAGTTTGTATGTAAAAGTATTATTATATGTTTAAGGTTTTATTTTCAGAAAACATTCACATCTCAAATGCAAGTTATTTTAATTCAGTATAACACTCATCTTAAAAAATTGCATTTTCCTTAGACAGGTAAATATAGGATACATACTTTCCTGACAAAAAGTCCTCACCCTCAATCCTATAAGTTACCTATAGGGATACCAAATCACTTATTTGGTATCCCTATAGGTAACTTATAGAATTCTGTATTCCGAACCTCATCTACTAAAATATTATGAAGAAAGAAGATTAAGTACGTTTGTATTTTTGTTTGTAATTAATAAACTCAAACACTACCAGACTGATTTTAAAAATTCTTTGGCTAATAGAATGCTACATTATCACTGAGTAATATAGGCTATAAAATTATTTTTCTGTGTGAAAACATAAAATTCCCACACGAAAAATGAAAGTAACGATGGCGAAGTTGCGAGCGGAAAGGGAGTCAGAAATATAAGCAACGCAAAACATTACGAACGATACAATAATAATTTCGAGCTCTCGCGCCGGCCGCAGCCGCCGAGTATCGTGGCCGAGTCGCGCGCTGCTGTGTCGTAGTGTGCGTGAAAATTTGCGCATGTTGTATTTGTGGTGTAAACGCCAGACCGGAGGCCGAGCGATGTGAAACAGATAGCATTTTAGAAAATACCTACTCGCGCCGCGCACGATTACTTCACAATCCTCTTAATAGCTTTTATAGCCTGAACTAAATTTTGTTGGCTTTGTCCGAAACATTGTAATTTTAGCTAATCATTCGACAAAATTTGAGAAGAAATATGGTAGTAGGTATTTTTTTTTTTTAATTTATTTCCTTTGCATTGGCTACATACATGTATCTCACACAGAGACCTTGCCATAAACCTTATTGGTTTATCTGGCCTGGTCGAATTCGGTATTAAAACACGACAATCAGATAACCTACCAAAAATAAATATTTTATGGTTGCGCAGTATTTTTTGGAAAATAGTAACTTCTGAAATGCATGATGTAAAGAGTAATAAAAGTTGAGTAAAAATTTTATGAAACAAACTACATTCCGATTAAGAGTGTTGACGCTTCGGCAGATGCCACTAAAAATGACAAAGTGCTGTTCGTTTACATGCTTCCATATTTAATAAATGAAACTTTAAGATGTGTTGTGATTTAATAAATGAACTGTTTATGATGTTTCGGTTTTAATAATGTTTTTGATGATTTTGACAACAAACGTTTTTTTTTTCAGGATACTTAGGACTGTCAATTGTTAAAGAAAAACTAATCAAGACTTATTGACTGAAGACTGCAACCACGAAAAAGAAGAAGTGAATTAGATAAATCATTTCTCATTTAATTTTAGATTTGCACCGATTTGATCCACAGATGGTCAATGGATCGAATTATTCGATTTCTAGATCTCACTGTGACTCTCCACTATCCCCCTGAGAATCCACTGAAAACGGTGTATCTCAACGAACCCAGAACGTTATTTAATGCGTTTGTTAGTGGAGCCTGCCGGTAGATCCTAACGAAGTTGAAGTGTTATGAGAGCAGTTGATTGAGGGAGAAGAAGGGAAAATATAAGGGGAAACTTGTACAAAAATTAAAAATTAACTACTAATTAGATAAATTACTTGTTGAAGGGCCACCGATAGCAGGCAACCATAGAAAGACCATTTAGAAATAAAATCAATCAAACATATGAAAATAAAAATAAATCGTACATATAAAAATAATTTTTAGAGTTATTTGCAGTTATCTACAATGTAATTATTAGTTTGTATAAATAATATTATTGAATAACACCGATTTCTTTTTATAAATTTTCGAATAACAACGTAAATGATAATATTATGATAGGTACTTAAAACAATACAAGGCAAATGTCCCACGATGTCACGCTTGTGTACATTTTGATCCGAGTTATGACGTAGCGACTTAGCGTCGGTGGCGCTGTGGCCTCGGCACTGGTCTGTGCTCCGAGTAGAATCGGGAGGCCCGCGATCGATCCTGCCATGTACCAATGTGTTTTTCGTTTCACGAATTTCATATGTACATTTATCTGACGCTCCTACGGTGAAGGAAATATCATGAGGAAACCTGCATACACCTGCGAAATAATTTAAGGTGTATGTGAATTCAACCAATCCCCACTGGGCCAGCGTGGTTTGGCTAAGACCTAATCGCCCTAACTAGTTAGGGTAGGCTCGTGCTCCTCAGTGGGGACATATAATGAGCTGTGATGATGATGATGACTTAGCGAGCCCCCACTCTCTACTTTACTCCGCTTGGTCGCATTAGTTTTTTTGTTATCAAGTAAGCAAAAAATTCGTGATTGTTATTTTTCTAACAGATCATCATTATTAAGCTAATATAATCGGAGCTAATATACAGGGTAAATTTTGAGGTACCGGCAACCTCGCAGGAGCTAGCATAATTAACTACAACGTTTGTTCTACGACTTTTGATAATTCGTTAGATTTTACTTTTATACAAAAATAAATATTCATTAAATATACCTCTAGAATGTTTGTAACTCTACGCACACAGCGCGCGAGCGTAGTGTTGTCTTCCGTCGTCGTTTATGAATGAAACATAGACATATCAATGTCACGACAGTGCAATAAAAACTTAAAAAAATATTTTTGTTTAATGTATTGAGTTATCTTAAAACTCATTAAACAAACGTTGTAGTTAATGATGTTAGCTATCTAATCCTACGAGGTTGCCGGTACCTCAAAATTAACCCTGTATATTTATCTATTTACATATTTATTTTAATATTATATTAAGTATGTATGTATGCATGTATCTATTATAATGTTTTATACTTATATGTATAAGTTAGGTAACAGATTTAATATAGGTAAGTATAGATTAAATACCGGGTATAAGTGACGGTGTTCCATTTCTTTTAACAGTGAGTTCAGACCATGATCCTAATTTGTAAATCATTGAAATTTTCCGAATTATTTATAATTACACAAAAAATAAACTTCGCAATGTTAATCGTATTACATTTCCATCGTAGGTACTGCGCGCGGAATCAGCTGTTTGGGTCATTGAACGTCAGCGCACCGGTATGAGCTGAACAAAAAAGATACCGGCGCGCCATACATTGCGTAACATGAAAATGAAAACTCCTTTTTTTCGCTTTAAAAGCTTTTCCGGTAAAAATAAACATCGGTAAACAAATATTAACATTGGCCTGAACTCACTGTTAAAAGAAAAGGGACACCGTTACTTATAACCGGTATACATTTTACATCTTTCTTGCGCCAAATACATTTATTTTAACATTTTTTTTACTTAATTTTACTAATTTAACATAATTTTTCTCACACATTTGTCGTAAGTAATGTATATCGTTTTCACTTTTACTCCAAAGTGACATGATATATGGCTATTTCTGTTTTTCGTCTATGGCGATACTAACGCCACAAACATTTCCGAAGCCGTGGCCACGTAGCCTACATTACCTATTTATGACAAATGTGTGAGTAAAATTATGTTAAGTCTGCTTCCCTTATACGTCTGTGGTGATGCCACACTGTTGGAAAAGGCTGTATAATTTTACATAAAATGTAAAAAAAAACTACTACCACCATCTTTACTTCTTGTATAAAATATTCTTAAATGCTACAAATGCTTGATATTGTAAAATTAAATATAAGGTGCAAATAAAAAACAAATAGTTCATTCAGAAAGTTTTATTTAAACCAATAATAAAAAGTTTACACACTCGAGCTCCACGGTGGGTCCATATATAAGTTGTGCTGATAATGTATTGTGCCTCCAGTATTTTTATAGAGCATTGTAGGTAGATAATCTAATGAGAAAATTAATTCGAACAAATTAAAATATCAATAAAACTCCGCGGAAAACTGATGTTGACTTCGACGTTGACAGTTGGACATAGTGTGCACTACCTATTTTCTGTTAGCACTATCAGCATCAATAGATGACGTCATCGATTACGTCATACTGCTTACAAATGCGCATAAATAAGTCATTTTGGAGCGACTGTCTGCATGCAAATGAGCACTGATAACAAATTTTGGACTGCACTCCAAGTATGATTTGTAACAATTCCACCTTACGTATTAAGCTAGAGTCTGGCTAGCGAAACATAATACTGTCAAATTTTTAGTTTCCCTCACATGGCCACACTTTCACAATCCGTTCCAATTCCTATGCGTGTTTACGCATAGGAATTGGAACGGATTGTGAAAATTAAAGAATCATACAAAATTTCTATTGCTATTCACCGTTGAAGAATTCCCCAGCAGGGAAATTATCCTACCTACTCTGGGTGCACCGTCAGCTAGATGGTACCAGAATGGTACCAGATTATTACATTGTCATGCAAACTACATATATGTGCAGTTTCAATACGATACAATGATGACAAAAGGGTGTAATTCGGTTACAGGATTTCATGACAAATCGACTTATTAAAAGCGCGTTAATATAAGAACAATTAATCTTTAATTATTACTTTAATTTTTGTTACATAAATTTTATTTATTTAAATTCTTATTTTTTTTATTTATCCAAAGTATCAAAATGTCTTTACCCCACTATTTACAGTAATACCAGTGTTAGATTTATTTGAATATGCCGCCATTTTTCAGTATCATGTTTCGCTGGCTAGACTAGTACTTAGATAGAATTAATAAATATACCATAGCCATACAAAATAATTTTCTATATACAGGATATCCCAGAAGCCGACGCCAAGCCGAAAGCGGGTGATAGACTAACTCATATAAGTTATCAAAAAAATATAAAAAAAATCTAAGTCATATATTTTAAAAACATTTAGCATTTAAAAAAATCGATAAAATTTACACCCTGTGACGGTTTTTTCACTTTTGTCTACATTTAACTTTTCTAAACATTTTCTTTTGTTTTGTAATCCTGAATAATGCTTGTGTATACTCTAATCTAAAATTTAAAGCCAGCTGCTCCAGATTAGAAGAATATGCCATTTTTATCTAAATTAAATATTCAAAATTAATTTTTCGCATAGCTTTAACAAGCTGTACTGAAAAAAAATGTACTATGAGAGTTTGGCAAGTAACTGCAAAAGTTGGCGCATATAATAAGGATTCTAAAATGCTATAATTTCTTTAATTGTGGACAATATTTTTTTTTCCAAAAACAGGCAGTTTTAAACAAATTCTTACGTTAAAAATTATTCTAGTGTACCCTGCTTTAAGGCCGTAAGTTTAACATTTTAATTTGAGTGAGACCAGCAGAGTCATTTTACAAAGTGTGTTACGTGCAAGTAACTCTAAAAGTTGGCGCATTTAATAAGGATTCCAAAATGGTATGATACTTGCTAGACAATTTCTTCAATTGTGGACAAATTTTTTTTTCCAAAAATAATCAAGTCCAATAAACGAAGCAGAAAGTAATAAGTACGAAATCAACACGAACTGTTACATCTGGAAATTGTTCCTATTAATGCTGATGATGCTCCTTTATGCTGACACAGCATCAATGTACTTTGCAAAGCCCCAGACTGCCTCTGACGAGCCAGTCAACCTTAGTCCTCCGGTGCGCGAAGTTGCTTCCGCGATAATATCCTAGTTTAGTATCCAGTAATCCTAAGTTAATTAAGTAAAAAGACATTGTATTTTATTCTTCGAATAAATTAGTTTTTTTTAAAAAGGCTTTTGAAATCCCAATTATAACATTGGTGGCAGCGGTGGGATTTTAAAGACAGGCAAATCCTCAGTACGCCTCTTGTATGTGAAGAAAAATAATATATAACTAAGTGGATATAAAAGTGTAAAAAAAAAGTAGAAACAAGTGGAAATAGAAGTGGAAATAAAAGTGAATTTCATGAAAATAAAAGTTTAAGTAAAAGCCAAAGTGAAAGTTTAGTGAAAGTCAAGAAATCGAAGAGAATAGAAGAAAACGGGGTAGACTCATTCATCCATCACCAATCCAAAGTTTTGTCTTTTCTCATCATCACTATCATCAGTCCATCGTGCTGAGAGCTGCGAGCCGGCGCTATCTGCGTATTCCTGTTATCTACGGGTATCTAGTTCCAGCATCTACCAATCGATATTCACAAAAACATAAGAAGAAAAACTAAAATGAAATCGCATCTATTAAGGCGAGGATTTCCCAAATTTGCCGATCTTAGAACGTCTAGTTCTCGATAATATTAGAACCCACAATTCTGAAATTCACACACCTTAAACTTGAAGATATAATCTAGTGAACTGTGAAAGCAGAAACACGATTTACTCCATTTCACTCGATAGAAAAAAAATCCAAACATAGGTCTAAATCAAAAACTAAAACCACGAGTTGAAATCGAAATATACATAAAACAGTATAAAATTTATACCAAAACATGTAGTTCGTTATTATCTAGTGAACTGTGAAAGCAGATTTTTTGTTGTCATATAAAATATTTAGGAAAATGACGAAAATTCTATAATTTCGCTTGGTTGCAATCGCGCTCCATATAAGCAGCGTTGCCATATCGTTCCTTTTGGAACATTTTGCGTTCTATTTTACGGTCATGCGTTCCCTTTGCGTTCCCATCTTTTGTGCGTTCTTTTCGTTCCTTTTTTGTATAATTGGTACTAAAAGTACTGCTTCGCCGTGCTGCGCCGCGCCGCCGACGTCACTATGGTGCAGAAAAGTTTTAAGGCTGTGTACAAAAGACTAGGCTGTATGTACTTAGAATCCTTTGCCTAACCAGAAAAGGTGGATCAGAAAAAACTTAAAATTTGTGGGTCTATGGCTGTGCTTGCTTTGGCGGGTGAAGCAAAATTTGTTTGCGAACAATTGAATCGTTTCTATATTTGCAGTTTGCAGTGATTTTTATACCGTTTTTGCCGTTGAATGGTAAGGAATTTGCTTTGTTTTCTTTGAATTATACTGTATGTGTTGAATGGTAACAAGTAAAGTTATAAGATGCTGTTTTGATTTAGCAAACCACTTTGGCGAGCGCGGCAAAATACCTATAACTTTTCTATCTCAATTACCTACTAACTAGTTACTTAGCTAACCTACCTGCCTATTAACTTTAAACAACAAATTAAGGCTTCATTTATGTTATGACTATAGATGTAAAACAACCGATTTAAAACGTTTAAAACAAAATGTTGCTGTTTTAAACCCCAAATAAAAAGTTGAAAACTCGCCTACAAAAATAAAACTGTTTTTTTTAACCGACTCTAAAAAAGGAGGTTCTCAATTCGATGCGTGTTTTTTTTTGTGTATGTTACGTGATTACGCCGCCAATTGTGGACCGATTTTCATTTTTTTTTGTATTAGATAGAGTGAGCTCCAAGGGTGGTCCCAAGGTCACCAAAGTTAAGATCTGATGATGGGAACCCATGAAAATCGAGGAAAACCCTTAAATTTTAAGGTGTGTCCAACGTGTTTTTATGTTACGCGATTACTTCGCCAATACTGGATCGAATTTCAAAATTCTTTTTGTATTCGATAGAGTATACTCCTTGGGTGGTCCCAAGATCACCAAAGTCAGGATCTAATCATGGGACCCCATGAAAGTCGAGGGAAACGCTAATTTTAAATTCTTTCACTGAAAAGATTGCATTCACTAAAAAGTTAAAAATAAAAAATATTTTAGAAAAAATAAAAACCGACTTCAAAAATTTTAAGACTTTCTAGGAGATCATCGTTTGGCACCGACTTCAATATAGAAGTGTGATGTTGTCTGTACCTATTCTTATATTATTTTTAACTTTTCAGTGTTTTTGAAGTCGGTTTTTATTTTTTGTAAAATATTTTTTATTTACACTTCTTTATGGGCAATTTGATGTTATATTTCCATTTTTATTTATTTATTTAATATTGGTACATTGACAAATTACAATCATTACATACTCTATTAACATAACTTAAAAACTAGGCTAGATTGTAATCCTAGATTAATGTACACAGCATGACGAAAAAGTTGCGAAGACATGTTTACAGCTATTTATCTTAGTTCTAAACTTACTAATGCATCAACATCTGCAGTATACCTACACAGATATTATACATATTAAATTATTTTTTTTGTCTTAAACTAAATCTAAACTATGTATGTCGAGAACCATAGAATTAAGGACATTTAATTAGTCTATAGAAAATCAATAGAAAGTACCTACCTACATAACCTCTACTACACGAAAATTCAAGTGTGTAGGTGTACGGTGTACCTACCTATATTTATTTCATAATCTGTCCCCCTAGACAAATGCCACACGCTAACTTTTCCGCAGTCGTTCTGCAGAAAAAATAAATCGAGATGACATTAGCCGTGAAAAAAATTGCGTGTGGTTGTCACAGGCTAATATATCATTTTCATAAATTTTTCTGCGTAACGACTGCGGAAAAGATAGCGTGTGGCATTTGTCTAGGGGGGCAGCTTACATATGTCCTCACTGAGGGGCGCAAGCCTACCTAAAGTTAGGGCGTTTAGGCCTTAGTCAACCACGCTGGCCCAGTGCAAGTTGATCGACTTCACATACTTACATCTTCGAATGTTTTTTTTATTTCTTTATGTGAAGTTTTTTTTATTATTGCAATAAGTTGGCAAACAAGCAAACTGCCCACCTGATGGTAAGTGGTAACAGTCACCCATAATATATGTGGCTCCTGTGAGATTCTCAGTAAAATTGCAACCCCAATAAGAGCCACAGTGTACGTTGCCAACTTTTAACATCAGATGTAAAGTCACGGTACCCAGTAATTTCACTGCCATATCTTACCCTTCAAACTCGATCACAGCAATGCAAGCACTGCTGCTTTGCGGCAGAAATAGGTAAGACGGAGGTACCAATGCAGACGACCCTGGTACATTCTCCCTCGTGGTGAGCACTGGCGACTAATCCGCACTCGCCCAGCGTAGTTGACTAAGGCCTAATCACCCTAACATAGGGTAGTCTCGAGCCCCTCGTTGGGGACGTATATGAGCTTTGATGATACACACTAGATCAGAAGACATAATTAATTAACACAATGCCGTCCGTTTTACTTGCGTATGCAAGAGACAACTTTATGTTTTATGTCTTTATGTTTTATTTTTATGTTTTCAAGCCGGTGCCGCCGCGATAAGGCAGAAACAAACTATTGTGTCGTGTTGTGTTGTGACGCGTCAGAAGCGTATCGGTTGCATACATTTAATATGGCTAGAAACACATTAAGTGTGTCGTGTCGTGGCGCTAATGTGTTTCTAGCATGAAGTGGTTTCTAGCCATATAAAATGTATGTAACCGATACGCTTCTGACGCGTCATAACACAATAGTTTGTTTCAAGCAATACTTAGCCACTTATACCTAAACGTTACTAACTAGTTGCTAATATAACTACCTAATCATAGACTCAGTACCTAAATACCTGTGTGTACCTAAAAAATAGTCATCGTGCTAAAAACCCACAGTAAAAACCAAAAACCGCTATCCGAGAGCGTGAACAATATTTTTAGCATTTGTGAACGCGACGCGAATCGGAATGTGGCTAAAGTTTTTATTGTAGCTAGTTATTCTACTCAGGGATACCAGTTTAAAAATATTTTTCCAATAGTAGTTCCAAGTAGTTAATTCAAGGCTTATGAGGAAAAATTAATTTAAAAATTGACTAGTTATTGTAATAGCACAATTTGTTTATGAGATCTTTAATTTAATTAATTAATTTAATTACGTATAAGATTCCAATCATAGTTTTTGTTTCGAAGTAATAAATGAAGTCTTAGTTTCTAAATCAGTACAAAAAGTTTGTGGACACTTAAAAATGCTTGAACAATTTGATACATTATGCACAGTTAAAAATAAAACTGAATTGAACTTATTCTTTACCATAAAAGCAAATAGCTTAAATATGTTTGACGAATTTATTATTGCATAATTTATGATTAGAAATATTTCAAAGAATAAAAGAAATATTTATTTCAATTTTATAAACTGTCCACAAACTTGGTGTGTTGGAATTTGGAATGCAGGTATTAATATTCTAAATGACATGTCCATTTTTTGTGATAATGGTAATGGCTAACAAATGCATGACATCTTTCGTGTGTTCGCTTGCAGGCATTAACATGGATAGGTATTTAATAAAACGAAAACCTGATCATGATAGATCAAATACTAGCGCTGATGATCAAAACCGTCCGGGTTGCTCTAAACTTCCAAAATTACACCAGACAAAACAAAATAGAGAAATAAAATCTTCTAAACCTATCATCTCAACACAGAGTACAAATTCTAACTTAGAGACAAATAAATCAAATTCAGAAAATGCTAAAAGAAACATAGAATATGGTGATAAAATTGAAGACTATGAAGATAAAAACGAAGATGACGATAAAATGGAAGAAAATGAAAACGAAGATGAAGACAAAATTGAAATAAACAACGATAAAAAAGAAGATAGGGTTGCTAGTAAAAATAGGAAACAAGTTTTTAACAAGAAATGGCTAGAAATGACTGAATTTAAAGATTGGCTCATTAGCAAGGAGCATAACGGGTTATTACTACCAATGTGCAAGTATTGCCAAATAATTCTTTCAAATCATCGGCCCAACATTCAAAGGCATGCTGCAACCGCAAAACATTTATCTATCGCAACAGCTGCATTATCAACACCGTCAATTAAAAAAGTAATTGCACAAAAAGACCCCGTAGAAAAAATGGTTCGACGAGCAGAAATAAAAATAGCCGGTCTTCTTGCGGTAAACAATTTACCGTTTTCTCTATGCGATAGTATAGTGCCATTGATTTCTGATATCGTCCCAGATTCTAAAATTGCCCAAAAACTATCTATGGGGCGAACGAAAGCCACAGCTATTGTTAAAGATGTAATAGGACCCCATTTTGAAAGCAAATTAAATGATACTCTTAAGCAACCAGGCAACTACTTTTCACTTATCATGGATGAGACAACTGACCAAAGTTCAAAGAAACAGTGTGCAGTAACTGCAATTTGCTTTATAGAAAATAAACTGTCGACTAATTTCCTAACAATGGTCGAAGTCCTTGAAGGGTCGGCGAAAACCCTATTCACCGTCCTTATCGAAACCCTGAAGGAGAGAAATATACCCATTGAAAACTTTGTCGGCTTCTCTTCAGATACGACCAATTCGATGGTGGGGGAGCATAATTCTGTATTTTCCCATTTAAAGGAAGAATTACCGCACATCGTTTGTGTTAAATGCTCTTGCCATATGATCCATTTAGCATCATCATACGCCTGCCTTAAATTGCCTAAATCGACAGAGGACATGCTGCGAAACATCGGTGCGCATTTTGGTCGCAGCCATGGTCGACAAAAAAGACTCGAAGAATTTCAATTTTTTTTTAATATTGATATACATAAAATTATTTCACCTGCTACTACCAGATGGTTATCTTTAAAACAGTGTGTCGACCGTGTGCTGGAGCAGTATCCTGCTTTGCAAGAATACTTTAAAATTGAAGTTTTTGAGGATCCTTCACGTACAACTGAAAGCATTTTAATGACATTGAACAATAAGTTTACCAAACTTTATTTAGAGTTCATGTCATATACTCTTGAACTTCTCAATGACTTTAATATTTTATTTCAATCAGAAATGCCGTTATTGCACAGACTTAAACCGGAAACCGAAAAATTGATTAAAACTTTAGCAAGTAACTATTTACAATTTGACTACTGCAAACAAACAAGTGCACTCCACATCAATCCTTCTAATCCCCGAAATTTTCTTGAATTGAACAAAGTCTACGTTGGTGTTCTCGCCCAGTCCACTCTGGCGGAATTAAAGTCAAATATCAATAACGCAGAGGAGATGAAAGATTTTGCTATGAAAGTAGAAACATATAAAAAAGATTGCATAAACTTTTACATTGAAGTTATCATCCAAATTAAAAAGAGATTCAGTTTCACTGATCCTATTTTTGATGTTATAAAAGTTTTAGAACCTTCAGTAGCAATGTCATTTGAATTCAAAGACCTAACAAATGTTTTTGAAAGGTTTCCAAATTTAAGAAATTCCATCCAAGAAACAGATGTTCAAAAAGAATGGCGTGATCATGCTTTGCTTGATCACGAAAACATCGGTCTATATTCTACTCTTGAGCCGTTACAATATTGGAAAAAGGTATTTGAATTGAAGAACGCTACCGGAGAGCCGAGATTTAAAAATTTAAAAAAAATTATTCAATTGTTACTGGTTTTGCCTTTTTCAAACGCATCAGTAGAGCGTGTCTTCAGCAAACTTAAATTAACTAAAACGGAAAGCCGAAATAAATTAAATACAGATACTATAACAGCTCTTATGCACGCCAGTGACGGCATAAATATTCAAGGAGGCATAGAAAAATTTGAGCCTACACAAAATCTTCTTCAAAAGAAAATTTCTTATAGAAATACGAAGTAAGCTGTAGTATAAAGAAGTAGGTAAGGTTATTTTTTAAATATACATATATGATTGAGGCTGCCATCAAGCTATTTTTAGGGTTCCGTACGTCCGAATAAAAAAACGGAACCCTTATAGGATCACTCGTGTGTCCGTCTGTCTGTTGGTCACAGTCAATTATCTCCGAATCTACTCGACCGATTAAGTTGAAATTTGGTACACGTATCAATCTCTGCGTACCCAAACGCAGAGGTGTGACATGAATAGATGAAATCTGTATATGGGAGGTCACGTTTGGGGGGAAGGTGGAAAATTAAAAAAAATTGAAAACTGCATCGTGTGACAAATCAAATGAAAGGTCTTGTTGTGAAGATCTTAAATGTATATTTTTGTAATTTTAAAATAAACAGTTTCCAAGTTATTCAAGAAAATAGACGAACATTGACCATCCTTACAATTTTGAAAAAAATACAGAAATTAGTTTTCTACTTATAGATTATAAGAAAATCTATAAGAAGTCCATGATATTAAAATAACATGGTAAATCACTCAATATTGTGCTTACCAACATACATTTGCAGGTGAAATGTGTGGGAGAACATATTTTCAACTCTAATGTAAATTTATCTAGTCAATGGTACGGAACCCTTCGTGCGCGAGTCCGACTCGCATTTGGCCGGTTTTCTAAACTAAACTGCCCTATTAGGTACATACATACCTATTATTTATGTAAGTACTTTGTGAGTGATAATGATGAATGATCTGCAAAAACAATATTATACTCGTATTATAACAATATTATAAGATGTTTGCCGCCTGCATGATACTGACAAAGTAACATAACTAACATTAAAACAAAAATTGATTCTATACATTTTTTTTTATTACATATTTTTTATTTGCGTTCCTTCACCGCTAATTTCGTTCCTTTTCAGACATCCCAGCGTTCTAAATCTTTAATCACTACTGGCAACACTGCTATAAGACAGTACTCGCCAAGTCGTCTCAGGGTATGGTCATGTCGCTTCGTGTCGCGGTCGCAAAAAAATATATTACGTGTTTCTTTACGATCGAATTTTAATTTTGCAGTTTGCGTTTATTTTGTTAACTTTCATTATTATTATAGATTAGTGTAGTAATATGGTGAATAGTGTAAATAATGGATTAGGTCTTATAAAGGAGAAAACTATTTTAATCCTTCTTCCTAAATTATTTTATGTGTGAAAAAATATGTTTTTCGTTCTTTTTTTCTATAAGTTATTTTATGTGTAAAAATCGCTAATAAAAGAAGTCAAAGACGAAATGTTAAATCAAATGCATACAAAAAATGCTGAAAGAAAAGTGGTAAATATTTATTTCCCAAATGTTTATATTTTTTATTGCCGCGGCCATATAGCACAGTGCAGTGTTAATAAACCAGTATGATAATTTCTTCAAGTAAATATGCAACGATTTATAGGTTCAAAATAATGTTTCTTATAAAACTTTATTGCTGAATTCCTTTATATACTTAATGTTACCCCCTTTATTCACAACGCCTTGCATCAAAGCTTTAGAAGGTAGAATCAACAGCACATTCTACATGTAGGTAAATAATAGAGTTTTATTGGAGCCTATGTATTATATATGATTATGAACAGTAAAACAGTATTTCAGGAATCTTTTAAATTTCGTAACATTTATGTTCAAGCGTGAGTTGATTATAAAAAATTACAAAATAATTAACATAAATTTCCGTTCGATTTATGTAAAGATCACTTCATTGTATTAAAAGAAAATATCTGATCAGCGGAATTTTGTGAAACTTTATAAAATATTTGCTTTTGCCCGCTGCTTCGCCCGCATAATAATAATAATAATAATGTTTATTGCAACCAAATACATGTCAACACAATGCTACAATAGATCTACAGCTATTAACATGAGTAGGCTAAAATAGGGTTAGGGTCCCTGATTCCCAAACTAGGATAATAAATCCTGTATCTTGGAAACCATGATTCCTCAATACAATGTGACTATTTTTTATTAATACAAAGGTCCTTACATTCTAGCAAACGAATACACATTACTAATGGAAAAGGTGATTGAGAAGTGTATTTATAAGGTGGTCCGTGGATTGAATTGAGTGTGCAGTGAATACATAATATATTATGGTATACGAGTAAATAATTATATAATATCTAATGGTGTTAAGATACACATAATATAACATTAAGAAATTAGAGCCTCTGTGTCACAGTAATTAAAGGTTAACAGTTTCTCCTCGACTTTTTGTTTAACATTAAATTTATTAAGTGGGTAGATATATTCAATTCTATTAAAACTATTGTATATTTTACAGCTGAGGGCACTATATTGACGTTTCGCCCACTTCGTCCGCCAATTTGCGACAGTAAAGACCGGAACAGCACGCCTCCTAGAAGCTATTTGAGGCTCGAATGGAAATGATGAGTGCCTCCTTAGTATCATACGAAGTATGCAGAGCTGCCTGACTGTCAATACTTTACAGTCCGAGTATAATTTTTCTGTGGAATATCTACGTTCCCGGCGAGTCATGACCTTGAGGATAGCACGCTGAGCTCGTTCCAATTTGAGGAGTGTAGTTTTGGGTGCTCCACCCCATATCGTAATACAATAAGATATAACTGACTGACACAGCCCAAAGTAGACCGCAAAAAGTATGCTCCTGTCTGCAGAGTTACGTAAATTTTTGAATATATAAATAAGTCTCCGAACTCTTGTTGTGAGTTTATCTATATGGGCGTGCCAGTTAAGTCTCTCATCCAAGTGAACACCCAAATATTTGACATTGTTTACCAGTTTGTGGGGTTGACAATCACATGACCCATCGACCTCCCCATGACAGGTATGAACTGTGATATTCTCTGACGAAGTCGCCGCCTTAGATGTTTTGGAAATATCGAAGCGGATGATTTGAGATTTGTCAAGATTGAGTGTCAAAAGATTGCACATCATCCACTCCTTCACGATTTGCAATGCATTGCAGGCACTATTTTTGGCATTTTCCCAGCTATTACCCGAAACCAATAATGCAGTATCATCTGCATAAGCAAAAATACTACAATTTTCAATAGACATGTCGTACAGTTGGTTTATATAAACGAGAAAAAGCGTAGGTCCGAGAATGCTCCCCTGTGGAACTCCGTAACAAACTGGTTCTTCATCACTAACTACAGTACCAATTTTAACACTCTGGGATCTGTTAGTCAGGTAGTTACTGAAAAGTTCGAGGCTTACGCCGCGTACACCAATTGATTCCAGTTTTGAGAGGAGGATGGGTACAGAGACGGTGTCGAAAGCCTTGGATAAATCGAGGAATATACCGAAACATTTAAGCTTATTGTCGATGTTAGTGACTAGGGCCTCTGTAAATTTTGAGACCGCATCTTCCGTAGAAATACCCTTACGAAACCCAAACTGATTAGAAGAAATAATTTTATATCGATCAAGGTACTTAGTAAGACACGTATTAAGGTAGCGTTCTAAGATCTTAGAGATGGTAGAGAGTATTGAGATTGGACGATAATTTGATATACAGTGTCTGTTGCCAGTCTTGTATATCGGATGGACGATAGCTTTTTTGAACACCGCTGGGAAAAACGCCTTTGGATATGCTCAGGTTAATGATGTGCGTTATACTGGGGACTAGAGCATCACATGACAGCTTAATCACGCGTGAGGAAATATTATCCCATCCTGTTGCACAACCATCTCTCAGGTTCATAATCAGACTTTTCACTTCTTTCTCGTTAATAGGCGCAATAACAAAGGACTCTTTCGAGGAGGTAAGATTTGAGGTCTGGAATCGTGACGATGATGGGATCGGTATTTTTGCGGCTAAGTTTTTGCCCACATTAACAAAGAATTCATTAACATGATTAATTGAGGATCTTTCGTCACTTTCAATTTGTAAAAGTTCATAAGGGGGTTTCTTGGCGCAATTAGTATTTGTAATAGTTTTAACAACATTCCACATATTTTTAGGGTTATTTTTGGCTTTTTCAAGCTCGCATTTTTCATAATTGAGTTTTAGTTTTCTCAGAAGAGCATTACAAAAATTTCGGTATCTTAAATATGTCACTTTTAAAATTAGATTATCAGGAGCCTTCTTTAATTTCAAATGCATTGAGTCCCGGTTCCGAATGCAGCGAAGCATGCCGTAAGTAATCCAAGGTTTAAGGGCCCATGGCGCGAAAAATAGCAAAAAGGCGGTTGGCGTTTTTGATATTTTACGTTAACGTTCGAGTTAATTGACCGGGAAAAAATAAATTTAAGATCTTAAATTATGTGTTTACACTATCACCGTCACCATTTTTCAAATTTACATACCATTTCGTTAAAAAATAGCATCAATTTTTCTTAAAATTTGGGTTACACCCATATACCGTTCGTGATTTTTAGCTTCATTAATTAACCCTATTGTATTTTCATTTAACAAATATATAGAACAAGGGTAAGCAAAACACTGACACCGTGGTATTTTTTTTAATTATCGTATATTGATTTTTATATGAAATTTTTTACATACATTTACCGATTTTCTTACAAATACTTGGCTCGGGCGCGTCGAAATTCAGTGTGCAATCTAGACTCGAAGTGAGAGCACGTCGCTTTGAGCTCGCTCCCGACCACGTAATTATTTGTGTATGTATACGACGCGAAGTCCACCGGAGAAGTTGATAACTAACAATTTTATTTTTTGTGGCTGCCGTACGAAAGATCTTAATAAACCTTTTTACAAGCTTTTATTTAGCTTACTCGTATGTATGTTCGGGTCTAATCTTGCGAGATAAATTTGGCCCACTTCCCGGTTTCCGATTAAGTTGAAATTTTGCATGCATAAGTATACGAGTATATGTATTATGACGACATAGAGCTGATCTGATGCTAGAGCTGAAGGGTGGCCATAGGAACTCCGCAATAAAACGACACAGCCCCATCGAGTTTGAGCTCGTTTGATTCGTATTGACGAGAACTTTGATACTATATGGTAACCAGAGTCTGATGCTGGAACTGGAAGGTGGCCATAGGAACTCCGCAATCAAACAACGCAACCCCATCGAGTTTGGGCTCGTTTGATTCGTATTGATGAGTACTTTGGTCCTATATGGTAACCAGGGTCTGATGCTGGAGTTGGGAGGTGGCCATAGGAACTCCGCAATAAAACGACATAACCCCATCGAGTTTGGGCTCATTTGATTCGTATTGATGAGTACTTTGGTCCTATATGGTAACCAGGGTCTGATGCTGGAGCTGGAAGGTGGCCATAGGAACTCCGCAATAAAACCACACAACCCCATCGAGTTTGGGCTCGTTTGATTCGCATTCACGAGTACTTTGGTCCTATGTGGTAACCAGGGTCTGATGCTGGAGCTGGAAGGTAGCCAAAGGAACTCCGCCATTAAACGACAGAACCCCATCGAGTTTGGGCTCGTTTGATTCGTATTGATGAGTTCTTTGGTCCTATATGATAACCAAGGTCTGATGCTGCAGCTGGAAGGAGGCCATAGGAACTCCGCAATAAAACGACAGAACCCCATAGAGTTTGGGCTCGTTTGATTCGTATTGACGAGTACTTTGGTCCTATATGGTAACCAGGGTCTGATGCTGGAGCTGGAAGGTGGCCATAGGAACTCCGCAATAAAACGACACAACCCCATCGAGTTTGGGCTCGTTTGATTCGCATTCACGAGTACTTTGGTCCTATGTGGTAGCCAGGGTCTGATGCTGGAGCTGGAAGGTAGCCAAAGGAACTCCGCAATAAAACGATAGAACCCCATCGAGTTTGGGCTCGTTTGATTCGTATTGACGAGCACTTTGGTCCTATATGGTAACCAGGGTCTGATGCTGCAGCTGGAAGGGGGCCATAGGAACTCCGCAATAAAACGACAGAACCCCATAGAGTTTGGGCTCGTTTGATTCGTATTGATGAGTTCTTTGGTCCTATATGGTAACCAGGGTCTGATACTGCAGCTGGAAGGAGGCCATAGGAACTCCGCAATAAAACGACACAACCCCATCGAGTTTGGGCTCGTTTGATTCGCATTCACGAGTACTTTGGTCCTATGTGGTAACCAGGGTCTGATGCTGGAGTTGGGAGGTGGCCATAGGAACTCCGCAATAAAACGACACAGCTCTATCGAGTTTGGGCTCGTTTGATTCGTATTGATGTGTTCTTTGGTCCTATATGGTAACCAGGGTCTGATGCTGGAGCTGGAAGATGGCCATATTAACTCCGCAATAAAGCAACGCAACCCCATCGAGTTTGGGCTCGTTTGATTTATCTTGATGAGTACTTTGATTCTAGCCTAGATAATATCCGTATGCAACCCCATCAATTTCTTTTGTGCGACCTTCCCCAATTTGTCAAAATATCAAATGAAAGAGCTTGAATTGTAGAATATAGTAGGTATATTATGAAAAATAATCAAATCCAAGATGGCCGCTGTTCCCGAACGTGTGTCACTGTCCTTTTGATACGTTTACTCTATTACTTTGTATTCCCATTTTGTATTATTTTTTGATAGATTTGATTATTGTTTTGTTTTATATTTTTTGACATTCCATTGCTTTTATAACATTGTATGGTTCGTAATTATATTAAAACCACAAAATACAATTCTGAGTTTGTTTTAACTTCATTCAGTTACAGCCGCCGTCATAAATTGACAGATTATTTTTATGTACAATCCCCACAATATGGGTATCAAATGAAAGTGCATGACTTGTAAAATACAGTAGGTACACCATGAAAAAAACTAAAAACCAAGTTGGCCGCTATCACAAAAGATTTATAAAAACAATCTTTTATTTTAATGCCCTAAAAAGAGGAAAATAAAGATTAATTTATTTTTTCATTACAATCCAGCGAATGGCTACAATGCACTAAAAAGTGCGTTGAACACAAGAAAATATTCATTTAAATAAATATTGGTAATTCTAAGAAAAAATATTTGTTTTTATATATGTATAGGTAAATCTTGCGACAAGTTTTTATATTTTATAAAAAATGTATCATGTAATAAATTTAAGTTTATTTTCGTCTTATTAGGGCATTAAATAAAAGATTGTTTTTAAAAATCTTTTTACTATTATTTTAGGACCAAAGAACTCGTCAATACGAATCAAACGAGCCGGGGTTGTGTTGTTTTATTGCTGAGTTCCTATGGCCTCCTTCCAGCTGCAGCATCAGACCCTGGTTACCATATAGGACCAAAGTGCTCGTCAATACGAATCAAACGAGCCCAAACTCGATGGGGCTGTGTCGTTTTCTTGCGGAATTCCTATGGACACCTCCCAACTCCAGCATCAGACCCTGGTTACCATATAGGACTAAAGTACTCGTCAATACGAATCAAACGAGCCTAAACTCGATGGAGCTGTGTCGTTTTATTGCAGAGTTCCTATGGCCACCTCCCAATTCCAGCATCAGACCCTGGTTACCATATAGGATCAAAGTGCTCGTCAATACGTATCAAACGAGCCCAAACTCGATGGGGTTTTGTTGCTTAATTGCGGAGTTCCTATGGCCTCCTTCCAGCTGCAGCATCAGACCCTGGTTACCATATAGGACCAAAGTGCTCGTCAATACGAATCAAACGAGCCCAAACTCGATGGGGTTGTGTTGCTTTATTGCGGAGTTCCTATGGCCACCTCCCAACTCCAGCATCAGACCCTTGTTACCATATAGGACCAAAGTACTCGTCAATACGAATCAAACAAGCCCAAACTCGATGGGGTTGTGTCGTTTTATTGCGGAGTTCCTATGGCCATCTTGAACTCCAGCATCAGACCTTGGTTACCATAATGAATCAAAATACTCATACTCGTCAATGCGAATCAAACGAGCCTGAACTCGATGGGGTTGCGTCGTTTTATAACGGAGTTCCTATTGCCACCGTCCAGTTCCTTCATCAGATCAGCTCTATGTTATCATAATATTGCATTGTCTGTCACGCGATATACATATGCATGCAAAATTTCAGCCCAATCGGAAACCGGGAAGTGGTCAAATCTACATTATATACTTACAGTGCAAGCTAAATAAAAGCTTGTAAAAATAAAACTTGATAAACACATGCCTGTATTTACTATAGTTTAACACAGTAATAAACAACTATTAACATTTTCCAAAATAAACACCTACGGTATTTTGCTAGGCGGCCGCACCGATCGCTCGACCGAGTGCGCTTGTGTGCGTGAGCGACGCACACAAACGGAGACTAGACAAATTTACCTAAACTAGCTCGGGCTCGCGCGGATGGTGGGCCCTTAAGAATATTCGTTTTACGGGAAACAGTTTTAATTACCTTATTTTTATCTACAGCACCTTGTATTATAGTGACAAGTGAACTCGCAGCGATATCAGGGTCCATTTCTGCTAAAATAAAATTATAATTAGTATTATCCAATACGCTTTTTATTGAGTCATAATTAAAAATAATGTTATTGGTGTTGATTTTAGAATAAAAGTTATTTTTTAAATTAAGGGTTAAAATAATAGGGTAATGATCGGTGACCACTGCCCGCATCACAGCCACAGAGGCTAAGAGGTTTGTTTTCAACATAACATGGTCAAGACAGTTTCCCAACCTCGTAGGCAACAGATGAGCGGGCTGAAGGCCTAAGGATGCAATTAAAGTTAAATAACAGTCAGAGTGACGACTACTATTGTTACACTTAATATCGATGTTTAAGTCTCCTATCACTGCTATATTGGGACTGTGCAAAGAACCTACGATGTTTTCAAAACTTTTATAAAAATTATAATATTATTATAAATGTCATAGAGGTTCCATACAAACTATTCTTTTTTAGTTTTACCCCCTTAGATGGCGAATTTCCAACATACATATCAAATTTCCGCTTTTTGTGCCTTTTAATTACGGCTGCGCGTAATCTGTCAGTCACTCAGTAATGAAAGTGTTTTTATATAAATACGTCGCCCCACACTAAGATTTTCTCCTGTGTTGTGGGTGCAGTTACGAACATAGAATATCACATGTACATACGCCCAGACCGGAAAAAAAAATCTGTAGGCCATACAAAATATTTGTCCCGTACGGGAATCGAACCCGCGACCCACTGCGCAGTAGGCGATCATTCGACCTCTGCGCTAATTGTGTCATCAAAGTTACAAACATAGAATATATTACATATCACATGCACATACGCCCAGACCGGAACATATTTCTGTATTCCATACATAATATTTGTCCCGTAACTACAAAAAAATATTATACAAAAAATAAAAACCGACTTCAAAAACACTGAAAACCTAAAAATAATATAAGAATAGGTACAGACAACATCACACTTCTGTATTGAAGTCGGCGCCAAACGCTAATCTCCTAGAAAGTGTTAAAATTTGTCACCGACTTCAATATAGAAGTGTGATGTTGTCTGTACCTATTCTTATATTATTTTTAAGCTTTCAATGTTTTTGAAGTCGTTTTTTATTATTTGTAAAATATTTTTTATTTTTAACTTTTCAGTGAATGAAATCTTTTTAGTGAAAGAAGTGTGTTTTTAGTGTTTTCCTCGATTTTCTATGGGATCCCATCATCAGATCCTGACTTTGGTGACCATGAGACCACCCTTGCTCTATACTCTATGGAATACAAAAATAATTTTGGACATCGGTTTAAAAATGACGGAGTTCTGAGGTAACAAACATAAAAAATACAACCGAATTGATAACCTCCTCCTTTTTTGAAGTCGGTTAAAAATATTTGGGAATCGAACCCGCGACCAATTGCGTAGTAGGCGATCACTCGAACTCTGTGCGCTAACCGTGTCGTCAAATATAAAGTCATCATGGTAAAGAACGCTAGCTGTGTAGTACCTCCCGAGTTTTCTTACAGGCCTAAGGTGGTAGAATATTAATTAATATTTTAAAACCAGGTTGCTTAGACACTAATACGGTTGCCTGATATTCATAGCGATTTGTGGCTTTCTTCTTGATAATCTTGTTTAGTACATGCACGCCCCTGTCACTCACGCAATGCAGCGTTATAAATACCTACCACTAAGTAACGCGCCGGCGGCGCGCCGACCGCTGCACACACAGGTAAAGAAATTCTTAGGTTGTGTGTGAAGTCGACCAACCCGCACTTGGCCAGCGTTGATGATGGTAGCACATCAAAAACAGGTTTGAGCTTGTTTCGAATTCATCTAACAATAATATGATGGATGACATACCTGCCAGGGAAACCTGTCACAAAAATTGGGATATAATTAAAAACAAAAATACTGTTGGGTACAGAATATTTGTTGTTTTGATTATGTGTGTAGTTTATAATTTATTAATTTGTATTCGGGGGTAAAACTATTATAAAAATGTGTTTGTTAAATATTTAGGGGGTAATTTGTATATAACATATTTTATTAATTATTAAGACGGTATATTTGTAAATGTAGTGTAATTAGGGATATATAAGTAGCCGTTTTATGAAATAAAAGTCGCTTTTGTTTCCTACCGACTGTGCTATACGTGTGTCTCGAAGCAAATAAACTTCATTCGCTTTACTATCGGAAATCTCATTTCATCAGCCGCATCCGTTATAATTGTCGTTTTTGATGCTTGCTAAGGCAAGGATAAAAATACCTCCGTCTTACCTATTTCTGCCGCAAATCAGCAGTGCTTGCATTGCTGTGTTCCGGTGTGAAGGGTATGATATGGCACTGAAATTACTGGGTACCGTGACTTTACATCTGATGTCACAAGTTGGCAACGTACACTGTGGTTCTTGTGGGGCTTGCAGTTTTACTGCGAATCGCACAGGAACCACATGTATTATAGGTGACTGTTACCACTTACCATCAGGTGGGCAGTTTGCTTGTTTGCCAACTTAGTAGCAATAAAATAAAACACACAACATTACATTTTTATTTTGAAGTAGTTTTTGTTTTGAAGTGGTGTCGGTATTTTATGTTATTATTTTTTTCGTAAAATTAATAATAGCTCTCTAAGTCAACTTGAAAGAATATACCTAACTGAGAGTCAATACGTACCTTTTATATCTAAAGACTAACCCCCTAAGTCCTTAAAGTGAAGGATCCATCGTAAGCTCAGCATAGTGGAAGAATCCTTGAGATGATGTCTTTCAGACGCAAATACCTGAATAGCTTCAGAAAAAAAAACAGGAAAGACGTTGGACGTGCCTATTCTCTCGATTTTCTTGGGATTCTAATACTAGATCCTGACTTGATGGCATGGAACCACGTCGGGGGTATACTTTACTGAATACAAAAAGAATTTTGAAAATCAGTTAATAAATGACGAAGCTATGAGGTATGTGTTACCTCATAACTTCGTGAAGTCAGTGAAGTCGGTTAACAAATCAAATCGAAATAAGTTATAGTACTTATTTATTCAGTAATGTATTAAAATACCTACATATATCTATTAAAATATTTTTCTTCAAACTACTCATTAATTTTACTCTAATCATCGGAAAAGGCAACACTAAGTAATACATTACTACCCTGGAAAACGGCAGTAGTATTGTATGAAATTTCATTAATGACCCGTTCAACATAATTGCCCTGTTGTTGTTTTTTCTAATTTAAAAAGAAATTACAATTCATATTCATACAATTCATACAAAATGTAGGCATTTTTCCAAAGAGATTTGAGTGGTTGTATAACATGTCACAAAAAATACACATGCGCAAAACAAGTTAGATAGGACCCTACAAAGCCAATTTTATTTAAAAAAGAGAGGCAATTGGCTTTAATGGCGAAGGTTAGCTTTTATTTTAATAAATAAAAAATTGTATTCGAGTGAATATTGTGCAGTGAAAGTGGTATTTTTTGGTGCACATTCATGTTGACGGCAAGAAATAAGGGTTTTGTGGTGTACATGACAGTGAGTTTTTTTTTGTGGATTTTCCACTTCCGTCACCACCGTCAAGATAAGGTTTGGTTTTTTAATAAGAACAATTTGTTTTTTTTTTGTCATAAATAAATAAGTTTTTCTATAGTCAACTTCAGTTTTTTATTATTTTTTAATAAGTTGAAGGAAAAGCAGATTACACACCTCGTAAGTGAGCTATTAATGCCCTCGGGTTTATTAGTGCCCTCGAGCAAGTGCTCGTGCACCAAACATCCGCGGGCATTAATAAGTCACTTAGCGCTCGGTGTAACAATCTACTATATCTAAATCAAACCGAATAGCCGTCGAAGTCAAACAAAAAAATTTAACAGTGCTTTATATATGCCGCCGCGTCAGTCATATTCTTAGCTTTTGTTTTAAATACTACTTCTAGCTAATCGATCATTTCTTGTATTCTAGTGATTTATTTATTTATTTATTTAATTAGCACAGCCACATCATATATATTACACAATTGTATAAGAAAAAACAACAAATAATAGTCTTATATATATGACAATTAAGGCGTACATAACATTCACTATGAAAAGAAATAATTTAACCTAATTCTATTATTTAAGCGATACTTACTAAGTAATTGTGGAGGCAAACATTTTCAAAATTACGGCCAGTTTTAAATGAATTTTATTTAAGTTTTGTGAAGGGGAAATATTAAATCCAACTAAACGAAGCAAATGTTTAGCAACTTGTTTTTGAATTTACGAAAGTTATCATGAAATATATCTAAAGTAAAGGTTTTATTTAAATTATTATAATTATTAAGAATACGGTAGAGGGGAGAAAAATGTCCAAGGTTAGTACGAGAGTGTCGAGTCTGAAATGTTTTAGTGATGCTATGCCTGGGATACCGGCATGGAACGCTTAATGGGATTCGCTCCAAAAGAGAGCTGCACTGAAGAGTGCCATGTAAAAGGCGATGCAGGAAGCACATGTCCAATATATTCCTTCTATCCCGCAACGACAGGAGGCCAAACTTCTTTAAACGCTGAGTATAGGGATTTCTGTGGGAAAAGCCTTTTGACAAAAAGGCGAGGTGCCTGGTAAAATTGCGTTGGATACTCTCAAGGCGCTGGGAGTGTACAGTGTAAAAAGGTGACCAAGATGTGCTAGCGTACTCAAGGTGACTACGAACAAGAGCCGTGAATAACGCGATTTTGGTTTTACATGAAAATCCTCCAGAATTTCTCTTTATAAACCCTAGCATTCGAGCCGCCTTTGATGTTATAGCTTCAATGTGCGCTGTGAACTTTAGTCTGCCGTCAATGACAACTCCCAAGTCCCTCACCTCACTGACTTCCAACAACATGCTACTTCCTATTGAGTATATAGATAGGAAAGGTGATTTTTTCCTGCAGAACTTAATGTGATAACATTTGTTGGTGTTAAGGGTCATGCAGTTGGAGTCACACCATGATTTAAGGTTGTTTAAGTCCGTTTGCAGTAGAATAACGTCATCAGCAGAATTGATGGTTTTATATATTTTTAAGTCATCTGCATACATAGAGAACCGGCAATGTTTTAAACAAGTAGTTATGTCGTTAATGAAGACCAAGAAGAGAGGTGGTCCCAGAAGCGATCCCTGCGGGACTCCAGATTTTGCATAGAAAGTGGCAGACTCAAAACCATTCAAAACAACACTCTGAGGTCTCTCTTTTAAGTAGGATTGAAACCAGTCAAAAAGTGAGCCACCCACACCAATGACCTGAAGCGAGTGGTTGACACTATCAAAGGCGCTGCGAAAGTCAGTGTAAACGGCATCTACCTGTCCCCCACCATCAACTGCCTCACATAGATCAGCTATAAAAGGAACCAGGTTTGTAAGCGTGGAACGGTTACGCCTAAATCCGTGTTGATGATCCGATAGGAAACCGTCGATGAAGGAAGAAAATGAAGGATGGACCACTGATTCAAAGAGTTTAGAAAAACAGGAGAGGATGGAAATTGGACGATAGTTAACGACATTTGATTCATCACCTTTTTTATGTAGTGGTAATATTCGTGCTCTTTTCCATTCACTGGGAAAGACTCCTGTATTAATAGAGGAGTTGAATATTAATGCTAGAGGTAATGCCAAGGCAGCCGCACAACGCTTAACGAAAAAAGGGGGTATGGAATCAGGCCCAGCGCCTTTTTGTGGGTCAATCTTTTTGATTGCACACAGAACATTAGTTTCAGTGAATTTGAGAGTAGACAGATATTTACCATTAACTGGTGACTTAGGTTGTTGAAACGACGTACTATATGAAGTGTGACTCGTGTAGTTGGATTGAAATTGTTGGGCAAAAAGATTAGATATATCTAAACCCGATTCAGCCGAGGAGTCTCCCATGAACATTTTCGCTGGGATAGAGGATGTTCTGCCCCGCTTGCTGTTAATGAATTTCCAGAAAGCTGTAATATTTTTGGGAATATTTGCCTCGATATTAGATTTATACTGCCTAAAGCACTCATTGTACAGTTTGTGACAACGTTTTCGAAGTAGGTGGTATTCCAGTTCATCGCGGGGATTAATGTACTTAGACAGTCTTTTCCTCACTCTCTCCTTCTCATATATAAGCTTTTTGAGTGCACTGCTAATCCAGGGGGCGAAACGATTTTTATGAATTTTACTCTTAGGCACGTGTTGGGAGATTATATGATTTACAATTGTATAAAATTCATTGACCATGTCATCCGCGTCTTTACAACATAAAAATTTTGCCTGCCAGTCCACCCTCTTCAGTTCAGCATTCATTGGAACGAAATTGCCTTTATAAAAGTTATAGCGAGTGACATTATTAGGGCGGAGATAGTTAACGTCTTTAAATGGAACAGACAATACCAAACAGGGGTGGATAGGGTAACATTTGCTCAACGAGCTAGGTGCTCTCGTTACAGAAGCCTCCGACATACTACAAATAACAAGATCCAGGAAACGATCATTAACATTACTGATACAATTCATTTGATAAAAATTGTTGCAAGATATAAAATCTGTTAGTGTGTGACAAAGGATGGTATTGTCAGTGGACGGCGTCATGTAGGTACAGTCGCTCCCGGGGGTCCAATGTATATTTCCGTCGTTAAAATCACCTAGGATAATTACATCATCACAAAGACTAGCAACTCTATCGACACTATCCAGAAAGCGCGCAAGATTTTCCGGTTTTACGGGTGGTGGTAGATAGACAACACAAATTGATATTTTTCTTATTTTATTATTAATATTAAGTTGTATAGTAACCCACAAGTTCTCGACGTCGATTTCCCAAGCTTGAACCCTAATTGAAGGAATATTGCGTGAAACTGCCAATAATACACCACCACCATCTTTCTTGTGATTCTTTGCATTGGAACAAACCCGGTCGCGACGGTAGACCTCATACCTATCGTCCACCAATTCGCTGCTAGAAATACTCGCATTCAACCATGTTTCGGTAAAGGCTAGGATTTTATAGTTAGTGGTTTGCACGTTACTAAATAAATCATTCGTTTTAGTCCTCAAGCCTTGAACATTTTGGTAATATATGTCAAGCATTTCTGCAGCATGAACCAGAAAAATTGCAAAAATATACATTTATCTACATCATTAATCTCAAACTATCGGTGCTCTTGATCTGGACAGCTTGATGAGTCTCATCTTTGCGGACGAATACACGTCCGTTGCGTACCCATACGAATTTATAGGACAGTTCCTTTGATTTCTTGCGGGCCGCAGCATGTAAGGACTTGTTGTTAGGGGTGAGATGTTCTGAAACGTAGATAGGTGATGACGTTCCGCCAATACCGAGATGATGTGAGTTCAGTTTGTCTAGGTTATTATTTTTATTGTATTTTGACACGGCCGCCAGTAGCGAATCACGAAGGCGCGGGGAGGTGAGCTTTACCACAACAGCCCGGGGCCGTGAACTGTCTCGTGAGATTTTGGCTACTCTAGTCACATATTGTACACTGTCGGCAGGCATGGACAAGCCCACGACATTCGTGAGTTGGTCCATTACGGCGTTTAAATTTTCAGATCGGTGTTCAGGTATACCGTTAATTTCGATATTATTTTCTCGCATGTGCAACTCAACAGTGTTTAAACGAGATGTAAGATCATTCACAGTGAATTTCAGCGTGTCATTATCTTTTTGGAGTTCATCGATAATCGCGCACTTTTCAGATAGGCATTTTTGTAAATCGTCATATTTGCTGTTGAAAAAATCTAAGGAAGTTTGAAAGTTGCCAACAGTTTCCTTAATGTTAATCAACTCCTGTGAGACCTGCTCCCTGATTATTTCACTTAAAGTTGATTTCAGCTCTTGTTGAAGGATTTCGCGTAGTTTCGTTACAGTTACATATGTATCCGTAGGAGGAGAGGCGCAACGTTTAGTATTATGACTACGCAATGTAACATTGGCATTATCATTAGAGTTGCATGTGCTCGCTTCATTTTGCGATGGACGAATAGGCGTATTCGTGTTGTCGTGCTTAGGTAGCTTGCTGCAGCACTCGGGACATTTCCAGCTGCTTTTATTGCAAAACGCTTAGCAGTCACATTTGCACAGTCAAGATCGTAAAAATGTTTGCATGAGCAACATGTTAGGAACTCTTTTTTAGGTACTGGATTTTTACATCCCTCACAGTGATTAATGGTAGGTGCCATAATAAAATTCTATTCTACCTTTAAAGCCACAAGCTGGAGGTAAGAAAATAAAACACCGCTAAGCCGTTAGCAAATATTCACAGCTGTGAGACAACACAGCGGCCGCACGCAGGTAGCTTCGCGCACAAAACAACACAAGCGCCGTGTATCAGGCGGCGCTTACGCGTCTTCACTCGCACCTCTCGCACTCCACCACACAGTGCAAACAATATTTTGTCAATAACAGAAAATCGGTGAATAACGACACCAAATCACCTTTAATTAAGACGAACTGATTCTGCTTATAATAAAAACCGTTTTAATAAAAAAAAGTTCACTGGGATTATAAAGATATTAATTATTTATATGCTTTTAAACTGGAGATGATTACGCGACGTGTGTTCTTTTAGACTTTTTAGTGATGTATTCTATACTGCACAAAAGAAATATGCATAAAATTTGAATTTACATTTTATTAATAACACATCATAGAAACATTTAAAACCTTTGAAATTGTGAAGAAACGGTCTTATTATGATGAATCTTGAAAAAGTCTAATTATTGATAATTGCTTTACGTCTCTTTCTTATAAAATATATGTTTGTATCGGTATTATAATGGTGGACGAGTACAATGACGTCACTAGCAAATAAAAGCTTTTGAAACTTTGTTATTTTTTAAGTTATTAAAAAAATCACGTGGTTGTTTGTCAAATAAAAATACTATGTAATGTAACAATTAAAAAGTGTCCATATTTACATACAAGTAAAGATACAATAAAAAATAGCAATGAAGTCATAAAGCTGTATCTTTATTGGTTGTATTACTGTAGGTACTTACCTCAGTTTATAAATCAATACTTATTTGTAACCTAGCAAAAAGTATATTGCATACGATATAAAACGCCCTTGTTGTACTGTTATATTTTTACTGTGCGGCACATGATGTTGGCGCCTGTTCAGTGGCCGCGTCCGCGCTAACGTCATGTACAAATGAACGGTGTGAAGTGCGGAACATATGGGCTTGCACGTGGAAATTCCTCGCCTTAAAATGCCCAGACATGAGTTTCCCTTCGGTACCAGAGTCACAGAAGCAATGGGATGAGCCCTTCTGTAAAAATATTTTGGAATCGCTTGTATCAACTTCGATCGACTCTATAGATCGGGGTCGTCTCATTGCTGTTTCTGAAAAAGAGTCAGGGCAATGGTTTCAAGCCATATCATTAGCCAATGTCGGTACGTTGCTGGACAGATTGTCTCTCAGTGTAGCGGTCTGCCTACGTTTAGGTACCAGGATTGTTCATCCACACCAGTGCGTGTGCGGCGATGCTGTTGACGAGCGTGGTTTGCATGGGCTGTCTTGTATGCGCAGTGCGGGACGCATGTCTCGCCATGCAAATCTGAACAGCATAGGTAGGTCGGTACATAGGTCTTTTAGCACCGCTGGTACCCCATCTTTGTTAGAACCAGTTGGCATTTCCCGCAGCGATGGGAAAAGACCTGATGGTATGTCTGTCGGCCCTTGGAAGTTGGGACGGCCGCTCGTCTGGGACGCAACCTGTGCAGACACCTTGGCTTCCTCGCATGTCCGCAGTACGTCTCTACGCGCGGGGGCTGCTGCGATCAGTGCTGAGGACCGCAAACGGCACAAATATTGTAACATAGGTCCAAATTACATATTTGTCCCGTTTGCGATAGAAACGATGGGTTCATGGGGACCCGGAAGCAAAAAAATTTGTGACAGAATTGTCAGCACTCCTGATAGAAGCCTCCGGTGACCAGAGGGCTGGCAGTTACCTCTGTCAACGGATTAGTTTGGCAATCCAAAGAGGTAACGTTGCCAGCGTTCTAGGTGCCGCTCCCATGGGCCCTCAGCTGCAGGATTTTTTTTTATAGTTTTAGCGTATTTTATCTAAGATTTAGTTTGTATATGTATTTTAGATTGTATTTAGTTTTATAGTTAGCTTATTCACTTTACAAGTAATTATTTAAATGTTATTTTAGTTTACATAATTATAACTTTGTAAAATGTTACCTAATTAAATATATTGTGTATCACATATTTATGCCTCAAGTCTATTTCATTCCGTTTGGTTTGATGGTTTGGTTTGGTCCATGGTCTGCTCTACGGCAGATAATCTTCATCATCATCATTTTTACAGCTCATATACGTCCCCACCGGATACGGATTGGTTGACTTCACATACACCTTTGAATTACTTCGCAGGTGAATGCAGGTTCCCTCACGATGTTTGCCTTCACCGTAGGAGCGTCCGATAAATGTACATATGAAATTCGTGAAACGAAAAACACATTGGTACATGGCAGGATCGATCGCGGACCTCCCGATTCTACTCGGGGCACAGTCCAGTGCCGAGGCCACAGCGCCACTGACGCTCTTAGGTAGTCTTCATATAATGGCGCCTCTTCACAATGGCCCATGATGATGATGGCCAAGTATACACAATCACGATTGTGTAGAGGGCATGATTGTCTATGATCGGCCATCATCGCCGGTAATTGTGAGCAATCGGCGAATTGTCGGTACATCAAAGGAATTATGGCCCATGATGGCATACGCGTCCACACAATCGCCGATTACTCAGTACGTATTTGTCTCGAGTACAGTGTAGACTTCTCGGTAAATAAATTTTACTCATATGATGTTTCTTTTTTCACGCACATTAAGTAGATGATTATAAGAGCTAAGTAAAAATATTGCCGCTGCCGCGATAATCTCTTCGATGTCCATTTTTAACCGACTTCAAAAAAGGAGGAGATTCTCAATTTGATGCTTATGTTTTTTTTTTGTGTGTATGTTACGCAATTACGCTTACGATTAATTTTTGTAATTGTGGACCGATTTTCAAAATTATTTTTGTATTCGATAGAGTATACTCCAAGGGTAGTCCCATGGTCACCAAAGTTAGGATCTGATGATGGGATCCCATGAAAATCGAGGAAAACCCTTAAATTTTAAGGTTTGTCCAACGTGTTTTGTGTGTATGTCATGCGATTACTCCGCCAATTGTGGACCGATTTTCATTTTTTTTGTATTTGATAGAGAATACTCCTGGGGTGGTTCCAAGGTTACCAAAATTAGGATCTGATGATGGGATCCCAAGAAAATCGAGGAAAACGCTAATTTACTTAAAATTAGCGTTTTCCTCGATTTTTTAAATTAGGGTTTCTTTCACTAATAAGATTGCATTCACTAAAAAATAAAAAATATTTTACAATAAATAAAAACCGACTTCAAAAACACTGAAAGTTAAAAATAATATAAGAATAGGTACGTACAAACAACATCACACTTCTATATTGAAGTCGGTGACAAATTTTAAGACTTTCGAGGAGATCATCGTTTGGCACCGACTTCAATATAGAAGTGTGATCTTGTTTGTACCTATTCTTATATTATTTTTAACTTTTCAGTGTTTTTGAAGTCGGTTTTTAGTTTTTGTGAAATATTTTTGATAGACGTCCTTTCATAACAGTAAACAGTTAGTAAATGAATGTTCACGATTGTGTGGAGAGTTGCCCGATCATGGCGGCAATGATGGACGATCATTTGATGGGCCATCATGGGCCATTGTGAAGAGGCGCCTTAAAGAATATGAGCATTACTCTATGGTACACATATTTATGGAAAACTCAGAACAATCCATAGAATTCTTTATCTAAGGAACAATCACTACAGCTGATTTATTCTTCTGAGATGGAGATTGACAGCTGCCCTGCCCCCCTTGTTTCTTGCCGTTGTCCCATGGTTGCCACCTCAGAATAATTTATTCTTCCGAGGTTACCACCACTTGTTCTTATTCTAGTTTGTGGTTGCTACATATATTGATCTGTGCTTGCCACCATTTTGTTACGGCCGTCTTCGTCATTGTCAATTTATTCTGAGATTTATTTATTCATAACATTTTCAGTTATTCTAATAAAGTTTTGCTTTGATTAATTTCCGTAACTAAAAATCATTATTGAAGCTGTACCTACTTAATTGTTTTATTTGTCGACTGTAAGACCTACAACTACAATATGTAGGTATAATAAGTGCTGTGTCTTTTTTGTCTTGTGAGCAACACAGAAGCATAGTTGGTTGAGGAAAACTTCGAGTTTGAGTTTCAACGATCGACGACGACGACGACCGACAACGACATTAGAAAACAAGACCTTGCCGGCTATATTATAGAATGCAGCAAAAACTTCAGGCAAAAACCATTTGAAAAAATACAGATCTAAACAGAAAATTTAAAAAACGCTATGAACTAAAAATTGTTTCATTTTTTAAAACTCTGATTTTCAAATACCTAGTAATGTAAGTAATGAACCTCATTTCATTTTGCCGCTGAGGTGGACAACAAGCTGGAAACACAGACATGGCAGTATATTGGAGATTTCATAGCCACATAAATAAAAAAAACAAAACTGTCAAAGTAAAGTACTCGTCCATGGACTTAATTTAGTCCGTTTTAACCCTACAAAGACACAGGTTTGCGCGTTCACCGCCAAGAAAATGCCATTTGTCGTATCTCCTCGCTTTCAGAGCATTCCCCTATCTGCCTCAGCCAATATTGAGATCCTTGGTGTCGACATATCGAGCGAAGTCCAGTTCCGTGGCCACTTGGAGGGTAAGGCTAAATTAGCCTCTAAGAAGCTTGGTGTGCTCAATAGATCGAGAATACTCTTGGTAGCAGAGCGTGGTTGTTCTTAGATTTGAGTATTTCATTAGTATTGTACAATTAATATTGTAATCTTGTTGGTTGTCCAAACGGGCAATACATATTAATTGGTTTTGATTGCTGATTTTAAACCGACTACCAGCTCATTTGTGGACCGATCTCCTTAACTAATTGTCATTGTATATGAAAAATTGAGGTTAAATGTCTTTTGTTGTTCTAGTTAAGTTCTAGCATTTACCTATATTTGATTTTGGTTTGTTTTTTCATATCTTTGTTTTGCCCTTGAATATTTTGTTTGTTAAGTTGTAAACTTATACTTGAATTTAATTTGTTTAACAGATTTTGCTGCTAAATGACTTTGCTGTTGTTGTAATACACTATATTGCTGTGTTAAGTTTTAGCATTTACATTTGATTTTGTTTTGTTTGCCTTTGAATATTGTGTTTGTTAAGTTATTGACTTAATGCTTGAATTTAATTTGTTTGAAAAATTCTGTTGTTAAATGCCTTTGTTGTTCTAGTTAAGTTCTAGCATTTACACTTGATTTTGGTTTGTTTATATATTTTGTTCTGCCTTTGAAGTTCCTCCCGATCTGTTTTATTGTCTGCGGTTGTCGGTCTGTTCGTCTGTGTATTATTATAGAGTATCTTAATTTTGGTGCAAAATGGTCCCGCCAGTCAGCCCGCTTAGTGGTGCCCGCGCGGGTGCACAAAAGATTTTGAGATGGTTTGCTAGTGCCGTCGCTTTGGTAGACCGACCAGACCGAGAACAGGCCTTGTTAATTCGGCATGAGGGAGTACCGGCTCGCTTGAAGGAATTGGAGCAGCTTTTCGTTGCTCATCAACAATATCTGCTCGACCACCCAGCCGAGGGTGCCGCTGAGTTGCGGGCAGTCGACCAATTTAATGCTGATTATGATCAGTGTTTTGAACAGGCCGATGTGATTATAAACAAGGCTCAGGCAATCCTATCCGTCCGGAGGGGTGAGTCGTGCACGCCCGGGGAGGTCAAGCCTACCCCGGCCGGCTTGCTGGGCAGACTGCCCACTTTAGACATCCCAACCTTTGATGGGAACTTGGCTTCTTGGATGGGGTTCATTAACCTCTTTGATAGCCTGGTTCACTCGAGGGACGACCTGTTCCCTAGCCAGAAATTGGCCTATTTGCTCTCAGCCTTACGGGGAGAGGCTGGTGTACTTGTCCAGCATCTACCTGTCAATGATGACAGTTATGATATTGCAAGGGCGTTGTTGACCGCCCGGTATCAGAATGTTCGCTTGCTAGCGGACACACATGTGGCTGCCATTTTAGGGCTGCCACGAGTATCGCGGGTCTCCTCATTGAGGAAGGAGATTTTGAACCCGCTGCTGAGCGCTATTAACGCGCTCAAACGCCTTGATCTACCGGTGGACCAGTGGTCCTTTATTTTGCTCCACCTCATCCTCGATAAGCTTCCCATGGAGATGAAGGGGCGCTTTGAACAAAGGTATGGGGGCAATAGTGCCTCGTACCTCCCCCCCTTCTCGGATCTCCTCAGATTTTTGGAGGATGAGTGTCGGATGACCGACCACTTGGATCTGGTTCCTATACCGGGACCGAGTACAGGCCGCTTTGAGGCGACCCGGGCAGCGCCACGGAGAGAGCGCCGCCCGCACAAGCAGTATACTGCAGTGCGGCAGAACTCTCCACACGGGGAGAGGCCGAGGCCTTGCAAGTGTTGCAAGCGGGATGGCCATCGTTTGCCGGCCTGTCCCAAATTTGTTGGCCTACGCACCGAGGGGCGTAGGAATATGGCCAAGCAGCGGAATTGGTGCTACTGCTGCCTGGGGGCCCATATGGCATCGGCTTGCCCCCACCCACGAGATTGCCACTGTTGTGGAGGGGCCCATCACCCCCTTTTGTGCTTCAACAATAGAGACACTCGTGAGGTGGTGAGAGAGAGGGACTCGCACACGGGCGGGGGCCCTCCTAGGTCACCCACCTCTCCGAGGAGATCGGAGGGGCGTGCCACCCCTCCGCGGAGATTGGACAGGCGCCCCCCCTCCAGTGAGAGGATTGGGCGCCCCACCCCCCCTACGGGCGGGGGGGATCGACGCGCCGCTTATGAGGCGCCACCGCGGGATTGGGCCGCGGTTATTAGGGAGCCACGTCGGGAGACAATACGCTTCTCTCCCCCTCTGATGGAGAGACCCCGGTTGTCACGGGCTCCCCCAACTTTCGCCCATCATGGGCACCGCCCGGCCCCCCGATGCAGCTTTGGTCGGGGTGTGTACGTGCCGGATTGGGACCCGCTCGAGCGCCTTGAGCGCCCTATTCCTCCGCCGCGCACGCATTTTTCTTCGGACCCCCCTTCCCCCCCGTTGCGGGGAATGCGGGAGGATTTTCACTAAACCAACTGTCGGCTGCAACCCCCCCACAGGAGCAGGTGCTGTTACCAACAGCCTGCGTACAGGTGTGGGGCCCGAGGGGCACCTTTGTTTTAGTTCGCGCCCTTTTGGATACGGGAGCTCAGGGTTGCATTGCCTCCAGCTGGCTGGTCCGGCAGTTGAGTTTGAACACATCTCCATACCTTGAATCGGTACGAGGAATCGGAGACCTGCGGATCCCGGATCCGATCGGTCAGGTTTTGTTCTCCTTCTCCCCCCACTTCTCTTCAGCGCCCAAAATTGGCGCTACCGCGATTGTTTATGAGAAGGTTGTTGGTCAGCTTCCGCAACAGCACGTTTCGCGCGCTGTCGTTGATGCGACATCAGGATTGACCTTGGCTGACCCTTCCTTCCACCGAACCGGTCCGATTCACTTATTGCTCGGTGCCGATGTTCTAGGCCGCGTGTATTGTGGGAAGAGGAGAGAGTTACAGAAGGGTGGGCTGGTAGCCTTATCTACATCGCTTGGGTTTGTAGTGATGGGACCAGTTAGGCATAACCCACCATCTCCATCGGTGGACAGTTACATAACTGTTAGCTCCACCTTATCGGATGTCCTTCAACGGTTTTGGGAGGTGGAAGAGCCACCTACCGTGAAGCGAGTGAACCCCTTAGACGAGGAGTGTGAGTTGTTCTACCAGAACAATACAGGTCGCCTTCACTCGGGACGGCTGATCACTCGTTTGCCCTTTTTGTCAGTTCGCCCCTCACTTGGCAGCTCCCGGCCGTTGGCCGAGAAGCGGCTGCTGTCCATGGAGCGTCGTATGAGTAGGAACTCCGACCTCAAACAGAAGTATGTCGACTTCATGCGAGAATATGAGCAACTGGGGCACATGTCGGTCTCGCGACTGGACTGGCGAAACGAGGAACATAATTTTCTTCCTCACCACGCGGTTTTGAAACCTTCCACCGGGAAGATACGCGTTGTTTTTGATGGGTCAGCTCCCACGTCTACCGGAGTTTCGCTGAATCAATGTCTGCATGCTGGACCGAAGTTACACCACGAGGTGGGTGATGTATTGACCAACTTCCGTCGCCATGCCGTCGTCTTTGTGACCGATATCCGGATGATGTTTCGGCAGACTGTGATTCACCCGGACGATAGACGATATCAGCTCATATTATGGAGGGAGGATCCCAGAGATCCCATGCTGGTTTACGAGCTGAACACCAATACATACGGTTTGCGTTCGAGCCCCTTTGTGGCAATTCGCTCACTTGTGGAACTCGCTGAACGTGAACGATTACGATACCCTCGCGCATCCTTGGTTCTCAAGGAGGATGCATTTGTTGATGATAATTGTACGGGCTCCTCTAGTGTCGAGGAAGCCTTGATTTTGCGAGATGAACTAATTGCTCTTCTCGGGGCTGGTGGTTATGAACTGAGGAAGTGGATGTCCAACTCACCTCAGCTTTTGTGTGACTTGCCAGACGACCACCAGCAGGAGCCTCATATTTTTGAGAATGCCAACACTCCAGATTTACTGTCTGTTTTGGGAGTGCAATACAGACCTGTCCAGGACACGTTCACCTATCGATTGGAGCTGCCAAGCCCCAAGGTCTGGACGAAACGGTTGGTTTTGTCTACAGTAGCTCGTACCTTTGACCCAAATGGCTGGATTAGTCCCGTAGTGTTTTGGATGAAGTGCTTCCTACAGGAACTTTGGTCAGCCGAAGTGTCGTGGGATGAGCCCCTCTCGGGCCGTTTGCTGCGAGATTGGGAGTCCTTCATGTTGTCTCTCCCCGACATTAACCGTGTTAGTATCCCTAGACATATACTGCCTAAGGGACGGTTTACGGCCAGCCTTCATGGCTTTTGTGACGCGTCTGAGAGTGGATACGCAGCCGTCGTATATATCCGGACGGTCGATGATAGAGGAGCTGTTAAGCTCCACTTGCTAATTGCTAAGAGTAAGGTTGCTCCACTTCGGACTCGATTAACGATTCCGAAGTTAGAATTGTCTGGAGCTACTCTTCTGGTTCGGTTGATGAACCACGTTGTTGACACCCTGGGACGTAGTGTGGACTTTGAGTCGCTCTTTGCTTGGTCCGACAGTCAGGTTGTCCTGTGTTGGATTAAGAACTCCGTCCACTCCCTGGAAGTATTTGTGGCCAATCGGGTATCCCAAATACAGGCCTCGAAGGCCACGTTGATTTGGCGCCACGTGCCAGGTGAAATAAACCCTGCTGACTGTGCATCACGTGGCAGCGAAGCCCCTCAGCTTATTGACCACACTCTGTGGTGGGGTCCCGACTGGTTGTTACAACCGTCTTGGCCTTCCACACCAGCTGTGGTGAAGGTACCAAATCCGGGCTTGCGTGTTCACGCTGTCGAGACTATGGCGGCTCCAGAGCGGGAATTTTTATTAGACCGCTACAGTTCTCTGGACAAGTTGCTCGGCGTGACCGCTTGGATAAGAAGATTTATACGAAATTGTCGCCGGCCTCAGGACAAAGATTTGTGTCCGGTCCTCTCACCGCAGGAGCGCCAAGATGCTCTTCTGCATTGGGTGCGTATGACCCAGTCTAGAGCGTTTGAACCGGAACTTAAGATTTTCCGTACCGGGACGTCCAAATTGAAGGGACCCTTGGTGCGTTTGACTCCCTTTCTGGATGATAAAGGATTGTTGCGTGTAGGAGGCCGATTGAGGCACGCTAACTTGCCTTATAGATCACGTCATCCCCTGTTGCTCCCCAAGGACGGACCATTGGTGCGATTGTTGATCATTGATCGCCATGTGAAGAATGCTCATGCCGGATGTAATGCATTGACCGCGCTCCTCCAACGGGAGTTTTGGATTTTGTCAGCGCGAAGAATAATCCGATCTGTTATCTTTCGATGTCTGCCCTGCTATCGTTTACGCCCCGAGACGATGCAGCCCCAAATGGGTGATTTGCCTGCTGATCGTGTGAATGAATCGATGACCTTCTTAGGAGTTGGAACTGATTTTGCGGGACCATTCACTATAAAAACGTCGCGACTCCGTAATGCTAAGACTGAAAAGGCTTACTTGTGTGTGTTTGTTTGTTTGGCCACTAAAGCCGTTCATTTGGAGGTGGTGAGTGCGCTCACCATGGACGCTTTCTTAGCAGCGTTAGGCAGATTTGTCTCCCGCCGGGGACTGCCTTCTCTAATTCGGTCCGATTGTGGGACGAACTTCAAGGGCACTGATAGACATATAAGAGAAGTTTGTGAATTTTTAGATAAAAATAATATTGAGATCGGATCCACACTCTCCCGTAGGGGGGTAACATGGCGATACTCCCCGCCGTCTTGCCCTCACTGGGGAGGGATTTTTGAATCTGTTGTAAAGGCCGCCAAGACTCACCTTCGCCGCGTTATTGGGGAGACTATTCTCACGTTTGAGGAACTCGCGACGGTGTTTCATAAGATTGAGGCGGTTCTCAACTCGCGTCCGTTATGTCCGTTGTCTACCGACGCGAACGATTTGCAGGCCCTCACGCCGGGCCATTTCTTGATAGGCAGACCACTTAACGCCCTGCCCGAGTATCCTTATAGAGATATCAATCCCGGACGCCTTTCGCGGTTTGAGTTGCTCCAGCAGCTTACCCAGAGTTTCTGGCGCCGCTGGCACCTTGAATATTTACACTTGGTACTCTTCAGTCCAGCGCACCGCCTACAGCTTTACAAGGCGCAGGTTCGCCCTCATATGGAATACTGTTCACATCTTTGGGCAGGGGCACCCCAATACCAGCTTCTCCCACTGGACCGCATTCAGCGGAGAGCGACTCGAATCGTCGACTGCCAGGAAATTTCTAATCGGCTTGATACCTTGGCGCTGCGTAGAGATGTCGCCTCACTATGCATCTTCTATCGCATATATTACGGGGAATGCTCCGAGGAATTGTTCGGTCTCATACCTGCCGCCTCTTTCCGCCATCGTTCCACGCGACAAAAAATCCATGCCCATCACTTAGATGGTTGGCAGTCCACAACTGTGCGTTTTTCTCGCAGTTTCCTGCCTCGTACAGTCAAACTTTGGAATGAATTGTCGCCTTCGGTATTTCCGGACCGATACGACCTTCAAACTTTCAAGAAAAGAGCGTATTCCTACCTTAAAGGCCGACAACGACTGTAACTCCTCTGCGGGTGTCCATGGGCGACGGTAATCACTTACCATCAGGTGATACGTTTGCTCGTTTGCCCCCTATCCCATAAAAAAGAAATGGAATTATTACTCAAACAGGAATGAGCTCTTCAAAATATTGTTGTACAAATTTGGACCTTTTATCTATGTGAATAAAGACTAAACACTTGAAAGCGCAAAAGTGTGCCGAGAGAGATCGCAATAACTGTACCTTTTATCCCTTTCCCAGCTACTGTTGTATATTTTATAATTTAGTAGTTATGAAACAACTATTGGTAGATGAAGATTTTTTATTATTGTTTATTTTGATTACTTTTAACGCCCAAAATATCTAAATTGTTTTTTTTTGTAATAATTATAACATAAAATAAATTAAATTACCATGTTAGCCTACTATTAATAATTATAACACTATGATTTTACGTCCAGGAAATATTCTAGTGGAAGTATTCAAAAAATGTTATATTGCGACATCGATTCTTTGTCAATGTCAGTAATTTTCGTTGTCATTGTAGTAGGGTGACCACATGGTATGTACCTAACCTAAATATAATCGCAATTTTTAACATTTTTTAATAAAAGTAATTTATATTAGTTATTTATTGTTTAGCTTGCACGATGCGATGTTAAGTTATTAGAAAAAAAGGAATTGGTATTAACATTCTGTTCAAGATATTGGCGAAACCACAAAAGTTTTAAATATTGTTGAAACAGTTCGACTCACACTGATGTGTTTTTAATTCTTTTCTTTTTAAAATATTACTCATTCTTTTACTAGTTAAGTATTTAAATATCACAGAATTCACAGAGAGATTTTAGTGTTGGCTCATTTTTGACAAGTTGACATATTTTATTATCTGTTATGTGGCAGTGGGTTCAACATAATATACCGATTGGAAAGACCCATCTATTGAAAGACAATTATTGACATTCATTATTTTTTAAATAATTATTATGTTAATAAAACCTATCTTGTATTGAAAAGCAAATATAAAGTTCTTTTACGCAACTCATTTTGAAATAATAGAATAGAATATAATATTTCTTTGTTGTACAACACCAACCAGTTTAAAGTCAACGTATAAATAATACACTAAATGTACAAAGGGCGACCTTGTCGCTAAAAGCGATCTCGAACAATCGTGATTATTAAGCATATTATAATTTTCAAAAGCATCTTTCAGGTTGAATGTTATTGTTTTTAAGAAAAAAAACCTATTTTGTAGAGTTTGTGGTCACAAAACTTACGAAAGAGACAAACGGTACAGTTATTTATCTCTCGCTCGGCACACTTTTTTAAGCAAGAGCTCATTCCTGTTTGAGTAATAATTCCATGATTATTTGTCTTTATCGATTTTTGTCGAGTATGTCCTTAGACAATAGAAACCAATAGACATGAAATACCTACGAAAAAAGCGTGCCAGCATTTGGGTTGGTGCTCTAAGATGGCGGAAAAAAACTAGGGACGCCGCATCCAAGATTCCACACTTTTTATGTTTTATAGAATTCATTAAAAAAATCAATAAAAAACGTATAACTGTAAAATGCACTCACAAATAATGCTCACCGACTGATATTTTAGCACAACAACAAACACGGTGCTTTGTAATGGCGGACTGATTTGAGACATATACATGGAACTAATAATACAACTGGAATGCTCACTAGAATTATGTTGTCAAACTAAAGTATACCGTATTACTTATGGATTATGGTTCTTTATTGAATAACTTGATACCCGCATAAAAACGGGCTCGAAAGAGACTCACTTTATCTTGGTGTGTCCCTCTCACACAATTGCCATCATAAATATTCGTTCAAACGAGTAGAAAAAAATGTGAAAAAAATGATTAATTTTACATAGACTAAGAAACCTAATTTAAATCGAAATTACATGTTTACAGTATATTATAAATGAACAGGAACTACCGAACAATGAAATGGCAAAAACAAAATAATTCGTACATGTTTTTTTATATTTTAAAATTGTTATTAATAAAGAAAATATTTTAGCATGGTTTGGTAAATCTTTCTAGTTATCTCTTTCTATGTTACAAAATAATACATATGGTACAAAACTATAAAACATAGCTCAACTAAGTCAGGCTTAAATATGTTTTATTAATAAAAGTATAAGATTGTTACCAATGTTAACACGTTGACAGTCCTATGACCCCATATGGGGTCATACCAGTTTATACCCATACGTCCCTGACCCCATATGGGTTTATAGCACTTAGAATTTTTCTTCATCAATTTTTAAGCGGACTTATGAGAATGGTTTTTGTTATTTAGTGGAATCATAAAGGAAGAATTGATCATACAAAATCCGTGAAAACAATACAGATTATCTTAAAGTTAGGTCTACATTTGGTAAGGGATTACGGGAGAAATAAAAACTTACTTTTTATGCCATGCTCGTGTTTATTTAAAGAAATGTATTGAACAAGTTACATAATTATTTATGTTCATTCACGAAACAAGAATGGCAATAACCTTTTTTGCATTGTTTGCATTCTTGATGAACTTTGGGAGTCATTTTTGCCGCTATAGTTGAAGATTTTCCTTCAGACATAAATTTTTTATAACAGCCAGCGCAACTTTTACGATTTCCTCTTTTCCCTGGAAATTTCGCTAAATCAATAAGGTAATGTCTCAAACCTGTACTTGTGGATGGAACAGAGCTGGTGGATGGTGCAGAGCTGGTAGAAGGAACAGGTTGAGCAGGTCGTAAAGACACTCACAAGTCCGTGACCCCACATTGGGTTCATACAGGAAAATCGAGGAAAATGGGAAAATATTATGACAAAAAGTTATTTTTCTTGTAAAATGATTAAAAATAACTATAGTTACCTATTAATTGCTTTGGACTTATCGGGTGGTCAGATCATTTTGTATGGGGACTGTTAACGTGTTAACACTAGCAACACTAGGAGAAATGATTCGCCGCTTGTAAACAATATGGCGTCATGTTTGTTTGTTTTGGAATGAAGCTACTGCGTATTTTGGTCTGTTTTCTATAGTTTTAAATCAGCCTAAATTCGAGAGTCGAAAAGAGTTTGTTCATTTTTTTGGTTTCACTTATCAATATCTTTTAAATCAAACACACTTTTCGGATTAACTTGCGGATGTTTAGTTTTAAATACATTTTAATTATTTAGCCCGAAGTTTTGATCGAATGTGTGTGTTTTATTTAAATATGTAGTGTTCGTGCAACTAAGAAACAATATTGGTGTCGATTCTGAAGCACAACTTACTAAACTAAACTAATTTGACAGCACTAAAAATAAAGCCGTCACTTTTAATCCTTTAGAGAAAAACAGAGATGGCAATAGTTTTAATCCTGTCAAATTAGTTTAGTTTAATAAGTTGTGCTTCAGAATCGACACCAATGTCAATATCTGTACAAAATCATCCTTTAAATTAAAAGCGCTTTTTAATGTCACCTGTATGTAAAAATAATGTTTGATAGAATAGTTCAACTGCAGCGAAAAAATCCTTAGCATATTAGTAAACATGGTTACCTTGATGAGACAAGGACAGAAAAAGTTTTTTTAACTCTCTTTCGGCTCGCTTTCAGAAACCAGTGAACCTTCCAGTTGTACGTAGTACTTATTAGTTCCATGGACATATAATAACATTGCGAATCCATTGGTTTAGTTAATCTGAGAGTATGTCGATCTTAGCTGTTAAATTTTATAAAGGGTACGATAATTTCGTCATCTCACACCGCGTTTACACATTCGCGCGAATCGCGAGGCGAATAGCGAGGCGAATAACGAACTAGCTGTTTACATATTCGTGTTCGTTATTCGCCTCGCTATTCGTCTCGCTATTCGCCTCTCGATTCGCGCGAAATAGCGCGTTTACACATTCGCGCGAATCACGAGGCGAATAACGAACACGCATGTGTAAACAGTAAGTTCGCTATTCGCCTCGCCCATTCACCTCGCGATTCGTGAGTTCGCGTTGGGAGCGGTTTTTTGGACGCGAATCAAAGGACACGAATGGCGAACACGAACTTACTGTTTACACATTCGCATGCATTTAGTTGACAGCTAGCGCCCGACCCAACCGAACGTGTAGACAAAATAGAAAACTGAGCAAAAAACTCGATTCTGGCGAAACCCAAAAGGGAAACACCACCAAGTAAAAAAGAAGAAGACAAAATAGAGTGGAGTAAAGTGCAAATTTTAGAATTCCTAGAATTTTATTATAGAGATGCTCATTGGGAACCCAAAACATTGCAATCATAATTACACAAAATAAAAACGACTTCAAAAACACTGAAAAGGTAAAAATAAAATAAGAATAGGTACTGACAACATCACACTTCTATATTGAAGTCGGTATCAAATTTAAAGACTTTATAAGAGATCATCGTTTCGTACCGACTTCAATACACAAGTTTATATTTTAATTACCAAAAAAATTTTGTGTGCTTGTTCAGACAAGCAAACTGAACAACTTTCACTATGGGACCAACTTTGAAATCGCAAAAAAAAATCAGTTGTTTGTGCTGCAAAAAAGAATCACTTAACCTAGATGTATGGAACAGCTGATTTTTCTTTGCGATTTCATAGTTGATCCCATACTGAAAGTTGTTCCGTTTGCTTATCTGAACAAGCACACAAAATTTTTTTTGGTAATTAAAAAATAACCATGTATAGAAGTGTGATGTTGTCTGTAGATACCTATTCTTATATTATTTTTAACTTTTCAGTGTTTTTGAAGTCGGTTTTTATTTTTTGTAAAATATATTTTTTGAAGTCGGATAAAAATAAATAAAAGATAAACGATGCATGAAACCGTATATCAACTAGAATGGGATTGGGATATCTCAAAAATTGTATAAACTCAATAGATGTAGCTTCCTCTGAATATTTATTTTAGTACATACCTAGTAGGTAATCATATATTTATGTATCTGTGTATGTATGCATATATGCAAGTATGTATTTGTATATATAAACACATTCATACACAATACTTACACACACACACACATATACAATATGTATATGTGAGTGTTATGTGCATGTAGGTATGTATGTTTTTTTCTTAATATCATATTATTTGAATATAACAATTATTGTCATTTATTACATTTATTTTCTTATGCCCTCATTTACTTTCTCTCCTTAGCCCAATGGTTGACTGGTAGAGAGCGACGTTTATCGCTAAGTCCGCCATATGTACAAACCGTTTCTAAATTGTAACATTAAAGCTTAAATTATTAAACATTAAAATAAAATGTAGCACGCATGCCGCCATTATTTTCAAGTCCTCCATGTTCGTGTGCTGATATCAAAATGAATCACCCGCGAATGTGTAAACAGTAGTTCGCGGTGGCACTCGTATACGAATGTTTCGTCGAATGACGAGGCGAATAGCGAACACGAATGTGTAAACGCCACAACACGAATGTTTCGTCGAATGTTTCGTCGAATGATTCGTCGAATGTTTCGTCGAATGGCGAACACGCATGTGTAAATGCGACATAGATTGTGAACACTGATTGTTCTGGAGTCAAAAGTCAATTTGTTTTCCCTACCTTTTAAACACATGTAGTGGCAAATGTACAAATCGTGCGAGCCAATATACAACCAAAAAAAAAAAAAAGTCAATTTGTTCATTTAGTTTGTGGATAGAAAAAAGGCGGGAAACGTTGAATTAGGCGGGTGTCTTTTCTGGCTTTAAAATTTTATTAATATTTATTAGTAGTTTTTAGGACCAGTTGAGTAGTGTAATCATATCTATTTTGTATATTTATCCATATATATTGTATTCTCTGTTAATTTCAACGGGTTGGTGAGTTAATTTGATTAATTTTAAAATGAACGATCCCCCTGACCCAGGGGGATCTGTACCCAACATTCAACAAGTATTGTCGCCCCAAGTTGCTTATAATGTTACTCTAACAAGCCATGGTGACTCTAGTGTTGATACCGATCAAACAGTCATGGACTGGGCAGCTACATCAAATAGGAAAAGGAGTAAATCTTGTAAAATTTGTAAGCATTGTAATAAGAAAAAGAGGAAAAATAAAATGGCGGGCAAAAGTGATGGGTGCCTCTGTGAAGAATCTATTAATATTTGTGATAAAATTACTAATTCTGTTAAGACTGACAAGCCATCTCCTTCACTGCCAAGTGGTTTAGGTCAGCCTCAGCCTGATACAGCTTCATCAATTAGTAGAAAATCTTATGAAGCACATGATTTACCACCTTTTATAGTACATGTCCAGCGTGAACAAACAGCCTTTAACGACCCCATTACACTTCATCCTGTTAACTTTGGCTATTTCCTTAAAAACCATAAATTTTCTTCAATTGTTGAGGGCAGTGTAAAAAAAATAGGCAGAAACCGAATCGTTTTATCCTTTAATAAATTTGAAGCTGCAAACAATTTCATCAATGATAAAAGATTACAAGACAACAATTATAAAGCATTTGTTCCAACTTCCAATATAACGAGAATGGGTCTTGTTCGTGGGGTTCCGCAGGACTGGACTCCTGAGGAAATAAAAGAAAAAATCACTGTTCCTGTGGGTTGTGGGGAAATCATTAAAATTAGACGAATTAATCACAAAGTTTTTATAGATAATGTTGCTACATGGAAACCTACACAGTCTGTAGTAATTACTTTTGATGGCCAGGTTCTTCCGCAACGTGTATTTTTATGCTACAATTCCTTAGTCGTAGAGCGTTATATTTACCCCACAGTCCAATGTTTTAACTGCTGTAGATTTGGACACACTAAGGTACAGTGTAGATCAAAACCTCGCTGCTTTAAGTGTGGCCGAGATCACAGTGGAGATACATGCTCAGTTGAAGAGGAAGGTGCACATTGTTGTAATTGTAATGGTTCTCACTTTGCTACACAACGAATATGCCCAGAATATGAACGTCAAAGACGCATTAAAGTTTCTATGGCTACTGACAATACATCATACTTTGAAGCTGCAAAATTACACCCACCTGTAAACAAATCATATTCTGAAGTATTATTATCCCAACCATCACAATCCTCAAATTTTCAAACCATACCAATAAATCCTACTAATAGTCACACCTCTCAAAACAAACACTCTTATAAAAAAACAATTTATGCAAAACCCAAACAGTTTTTAACTAATCCTAATATGGGATACAATCAGCCTGCACATTTTAACATGATTAAAGATTATGATATGCCTAGCAACACTGGTAATGGTACAGCCCTTAATCACAATCACAATAATATACAAAATTTGACAATTGCAGATATAATTGTACCTTTGATAAATTTTTTAACTCAAATTACTAATACTATACCGTCCAACGCTGCTCCTTTACTTGACATTATTAATAAACTTACAAACCACCATGGACCAGATGGCCAAAGTAGTTCAATGGAACTGCCGGAGCATCACTAGTAAGAAACATGATCTAATTTATTTAATAAATAAGTATAATCCGTTTATTGTTGCTCTTTCAGAAACTTGGTTAAAGTCGGAGGTTAATTTCAAAATTCCAAGTTATTTTTGTTTACGTCAAGATAGAGCAGATGGACATGGAGGCGTAGCTCTATTAATCAAGTGTTCTTACCAATACAGACTTTTGACTTTACCTAATGTTTGTGGAGATTACTCTGCTATTGCTGCAATTGTTAATAATATATGCTTTTTGTCCATTTATGTGCCCCACCCATCTTTATCTGTTCTTAATGAAATTAATAACCTTCTGAGTCAGCTTCCAAAACCCTGTCTAGTTCTTGGTGATTTTAATAGTCATCACCAGTCTTGGGGTAGCTCAATTAACAAGTACAAGTAACAAGTCCCACTGAATGCATAAGCGCTGTAGACCTTTCAATATGTTCACCTAGCCTTGCCACCTCATTGCTCTGGCATCCTCTCACCTCCTCTTTTGGAAGTGATCATTACCCAATAATAATTAAATTTCCATTTGTAACCAAAAGATCTATTGCAAGAAAATCCACACATAAATATAACCTTCACAGCGTAGATTGGACTGTCTATAAAAATAAACTGGAAGAAAGAATTTCTACTTTACCAAGATTACAAAATGTTAATGAAAATCATTGCTCAGAAGCATTAGCCAGGTGCATGATTGAAGTTGCTGATAATGTCTTTCCTGTTAAAAATTCATGTAGGAAACTAATTCCTTCTCCACCATGGTGGGATAAAGATTGCTCTGTAGAAATAAATCGAAGAAAGAAGGCTGAACGCGAATATCGTGATTATATGACAACAGAAAATTTTAATGCCTTATTACGTATAACATCAGATGTAAAAAAAAAATTGAAAAAAAAGAAAGCAGATGCATGGAAAAATTTTTGTACGTCAATCTCCCCTCAAACGCATCCATCAGTGGTCTGGAACAATATTCGTAGATTCCGCTCTGCCTTTGTTCAACCAACAGCCTCTAATTTATCCTTAGATCTTGCAGAACAGTTCATGGACAACTTGGTTCCGATATCAGTTAGGGAGCACATACTACTTTCCCCATACGCCGACAATCACTCTACTCTAAACTCTCCATTTTCAATACAAGAGCTGAAAGGAATCCTTACATATATTACCGACTCTGCTCCTGGTGAAGACAACATTCCATACTCATTTATTGCAAATCTTGGTGACAAAATACTTAATTACTATTTGCAAATTATTAATTCTGTTATGTTGACAGGAAACATTCCGTTGTCGTGGAGGCAGCAAATAGTATTGCCATTACTAAAACCGAATAAATCGCCTGCGGCCGCAACATCGTATCGTCCTATTATTCTTTCTACAGTCTTAGTTAAAATAGCTGAACACTTAGTTAAAAACAGATTAGAGTGGTTTATTGAGAACAAGAATCTTTTAGCTAATACTCAATATGGTTTCAGACGTGGTAGAAGTACAACAGATTGTGTTGCTCTTTTGATATCTGATATTCGAATTGCATTCTCCGATAACAAAGCAGTAGGAGCTGTCTTCATTGATATCAAATCAGCATATGATAACGTGAATTTATCTATCTTACACCATAAATTAGTTGCTTTAAATATTCCTGTATTGTTAACAAATTTTATAATAAATTTATTCTCGGAAAGATTTTTATCTCTATCTATAGATGATACAAAAATAGAAAGAACAATAAATAAAGGCCTACCTCAAGGATCTGTTCTTAGCCCATTGCTTTACAACTTATTTACTTATGACCTTGAACATTCTGTAGAAGATTCTTGCTCTGTTATTCAATATGCTGATGATATTGTATTATATTTCAGCGACTATTCTGTCACCAATATTTGTAATAATTTAAATAATTCCTTGATTTTACTCAAAAAATGGCTAGATAATAATGGTTTAGAGCTATCCACTTCCAAGTCACTCGTAGTATTGTTTTCGAGAATGAGAATACAGCCTGTCATTAACTTATATTATGGTGATAACTGCCTCCCGCAGAAAACGGAAGCTAAATATCTAGGCGTTATTCTTGATGCAAAACTTACAGGCACCTCTCATTGTGAGTACATTTCTGCGAAATGTGAAAGAAATATAAATATTTTAAGATGCCTTGCCGGTGTTTGGTGGGGTGGCCATCCAGCTTCCTTGAGGCTGCTTTACATTGCTCTGGTAAGAAGCGTTTTAGATTATGGAACCTTCCTATTAGAGCCAGGTAATGCTAACGCTTTTCGGAAGTTGGATGGAATCCAATCAAGGGCCTTAAGAATTGTTACTGGCGCCATGAAGTCTAGCCCCACAATTGCTCTACAGGTTGAATGCATTGACCCTCCACTACACCTGCGCCGACAATATTTAGCAAACCGATTTTTTTATAAGGCTATTCAATTCACAAATAATGCAATTATAGTAAAACTAAAAATTTTATCTGAAAAAGTAATAACATCAAATTATTGGTCCCATAAAGATATTCCGCCGTTAATAAAAAGTTTAAAGAATTTCAAAATAGAAAATATGCCAACACATCAATTTCATTTAGATCCCATTTATAACACTGACTATGAATCTCTGTTGATTATTCCTAATATAATTTATAATCTGCACATTGATGATAAAACCAATGCAAATGTTTATTTTAATTCAGTTGTAAATGAGACATGGCATCAGTGGCACAAAATATACACAGACGCATCTAAAACTAAATCTCAAGATGTTGGCGTAGGAGTTTTTCACAGCAACTATAAAATTCAGCAGAAAATACGACTACCTCCACAAACTTCTGTTTTTACTGGGGAGTGTCTTGGTATATATAAAGCTGTAGAATATATTAAGATAGCTAAACTAAAAAAAACTATAATCTTTACAGACTCATTAAGTGCACTATACGCCTTAGCCAAATTCCCGTTGAAATCAAAAAATTACCCTCTAATTCTTAAAATACGCGAAATGCTTCATTTATGTTTAATACAAGGATATTCGGTTTCTTTTGCCTGGGTGCCCAGTCATTGCGGTATCACTGGTAATGAATTTGCTGATCATCTTGCCAAAGATGCAGTGAAGTGTGGTGATCTATATTATTACAAAAACTTTTCATATGACTTAATAAGCCTATCGAATATAGAACTTAAAGACTGCTGGACAAAGTTATGGATAGATGGTGATAAATCAAAGGCTAACTACTATCGTAGAATACAACCAACAATTTTTACTAAACCTTGGTTCTCGAAACTAAAATTTAGTAAAAAAATTACATCAATTTTAATCCGAATGCGCCTCGGGCACACTTGTACTCCTGATCGCCTAGCAAGATATGGGATAATAGATGAGCCTACATGTGAATGTGGTGAGGCTGAGGCTGACATAAACCACATTTTCTTTTCTTGCCCTAAATTCGATAGATGCTCCTTTTTCGAATCACTGATTGATGCAAACATTCCTTTTCCTACTTCCATTCCTGCTCTCTTACATGACCTAAACTCCAATATATATACACTTTTATCTAAATTTATTCGGAAAAATGATATAAAAATTTAATATATTTTAATAAAACTGCAATATCTATTTATTTATTTTTAACACATAATTATACCTTCCTAACTACTCACCTGCAGTCCCTTTCCAAATTCCGTTCCCTTTTTCTAAATTTTCTCTGATTTGTAATCCGTTTCCTACCTTTAACTATTACCCACGTAACCCATAACAAAAACCATACCTACCTACCCTAAGTTTCGATTATTATCGATAAATCTTCATCGAATCGCTTTCACTCCATAATCGAAGATAACTCGCATATGGCAAATGGCAACACCAGCCTTCACGCCAAAAAAAAAGAAGAAGAAGAAGAAGTTTGTGGATACGTAGTATCTCTATATAGTTTGTGGTTTGTGGTCTGCTCTGTGTTAGGTGAGTATTGTCTGGTGAAGATTTATTTTGGTAAATAAAATGATTTGTGTAAAATTAAACGCATGTCGTATTTCTGGTACTTTCAGACTAGTTTTAAGTAAAGTGCCGTTAGTCGCTTGTCAGCCTCACATTAGATCGTATGCAATAACCCAAAAAAAATATCCACTAGAAATGGCTACAGTAAACTTGTTGCCGCAAATCTTCAAGATAGTGGATAAAAATGTAGAATCTTACAAGAAGCTGTTAAAAGAAGCAGTAGCAATACCATCGATTTCGTGTGATGTAAAACATAGGGATGATTGTGTGCTTATGGTTCACTGGATGCAGGGCAAATTAAAAGAAGTTGGTGCAACCACAGAACTTAGAGATGTAGGTTTCCAGACAATTGATGGTAAAGAGTATAAGTTGCCGCCAGTTTTAATTGGTACCTTAGAAAATGTAAGTACAAAAATTATATTTTGTAGAGCTTTATGTTATTTCTGTTGTATCTTTAAGTTTAAAAAACTTCTTTTTATTGTTATTTTCATGTTCTTACATGCTGCTTCTCAACATTTGACCTGTAACAAATTAGTGAAAAGTTATACTGGTCGGTCAATGACCTTAGAAGCTATTTATAACAGGGTTCGAAAATATCCGATATTTATTATAAATATGAAAATTTTGGGGTTGGGGTGTAGGTAAGGGTGCGCAAGGTCCTCTGGACTTGGAAAAATTTTGGGATGTTGCGTTGTTCTGATAACACCTACTTTTTATGGTTGTATCGTATAGAATAGCTAAAAATAAACACTTTTTATTCTTGTCCATTTTTTCTCAAGTCTAATAGATTGCGAGTAAATCAGCTTTGAAAATCACAAGGGCGGCAGGACTTGGAAAAATTGTTGTGTCGCTATTATCACACCTACTTTTTATGGTTGTATCGTATAGAATCGCAAAAAATTTTTGTCAAGTCTTATAGTTTGCGAGTAAATTAGCTTTGAAAGAATTTATCTGTAAGATGATTACCTACCTAGTAATCTCAAGTCTTTGAAAGTAGAAGTTAGTTGCAAAATAGGGATTGGTTCCAAAAAAAAGAGGTAAGTGACAGAACCGAATCAACCCCGACTCCCACGTGGTATAAATCGGTCCTACCTAGAGTGTTTTTTATAAGCGCCGGAGCACACGCATTTCTAAGGTGCGGGCACAACCGTATACTCACACGTAATAATAAAATAAAATTGATGAGTTAAAAGCTTTTTTTAACTGTTCTATACAGGTTGTCCCAGAAGCCGACGTCAAGCCGAAAGCAGGTGGTAGACTAACTCATATAATAATATGTTATCAGAAAAATATGAAAAAAAATCTAAGTCACCTATTTAAAAAAAATCTAACATTTAAAAAAATCGATATAATTGACACCCTGTGACGGTTTTTTCACTCTTGTTGCTACAAATCTTGACTTTTCTAAACATTTTCTTTTGTTTTGTAATCCTGAATAATGTTTCTGTATACTCTAATCTAAAATTTAGAGCCAGCTGCTCCAAATTAGAAGAATATGCCATTTTTATCTAAATTAAATATTCAAAATTAATTTTTCGCATAGCTTTAACAAGCTGTACTGAAAAAAAATGTACTATGCGAGTTTGGCAAGTAACTGCAAAAGTTGGCGCATTCAAGAAGGATTCCAAAATGGTATGATACTTGGTAGATAATTTCTACGATTGCAGACAATATTTTTTTGTTCCAAAAACAGACAGTTTTGAACAAATTTTTCTTACGTACTTAAAATTTATTCTAATGTACCCATGGTTTGCTTTAAGGCTGTAACTTTAACATTCTAGTTTGAGTGAGACTGGGAGAGTCATTTTACGAAGTGTGAGAGAGACAGATAGTCTCACATCCACTTTGTAAAATGACTATTTTACGAAGTGGAAGTGAGACAGATAGTGACGACAATTATTCGCTAACGCACAAACAATACACATCAGTATGTTTCGCTCCTTCGCTTACTGCACATCTTTTTGTATTCGTTCGTGTTGATTTCGTGCTTACCACTTTCTGCTTCGTTTATTGGACTTGATTGCTTGTGATTTGGATTCGGACTGTTTAGTTTCTCTACTGACGACCTTTGCTTTGCTCCGGACTACTTATCGTTGATTGTGTAATTGTGTAGTGCCACCATGTCTGCGCGTACACGACACAAGAATACGCCAACATGTATTTAATTTATGGGGAATGTAGATGCAATGCCAACGCTGCAGCTAGACTTTATCGTGAGAGGTACCCAAATGCAGCTCGTTTTCCGGATCATCGAGTCTTTACAAATGTGCACCGATTACTCTTCTCCGACTGTGGAACCAAGTACATAGTGAAAGAAGATTTCGTCCCCCTTACGTTGTACTAGACATTGTCGAAAAAGTATTTCTGTACGTGAAATAGAGAGAAGCACAGGAGTACCCAAAAGTACAGCCCATCGGATTTTGATACACCCGTACCACGTACAGCGAGTACAAACTCTACTACCCCGGGACCATCGACCCCGTGTTGCTTTTTGTCAAACAATGCTACAAAAACAGAGAAGATCCGCGATTCTTCGAAAAAATTTCGTGGTCAGATGAATCGACATTTAAAAAAGATGGTTACATGAACCTACACAACTTACACGAGTGGCATATCGAAAATCCTCTCCTCATTTGATGCGGCAAGATAGATCACAATATCGATTTAAAGTGAATATGTGGACCGGAATTTTAAATGGACAAATTATAGGTCCTTTTGAGCTGCCAGACACCTTGACTGGTGAAGTTTATTTACATTTTTTACGAAATGATTTACCAAATCTACTGGAAGATGTGCCACTTAACATTCTAAGAGATATGTGGTTTCAACAAGATGGTTGCCCAGCTCACTATGCCAGCTCAGTAAGAGAATATCTCGATAAGGAATACCCAGGCAGATGGATAGGATGATCTGGTACTATCTCGTGGCCAGCCCGTTCCCCAGATTTAAATCCATTAGATTTCTTTTACTGGGGAGCGGTGAAAGAAAAAGTTTACGCAAAGCCAATCAAAACTGTGACTGACCTACGGCAAAGAATAATAGAAGCAAATGATTTTGTTAATAATGGAAGATTCGCCCGCTTGATAGCCCGATCTTTTTTAAGAAGATGTCGAGCCTGCATTAGAGCTGAGGGAAGACAGTTTGAACACCTGTTGTAAATCTTGACATTTAAATAAATTATGTTAAACAATTTTTGTGTATTTAATTCATTTCACTATCTGTCTCTCTCACACTTCGTAAAATGACTCTCCAGGTCTCACTCAAACTAGAATGTTAAAGTTACGGCTTTAAAGCAAACCATGGGTACATTAGAATAAATTTTAAGTACGTAAGAAAAATTTGTTCAAAACTGCCTGTTTTTGGAAAAAAAAATATTGTCTGCAATCGTAGAAATTATCTACCAAGTATCATACCATTTCGGAATCCTTATTGAATTCCGAAATGCGCCAACTTTTGCAGTTACTTGCCAAACTATACATTTTTTTTCAGTACAGCTTGTTAAAGCTATGTGAAAAATTAATTTTGAATATTTAATTTAGTTAAAAATTGCATATTCTTCTAATTTGGAGCAGCTGGCTTTAAATTTTAGATTAGAGTATACAGAAACATTATTCAGGATTACAAAACAAAAGAAAATGTTTAGAAAAGTCGAGAATTGTAGCAACAACAGTGAAAAAACCGTCACAGGGTGTAAATTTTATCCATTTTTTTAATGCCAATTTTTTTTTAAATAGGTGACTTAGATTTTTTTTATATTTTTCTGATAACATATATGAGTTAGTCTATCACCTGCTTTCGGTTTGACGTCGGCTTCTGCGACACCTGTATGAAACAACCATAAAAAATAAGTATCATAATAACAATGCAACATCCCCAAAAATTTTTCGAAGTCCTTTAAGTGCGTTGAACAGTACGTGAAACACTAACTCTTGTGATAGTCAAAGCGGATTTACTCGCAAACTATAAAACATAAGAAAAAATGGACAAGAATAAAAGGTGTGAAATTTCGCTCGCGTATCACACAGTCACACAGTCGTTTTCTTCAACCCTCAGCGTTCGAGTAAACAAACTCGGCGAGTTTGTAGGCCACGGACAGCGCCGTCCGCTTCCCCGTGAGTTCCCCGCCGTTGCTCTGCGCAAACCCGATCGTTTCGTAACTGTATGATTGTTAAACTGTGCTTTGACTGTAGGGATAATTCTATAACGCACTAAATCATGTAATGATATTACACACGTATGTGTTATAGACCTGGCAGCTCTATTTCAACACATTTGCTTTGAATGTGTTGTATGAGTGCGTTTACGGAGAAGCGATTTTACACGCCTTTGCTTGAAATGGCGCGTATTTTACGGCCGAGCCCGCGGATGGCACCGCCGCGTCTCACGCGGCGTTTATCGCGGCGGCGCACGCAGCGACAATTTTCGAAGAACCGATGCCCGCATACGTGGCAGCGATGCCCGCCGCGTGCTTCGCTACACGCTTGATACACGCCGCGGGCACCGCCACGTTTTTCCGTCTCGCCTCTATGAACAACATCGTATATTGACATATGTTTAAATTTACGCGTGCGATTATGAGTGCCGCTTCACGCGCCGCCCCACCGTAAACAGAAAAAACGTCTGACGCGCCGCAAGACGCCACGTCACACGCGACGCCCCGCGTCTCCGTAAACGAGGCCTAAGGTATTAAACGGGGCTAGAGCGAAGTGCAACTACCGCGAAGGCTTTGAACGTGTCCTTTCCTTTATGTTTTCTTCAAAAATAATCTTAATTTGATCTTTTTATTTTTGCAGCAACCAACATTGTTTATAATATAAATTATGTAAATTTACAACTGACTCAATTCTATTCATACCTCAGATGAACTGAGGCATAAAAAGTAGGTAGAAGGCACCCGAGGGAGACTGTACCAGGATCGCCTGCTTGGGTACCTTCGTCTCACCTATTTCTGCCGCAAAACAGCAGTGCTTTGTGCTTTGCTGTGTTCCGGTTTGAAGGGTAAAACATGGTTGTGAATTTACTGGGTACCGTGACTTTATTATACATTTTGGCAATGTACACTGTGGTTCTTGTCGGGTTGCACGAATCTCACAAGAACTACATGTACTATAGATGACTGTTATCACTTACCATTAGGTGGGCAGTATGCTTGTTTGCCACCATAAAATAAAGCTTTTGTGTCTTCTATCCTATAATTGCCATATTTATGTTGACTAGGATCCACAAAAGAACACAGTATGTATTTATGGACATTTGGATGTGCAGCCTGCACTTAAATCAGATGGTTGGGAATCTGAGCCATTTGATTTACAAGAGCGCAACAATAAATTATATGGCAGGGGTGCTACTGATGATAAAGGACCAGTTCTTGGTTGGCTGCATGCTATCAACGCTTATAAAGCTGTGGGTGCAGAGGTGGGTAAAGTAATTGTTTTAATATTTGATGATGTAAGAATAAAGGAGTTTTACAGTGTAAATAATACACATCAAGCATATTACTCGTACGGTCGTACGGGGTTAGTTAGTATAGTACTTATACTATATGTACATACAACATTTTCCATCAACAGCTTATCAGTTTTAATCTTGTTTATGGGCATTGCTGATTTCTATGATAACTTTGTTCAATTTTCAATGCAATGAAGTTTTAGTTTTTTATGATTATGTGTACCATATCTTACATTTTAGAATTTGTTCCACACTATATTTTTTATTTTGCATAATTGTAGTTGCCAGTCAATTTGAAGTTTGTTTTTGAATGCATGGAAGAATCTGGATCAGAGGGCCTTGATGAACTGCTTATGACAAAATTGAAGCCTGAAGGCTTCTTCGACAGTGTGGATTATGTGTGCATTTCTGACAATTATTGGTTGGGAACTACGAAGCCTTGCATTACATATGGTTTGCGTGGACTCAGCTATTATTTCCTTGAAGTGGAGTGTGCGAAAATGGATTTGCACAGTGGTGTTTATGGTGGAACTGTTCATGAAGGTACCGCTATAAACTAATTCAATGATGTTATTAGTAAGATAACACACGCCATTAACAAATGACCTTGTAAATAGAAATGTTATCAACAGTATTATTATTTTATTTTATTATATATTTGCTTAAGGGTAATGTAATATTTGTAATCCTCAATATTTTTGCTACTTTTATAATCTTATTTCGATTTATTCAAAACCACACCAACAAAAATATTTAGAATGCATATGTAAAGGAGACTGAAACAATTCCATACAAATCTGGGCCCAGTATGTAAAGAGATAAAAATGATGTGAATAAAAAGGTTCAAACTTATAAATACCTCACTGAAAATTCTACAAGTTTCGACAATCTGAATGTCGAGATATTGGAGGTTTACTAAAGTAAGGTTATGTTGCGAGGTCATCGTCTAAGGGTCGTCGGCCTAGTGTATTATTACAGTGCAGTGACTAGTTGCTATCCCTTAGTTGACTGACACAGCGATCCAGTTTTAACAATATTCAAACCACAAGTCGGTGATAAAATCCAAAATAACAATTCCAAGTCAAACGTACGGGCAATATTTAGTGTCCAATATAAAGTAAGGGTCCGTACAAGGTAGGCAGGTTCGGAATCCGAAAAAACAAAGAGATTGTCGTTCAAATCACTATCAGAATAATCGGAAAAGCACTCATACATAATATATTATCACATTGGTAAACACGGGAAAGGAAGCATGAGCTTTTATAGGTACCTACACTTATATTAATCTATGGATGAGAATGAAACGAGTGAGCAAGCAAATTTCATGCCAGTGCCGCAGACTGACAGACAATATGGGACTTATTAAAATCTATAGTTATAAAATCGATAATAGTTGTTCAGTAATTGACAGACGTTTTTAATTAATATACATTTCTAACTATTTTTTTATTGAATTGTAGATAGGTATACACGGGGTGTTTCATAATAACCAATAAATAATCAATGCGTTGCAAAATATATAACTTATTATAAGACCAAATCCCAACTCATTACATTTAGGGTCCAACATTTTCATTCTCCTTTAAAATTAATGAATGGATGATTGTAGTTTTAAATGTATTTCTTATTTAATGAGTGATAATTATTTACATTGTAGCTATGTCAGATCTGATCTATTTGATGAATCAGCTTGTGGACAAAGATGGCAAGATACTCATCACTGATGTTTATAAATCAGTTGCTCCACTCACCGAAAGTGAGAAATTATTGTACAACAACATAGACTTCGACCCAGAAGCATATCGGTTAGTTATAAATTTATAATTAGTACTCGTATTAGAGCACTATTTCATTTTGTTTTTTTTCTCATCACAACAGCCAATATTTTACAGGAAGTGTATAGAGGCTCATAAACTACCTCATAATGGTGAAAAAGAGCAAATTTTGATGCATCGTTGGAGGTATCCCAGTCTGTCTTTGCATGGTATTGAAGGTATGAAAACAGATATTTTAATAAATAATTAGAGTTTGATGCTTATCAACTAATCACTTAAAACAATTAATATGCAAAATATTTTGTTATAGGTGCTGCATTCCAACCTGGTGCCAAGACCGTGATTCCAGGGAAGGTTATTGGAAAATTTTCTATTAGACTTGTGCCTAACCAGGAACCCGAAGAAATAGAGAAATTGGTCATTAATTATATAAATAAGAAGGTATGCTATTTAAAAAAGGGAATATCTATGTTGTACTTGAAAATCTATATCTACACTCGCGAGCAAAAGTTTGGAATCAGTTACTTGAAATTGGTTCCGCGTGTTCTTGCTTACTAAATAATTTTTTAATAATCATAAAAATGACATCAAGTTAAAGGTGCAACTGTCCACTTTAAATCGATATAAAATTAATTCATATCGAGCCCGTAATTATGGAGTTATCCCGGATTAAGTGAAGGAGGTAGGAAAACAAGGAAATAGGGAAAAATAATGAATGAATAAAACAACAAAAATTATTAAATAAAAATTTTATTTATCTTTAAAAATAAGTGTCAACATTTTGTGTTCCCACCCCTCGCCCTAATAACTGCTCCAAGACGATTCTTCATAGACCTGATCAGCTTCTGAATTGATTCTTGTGGAATACCTTCCCACTCCTCAATCAACGCTGATTTCAGCTCATTCAGACATGAAGGAGCAGGAGTTCTGGAACGAACCTTCCTCTTCAGTACATCCCACACGTGCTCAATGGGATTCAAGTCAGGGCTGAGCGCTGGCCAGTCCAATGTGGCAATACCGACTTTTTCGAGGTATTCCGTTGTTACACGGGCAGTGTGACAACGAGCGTTATCGTGCATAAGGAGGAAGTCATCACCGATGTATCCCGCATAGGGAACGACATGTTCCAGGAGAATATCGGAAATGTACCGGTCCGAAGTTAGACCGCCTCCTCGTCCCCCGCCAGGCACGAAAACAAGCTCGGTTTTACCATCGAAGGAAATGCCGGCCCACATCATACAAGAGCCGCCCCCATAAGCCACTGTTTCAGCGACACAGCACTGTGCAAATCGCTCCCCAGGCCGCCTGTAGACCCGTCCTCATCTGTCGCTACCGTGCAAACATCCTGCTTTCGTCGGAGAATAGGACTTGCCTCCATTGCTCAACCTCCCAATCAAGATGGGTGCGAGCAAACTGAAGGCGTGCTTGTCGGTGAGCTGCCGTGAGTTTCGGGCCTGTGGCAGGCCTTTTTGGAGTCAGATTCGCTTGCTTGAGTCGTCGACGAACTGTCCACTCGCTGGCTGCTACCCCACGAACATCTCGGAGCTCCTGTTGGACGTCGACACCAGTCAAATGCCGATTTCGGAGAGAGGTTGACACGATAAAACGGTCATCCCTCTCCGATGTGCACCGGCGCCGTCCAGATCTTGGTCTCGGGATAAAGCCACCAGTCTCCCGAAAGCGCTTATAAACTTTCGAAACACAGGATTGGCTTATGTGGAGCCGACGAGCGACAACCCGCTGGCTGAGCCCTTCTTGCAATAGGGCTACGATTTGTGCTGCTTCTGTAGGTGTTGTCTCCATTGTCGTACAAGGTAAAGGGTCAAAAGTGGCGGAGATGTGTACCGGTCAACATGTGAAAGTCGACTGATAAAGAAAATCCGATAACAGGTGCTTTTATAGGGGTCAATAGGTCGCAACTCGTGACGTATCAAACAATTGAAACACGTCTTTTTCGATACACCTTCACTTAATGCGGAATGGCTCCATAAATACTGGCTTGCTTTTAATGAATTCGGTATCAGTTTAAAAGTAAAGAGTTGAACCTTTAAAATGATGTCATTTTTACGATTATTAAAAAAGTATTAACTACTCCAGATAACGCGCAACCAATTTCAAGTAACTGATTCCAAACTTTTGCTCGCGAGTGTATATAAAAATCTTGTGTCACAATGTTTGTCCAGGATAAACTCTGAAACGACTTAACCGATTTGGATGAAATTTGGCTTAATGTATGTAGTTTGCTTCGCTAGGATAGTTTTTATCTCGATTATTGACCTCAATTTTTATTATTGCGTTAAACTTTATTATGGCTATGCGTGGTTCGCGGGCACAGGTAGTATTAAACATTTTTTTTGTTTACAGTGAAACTTATTTATAACTTCTTGTTTTTATTTAAGAGGAAATCGTACAGTCCTTTTTCCATACAAACGTAGTCCCCTGTTTCCTTCCTGGATAATAGCACCAGTTGCTTTATTTTTTCCAACAAAATCAATGGCCACTATGAGCATGTTCCTATGTTTCCCTTTTTTTATTAAGTTAATTTATTACATTGTCCGGACAATTTAGCTATTACATTTATTTGGTTATTATATTACATTCAAATATTACGAGTATATGTACAAACTAAAATATTTAAACAAAAATTAAAATTAAATTAACTATTCCACTAAACCGCAGCCAGTGGGCAACGTTCCCAAAATACTGGCAGCATTGCCACGTTGGATGGCAATGCTTATTAATTAATTTAAGTTAATTATTAAAATAGATTTTAATCCCTCAAAAATTTAACTAATTTTGTGCTGTATTCAAGAGTCCAGGAATTAATTAAACAAGGTTATATGAAAAAAGCAAAAGATAGAAACACAGAAAAAGCCTTGATTATATTTTTAACGCAAAAAGTAATTGACTCGGCCAATTTTTCGCGGAGAAAACACGGGACTACGAAACGTTTTTGTGTACTTTTCATAGGTATATTCGGTCCCCAGCTGCAGTTGTCCCTATCGCACTCCGTTCAGTTGTTCGGACACACAGCGCGACAGCAATACATTTTAGAAATAACTCATTTTGAATTCTCTTGACCTTGGTGTAAAACTAACTGTCGGCTCGCGGCTTCGTCCGCGTTACTATTGTTTTCCCATGGCAATTTTATATTTTCTCGTAGGAAAAATAATTTTGTAGCCTATTATACAGGGTGTAACTGAACACCCCAATAACATTTAAGGGTATGTATCCATTAGAAGTAGAGATTCTGTAGGAAAAATATTAGCGCTAACAAACCTTTTTTTTCCCATACAAACTAAATAAATTATTTTTTGGTATTAAGTGCCGACAACCCTACGTAAGTGTACGAGGAATACTACGCCCACGTCATTAAAACTAAATTAATTATTTTTTGGTATTAAGTGCCGACAGCCCTACGTATACTTAGGAGGAATACTACGCTCACGTCTGTCACGTGGCATTTTGTGTTTAAATTTCTTTTGTGTTAAGAGCTGATTATGGTTGTCACTTGAAAGTTTTTGCTTTCAGTTTAAAATCAAATAACTCTGAAAGTATTGGGGTTCCAGGTCTCAGACAAGCACCGAAGGTCCATTTAATATCTAACTTATATGCCCCTTAAATGTTATTGGGGTGTTCAGTTACACCCGGTATATTAGGAGATAGCTGTGCCCGCGAATTATGTTTCACCTGAAAGTAAAAAACAACTAAATCTACTTTCCCGCGGGAACTACTTACTTTTCCGGGATAAATAGTAGCCTATAATATGTTAATCAATGTCGTAATCCGTCCACCAACAAAATGTTATCCAAATCCCATTCAGTAGTTTTTGCGTGAAAGAGTAACAAACATCCATAAATCTATTCATACTCACGCACTTTTAAACGCGTTTATAATATTAGTAAGGATAAGCTGTGCTCACGAACCATGTTTCGCCATAATAACTTTAAATGCAATAATAAATATTGGGGTCAATAATCGATATAAAAACTATTCTATCCTTTAAGTTATCTTTTAAGTCAAATTTCATCGAAATCGCTTATACAGTGTGTCTGGTCATGGACTAGCGATATTCTAAGGATTGTGAGAACAACTATTCTAATACACAAATACACTACATAGTTAAGTCCAAACTACTTATCAGCTATGTGGCAGCCATTTTGATTTTTTTCATGAAATATTCTCTACGTGGACACAAAAAAAATCATATTTCCCAAAGTGTAGGCGTTAATATATAACAGCAGTATAACAGCTGTCAAAGTAGTCACTTTTCAAATTATCCTCGATTTTGTTTATTCGTAAATATTATTGAGTACTGACATCATCATCCTCCGTACGGAACAGTCGTAGCTGATTATATTCATTTAAATAGAAATTTTGTTGATATTTGTATCCGAGCTATAAAGTGCATTAAATCAAAGAAGATTTTATCATCCGAGCATCTGTACGTAAGTTGATTAATATCTATAAAATGCCCCTTCGACATAGTCCGCCAAAAACATCTCCGCGATTGCCCTCCAATACAATGTCCGACTCCGAATCACAACATACACAATACGATGATCCAGAGAACGAAATTAAAGCCCGTAAACGGAAACGTAGTGCGGAGGATGTCACTGCTTTACGCTTGGAAATAAATGAGACATTTAAAAAATTACAGGCGGAACAGGAACGTAAATTTCTTGTTATTCTGGACTCAATGGAAGACATTAAAACTCAGAATAAAGAGATTAAAAATAGTATAGAATTTATGTCTAATAAATACGATGAGCTGATGTCTCGAATTGACTCTCTGGAATCTGAACGAAATAAGCGTAATTCGTATATACAGTCGCTGGAAAATAAAATTGAACAACTTGAGCGAAAGCAACGTTATTCGTGTATAGAAATCCGAAATGTTCCGTTTAAATCCATCGAAACGAAGTCTGATCTTGCGGAAATGGTGGGAAATGTTGGGAAAACCCTAAATGTACCTATTCAGCCGATAGCATTGCGTGACGTGTACAGAGTTAATACCAAAACAGAGAACAAGCCTATTGTAGTTGAATTAAATAGCGTTATACTTAAGGAGAACCTACTAAAATCCATAAGATCTTATAATCGTATTAACAGTAAAGACAAATTTAGCACAAAGAATATTGGGCTCGATGTACCTATTTGTCCAATATATATAACAGAGTGCTTGTCATTTCAAGGTAAAAGACTATTTTCACTGGCAAGAAAATTTGCAAAAGAACATAATTTCCGCTACTGCTGGACATCGTACGGGAAGATTTATATACGAAAAAATGAGGGTGTGCCAGCTATACGCCTTGACACTGAACAAGATATAGAAAATCTCGAAAAATTGTGACTGTTTACTAGATTAGAAATATTATCCATCAGTTTCTATAGTTCCGTAATACAGATTCAACGTATATTTTTGTTAGGAACTAGTATGTTGTTCATCTTTTTGTTATTTTGTTTTTATTACTATATAAGTGGCATCAATCACAAAAAGCACTTCTACACATTTCCATGTTACACACTCTTTCACACAATACCCAGTTATATCTCACTTCCCTTACTGTACGTATGTATTGCACTCAAACCAAGACCCGTTTCCTATTCTGTTACATATAAATTTCACCTAGATTCACTTTTCATGTTTATGCGGTGTGTAGCAGAGTACGCGACGGAATTTTGCCTAATTTACGTGCTGCGTAATCAAAGTAAATGCATGCCTTTTTACTATGAACTCAACACTCATAACAAACCATCTAAAAGTTACCTAACAAGGCATGCATATACCTACACTTTTGTACATGATCCGATGTGGCTTTATGTTAAACATTCGACCACGCATAATAAAAACAAATCAAGGCTTAGCGACCTATCCAGTACAAATTATTACTATTTACCCCACAAAAGCGAACAAGTTATCTACTCACATCTTACTAATATTGAGCAAACCATAGACCTGACAAAGTTAGGCGGTAGGGCCCCCGTTCCGATTCTCCTTATAGGACACGTTCAAATAGTACTATTTACACCAATTTTTTTAAAATGGCCCCTTTACGTTTAAATACCGATCTTGATAACCTTACGCTTACTGAATGTAGTACATGTACTATAGACGATAGCTCAACTTTAATACACGATTCACGTTTATCTTTAAATCTCATTGTTCAAAATATTAGAAGTATAAGACGCAACATGCCTCAATTTCAGACTTTGTTACAACGATCCAGGGTGCATTGGGATTTCATCATTTTAACAGAATGCTGGCTGCACAAAAATACACACATCCCAACTTTAAATAACTACAACAGCGCATTTACCCTATGCAATAATTCACAAAATGAGGGTGTTGTAGTATACTATAAGTCTCATCTAACCTGTAATATAACAGAAGTTACACTGAGTGACGCAAACTGTTTGATGATAAAATTTAATAATTCAACTGTCATACTGGCGATATATCGCCCACCTGCCCAAAGGAATATTGCTAAATTCCTCGAGTCCATTGATAGTGTCTTAACTGGTTTGTCATCATATAGTAATATTGTTCTGGCTGGCGACATTAACTTAGATATCACAGAAAAGTCAGTCGTAGATCACAGGACACAAACCTATTTAAATCTGCTAGCTTCACATAGTATGCTGCCAGGGCATCAGATTCCTACCCATACGGATACGTGCCTTGATCATATATTTCTCAAAACAAAAACACAGGCTAGATGCATGGTTGCTCACACTACCATTACCGATCATTATACAGTATTACTGAGTATGAATCTTGTGAGTAACATAAATTCACCCTTAAAAATAAAAAAGAAAATAGATTATGAGGCTTTGGATAATGTCATAGCCGCCGCAAATGCAAATCTGTCTTCAATTATGTCGATATCGAGTGCCGACGAAGCCGCCGATTGTCTCGTTAAAGAACTTAACTCTATGATTAACCACTGTTCAAAAACTATAACGCTTACGAGACGTAAGCGTATTGTTAAGCCGTGGATAACTCCAGGTCTTCTTAAATGTATGAAAAATCGTGACAATCTACATATGAAGTCTAAAAAACAACCAGATAATGAAATTATTAGAATAACGTATACACGCTATCGAAACTACTGTAATCAAATACTCAAAAAAACCAAACAAAGTTTTGAAAAAACAGAAATTGAAAAAGCTAAGCATAATTCCAAAAAATTGTGGGATGTTATTCGCTCAATAACTTATACAAAGAAACTAAAAACATGTCCCACTGAGTTAATTTTGAACAATAATCCTCAACAGGCAGTTAATGATATAAACAATTATTTTGTAAATATAGGAAAAAACTTAACAGAAAATATAATTAATAAAAACAGGTCACGATCTATTTCACCTGTTAAATGTTGCAGTTCTCTTCCTTCAGATTCATTTACTTTACTCTCAACCGATGAAAAGGAAGTTAATACAGTGATCTCAAATCTAAAGAGGGATTGTGCAGTGGGCATAGATAATATCCCAAATAGCATTCTAAAGAGATACAAAGATACTTTGTCCCCGATTATTGCTCACATTTGTAATATCTCGCTGTCGTCAGGCATTTTTCCTTCGACGTTTAAGAGAGCATTGATTTATCCTATCCACAAGGGAGGAGATAGGGATTGTATCAGTAACTATCGCCCAATCTCTATTCTTACAGCACTTTCAAAAATATTAGAAAAAATTGTTAATAAACGATTAGTAGATTACCTTGAAACAAAACGCATACTCTCAAGCCGTCAATATGGTTTCCGACGCAATAAATCAACTGATGATGCTGTCCACGAGCTGACAGACTATATAATTAGCAATATGGATAAAAAGAAAAAAGTAATTGCGGTGTTCTTAGACTTAGCAAAGGCGTTTGATACGATCCCTATCCCACGGCTTCTAAGCAAGCTTGAGTGTGTGGGAATACGTGGAACGCAACTAAACTTTTTTCAAAGCTATTTGATGAATCGTTCTCAATATGTTAAAATTGGCGATTTCATCAGCAATGAGCTTCCTGTATCGTATGGAGTTCCTCAAGGCAGTATTCTGGGACCAACACTGTTCTTGATATATGTAAATAGTCTATGTGAAATGAGATTGGTGTCCGGTAAAATGGTCGCCTACGCTGATGATACTGCTCTTATGTTTAGTGGAGACACGTGGGATGAAGTATACCGTCTTTCGCAGGGCGGTTTTTCACTAGTCTCTAATTGGCTTGCTGATAATCTCTTAACCTTGAACTTGGATAAAACTAAATACATAACTTTCTCAGCAACCAATAAAAAGACCCTACAGTCGAGGAACAATTTGATAGGGCATACTAGTAATGATTGTGTTAGCTCCGACTGTTCCTGTCCCACCTTACAACATGTAAATAGCATAAAGTATCTGGGAATCATTATAGATAGGAATCTAAACTTTCAACCCCATATTGATGTTTTGGCAGCAAGAACTAGAAAATTAATATATATTTTTAAGAATCTGAGACATGTTGCAGATAAAAACATACTTAAACAAACATATTTAGCCATTTGTCAGTCTATTCTGTCTTACTGCATCACGTCATGGGGTGGTGCATACAAATCTCATCTCATTAAACTAGAAAGAGCACAAAGGGCGGTGTTAAAGGTTTGTTTGTCACTCCCCTTTTACCATCCCACTACTGATCTATATCAAACGGCCAAAGTACTTACAGTCCGTCAACTTTTTATTCGTCAGACAATTAGTAAACAACACTCGCTCATCACCTTCAATCCCTTAACTATTATTAAGCGTCGCGGGAATAGGGTTTGCTTTTCAAAGCCTTGCAGAAATAGAATCACACAAAATTTTTTCTGTTTTCTGGGCCCCTACCTGTATAATAAAATTAATGGAATACTATTAATTTATTCTCTTAACAGAATTAACTGCAAAAAGAAAGTATCGGATTGGTTACAAAACTTAACTTACATAGAAACAGAAAATCTTTTAACTGTACCCTCCTAGAGCATGTGTATGAAGCTGAAAACTACATTCACACACACACACACATACATGCACACACACGCACTCGCACACTCTCTCTCACACACAGACACACACACATACACTTACAAATTACACAAAAAATGAGCCACAGAATTTGCAGAATTTTAATAAAGCTAATTATGTATAGTATATTAACTATTTCCTAAACTTTATATTATGATTTGATCATATGTATATGTAGAATGTAATCAGCTAATAAATCAATGTTATTTTCGAGAGGAGAGGTCCTGGTAATCTGTATGACAGGATCTATCCTAGTGCAGATGCCAGTCTCTCACATTACAGTCGATTGTCTGTGTTGAACATTTAGCTGCTATTATTATTTATTATTGTAAAACTGTTTTGTGAAAGAGAAACAATAAATTATTATTATTATTAAAAAAAAATAATTATTATTATTATTATTAATGGTAGAAAAATAGGCAGAGGTAGCTAGAGTTCATTTCAACATGAATTTTCAGTGAATGTGTGGGCAGGCATAATCAACGATCGTTTGATAGGGCCCTTGGAATTGCCTCCAACATTAAATGCAGCTAGATTCCTGGAGTTCCTGCAAACACAATTTGCAGATAGTCTCATGGAGCTACCTCTGTCATACCGGCAACATATGTGGGTCCAGCTTGATGGTGCACCCGCCCACTATTCTCGAGCAGTGAGAGAGTATTTAAATACCCATCATTCCCCATGGATCGGTCGCAGCGGTGTGGTAGCTTGGCCACCTCGCTCACCCGATTTGACCCCTTTAGATTATTTTTTGTGGGGTCACATGAAGCAAAAGGTGTACGCTAATGTTCCCAACAACAGAGAAGAACTCGTCGCAAAAATAATGTCAGTCGGCGAAGAAATAAGAGCCGATTTTGACATGATTAGGCGCTCATCACGCCAGGTAGCACAGAGAGCTTTAGCTTGCCTACAAACTGGAGGTGGCCACTTTGAACAATTATTGTGAGACTTTTATTGATTTTGATTAAACTGTTAGTGTAATGTAAAAGCATTGAATAAATAAAAGTTAATAAGAATGTTGTGTTTTAATAATTTCCGGTTAGGGTTCTGACCAACGCCTTTTGTGCTTGCGCATAGGCTATGTTCAAACAACAATAACTCTTAGAGTAGTAGACATACAGCTGTAAATTAAATGTTGTATTGTAGCTTAGATCAAACCCTGTCAATCTAGTGGAAAAAATAAATGAGTTATCGGGTTACTTTTGCAGTAATTTACAATGATTTGTTTATTTTCATATTTTTTTTAAAATATTTTACATGAAATTCAATTATTTTTTCAAATTATGAACGTAACAAACCCCTGTTTCAAATTTTATATGATAGACTAGAGTTTTGCGCTTCGAATAAGCCTATTTTTATACCATTAACGCCTACACTTTGGGAGATATGATTTTTTTTTGTGTCCACGTAGAGAATATTTCAAGAAAAAAGACTAAATGGCTGCCACATAGCTAATAAGTAGTTTGGACTTAACTATGTAGTGTATGTGTGTATTAGAATAGTTGTTCTAACAATCCTTAGAATATCGCTAGTCCATGACCAGACACACTGTATAGTTTTATCCCGAAAAAACATTGTGCTACGATAGTTAATCAATATTATATTAACTATCAAACCGGTATCAAACTGTGCAATATTTGTATAGCGATAAATATGCTATGAATAATGCGTCTGTTTATTTATCTTTACACAGCTACAGCTGTTATCTTAACATTTGAATTGACTTATTGTTAAACTTTGTACACTAGATAACAAAATTTGAGTCTGAAATGTTAACTTCATTGTACTGTTTTAAATAATAATAACATTTTTTATGTTAATGTTATTTTAGTACTTAATATTATGTAAACAAACTTTTTATAAGTAATCAATTTTATCTTGGAATTGTATTATTAAGTTACTAATTTATTGCGGGGACTGAGTTTTCTATACAAATCGAATTCTAATATGTTGCGGCTGTTTATAATCATTTATTTTGTTTGATATGTAATATGTTATAGTCACAGTGCAATAAATGAGTCAAAATATCCTTGCAGTGGGTGGAGCGTGGCTCGCCTAACAAGATGCGCATCTCTTCTCAAAGTGGCCGCGCGTGGACCGAAAATCCAGATCACCCGCATTACCAAGCTGCAGCGCGCGCCACCAAGCTCATATATCAGGTGATTGAGACTTTTGTCAAATATAGATTTCATTCTCAGTTATGAAGGTTTGCAATGCGACCCGGGTTTCACACAAATAGTGAGTTTATTTACAATCGTACAGCAACAGTGAGTTTACTATCGTAAAGGGCGAGCAGTCGCGAGGACGAGATTTTTAAAATCTAATAAAGGAGTACAGAATTACGTCAATTAACCTAATGTCAGTCAACCTTAGACCATTTCAGTCAACCGAACGACAGTTTCCGGAACTGCTAATCGCCCACGTTTGCCGCCCACATTATTATGAACCGAAATAATTTTATGTAAAAAATACCAAGTTTCTGTTTACTGAAATACTTGATTTTCGGAAAATTCATGGCAATAACGAAGAATAGAGATATTCATATGATGTTTCTGTTTAATTAGTAATAGATAGTTGCAAAGTCTATAAAAGTCCCGTGTAAATACCCCGCAGTACAACACATGTTAGATGATTATACTTGAAAAACAATTAAAAACGTAATAATGTTATCATCGATATTATCGTAGAAATTATCGCGCGGCGGTTTCGCACGGCAACAATGGCACTGATTTATATAGTTGTAGAGATTGCAAAGCTGAGATAATATTAATACTTCAAATAAATTATCTTCTTAAAGGAGACCAGCCAAAATGGTACCAGAGTTGTACAGCTACATATTATATACCATTATATTTGCTGTTTTTCAAGGATAATTTTGATATATGCCATGTAGTCGGAAACAGCAGAAAACATTTTTAATATCCATTTATGTTTTTTGTGAAAAGAAACTCTTTGGACGTTGCGTAAAACGAAAAATATTTTTTTTTTCAAAAACTCGTATTATGATGACCACTGAAACAAAAACTGACATCCACGTCAATTCTAAGCCTTTCCTAGATCCTAAAAATATTCTAAGCCATGATAAAAAGGATAAAATATGAGTTTTTAATTTCTAAAATAATGGCTGTTTGAACAATAGATTCCTTTGTCGATCTATTCTGGAGTGATTAAAAAAATATTATGTCAAAAAATCTGCTTGTGATTTTTTTGTTGTTGTTGGCTGCGTTGTCGTTCGTTTGGTTGTGTGTTATTGTGATTGCGTTGTGTTATCCACCATAAATATCAAGCTTATAGTCTCTAAATATAATACTGCCACAGCTGTTCGATAACATAACCTCTAAAGTACTTTGTCTAAAGCGCCTATTTATAAATGAACCCCACTTGTTAACGCCATTTTTTTTCTATTGTAATAAGCTATAAAATGATATACATTTAATAGTTGTACAATTACTTTGACATTGGTACCAGAGCTCCATACAAAGTGGCTGTTGTCCTTTAGCGATTAGAACAAACATTGCATGTTTATCTTTGATGTTCTCTTAACATGGCGACTGAGCAGTGCTGATGGGATAATACCCGCAGAAGTATTATCGTAATTGGGATGATGACTGAATTCTAATTTTTACGTCTCGTCATTAAATAATAAAATACCGTGGAAAAAGATGCAGTCCTGTGAAATTAGAATTAAAATCGACTTAGAAATACATTAGATACAAGCATTTTAAGTTGTTAATTTGAAGGCGATTAGACAGAGAGATCCGACATGAACCGTGACGTCATTGTTGAGTACGGCCATATAAACTCCTTGTTAATTGCCGTTTTGCAGGAAAAATTGGGAAAAATCTTTAATACCTTATATCTTGGTTGTTTTTATAGTTATTCGAAAACTGATTTTTTCTTTCTGTTTATTATATGAATGAGCTTCTATTAAAGCAAAAAAAATTTTTTAGTCATCTAGCCTATTGGTGATTTGAGTCTTCAAGCGACTACAGCAATACAAATTGATGCACTTGTGCCTGTGCACGGTTCAATTTATAAAATAGAACATCTAGCTTGTAATAAATAGCAAATAACTTTATGGCAGCTATTGGTGAAGTCGGATAAGATATACTTACATTAAATTCGAATTCAAATTCAATAACATATCGAAACAACGACTCTGATATTGACATAAATAAACCTGCAGGCCTATTCGCTAACTGCGGTTGATAACTAGAACTGTCATTTTTGAAAGACACTATATCCATTACTGAGGCGCGTTCAGAGCCTTTGGGTGTAGTTGTCCGGTTGTTTTTTAACTCGCTCAAAGGCGTTGAACGGATTGCAGCAACCAAATCTTTTATCTCCCTCTTTCACATGAATTTTTATTTCTCTCTCTTTCTAGTAGATGACATTATAGAATATGGCCGCCAATATCATCCAATCACGTAAGAGTATTTCATTCATAAACGTCAGAGCGTTTTACAACCATCAAATTCGATGGTTGTTCGGTTGTAACTCGCGCCGACACTCAAAGGTCTTGAACGGGCCGGTTGTTTCACCCGGTTGTCACGCTCGAAGGCATTGAACGGGGTTAGAGCGAAAAGTTGTACTTCGCGCGAAGGCTCTGAACGCGCCTCTAGTTTAGTAATCTTATGTGTTACGGCAGCGTTCATGATAGCAGTAATAGATGGGGTTCCTTTCAAAAATGACAGTTCTAGTTAGCAACCGAAGTTACAGAATGGGCCTGCTGATATTAAATTTTCACAAAATATCACATTACATCCGCTTTTACTTTCTTTTCAAGTCATGAGATGACATTGGAAATGTTTTAATTTTGTGATTCTATTTTTTATTTTGACTCAATTAATAAATAAAATTGAGACTTCAGAAATTATTATTAATCATAAACTGTCGATTCATCCATGTTTTTATATCAACCACTTGACAATACCTTATTTTAGCATGCAGTCCATGTGAAGGAAAGGAGGCCTGTGTAATGAAAATAATTTCATATGACTTTTCACACGCTATTCATCAAATGTTCCATGCCTTCTTTATTCTTACGGAAAAATTCATAAGATACAGTACAAATAAAAACATAGCTAAATTAAGAACATTGAACCACTGCCACTCGGATTTAAAGTCAAAGCCCTAACCCACAGGACCAATCATGTCATATGCGAAGTTGTGAAATTAAAGATCTCATGTTTTTTGTAATGCGACATGCGATAGATGGACGTAAACATTTGGGGCGATGTAAAAAAAGTTTCACTTCAATAATATTATACTTGTCTCGCCGTGTCTTCGCTGAATAATGAATGACTTACTCGATAATTTTATTGACAGCTGATGTTTGCATTTGGATGACCTTACAAGACAGACCGACTTATTTTAGACCGATCCGGATATGTCTCGTGAAGGAGGCTCGATCCCGGTGACGATGACGCTGCAGGAGGCCAGCGGCAAGAACGTGCTGCTGCTGCCCATGGGCGCCGGCGACGATATGGCGCACTCCCAGAACGAGAAGATCAATGTGCGCAACTACATCGAAGGGGTGAGTGGATATTACCCAACGAATAGGAGCACATTTCCTTATCGACTTGTCTATCGACATATATCTATCGACAAAAGCATCTGTCCTTTTCACTCCTTAGGAATATCTGTAAAATTTATCGATTTTTGTCGAGTATGTCGATCTTAGCTGTCAAATTTTGTTTATCGAGAGTTCCATGCTCGCACTGAGGGTTGGACTAAAGTGTCGACCGATTTGAAAATCTGCAGTGTGTGCTGGCTCTAACTGTATTGGGGAATATGCAAGGAATTAGAATTTTATAGTTATTGGTAAACTCCGCGTGAGTAAATGAAGAACCTTAAAATGTGAAGAAACTGCCTAATTACAACGAAAATTAAGATTATTAGCTATTAAAATAAAAAAAAATGCAAAACAGATTCTTATATGTATATCAATTATACAATGGCGAAAGTGTACTACGACGTCAATGACATCACAGTCTAGTATGTCGGATATTATATCTAACCGGCAATTTAAATTATTAACATTTTCGTATTTATACTCATTCTTTGTCTAATAAAAATGTTGTTAATATAATAATAAATTAAGATATACTACTAACCACTCAACACTAGGTTATAATTAATTTGTCCAAAATATTTAATTGCTATTAAAAAAATCTTACATTTCAGATAAAACTGTTCGCCGCATACTTACACGAAGTTGGAAAGCTGCCCAAGTGAAGATTTAGCTAAAGCTAAAAAATATAGTATTCAAAAAAATAAAAGGTTATTTGATCATTCTTTTTATATTCAACTGCATTTAAAAAGTTATTTTGATTCGAATTGTTTTAAAATTAAACAAAATTTGTAATATTCTTAGTAAACTTGAACTGATAGTTTAACTGATAATGATAAAAAATGTAATGTTTCAGTGATACGTCTGATGGCTATAGCCGCATTAATAGGATGTGAGTACATGTAACGTACAGTATTTTTTATATGGCATTGGTACATTCCTGTTCTCAAAGTACAATTTCGTTGTTGTTAGTTTTCATAATCACGCAGCATAATATGTATGGTCCGTTACAATATATTTTGTAAGCTGTAGTACAGTAAGCTCCTCGTCAAGCTATAGTGGCGGTTTTTGTAGTGTTAATGTAAAGCTTGAATGGGAGCTTACTGTACCTTGTTACAATAAAACTATCAATATTGCTAACATGACGGGGCTCTAAAGTTGCCAAATACTATTGGAACGGATTTTAGTGGCATAATAAAATAATATTGGTAGGGAAATCAGTGCCTTATTTTTATTTTCTTTTATGAAATGGATTTACAGTTAAGTTTTTTTTTGTGTATTAATGGAACTTTTATATTTTTCTTATTGTGTTAGTGGACATTATGCGCCTAAAGGCATTTTTAATATTTTTTATAGTATTTTGTATTCAATAAAATGCATTTTATTTTATTAAATGTGTTTCATTTTTTATGTCAAAACGTATGTCTTAGCGCAATGCTAGCAAATACGTATCGGATTTTAACATATAGTCCAGTTACAAAGGAAAAAGGGTACCTAATCTCGAAATTAATTAAAAAGTTTAATTTTCATTAGAAACTTTTATTTTGGCATTTTAAATTTTCTCAAGTCACACAAGGCCCCGGTGATATTGAAGCTCACAAACATCAGTTTTTTTTTTCTTAAACTTTTATGTATCTCAAATCGTGGCTTTGTGTGATTTTCGAGACAACATTAAAAATACCTAAAATATCATCATTATATTCATACATAAAATCTACTTTTTCTGTTGTATTTCGAGTTGGCCCGTAAATGGCTGGACTATTTATCGATTCCCGGTTCAGGCAATCGAATATCTCTACAATGTAAAACTACAGTTTTACATAGTTTAAAATTTCATCAGCATCATCATTTCAGCCAATGGACATAGGCCTTCCGCAGGGATCTACAAACCTATTGGTCCTGCGCCTCCCGCATCCAGCGGTTTCTCGCAATCTTCACCAGATCATCGGTACATCTTGTGGGGGGCCTACCAACGCTGCGTCTCCCGGTATGGGGCGATTACTGGAGGACCTTTCCGCCTCAACGGCCGTTAGTCATGCGAGCTGTGTCCTGCCCACTGCCACTAACAGCCGGGTACTCTAAGAGGTGTAGCACGTAATGTATCTGATACGGTATTAATCTACAAGTCCATGGTTACTGCGTATTGAGTTAAGAGCCCTCGGATCCGCAGGGCTCACGACGATTTCACGTCGATTAGGGCTTTCATCCCGGGAGTCTCGGTCTCGAAAATTTTGAGGATCTCGACTCCACTTAAATATTTTCGAGACTCGAGACTGCTACCTCCAGTTTCAGTATTAATGAGACTTACGTTAAAGGACATGTCCACTTTTGGGCTAAGAATATAATTATTTATTAACCAACATGTTTCAGGTATTATTGTAAAGAGTACTCAAAAATCTAGGGTTTAGAATAAAATTTAGGTTTTTTTAGGCCTGCAAATTAAAAAAAACAGCAATTTTATGATTGACTTTCATAGTATGTAAAACAAAGCGATTTTTGTATGGAAACCAATGACAAGTTACTGAAACGTGTCACAAACGAATAAATAAGTAACAAAAGCGCACAAACGATGTGATAGTGAGTGACTTTCTGACTAAAATTCACATAAATTACATTTTTAATGTTTTATCAAGATTTACGAAAAACATGGCTGTATGAACTTAGCTCCCTTTGCCTTCTCTTGCAGAAGTGACAGCGTCAAAAAAAGCCTCGTTTAATTTTGTGATTGTGATTTTAGTGATCGTGATCGCTTATAAAGCAATCACAATACATCACAATACTTTTTATTAAGAAGTGCACAATCTTGTATTGTTGCCGCAATAACTGTCAAATTAAAGGCAGCGCAGACGTTATAGATTTTTCCTTCGACAATAAACCCCCAGGTGACCACATATTGAATTGGATTGCAAATTAGCAGCATTGCAGGTCACTGCTGGTAACAAACAAGCATCTCTGACTCTGACCAAAAAAATGATACATGTAATCAATAGGTCCATGCTATTAAAATGAAATCTAGCACAATAAATGCATTGGTTGGTGGCAGATGACTTCTATACTTTACTTTGTAGCAGTGTGTTTGTGCAGCATTTGTTAGGATGAGCCCCTGGCTGTAGTGTCTAGTGTGTAATACCTGTTTTACTCTGCCTACTCTTAGGATAAGCACCTACCTCACAGTAATGAAATATCAACATAAATAAAATATACTGGTCTGTTCTTAAGAATGCTACAGTTTTACTATTTCAATAACAAAAGATTTTTTACAAAACAAATGCTAATTAATGAAGTCATTATAATGAACTAAGTGCAAAATTCTCTAAGATTACTATAATGCTAATTCAAAGTGTAAATATTTACTTCTATATGACTACATACCCTCGATTTTATCATGGGTACTAAATATGTAATATGAAGTGTTGAATAATTATAATGGTGGAAACTATGTGAAAGAGTTGTAATATAGAAACTGGTTGCAGGTATGAAATAAAACCCAGAAATTATGTAATTTTTATTTATTCAATTTCAACATCTTCCCTCATTAGTACGTCATTTCAAAATTGAGCCAGTGGTGTTATATGAGTTTGGTGCGGAGCCCATCCTAAATTCATGGATTTCATTTGATTTTTCCTCTTATCAGCAGTCTCATGTGATAGATCATTTTCTTGAATATGTTCTCCAAAATATGACTTAGCTTGCTTAATTTAATATGTTCCAAGACTGATTAAAATTAAATTGAATATTTTCATTCTGGGGAACATTCAAGTGTGGAATTTAAGTATCAATATGTACAAAGATGGCTTCTAATGCCCACCTGATTGACCAGATTGACCACCAGGTTGGTTGGTCGCTTACTGCAGCTAGCAGTGTAAGTTATAAGATTTCTTTTGAAATAGGTAATTAGAGGACTTTTGTAAGTACAATTTTAGTAACCTCTAATAAAACAATGGAATTGTTTGAATCAGACCCAAAGAGTATAACGTATAGTTAGATTTCTACTGGACAGGTTTTCCCTGCTTATATGGGCTATACCTAAATGTAAAGGTGCATATTGATTTTTGAAGCAATAACACTTTTTTATATAAATAAACATGAGTTTTTGAAATGTATACCCGAGAAGCAATTCTGCAAAGAGATTCCTTAGCCCATAGTCTGACTTAATATAAACCTAAGGCCTTTTTAGGCTTTGAAAAAACCTCACCTAATTGAGTTAAGCAAGAGAACAATAAAACAAATTGTGTGACTGTTAAACCTGTCCAGAGGCGCGTTCAGGGCTACGTTCCAAAACATCACCCGAGTGCACTCGGTCACCCGAAGTATGTCCTAAAACATTTCGGGTGCACTCGAGAGTGTTGGAGTGGCGTGTCCTAAAACGCTACGGAGTGCACTCGATCGAGTAGAATCTCACCCGCATAATATAGCAAGGTGTAATTTCACTCGATTGGATTTGGCGGGAAATTGTATGGATTTTAAAGTTGTGTGTGATTGTGATTACAAAGATTTCATATTCACACACAATTTGTGCATCTCGGAGAGCGAGGATGCGTTTCGTAACGTCGACAATAAGTTAATTTTAAATTCCAAAGACTATATCGGTATCGTAAGTGACACGATTGTAAAATTTGGCCTTCATTTCCGCTGAAGCTAGGTTAGGCCGCGATTTAACAGAATTCATATTGTTGGTTTTAACATTTTCGTAGATGAAACAGAGGAATGTAATCTATGCATTAAAGCGAACGGACGCGCCGATAAATTATATATTTTCTTATTTTTGTATATTTGGTTATGTAAACAAAGCAGACAACACTCTTGCCGTTCTAAAACAACCAACACTCCGACCACCCTAACCGGCCACTCTCCCCCCACCACCTACTCACTCCGGGTGATGTTTTGGAACGTAGCCCAGGGCCTTCGCGCGAAGTACAACTTTTCGCTCTAACCCCGTTCAATGCCTTCGAGCGTGACAACCGGGTGAAACAACCGGCCCGTTCAAGACCTTTGAGTGTCGGCGCGAGTTACAACCGAACAACCATCGAATTTGATGGTTGTAAAACGCTCTGACGTTTATGACTGAAATACTCGTACGTGATTGGATGATATTGGCGGCCATATTCTATAATGTCATCTACTAGAAAAAGAGAGAAATAAAAAATCATGTGAAAGAGGGAGATAAAAGATTTGGTTGCTGCAATCCGTTCAACGCCTTTGAGCGAGTTAAAAAACAACCGGACAACTACACCCAGAGGCGCTGAACGCGCCTCAGTATTTACATACTATATCAGTGGAATTTTCTATATTTTCAAATTCAATTAGTTTCTGTTCTTTGATTTTATTGTTAGTAAGTCAAGCATGAATTATTTGGTGTAAACAATACAGTGAACTTATATTACCGTAAAAATGCAAAATCATATTGACTCATGTGATTTTCACAGACTCTGGCATTACTTTACGAATATTTTACAATCCCCGAGGATCTTCTTTCTTAAATATAATGGTACCATTCGACATTCCAAATTATAGCACTCTGGTACAAAAAAAATGAGAAATTGTATCAGGAGTGCGACTGTAACCTGGAAGTATAACATTTTGTTGTTCAATTCTTGGGTCTGGTTACTTCGTACGTTCAAATTACGAGAAAACTTAGTCCAGTTAGCAAGCCAATATTTAAATCACATGTAAAATCAAGAACCTGAGCATAGCTGTAGAAAATAAAAGATACTATTTTGTGAAAGGAAGGAAGGTTACACACATACACACAAACAATAAACAAAAGTCAAAACGACAGCTACAGTGGCATTGACATATTGACAATGACATCCTTTTAATTGCCAGTAAAAAAAACTAAATGTGGCCCTGCTAAAGAAACAATAAAAAAAAACATTTTTAATTTTTTTCTCCTAAATGCAGGCCTTAATATTTTTAATATTCATGAATAAACATCCTTCTCATAAAGTTCTATTTCCGTCATAAATTTTTAAACTGGTTAAAAAAGGTTCAGAATAAAATTCCACGTTCCATACAAAAAGTGGACATGTCCTTTTAATTAATCGCTAGAATTTTTTATTCTGGCAATACAACGAAGTAAGAAATTGTATCCTCCTATAGCTCACAGACATTCCCTTTATATGTCTGTGCCCTAGCTAGATCCTATCTTAGGCTGAGCGCAGATTGGAGTCACGACAGTTTTAAGGCAGACACATTTTCATTACACAGACAAGTCTGCCTTAAAATGAAAATGAAACTTGTACGACGCGCCGCACACTAGTCTGCGTCAATCCTTTTTATTATCAAAATGGACTTAACCGATATTGCTGGTTTCGTGTGGCTGACCCCAGCTGTGCCACAAAAAAGAACTGAAAAATAGATTGTTTGAGTGTACCACTATAATGTCTAGAGATTGTCAGGGTTTATCGGCAAGTTTCAGAGTTTATCGTTGTGCGTTTCAGAGATATGTGTGGCTGAGGTAGCTGAGGCACAAGGATCTCGAATAATACGAAATGACATAGCGAATATCTGTTTACTGTTATAGATAGAAACTGGGGCAACGTTGCCCCAGCTGCAGGTGTAGCATGGGCTGCCAAGACTGGGCTCGAATCACGCATTATCTCACAATTTCAGTGACATAATCTCTATGTCGCTAGACTGCTGAGTCACGTCGCGGGGGAGTTGGCGGCCACAGTCGAGTTACAGGACATCTTCGCCTGGTCGGATAGTCAGGTCGCGCTTGCATGGTTGCGCACGGCACCACATACTTTGGAGGTGTTTGTGGGAAATGGGGTTTCCCAAATACAAAATATTGGAATAGATATAATATGGAGACACATACCGGGAGAGCTTAACCCAGCGGACTGTGCTTCCCGAGGGTGTACGGCTCCAGAGTTGGTATCACACCCACTCTGGTGGGGTCCAGAGTGGCTGATGGGTTCAGAAACTTCTTGGCCTGTTTGCCCGGGGGACGTAACAGCGCCTGTTTTGCCAGGGTTGCGGGTACAGCACATACCGTAGTCGCTGAGACGAAGGGGACTTCAAAGCCTGGTTGGCTGCTTGATCGGTATGGTGGTTTGGAGAAGCTTCTGGGTGTTACCAGTTGGATTAGACGCTTTATCCATAATTGTAGAAACCCACAGGCAAAACGGTTGGAACCTATTGCCAATGCCGATGAGCGCCGGAGCGCATTGCTGCATTGGGTTCGTGTCGTGCAGACCGAACGGTTTGAACTAGTGGTGGGTCGGTACGCGTTTTTGCAATACCGAAACTATGTATTGGTTTAGTTTGTAATAACGGTTTTTGAAACTATTTATTTGAATAACTAGTTATTGAATGGGTATCGGGTATCGCAAGAAGGGCTCGGTTTCGGTTCGAAGGAAAATCATGTTTTATTGAATAAATGATTTTATTCGGCAACTATCTATTGACGTGACGGAGTATTGGGTGTTCGATAGTAACCAATATTATTTTGATAAATAAAAATGAACTTTCCTTCATACTTTGACCAGGCTTAGGATTGGCTGCCAGGCGGCATTATTTAAATTAAAAGTTCATTTGATTTTATGTACATTGTTATTCTGTACATATCTACAATATTTACTATAAACCTTTTTATATTTTACACGTTTTTATTTACACTATGTTTCGAAGTTTTGTATTTACAATTCCTATTTTACAATTTGGCGCGAATCAATCATCGCATCTAGAGCAGCAAGCTGAGTGCCCGTTCGGGAATTTTCGTTTGCCGTCGGTTTCGTCAGCCTGGCGCCTAGTATCGGCTCTCGCTCGGGTACCGCGTTGCAAGCGACAGCAAGTGAACCGTCCGTTCCACACAATAAATAGTTACTCCCGATAAATAGTTTCTGAAGAAGTCAATACATAGTTTTCGGTATTGTTGCTAATAAATAGTTTCAATAACTGTTTACGGTTTATAACGCCCATAACTAGTTTGAACGTGAGTTTCGTATTTTTCGCGAGGGACGCGCCAAGTTGTGTTTGTTTTGCTTCTTTAGACCCGGCGGCTTATGCTGTACGTTGATATGTGAGTCAGTCACTCATTTTAGAAAGAAAGAAAGAAGAAACAAAAATATTTATTTCATATCACATCAAACATAAATTTCATCAAACAAATAAATAAGCCGATGATGACATAAAAAAGGGGTCCCACTCAGCATATGTCAAGATACTGTACGCATCTTGACGCTGGTCTTCCGTGGAAACCTTTCCCCTAGGTAAACGCACACATCGACGTTTCCATAATGCGCTGGTCGAGAACAGTCAATTGGTTTTAAAACTAATTAGGACACAATTTGGTATACACCATGATCGGACAAAAAAATAGAACACACTTTATAAAAACACCCTAATATTTGAACCTATGGACAGTTAGGTGGTTAAACAAGACAAATTAACTCAGCGTAATATAAATTATAATCTAAGATGCAAGCCGTGACAATTACAAGTAACTAACAAATCAACCTAATGTACTCGTAAATAACCATGTGGACTGCTACAAACTGTTGGATTGTTGTTTTAGCAGAACATATTTTTTATAGTTATATTTAAATGCATAACGGGATGACGAGTTCCTTAGGGTGGGGGAATATTGTTTCAACATTTTGTAGCAGCGTAGCGAAAGCTACTGCGAAATGCAGCCGTGTTGTACTTGGGACATATTAATTTTATGGCATTTCTGACTGGTCGCTTAGAGAAAATTAACTTATCAAAGAGATATGGTGGAGTATGGGATTGAACTATACCGAATAACAAACTAGCGAAGTGAAATGAGCGTCGAGACTCCATTGCTAGTAAATTACTCTGGTTGAGAAAGGGCGTGACATGGGCTCTGGGTGGAATATGGAAACAAAATCGTGCGCAAGCATTTTGAACACGCTGGCTTACTCTCTTGGTATATTTATATAGACAATTTCCTATAACTGTGTCCGCGTAGTTAAGTTTAGAGAGTATTAACGTTTCACAAATTTTTATGCGCATCTCTATATTCAGGAAGGGACGCACCTTATAAAGGACTTTTAACATATAAAAGCAGGTTTTAACTGTCTCTAGAACGTGGTTATGAAACGTTAACCTATTATCCAGCAAGACACCCAGGGTTCTAGCTTCTCGGACCTGCTGGACTTTCTCATCTCCAATTTTGATTTCCGGTCTAAAATTTATAATTTTTCTGATTTGTAGGTTCGTGCCAAGCACCAAATATTTGCACTTAGCAGGATTAAGAGAGAGACCGTTACTTTTTGCCCAGCCAAGCACATTGCGAAGGTCTTGGTTCAGCAAATCTATAGCGGATTGTGTTGAACCGGGCTCAAAAGATAAATAGACCTGTAGGTCATCAGCATACATATGAAATTGGCAGTGCTGAAAGCAATCAACAACGTCTGCGCTGTACAAATTAAAAAGGATAGGTGCCAGGATTGATCCCTGAGGAATGCCTTGTCGAACTGGAACCGATTCTGAAAGCGAGGTAACGCCATATTTGTTACACGTTTCTACTCGCTGAGAACGATCACTGAGGTAACTGTCAAACCATTTTATAGCATTGTTATCAAAGCCAAAGGATGCAAGTTTTGAAATAAGTAAGTCATGGTTGACAGTGTCATCAACCACATCGAGCAGAACCGTTGCAGTTGCAGTGCGAAAGCCAGATTATATTCCATCAGTTGCTGATAGATGCATCTTTCAAGAACTTTCGATAAAATAGAGAGCATGCTGATGGGTCGGAAGTCATCCACCCCTGCTGGATTACTATTTTTAGGGACGGGCTTAACTAAGGCTTCCTTCCATATGTTTGGGAAAATGCCCGAACGAATAGACTGGTTTACTAGAGCAGTGATCGTATCTAAAGTTCGAGGAAGCGTGAGTAGTATCATATCGCGACTAATACCGTCTATTCCCTGAGCATTAGAAGTTATTTTAGTGATAATTTTGAAAATATCTAAACTATCCATCCCATTAATGCTGAACAATGATGCAGTTCTTTTATTAAACTCATAGAATGTGAGCTTAGATATAGGTACACGATTCAAGGGAAGATTTAAGAAATGCTTATTCAAAATGTTTGGGTTTTCTAAATTGGGAGGCAATTCATGTTGCTTAGCTTTGAAATCCGCAACATTCTGCTTGAAATTTTTCCAAAGCTCTCGTTGATTAGAGTTTTCGTTAATGATTTGCTGAAAGAAGGCTAACTTTTCGGAATCGAGTGCATTGTTTACAACGCTTTTAAGTTCTTTATAGTAAGCAATATCGGTTTCATTTTTAGAAGTACGGCTTTTAGAATATGCGGTGTTTCTCAGCTGCATCATTTTTAGTAACGTGGGTGTAATCTATGGAGCATTTTTTTTTATTAATGGAGCATTTTTTATAGTGGAAAGTGTATTGAATATATGGAGTATATATTCTGTAAACGATTGAGCAAATATATTTATGTCCTCATGTATGAGACGTTCCCAAGATGTAGCATGTACTAGATTATTGAAATCAGTCAAGTTAATTTCTTTGATTGGCCGGTAAACAATTAGCTGAGGAATAGTCTTGGGTTTGTTCATGCGTAACTCACAGGAAATTAGTGCGTGACTACTAAGTTCGGGAATATGATCGACTGTAACATTAATGACTTTATAGGTACTACAGATTACATCCAAAAGCGTAGCTAAGTGGTCGGTAAAATGTGTAGGTTGGGTGACATATTGTATCAAACTTATATAATGTAAAAATGCTAATAGTTTCTTTGTATTAGTGTCGTTGACTGCTAACAAATCAATATTAAAATCCCCCATTAAGACCATATGATCGAAAGACGAGAATGAACTTATTGTGTCAGAAAGTGTATCAATAAACATATCGACATTCATCCAGGGAGGACGATAAGCCGTACCAATAGCTAGTTTAAAGCCATTCATTGAAATATTGAACCACATTTGCTCGACGGAAGAACCTTCGGGTGGGTAGATTTGTCGTGCATAAACACCGCGCCGTAGATAGAACCCAACGCCTCCGCCACGCGGCGCACGCCAGGACAGCGTGGGATGTGTCTCAACCGGTTATCCTGGGGTGCTGGGGTACACCTGTCATTACCCTCTCTCAGCCAGGTTTCATTAATGCATAGAATATCTATTGAATGACTCTGTAACGCCCCAAGGAACTCGTCATGATTAGTGCAAAGTGAGCCAGCCCCCCTAGCACGTCCATCAAAACACGATAAGATAAAGCAGTTTATCGCGGTGAACTGTCAAAATACAATAGGGTTCCGTCGTATTTTGACAGTTCACCGCGATAAATCGCTTTATCATATCGTGTTTTGGTGGACGTGCTACGGGGGCAGGGTTTAGAAATCCTAGTGATAGATACTTAGGTTTAATAAATTGTAATACAAAAGAAATTGAGATGATGATAATATCTACAATTAACACAATATTTTTTAAGCATTGTTAGGTGCCGTCGATCAATTTGACCTCTTTTAGATTGTGTCACTATTAATAACAAATCACAAATGTATATAAATCTTGACAGAATTTTCTTCTTTTTCATCTATACATCTATACCAGGGATGTTATGGAGCTCCGTAACCGAAACTATCGGATATCCGAAATAAAATATATCCGTAACCGTAACCGTATCCGTTTCACAAGTTTCAGATAGTTTCGAATAAGGGCGGAGTTTAAATAAATCGACATGTTTCGACAGGTTTTTGTTTTACCGTTCGCGCGCCATGTGATTCTTGCAGTTTGTTTGTTATTTCTAGTCATAACATAACCTCTTTCATAATTAGTTAGTTTTTTATTTAACAGTTGATACTTAATTTAAGGAAGTCTTGTGTTAAGTATTAAATTGACTTCTATAGACAGTAAATCTTACTTCAATCTAATATCCGTAACCGAAACTATCTGAAACTAACGGATAATCCGAAATAATTACATATCCGTAATCGTAGCCGAAACCGATATAATTTTATTCCTATATCCGTATCCGTATCCAGATCCGAAATATCATATCCATAACATCCCTGATCTATACAAATAAATAAAATTGAAGTGTCTCTGTTTGTAAAGTCAAAATAACAAGTTTTTACTCAATGGGTATGAATGTATATTGGGTACCAATAACAAAAACACAATTAAAAAAAAAATTGTCTGTCTGTCTGTTTGTTCCCGCTAATCTCCGGAATGGCTCGACCGATTTTGATGGGACTTTCACTAATAGATAGCTAATTATACACTCGGCGTCAAAAAAATCGCACCTCTAAGCCGGGTCCGCAGCGCCAATTTTTTAACAAAACATGTTAGCAAAACATGTTAAGAAAAACAGCCAGTCCGCTGCGCCAATTTTCTAACAAAACATGTTAACAAAACATGTGCCCAACATGGCGACTGTTTTTAAAATGTTTTTGTCATTATTTATCAAGAACTAAAAATTTATGATAGGTTCGGTATAATCTATTAATGTAACATCCCACAGCACCGGTCTCTCTCTTATTAGTTGTATTAGAAACAAAATATTGTCTTTATTTCACTCAAAAATAAACCAAAGAGAATTGTTATAAACTTCAAGCGATACGTGTTCCTCTAGTGAGCGCTAACAAAAAATGCTTAGCTTCCCCTCTCTGCAGGCGAACGCGGGGGATGTTATCCATTCGTCGCGGGAAACATGTTATCGTATTTTTCTAACAAAATTGTTAAACCACGCCCCTAATCGGTTAACTAAACAATGTTTTCGTGTTTACAAACACGAAAACATGGCGCAGCGGACCCGGCTTAAAGCCGGGTCCGTAGCGCCAATTTTTTAACAAAACATGTTAACAAAATATGTTAGCAAAACATGTTAAGAAAAACAGCCAGTCCGCTGCGCCAATTTTCTAACAAAACATGTTAACAAAACATGTAAGTCCAACATGGCGCCTGTTTTTAATATGTTTTTGTCATTATTTATCAAGAACTAAAAATTTATGATAGGTTCGGTATAATCTATTAATGTAACATCCCACAGCACCGGTCTCTCTCTTATTAGTTGTATTAAAACAAATTATTGTCTTTATTTCACTCAAAAATAAACCAAAGAGAATTGTTATAAACTTCAAGCGATACGTGTTCCTCTAGTGAGCGCTAACAAAAAAGGCTTAGCTTCCCCTCCCCGCAGGCGAACGCGGGGGATGTTATCCATTCGTCGCGGGAAACATGTCATCGTATTTTTCTAACAAAACTGTTAAACCACACCCCTAATCGGTTAACTAAACAATGTTTTCGTGTTTATAAACACGAAAACATGGCGCAGCGGACCCGGCTTAAGAAAATCACTTTCAAATGTCTTTAACTTTTGATATGCAGATGCAGTCACATTTATTATGATTTTATTTAAAAGGTTACTTAATGAACTTAATAAAAAACATTACTTTTCATTATCAAATAATACCTAAAGCAACAAATATAGTGTCACAAAAATTTCGTGCAAATTTTGCTACCCGGGAGAGTCGTTAGTTGCGCTTCCTTTGTGGGTATAAAAGGGTCATCACGGGGTCAATGTGGGTCATTCGCTATTCAACCGTTGAAGAGGACACATTTGTACATTTTACTAAAGAAAAAACACCTGGAAGATGGATACCACAGCTGATGAGGCCGCTCAAGTGGTTGCACTACTGCAATCAGGAATGCGGCAGTGTGATATCGCCCGGCAACTGAATCTGAGCCGTTTTTCGGTTCGAAGAGTATACCAGCGCTCTTTAGAGACCGGTGGCTATATCCGGAGACATGGGTCCGGTAGACGTCGCTGCACTTCGGAAAGAGACGACCGGTTCGTTGTGTCGTACTCTTTGAGAAATCGCTTCTCAAACGCTGTTCAGTTGCAACAGCAGCTCCAGGCAGCTCGCACACGCACCGTGAGCGTCTCTCCGTGAGAAGACTGAAGGAGAAGAAGATGCCCACAGAGCTGCTACAGATCCAAAATTAACTGCAGCGCACCGGCGAGTCCGCTTACAGTTTGCTCGTGACCACGTCGATTGGACCCTTGAGCAGTGGGGAGCTGTTCTCTTCTCAGACGAGACGCGAGTGTGTCTTTTCTGCAACGACCGACGGAGAAGGGTATACCAGAGGCAGGGTGAACGTTTCGCCCAAGCCTGCATCCAGGAGATGGTGGAATATGGAGGCGGATCCTGTATGTTCTGGGGTGGTATGTCGGCTGCCGGCAAAACCGACCTTGTCTGCGTACAGGAACTCCAAGACGCGGTAATTGAGGAATGGGATCTTTTCCCTCAAGAAGAGCTCCTGAAGTTGGTGAGGTCAATGAGGGACCGCATGGAAGCCGTCATCAGGGCAAGTGGGGGTAAAACTAGATTTTAAGTTAATTTTAAGACACTTTTTGTACATTTTTTTTGTAAATCATCGATTGTTATTTAGGACTTAATAATTAAGGATTTTTATTATTTTTTTCATTTTAATGTTTTTTGTATCATTATAATTAAACAAAAGTTTAAATTTAATTGTTTTTTGATACTCCTTTTTGTTACCTTTCTAATGATACCCAACACTATTCTCTAAATAAGGTTTAGGAATTTTTGAACAAGATTTTTAAAAGGTGCGATTTTTTTGACGCCGAGTGTACAAGGTATAACATATGCTACATTTTATCGGGATCGGTCCAGCCGTTACTATTCCACGCAGACGAAGCGGGCACAGCTAGTATTTAAAATATGTAAATAATATGTAGTAAAAAAAACATTTTTTGAACTAGCTTTTATTATTGCTGATATGTGGTTATAAGCTACACAATTACAAGGCAGATTTATTAATTAAATCATTTATTAACGCACAATACAATATGATTCAATACATAACCAAGTCTGACTCACAGCTTTACAAAAGGTACTCTGTGCTCACAGCTCACACGTCACGTCAAGACGTCACGTCAAATCACAGACGTATAAAGGCGCCTCTTCACAATGGCCCATGATGGCCCATCAAATCATCGTCCATCATTGCCGCCATGATCGGGCAACTCTCCACACAATCGTGACTAACTGTTACATTTACTAACTGTTTACTGTTATGATAAGACGTCTATCAAAAATATTTTACAAAAACTAAAAACCGACTTCAAAAACACTGAAAAGTTAAAAATAGTATAAGAATAGGTACAAACAAGATCACACTTCTATATTGAAGTCGGTGCCAAACGATGATCTCCTCGAAAGTCTTAAAATTTGTCACCGACTTCAATATAGAAGTGTGATGTTGTTTGTACATAGGTACCTATTCTTATATTATTTTTAACTTTTCAGTGTTTTTGAAGTCGGTTTTTATTTTTTGTAAAATATTTTTTATTTTTTAGTGAATGCAATCTTATTAGTGAAGGAAACCCTAATTTAAAAAATTGAGGAAAACGCTAATTTTAAGTAAATTAGCGTTTTCCTCGATTTTCTTGGGATCCCATCATCAGATCCTGATTTTGGTAACCTTGGAACCACCCCAGGAGTATTCTCTATCAAATACAAAAAAAAAAATGAAAATCGGTCCACAATTGGCGGAGTAATCGCGTAACACATACAAAACACGTTGGACAAACCTTAAAATTTAAGGGTTTTCCTCGATTTTCATGGGATCCCATCATCAGATCCTAACTTCGGTGACCATGGGACTACCCTTGGAGTAGTTGGATTGTGTGTGTGCGTGAGATAGTAAACATTGTTATGAAGACTCGCTGAAGAAAAATACAAAATTATCTAGAAGTGTTTTCGTCAACTAAATCTATACCTACGAAATAAAAGGGCATTGAACATCCTCACCCGACAAAGGTATTTGCATGCATCCTCATACGAATTCCAGTGAGAAGAAAGACATAATTTATTGTCACTTATCGTTATTTGTTTCAAAAATGCACACATGCACATTATTGCCAATTTAAACTGACCAATCAGCACTCTAAGAAGCATAATTATTTCTCTAATTACCGCAAAACAACAAAATCATATGATAAGCAGGCCAGTATATGTGTTCTGTGAGCAGGCCAGCAGAAAAATAACCCACAGATAAGTAATTATGATGAATGACTTGAACTGACATTCGACATTAAAATATTATGGACAAGACAAATGCAGTCTCCCTGTTCCGAAATACGGTACAGTACTAGAAATCCTAAACTTACTGAGTTATTTTTTTTTACTCTTTCTTTTCTTTACGTGTGGTGTTATTAACTACTTAATTTAAAAAGTACATAAATAAAATGGATACTGACAACATAACTTTTAGGAAGTACAGAAACAAAGCGAATTCAATGGAAGACCTATCAAACTCATCACTATTCGACAGTTCAATGCACAGCTTGCCGGGAAATACTTTTAACGAAGAGACTGATTCCACTGAAATATTAAAAAAACTAGAGAAAGTCACATCGGAATTGCAATCTGCTACGCTAGAAATAGATAATTTGAATGCTGAAAACCAAGAATTAAAAAATGAATTAAATAACTGTAAAAAAATAATTGATAGATACAAAACGGTCAATTCCATGAATACTCCAACAACATCGAACAGAAAGAGAAAAAGACGTAATTTAATTATGAGGGAAAGTTTCACCACTCTTAGTCACGAAACAACAAACTTAGAGGTACAAGGTAAAGACTCTGAAAAATTGATAGAATCAAATGAGGAAAATCCAATAGTACAAGTAGATTATCCTGTAAATAAAACTTTAGAAGAGATACAAATAGAAGAAGTTCCGAAACCATTGACAGACACAACACAAAATTTTCCACTAGAAAAAGAACAAGTAACAATACCATATGCTTTTGACAACAAAAATAATTATCTACATGAAAATGAGCCGAATCGAAAACCCAATATTAATGATAAATTGCTTAAAAAAGTAATGATTTTAGGGGACGAACAAGGAAAACACATAAGAAAGCCTCTTCAAAATTTACTTGGGTCACCATATGACGTAAAAAGCTATTTAAAACCAGGCGCACGACTTGAAGATATTATTAATTCTGCCTATGATGAAGTAAAAAGCTTCGGTAAAAAGGATTTTATTCTGTTAATAGGTGGGGTAAATGATCGTGACCCAAATAACTTTGTTACTAATTTACATATATGGCTTAACTCTGTATCTAAAACTAATGTCATGATCAGTGAAATCCCTTACAATAGGTATCTAAATGAAAATAAGTTAAATTATGAGCTTAAATTTAATTGTATGAAATTTGATAATGCAGTCTACGTGGACATGGGTTATAGTAGAATTGTACCTTATCGTCGCTTCTTTATTAAGAATATAATCAGTAAATTTTTGAAGGATATCTTACATGTAAACTATAAAAATGATTTCGAATCTTATTCTAAGCAAGGTAAGCAAAGCAATGCACATGTTGTTATTACAAAAGAAAAGCAAACTCAAATTGATGTATTATATATTAATAATGAAAATAATGTTAACGATTTTATAGAACCAGAAAGTAACAACGAAGGAGAAGACGACAATAATTTTTTTCGTGTATAACAACATCTCAATTATGCATCAGAATATTGACGGATTAATTACAAAAAAAGATTTGTTAAGTGTATGTCTAGACAATTTAATGGATAATCAAAAATACATAGACGTGGTGTGTGTTACAGAACATAACATGTTGCGAGATGACGTCGACTTAGTTAGCATACCGAATTTTAAACTGACTTCATTTTTCTGTAGGACCAAGCGTCGAGGTGGATCATGTATTCTAATAAGAAATCACTATGAATATGACATTATTAATGAGATAGTCAATATATCTATACCAGACTATATAGAATGTTCTGCGATTGAATTGAAGCAGCAAAAGGTTATTATTATTTGCATTTATCGGCCACCAAATACGCGTCAAAAATATATTGAAGTATTTTTTGAAAAGCTTCATGAAATCCTGAATAAAGTGTGTTTCAAGGTAAATTTTAAAGTAGTGATATGTGGTGATTACAATGTAAACTTTTTAAAACCAAGTAGAAATGTGACAACTCTCAAAAATATACTCAAATCGTTTAATTTAAAGTACGCAATTAATCAGGCGACAAGACTGAGTAGTGGTACTTTACTTGACAATATTTCTCATAATATTCGAGGCACAGTTAGCGAAATTATAGACCCAGCTTTATCAGATCATACAGCTCAAATCATTAAAATTCCAGTGTCTACAACTACTAAACATAAATACTGGTACAGGTTCAAAAGGGATCTTTGTATAGAAAATAGGATAAAATTTAAAAGTTACCTACAAAAAATTTCATTTAGTGATGTTTTCAACGAAGTAGATCCAAATATAGCGTTTAGTAAATTTCATGAGTTGTTCAAATTGATGTATGATCTCTGCTTTCCAGTCAAAAAAATAAAAATAAACACAGAAACTAAGCCTAAATGGTTGTCTAAAGGCATCAAACTGTGCTCAAAGAAAAAAAGGGAACTTTTATGGAAATTTCGTTGCAAACCTAATAATGTCAACAAAACTCTTTTCAAAAATTATGCAGCTAAATACAGTAAAATAATTAAACTAACCCAAAAATCACAAAATAATTATCAGATATATAAAGCAAAAAATAAAACTAAGGCAACATGGAACATAATAAACAAGCAAAAGCACACTTTACCTAAACAAAATATAAATAGACTTAAACATAATAAAAATCTTATTACTGACCCTCAAGATCTAGCTAATCTATTTAATGACTTTTTTATTGACGTGGCAAAAGCTGATAATAACAATTCTAATACTAACTACAATTTGAATCATGACATTTCTAACTCAATATTCTTAACTCCCACTATACCACAAGACATTTTAAATGTAATTAAATCATTAAGGAATAGTAGCAGTGTTGGCTGGGATGATATTTCAACTATGATTATAAAATATGTCGCAGATGTAATTTCGCCCGTATTGTCTGAATTAATAAACAAATGCATTAAAGAAGGTGTTTTCCCAGATGGTTTAAAAATAATTATCAGATATCAAAGCAAAAAATAAAACTAAGGCAACATGGAACATAATAAACAAGCAAAAGCACACTTTACCTAAACAAAATATAAATAGACTTAAACATAATAAAAATCTTATTACTGACCCTCAAGATCTAGCTAATCTATTTAATGACTTTTTTATTGACGTGGCAAAAGCTGATAATAACAATTCTAATACTAACTACAATTTGAATCATGACATTTCTAACTCAATATTCTTAACTCCCACTATACCACAAGACATTTTAAATGTAATTAAATCATTAAGGAATAGTAGCAGTGTTGGCTGGGATGATATTTCAACTATGATTATAAAATATGTCGCAGATGTAATTTCGCCCGTATTGTCTGAATTAATAAACAAATGCATTAAAGAAGGTGTTTTCCCAGATGGTTTAAAAAAAACAGTTGTGCTACCACTATTTAAGAAAGGAAACAAAGAGGATATGAACAATTACAGACCAGTTGCACTATTGTCAATATTCGCAAAGGTTTTTGAAAAAATATTTTATTGTAAATTCTATGACTTTTGTGAAGCAAACCATCTATTTGTAGACAATCAATATGGATTCAGAAAGTATAGGTCTATCAATAAGGCTATATATAATTTTTTATTTCAAGTTTATCCCAATATGGATAGGCAAAAAAAAGTAATAGCTTTGTATATGGACATGTCGAAAGCTTTTGATTGTGTTGATCATGAAATCCTTCTTAGAAAGCTACATAACTACGGTTTCAGAGGCAAGGCCCAAGACCTTATTAAGTCATACCTAAGTAATAGAACGCAAACCACACGTATAAATAGAATAAAAGTGCCGTCATGTACAGAGCAAACTTACACGTCTAATTCAAAAACCGTAACCAATGGTGTTCCACAAGGAAGCGTGTTAGGTCCACTGCTTTTCGTACTATATATTAATGACTTTCCTGAATCTATAACACAACACATGACGCTATTTGCCGATGACAGCACAGTATTATATACAAGTAATCGACTTCAGGAAATTGAAGAAGAAGTTAATTCTTCTCTTGTCAAGTTGATTCAATGGCTTAAAAATAATAATTTAAAAATTAATCTCGACAAAACACTATTAATGAATTTTAGACATAGGCAAACTACTGTACGATATGATATGGATATTAATTATTTAGGACATAATATCAAAGAAATTGACTCGACACGATTTTTAGGCTTAACAATTGACAATAATTTGACATGGAATATTCATACTGACATTATAATAAAAAAAATTCGTAGTTTTTCTTATGCGCTCTCAAAGTTAAGCAATGTAGCCAATATGTCTACATTATTGATGGCATATCATGGTCATGTGTCATCTACACTTCGATATGGAGTTATTTTCTGGGGAAATTCAACAGGTAAAAAAGATGTGTTGATAGCGCAAAAAAAGTGCATAAGAGCGATATGTCGAATTAAACAAATAGAGTCACGCAGACCCCATTTTAAACAATTACGAGTTTTGACTTTCCCGTGCATTTATATATATGAAGTAGCTAAATTTGTTAAGGAAAATATTCATCTTTATGAATTATATCCAGAAGGACATAGAAGACAGGGATTGATACAGTGCACTATTATGAGTCGAACGCATCATCTTCGGGCTAGTGTCTTCTGTATGGCACCCACGATCTATAACAAGCTACCGTCTTACATAAGATATATAAATAGTACGAATAAATTTGGACAAGTTTTAAATAATTTCTTAGTTGACAAAGTATACTACTCTATTGACGATTTTTTAAAAGATAAATTTTAACTTTAGTATAGACATATAAGTATGTAATGTAATGACTAATGATTCACATGAAATTGACATTATTATTATAATTATTTTGACATTCGACTTAAGTATTATTATTGAATCTAGTTTAGTATTAATTTAATCTGTTACTTGACATTCTTTTAATCTTCTCGACTTAGGTAGTATTAATGAATCTAATTGGTTTAATTTGTTAACTTGACATTATTTTAATCTTTCATTATATTCTATTATTAATAATTCTTGACATTAATTTTGTATAAGTAATTCGAATTTCATTGTTATCTCATCTGTAAATAGTAGTGTAATGTTTAAGTTTAATTTCTGGTTATCGAATAAGTACAACTTTTCAGACAGCTATACTCGTATGCCAAAAAGGTAAAACATAGCTGAACTTATTAGCTTAATTTAAACATCAATGTACCTATGTTTATGAGTCAATAAATGAATATGAATATGAATATACTCTATCGAATACAAAAATAATTTTGAAAATCGGTCCACAATTACAAAAATTAATCGTAAGCGTAATCGCGCATAGTCAAAGGTCGATATGCAGTCTTTTCGCGGAATTTATTTATTTATTTATTATTTGGAAAGCTAACAAGATTTAACAATAAATAACACATATATTACCATTATAGAAGGTTAATTATAAGCCTTCACATGTAGATAGTTTATCCTAGGGTTGACCAAAGCCTTCGAGCTAACCCCGAAATAAATTCCAATTTCGGCCTTTGATTAAAGTATTTTTAGTCAAACCTAGAAGTTCCTAACTTTTCAGTCAAACATCGAAAGTAAAATAATCTATTTCGGGCTTTGCCTAGTCGATCCTAGAAGCGACTGACAGACTCGGTCAAACGGCGACTGTACTTGTAACAAGTTTACTTGCGGTGTTCATGCAAGCAAGTTTATGCTTTCTCTGTAAATTATTTAATCATTTCATGTTTCGACATTAAGCGTGCGGGTGTGATTAAAGATGAGTGAATCAAATAGTGGTGTTACCGAAAAAGTGGATGAAGAAGGTTTTAGTATCGCCGTCTCAAACGCTACGATGTTGTATGATTTGGGGACGAAAAAAAAATTATTAAGCCATTATCAGATACAAAAAATATACAATACTACGTTACAGACGACGAGTTATTCGACGTGATTGAACGTGCTCATCTGGAATGTGGTCATGGTGGTAGAGACCTCACAATGAAAGCCTTGAATAAAAAGTATGCAAATGTCACAAAAGAGTGCGTAAACAATAGTTTTCGGGTGACCAATCTGGAACTTGAGACACATATTTCAAATGATAAGTAGGTACCTACTTCTTTCTTTGGATACTGAAAACTAAAATAATAAAATGTACAACAACTTGGATTTATGCCAAACGTGCCCAACGTAAAGCTGTCTCTATGAGAAATAAGTGTAAAATATTCTAAATTTGGGGCCAAGTCTTTATAAAATGTCATTGCAAGAAAACAATGCTCTTCAAAATTATGTAAAAAATGTAAGAGATCTGACGTAATGCGCAATTCTAAATGTCATAATGCCTCACCATGTCTGAATAAATACAATTTTTATTTATTTTAACTATAACAAAAATCCGTTTTTATTGTTTTCAGAGCTGGGGCTGGCATTGTATAAATTACGGGACTTTAAAGTTTATGTCGTGAATGTGCAATATAATTTATATTTAAATAAAAATGCATTAAATTATAATATCAAATTGTTCTTAAGGAATCATAAAAATTGTAATTTTATAGAACTGCGTAGCAATTGATATTTCGATCATTTAACTTTTTTACGAAATCACAAGACGTTCTTGAATGATTAATGTTTTAAGCTTAATGTTGAATTAGATTTCTTATTATATTAGTCACAGTTTCTCTTTCCCAATAGAATGAAGAAAATGTTTTCACGTAATTTAGTTCCGGAGACATCTCAACTGTGTAATAATTGTAAGCTTAATGAAATAGAGCAAAAATCTATCATTGACTCATCCCACAGTACAGGGGCCCAATTCAGCTAATAAGCTACAGCTGAATCGAAACTGAATCGTTGCGGTCGACCAATCGGAGCGCTTATATTGTCTTTCAACTGCTCGATGACGTGATAATGTGGCGTTCTGATTGGTCGATCGCAACGGTTCAGTTTCGATTCGGCTGTAGCTTATTAGCTGAATTGGGCCCCTGATCTTGCGATTGGTGGCACGGCCGATCCTTTTTTCGTGAATAAAAGTAAATTTGTGCTATTTCACCAAAACATTGCAAGTGTTTTTAAAAAGCAGGCTCTTCTTGAGGGGGCCTTGACTGAGCTCGCAACGGATCTAGGTAATATCGATGTTATATGTTTATCCGAAACCTTCATCAAAAGAGGAACGGAAAAAAATGTTAATATCAAAAATTATAATTTAGCATCAACATTTTGTAGGAAAGAACGTAGAGGTGGAACTTGTATTCTCCTAAAGAATAACATTGAATTTAAAGAGATATGTATAAATGAAGCCACAACATATTCCTTTGAATGTTGTGGAATAGAAATACCCATGCACAATCTAATTATATGCTGCATATATAGAACACCGACATCTAACGCTGATATTTTTTTGCAGAACTTTCAGTCTTTTTTGACTCGAATCTCAACAAAGCATGATAAGAACATTATTATTTGCGGGGATTTTAATATAGACATATTGCATAACTCTAAGCATTCGAAAGAATTAATAAGTATACTTCCCAATAATAATCTTGTAAATCATATTATGCAGCCAACGAGATTATCATCATGCTTAGATCTCATAGCTAGCAATCTTGCAAATGTTAACTCGAAACTATTAAAAAGTGAACAATACGGATTTAGAAGAGGAAGCTCTACGACTCTTGCATGCTTTCAATTAATTAAATGTGTAACAGATAGTTTTAATGAAAAAGCTAAAATGGTAGGTATTTTTCTGGATATGAGTAAGGCCTTCGATTTTGTATCCCACAAAATATTGTTAAACAAACTCGAAAGATATGGGATTCGGGGAAATGCCTTATCATGGATAAAACATTATTTAGAAAATCGCATGCAACGTGTTGAGAATTCACAAATAGTACATAAAACAAAGGAAGTCTTTAATTCTCAATATACTTTAAACATGCCATAAGGCAGCGTTCTCGGACCATTGTTATTTTTACTATATATTAATGACCTATCCGATTCTATTGACCAAAAATGTATTTTGTTTGCTGATGATATACTACAATTTTGTTGAAAAGTGACAATGCGTCAGATATAGAACGTATTGCAAATTCGAATTTTAGTAATATAATTTGGTTTAACCATTTGGTTACAAAAAAATAATCTCAAAATAAATATTGACAAAACAAAATTTTTGAACTTTCAGACACGAAATAGCTGTTCGCCTCAAATCAATATTGATTATAATGAAAGTAGGTTACAAGAAGTTAATCATATTTCGTTTTTGGGAATAACTATTGATCAGTTTTGCAACTGGAAAGCGCACATTGACTCACTTGCAACAAAATTGGATAGGTTTGTCTATGCTTTAAATAGAATAAAACAAATTGTATCAAAGGACGCGGCGTTGTCTACCTACCATGGATACGTGGCATCACAACTACGCTACGGTCTCGTGCTGTGGGGAAATTCCGTGTACATCGATGTCATATTCAAAATTCAAAAAAATGTGTAAGAGCAATTTGCAGCGTAGACTCATTGACAAGTTGTAAGCCATTGTTCAAAACTTTACGCATACTATCACTCCGGGTCGGAAGGCTTTTGGGACCAGGACCTCGGTCCCAAAAGCCCCCTTGGAATTTATTATTTAAATTGAGGCGTCATTTGGGACCACGACAGTGGTCCCGATGGCCACCTTCAAATTAATATTTATTTTAGGTGGTTCAGTGGGACCACAGTTACAATTTGTATTTCTGTCGGGAAAGTACAGTCAAAGAAAAATAACTGCTGTTATAAAATAATTATATTTATATATTTATTTAAAAAATCACAGTTTTAATAGGAATTAAATCTTAATCAACAAAATTATTATGTTAACACTTAAATCTACATTACTATTACATTACTAGATTGCAGATAAAACCAAATACAAATAAAAAATTGTATGCTTGCAAATGTTTACATAAAAAAATGAATCAACTTTTATGAGTAGTATTTATGTTAAACATAGCTGTAATTAAAATATGTCTGTTTATTACGGAAAATTGACATTGAAGGAAATGCTGATAATCATTAGGTACTACAAAAATCAAAACAGTTTTAACATTTTTTTCATATAACAAGCTTACTAAAGATTAACAAGTTAAACTGCTAATTTATTAACAATGAATTAGAAATAAGAATCACCTACAAATCTGTATACCTAGGTATATACATTTTTTGTAAAATGGAAATAATATCCAACAATCTTGGCATTCGGGAGAATGCTCAGAATTTCCAATATTTCAATGGGTTCCATTGAGGTAAACGACTTTTGATTAAAGAAAAAAGAATCTCGTATGTTTCACGGGTTTTGTCAGGTAAAAGTACATACAATATCGGGACCACATTAACGAAAACATTGTTACTGCCAATATCTGCATGGACAGTATATATTTGATAAAAGTTTTTCTGCCATAGCTTGAAACTGCCATCTATGAAGATATGGTTAGATTTTGGTAAGTACTCGTAAGTAATCATTCCTTCCTTTCCAAAAATTAAAATTCGTTTACTCCTGTATTTATAATCAGCGAATATCAAATTCTTATATCTTTTGGGAATTTCTATATCTATTGCTCTCTTGTATTCAATCTTTTTCACTCCTAGTATCCTATTTCTCCTCTGTTATAAAAACTTCTTTCGATTTTCATATAATGGAATTGGTGTTATTATATCCAAGCCGGTATCTTTTATTCTATCGATAGTCTGTTCAAAAATAGTAGAGACTGGTGTTGCAAGATTTTTCTCTATATTTTTTAAGCATAGCTCCATTTCTGATCGTATTATAAGCTCGGATGTATTTTTTGGAGGGTGGGAAAGATTAGTTTCTCGAACAATGGTTTTATTGTATATTTTCACAGTTGCGTTGCATAAAGTCTTCTGACGACACCTCCATAAATTTGATCCATCTTTTATAGTTCTCTTACAGCCTTATTAATAAAAATCGCCTATTCCCTCCTTAACCCGAACGTACTCTCGGAGTAGTTACTACCAGTTTAAGCTAGGAGTAGCTTTGTGTTTATAACATTATTAATAAACACGGAGTAAGCTTAGACTAACAAAGCCTTCCTTATTCTCGGATTAACGCGTATGTTATGGCAGCCCTTGCAATTTAAAAGCAAAAAGAATGAGTCGGTGAACGATTTGAGCATCGTGTGACAGACAGAAATACATGGGATGACAGTTTATCTGTTTTTTTCACCTTTTTCAGTTTGAGATTGTCTTTCAAGGTTATTTTGTGGTTATTTTGTTCGTGGAGTGGAGCACTATTTTCAATTTCTTCGATTTCGTCGATCAACATCAAATCATCTAAATAATAGTCACTTTCCATTTTAATACAATACAAAATTAACCACACCAACAATAAACACAAATTCGCTTAATTCGACTGTGAAAAATAAAACGGTCGCCATCTAATGACAAGATACGTGTCAAAGTTGACAAATTATATAGATTTACGCAAAGACAACGCTACTCCAACCTTAATCTGTCGCTAAACTAGGTAGCTAGCAGGTATAACATTTACTCCGAGAGTAGAGTTGGATTAGCCTACTCCTTCCCTACTCCGTGTTTATTATTATAAAAAATGTTTACTACTGACTTAATACTCGGAGTAAAGTTACTCCTGCCTTAATCTACGTTTATTAATAAGACGGTTAGAGTATATATTCATAATTAGCTCTATAAACGTGTCCATCTTTTATTTCGAAAAAGATTCTATCCTTCGATGTTAATGGCTGATTTTGACCCACGTCAATTACCTTTCAAATTAAAAAAGTTGTGAATAAATCGATTGCACAATGATTATTTATCAATTGTTTTTTATTACATGTAGCCTATTTAACTATTTATTTTCGGAAGATGCGAATAACAAGTAAATTAAATGGTTCACCAAGGAATATTGCATTTTTTCCAATCAAACCAAAATATAAAAAAACTCAGTGATTAGTTTTGTATAAAATTCTATAATTTAAGTCTATTATATGTACCTATCTATACAAGGTTATTTTTTAATTACCAAAAAAATTTTGTGTGGTTGTTCAGTCAAGCAAAATGAACAACTTTCACTATGAGACCAAATTTGAAATCGCAAAAAAAATCTGCTGTTCCATACATCTAGGTTCAGTAAATGTTGAACATTTGTATAGAACAGCTGACTTTTTTTGCGATTTCAAAGTTGGTCCCATCGTGAAAGTTGTTCAGTTTGCTTGTCTGAACAACCACACAAATTTTTTTGGTAATTAAAAAATAAACTTGTATATTGTTTCATAATTTGTCCAGACAGGATGGACCTGGGACCAGTGTAAAGAATAGCGATTATTTTACCTTTATTTCGTTTCCCATCCCATTATTAAGATTTAAATTTTATTTACTTAAAAAAATTGTTGACAAAAATTTTTACACAACAATTAATTTATTATGTTAAATTAAATATCATCATCATCATCATCATCACAGCTCATTTACGTCCCCACCGAGGGGTTCAAGCCTACCCTATGTTAGGGTGATTAGGCCTTAGTGAACCACGCTGGCCCAGTGCGGATTGGTCGACTTCACATACACCGTTGAATTTCTTCGCAGAATAATTAAAATCAAATATATTAAAATAAAATTATCCTAAGACATTTTAAATAGCAAAATCTAGCCCCAAAGTAAGCCAGTCTGTACTTTGGGTATTAGACAAAAATAACTATGTACATTTTTTTTAAACAAAAAATAAACTTAGTTTTGTCATAAATTAATAATTGCACTCACCTTCGTAATAAAATCACTTATTTGCACACACACAATATGACTTCTTTTCCGATAAAAATAAACATCGGTAAACAAATAATAACATTGGTCTGAACTCACTGTCAAAAGAAATGGGACACTCACTTACACCCGGTATATCTATAATTATTTTATAACAAGCAGTAATTATTTTATAACAGCAGTTGTTTTTCTTGACTGTACTTCCCCATCATAAAAATAACGGTAGAAACTGTCTCCACATTCGTGGTCCCATTGAACCACTTAAAATAAATACAAATTTCAAAGTAGGGTTCGGGACCACAGTTGTGGTCCCGAATGACTCCTAATTTTTAATAATTAATTCCAAGGGGACTTTTGGGACCGCGGTTCTGGTCCCAAAAGCCTCCCGACCCATCACTCCCGTGTTTGTACATTTTTGAGATGTGTCTATTTGTTAAAAAACACTTTGGTTTGTTCTCTACTAATAGTAGTAGACAGGGAAATAAACTTCATGTGCCCGAACAAAGGTTAAAAGTAGTTTCTAAAAATGCTTACAATATGGCTATTAGGATATTTAAAAAATTACCAGATAACATATTAAATCTTCCCTATCCCAAAATTAAAAAGGTGGTATTTGATGTTTTACTTAATAAAATGTATTACAATGTGAGGGATTATTTAGACGATCGTATACAATATGACATGAAATAAAAATAATGATTTGAAATATGACATAAATAATAATTGTACATAAAAATGACTATTTTAAATAATTAATGATAAATGTTGACATATTTAAATTGTAATTCTTATTAATATTGACATAGTTTTTATCGTAATGAATGAATACACTAATGAATAAGACATAAATAAAAATTGTGACATAAATGACTATTTTTATTATAGATATTGACATAGTTGAATTGTATTTTTTTTATTATTGACATAATAAGTATTTTTTTATTGTAGTGAATAGAAAATTTAAGTATTACTTATTGATAAATGTATAACGTCTTTCAGAATGTCTGCAACGAAATAATTATAATACCTAAAAATAGTTGACGAAATATTTGCACATTGTTGTCAATAGGATATGTCGGAGCAACAGAATGTACTACCAACTATTATTGTACCATATTCTAGCAAATAAAATTATTCTATTCTATATTCTAACAATATAACAACAATAAACACTAAAATAAAAAAAATCGTTTTATTTCTCCTAATTTAACAAACTAATACCTAATTGAAGTTTGACTGGTCAAACCCCGATTTCATTAAATTGATTTTTGACGTTTAAGCAAACAGCAGACCAAATTAGTTTCTCCTAGGTTTGACGAAAATTCTTTAGTCAGAGGGCGAAAAACTTCATTTGTTTGGGCTTTGACTAAGACTTCAAGTCAGACCTGAGGATTGACTAGTCAAACCTAGGAGCACCGGAGCTTCGAGGATTGTCTATAACATATGCATTAATTCAGTAAGAGTTAACAACTAAAACACTAAAGACGTGTAAACAGGCCAAAAGTCTATAGGCAAGTGTAAAGGCACTTAGACTTTCTTAAAGAGGAGGCCACAGGAAGCTAAATTAGTCTGTCTGAAATTAGTTTACTGAATTTAGTCAAATATAAAGTCGCTTTAAGTGGTTTATACAGCTACAAAACTACTAAAAACGTACTTGAGTTTACTGTTTACCGCGTCAATTTAAAAATGAAATATCGTCATCTGTCCCAATTTTGAACTGGGTCAGCAGAAAGTTCTGCACTTTTAACCTCATTTCTTTTGACAAGCTTCTGATTTTACTGTCCATTGCGATACGATGAGTAAAACAGTTATACGACCAACAAAAGTAACGGTAACACAATCTGCAATTAATTATTACCAGATTACATCGTAGTTATCACGGTTTTGGTGGGACTGCCTACTGTGTGGGTGAGTAAATGAAAAGTAGACTTATTCAAAGTTTACATGATGCTGCTGACATGGGTATAGGTGCGCGGGCGCATACCAGTTTACGTACACTAAACATAAAAGAGGATAGCGGTCGACTCTCATTGAGTCAGTCTGTATTTGCGCCTCGATACAGCGCTACGTTACGTTTCTTGCTTTCGAAGTATCGTAATAAAGTATAAAAATCTCACAGAATAATATTTAACATATGTGAGGAGCATCAAAGTAACGAACAGTAACGAAGATTTTCTTAAGTGCTCTAAGAAAGATCTCTATGTAGAGTACTTTTCATAGTATAAGGACACCAGGTGAGTTAGTTATTTGTTTTTAGTGTCCCCAACCATACAAGTAGTAACTTCGAAATGTTGCTACTCTTATTATCCTATATATTCACTATATTAAACAGCTAATTCATTAATTATTTACTTGCATACCGGCATTTCTAAAATGAAATAGTAACATAAAAATAATAAAGAAAATTAGACATAATAAAACTGAAATGAATGTGCGTTAATAAAATGTTGTTCGGTATATTTTTGATTAGGTACCTATAATAAATGTTTATAGGATATACGAGTACAATATGTAACTTATACTCGAAGCTTTATTCAGAATTTTAAAATTTGGGATGAGTTTATTTAATGAACATAACATACATTTAGTTATTCTTTTCATGTACAATGTAAAAAACGTCCCGTTTATATTGTATGTTGGGAGTACAATCGCTATATGAGTTTTCCCATGTGTATTACCTGAACAATGTATGATGTACACAGTCAGTAGGTATGTGGAGAGCCGACCACCGGCGAGCAATTATCATGCACGCTTTCTAATTTACTGTGACGAATTTTTGCAACTGTAGCCTCAACTAAACATCCATGTCGCTATGATTCGTTGCACTTACCATATTAAATGGGTCGTATTTCGAAAACTTACCTACATTTCACATGTAACACAACCCTCTAGGGACCTTATAAACCTACCGTGTTACGATTCCCCTTGACATCAGTTTCACCGAGTAGGTGAGACTAAATTTGGGCTCATGTTATAATGGGCTTATTAATACACAAAAGAAGATTTTAATTACTTTTATTAAGTGAAAACTGTAATTAATGGTGTCTTTCTACTTCTAATCGACATTTCAGATAATAAAAAAAATTTATGAACTTCAAAAAACTTTTAAAGACACTTAATATACCCAGTAAGGGTAGGTATCCTTTTAAAAGCTAAATAAAATAGCCTTAACATACAATTATTTTCTACGCAACGTTTATTGCTGGCATACCTGTATTACTGTTCTAGAAAGTGTCCAGCAATTTCTTAATTGGCGTGCTTAAACGGCCAGTAATAATACCTAATTTGACATGAAAATGACTAAAGATTTAACTGTCATAAGTTTCATTCAAAATTGGAAGTGGTAGGTACCACAAAAGAATGCGCAATTAGTACACAAATAGAAAATAACGTTATTTGAGCGCGGCAAATTTACTATTTTTACTGTAAATATGCGTATTTATTAACTGATATGTTGTATATCTGATGGATAAACGTTCATGGTAGTTTGTGATTTGTGATTAATGTCTGTCGCGCTGTCAATAATATCTAGGTATATTTATACATATAGGTATTAAGCATTTTTTGACAGCGTAAGAAAATTAAAGACAAGGGTAATATTTTCTAGAAATGATCGCTATATAATGATAAAATCACCTTTGTAGTTCAGATAACGTTAGGTGACTACATAATAAAAATATTTATTAAAAAATTAAAAACCGACTTTAAAAACGCAAAAAGTCAAAAATAATACAAGAATAGGTACAACATCACATTTTTTATTTTGAAGTCGGAGCGGGTGATCAATGATGGGTTAAGATTTGGCACTGACTTCAAAATAAAAAACGTGGTGTTGACTGGTATTCTTATATTATTATTTTTAACTTTTTTGTGTTATTGAAGTCGGTTTTTATTTTAAGTTAAATATCTTTTTATTTAATTTTTTTAGTGAATTTAATACCAGCTCACCGAAGTTAGTTAAAAGAATATAACTGCGGGTTAATACGTTCCTTTTGTAATTAAAAAACTGACCTCTAACTCCTAAAAGCCAAGAATCCTTTCGGCTCGAACCATCAGCTCGGCTCTTGCCCATCAGAGGCAAATACCTGAATAGCTTCAGAAAAATCATGAAACACAATGGATGTGCCTTTTTTTTTCAACTTTTCGACACTCGCAAGGCAATCAAAACCACAGGATACTTCCCGTGAACTCAGAATTTTGAAATTTGGTATGAATTATAACACAGATAATTCATACCAAATGAAGTAGTCTTATAACACAGATAAAGGAAAAATTGCGAAAACCGCAAATTTTTAGTTACATCATATAATAAAAATATTTTTAATAATTTTGTACGGAACCCTCGGTGCGCGAGTCCGACCGCACTTGGCTGGTTTTATAATTTGACAGCTGTCAGTTGAAAGCAATTCTCCCTAGGTCTGAAAAGTATTACTCTCAAGCCACTCCTCAGGCAACTTCAGACCTACTTTCCGAGTATAAGAAATAAAGAGAAGATATTATTTTAGAAACCCTTTAATGTACACTTTAGTTCGCAATAAAAAAAATTGAGTTTGAGTATTATAGAAGTATGTGCAACGCATAAGTGGTACGTATATATAATGTAGTGTAAAATCATGTAATGCTATAATAGTACCATGTAGTGCTTTAATTAAATAGGTAATTTTCTTGCTAACATAATATCTGTAATACGCATTATCGTGATGCTAAGTATGGCCTTTGATATAAGCTTTTAGCTAAAGTTTCTTCTATTTCCGACACCTCTATTTTTAACGTTGTCCCTTTTTTCCTCTACTTAATCAATAGAGATTAAAACAACTACCTATTAACCTGTAGTTGTAACCAGACCAATTACATTGTAGGTATAGCATTTCAAAAAAGGATAAAATTAAAAATACAGCATAACAAGGAATTTTATTTTTGAGAAACTAAAATATTCACGATAACTTTATTTTTTTAAGAATTAATGATCTTAACAAAAATTGTTTTTTTTCCAAATTATAGTGATGGATTTTGTATAGAGACCAATCAATAGAAATAAATGTTATCTGAAAAGCTTATGTATAAGTAGTTGTAATGATTAAGTATATCTTTTTAAATTAGATTCTGTTATCTTCGATTCGTTTCAATGTGTAGCGTTCGTGCAAATCAAATCAAAATAATCTTTATTAAAATATGACTCGATAATCGGCTCTTTTATGTCATTCATAAACGTATTGATTTGCTTATGTCAATATATCATCATCACAGCTCATATACGTCCCCACCGAGGGTTTCGAGCCTACCCTATTTAGGGTGATTAGGCCTTAGTCAACCACGCTGGCCCAATGCGGATTGGTCGACTTCACATACATCATTGAATTTCTTCGCAGATGTATGCAGGTTGCCTCACGATGTTTTCCTTCACCGTAGGAGCGTCAGATAAATGTACATATGAAATTCGATACGAAAAACACATTGGTACATGGCGGGTCTCGAACCCCGACCTCCCGATTGGAAGGCAAGTGCCGAGTCCACAGCGCCACCGACGCTCAATATATGAATTGCCTTAAATAAATTTCTGAGAGATTACCTCAATTTAAATTATAAATAGCTTGAACTGTAGTACAAAAATACTTTCCGTGTTAGCAGCAGATCCCCAAAATAGTATAGATAGTCTATACGACATGACACTACAAAAATTAGTGACACTAAATAAATCAGTCAATATCCGTAGTTGGTTTACTTTGTTCACTGCATATGCTGCAAAACTTAGTCTGTTTTGTTAACATGAATCTAGTGTTACACCCAAAATCTTTTCATTTTATTATATTTACTAGCTGTACCCGAGAACTACGTTTCGCTTGAACGAAGCTCAACACGGTAGTTTCCTTATATGTATTTTGGATGGGGATTTCTCAGCTTCCTGTAGGACTTCCTGTAGGAAATAAAAATATCGTACTTCAACGCCTACATAAACAAACGAACCCCTGTACAAAATTTCATGTTTCTACCTTCAGCACCTTTTATAAATACAGATTTTTACAACTGCAGCTATTGTACCTACTTACATTTGGCAACAAGACATACATACATCTTTAACATCTCATCTAGTATTTTTTTACTTTAATTATACAATCCTTCATTATGAACCAGTGCTATACTTTATAAAGTGTACTTAATTCGTCAGAATTTAATTTTATTTGCCAGCCATTTTTTATTTGTAATCTGCAAATAATACTGAATCACACATAGTGTTAGTAAAGCATTTTAGGAAAAGGCCAATAGTCCCAATATCGATCCCTGACGCACACCTATAATTTATCGCTCAGTTTTGTTATTAACAATTTTTGATCCCTATTACTGAACAAGTCATAGTCATAGATATAGAGAAGCCTAATTGACTACAAATAACTTTTCGAAAATTTTGCGGTTTCAGTACTTGTACCTATCGAAATTGGTCTATAATATGAGAACTTCTATTTTTTTTTATATATAATTCTTCTATAATTTGAGAGGTCTAATTTTATTTATTGACTTTAATAATATTTTTTTTATATAAAAAATATTCGCCGTTCGTTAGTCTCGTAAAAAAATTAAAAAACGGCCAGACCGATTCTTTCGACATATTTTGAATAGGTCCAGGGAGATTATACGTACAATTGGAACCGGTAGTTGGCGCTGTAATTGGGCAGATGAGAGTAATAAATCATGATTTTTTAACCTAAAGTCTAAAATTTTATAATATGAGACAATCTGTTATAAACTGGTTTGATTTATAATTGGTGGCTTTAATTTTAAGGTACAAAAGGAATATCTTTTTAAATTTACTTATTCAAAGAAATTTGCAACTTCGTGCCAAATATAACAAGGTATACATATAGGTACCAAATAAAATAAAAAATATAGGTACAGTAAGTATGAGAAAAAAGGAACCCAATTCCTATATTGGCAAACCACTAAAGTCTTAAGTAAACTTTTAACAACGTACTCGTAATTAGCATAAACGCCTTATTTATAGTTAGGTATGCTTGCAAACTGCATGAATACTCATTGCCGAATAATCCCTGTCTGTATGGATTGTGAGCCATGAAATGTGCCGTTTTCAATTTTGCGTTTTAAACAAACTAACAGGAATGTATTTTTAACTACGATGTAATTTTTAGGGTTCCGTAGCCAAATGGCAAAAACGGAACCCTTATGGATTCGTCATGTCTGTCTTCTGTCTATCCGTCCGTATGTCACAACCACTTTTTTACGAAACTATAAGAACTATACTGTTGAAACTTGGTAAGTAGATGTATTCTGTGAACCGCATTAAGATTTTCACACAAAAATAGAAAATAACAATAAATTTTGGGGGTTCCCCATATTTAGAACTGAAACTCAAAATTTTTTTCATCATACCCATACTTGTGGAGTATCTATGGATAGGTCTTCAAAAATGATATTGAGGTTTCTAATATAATTTTTTTCTAAACTGAATAGTTTGCGCGAGAGACACTTCCAAAGTGGAAAAATGTGTGTTCCCCCTGTAACTTCTAAAATAAGAGAATGATAAAACTAAAAAAAAAAAATATATGATGCAAACTTCCACCGAAAATTGGTTTGAACAAGATCTAGTAAGTAGTTTTTTTTAATATGTCATACATCGTAAACCGCAATTTGCCTTTCATTCAATCAACTCAAATATAAAAAAATATAATTTCATAAACATTAACCTTATGCATTAACCGTGAACCATTATTTTCTAATAATAGAAATCCCATCATTTAGGTACCTAATTATAATGTTTACTTATCAATAACTTAATTAAAAAAATACACTATTATAATATCGATCAAAGTTACAACGAACTACAAGAACTTTTACATTATGTTACTTGCTGGTACGGAACCCTTCATGGGCGAGTCCGAATCGCACTTGGCCAGTTTTTAGTAACTATTATATTGAAAGAGTTCACTGATAGTTAAAGCTCGTTTTAATTACGTAAGTCGAATAATGTTTAGAAAAATAAGTATAATAATTTAACAGTTTGGCAGGATTACAACATAGGTAGTGGCAGAAGCGAAGATGTGGTAAAAATAACGACATGGGTGCATGACCGAATCAATTTATATTCGTGTATCGTAGCATTTCATTACAATGTTTTCTTATGCAAAAGTTACGTAGTACAACTGTATCATTCGGTGAACCTTACGGAACCGTAATAGAGGTCGCATTACCATATATATGTGTTACAGGTTTGTGATCGCTGTTGGTAGCTGCGACCTCATAGGTTTTTGTCGTTTTAAGAAGAAATACATTCTTTAATTGTTGATGTATAAACAAAGACAGCGTCCTCACTTTAATATTTGTATGGAAACAAATAGTTTTATCAAGAAAATTAATGGAGTCGGTACCTACTCGTACATCTAATTTGCAATCGCATAGGATAATTTCAAGTCAATGTTTGAACTTTGATTAGTGGACGATGTTACATAAATGACCGGAATAAACGTAAATACAGATTGAACAGAACCCTCGGTCTGTCTCACGCAATGACTATCAATTACATCCGGTTGTCGTGAGATGAAATCAATTTGTTGAGGGTCGCTGGAAAACCCGCGAAACGCAGATGTGGTTTGCAATAAAGCGTACTGACATTAAATATCCCACCACTGAAAAACCCAGTGTGTGTACGTGCTTACTATCACAAAGCTTTAGAGCAGTTGAAATATTTATCAGGTATCTTGATTTGTAAACACATAAAAATAAAAATTGATGATGATGTTGTACATTTTTACGATTTCGAAACGGCGTCCACAAATTCAAAGGGTACCATGTTATTCGGAAGTTTATTTGTTCGAAGGACTGGTTATCTAATTTCACGGTGATCCATGTTTTGGAAGATGGAGATGGAACTGTAGGAAAGTACAATATTATTATGCAGATAATGCATTATGTTTCAAAGTGATCCCCACATTCCGAATTATATTTTTTAAGTTCCTTTTCTTGGGTCATAAAATTAATATTAAAAGTAATAAAGTTCAACCTGGTTTTGTTAATACTATAAAACAATACTGTGGCAGACAGAGGGCCAAATGTAGTATTATGGTGGTATATCTTACCTATTACATACTCGTAGTTTGTCGCCACTGTTCCGACAGCTAGAAGTGAGATGGCTAGCTCTCCAGTTGTTTAGGAATCCAGATGATGCTAACTTCCAACTTCGGCTCTATAGTCACATACCCATCAGGTGGACCCCTAAAATCTGTCTAGTTTATTTGGTAAATGGAAGGTCAAGAACTTCTCTTTCATTTGTAAAAAACGTATACCTATGGATAATATTGTTAATTTGGAAGGTAGGATGTGGAGTCCTTAAAATTGTTATAATAGAAATACCTAACAAACGTAAAACTTTATGCATAATTTACGTTGTATTCTTGGTATAGGTACTTATTTTATATATCATATCAGATCCATCCTTTTTTTCGCTGGGAGAGACTCTGCAGCCACTGGAGGCAGAGTGCCGCCCAGCAAGCGCGGCGTACTCACATACACCTTGCGTACTCACACGTCGATATCACATACGCCTTGGCGTAACTCACGCACAGCATACTCACCTGTCTCCTACTCCCCCATACTCGTAGTATGGTGTAACATTTTCTTATCTTATTCACACTTCTTACCTTACAGTTGAGAAAACGAAACAAGCTACGAGTATACTTGATACGTCAAAAAATAGTGCTCAAGTAGTGCTCTTCAGTGCCCCAAAAACAAAAAATGCCAAGTGCAAATTGCACTCGCGCACCAAGGGTTCCGTAAAAATTCGTCTAAGTTTATAAGTTCCTTACTATGTACATATTAACTGTTTATAGTTTTGCATATTTTTTCCTTAGCATGTGCTACAACTTCGACAAAACATTGCTTCTTGCCAAATTTCATGCATTTGTGACATCGCAAAATTGCGAAAATATGCGACATAAACGGTCATGTATTTTGATAATGTTGACTTAAAATTATTATGATTTTATACATATGATTTGAGTATTTGATACAGATTTCAGTTTGATATCTCTACGCGTTTCTGAGAAAAAGGGTCTTGACAGATGGACGTACAGACAACAATGTGATCCTATAAGGATTCCGTTTATCCCTTTGAAGTACAGAACACTAAAAACTGTGCTCCCATAATAACGAATTTATAGCCTTGATTAGGTGAGTATGAAGCGTAGGGTTCCTCGTCTAGCATATCACCACATTTTGCTTATATTAAAAACAGATGCTACAGATATAATATATATCCTTATACCCTCAACTAGGGCGATTAGGCCTTAGCCAAGTGCGAGTTTATTGACTTCACACACAGAGATTTTTTCTGTACAGAGATTTTTTCTTTACAGATGTGAGTAGGTTTCCTCACGATGTTTTCCTTCACCGTAAAAGCGTCGACTCAGTCCAAGTTCATTCTAGTAGAGTACACAGCTAGATTCTCTGAGAATGAAACGGTTTGGGTATATGTAATACGCTTCACGAACGGGAATTAAACCTACTGTTACATATAGGTACAGCAAGCAGTTTATTTGTAGTCCGTATCGTAGTTCGTTTCGTGCCTGACACGGTCATAGTACGGTTAGGTATGGCACGGCGTAGAGGGAAAAGACATTAAGAAGTAGAGGACATGCCGAGAACGGCTGCAGCGCTACCTGAGAAGGCCATGGGAGTATTCACAAACACTTCTGTAACTTCGTTGGCGTCTGCTCGCCTATGGCGATCCCCTCTTACAAATAGGGAGGCCGAAGATCCTCGAGGCATGCGGGGTATTGACGACTAACAGCATATCAGTCCTAATTTATCTAAAAGTATTCTTCTGTTACTTGCCACTGACCAGTTTAGTCTTGTTGACAGAAAATACACTTGCTGGCGGATCTTGTTAAAATATTTCTGGACAGACAATACATACTGTGTGTGTTAGTCATGCTGACATGACACCGTTTGCTGATCCGGTTATTGTGTAACTTAAACGAAGCCGTGACGTCTGACTTTCGCTGCCGTGTACACAGAAGCGTTAAATCCTTTAAAATTACAAAAAACCCATTGTACTATTTTAGTAGACGATGAACTCAACTTATAGAAGTACCAAGAGGGTTCATTGAGAAGGAAAGTTTTTGTTATTTAGAACTTCATATATTTATTTGTGCATTAAAGACCTCGTAAAAGATTCCGTGTAATTTCAGACATCATCGAAATATCATGAGTCAGAAATTATGTGATGTATAGCCGAGTGAACAATGGAGCATTTAACAATAAAACAAAACTAGGATAAATATTAAAATTCTCCGTAATCAGTCAACATCTGAATTCCAATACTTACGCATGCCGCCTGGGATTCCCATTGTACGTCAATGGCACTATTTATGAAAGTCTTGATTTACATCGATAGCTATGCAATTTTCATGCTTTCGTTCGATAATTATGTTATCTATACTAATATTATAAAGCTGAAGAGTTTGTTTGTTTGTTTGTTTGCTTGAACGCGCTAATATGTAATATACTTATTTACTGTAGTGTCATGCATAATGATGGATTAACAAATTAATGTCTGTAGGTAATTAACAAGATGACTAGAGTAAGCGCTATTTGCATTACACTGTTTTTTTATTTAAAAAATGCAATAATAGTAAAATTAATTAGCCTAATGACATAACGTAACAGTGAATACCGGTGAATACTGTATACGTACCTGCACGTGAGCATTTTATCCTGCGAAGAACTAGAGGTTGGCAAAGAGGCTGAGTAACGCCAACGACCTTGAGACATGACTTTCTACTGGATTAAGGGCGCGGTGCATTATTGAAATTGATCGTAAAAATATGTTTTTTTTCAAAAGAAACTAGTAACTTATTTGAAGATATGAAACATCAATATATCAAATTAAGTGTAACGAGTCAATTCCCTGAAAATTATTAAATAATATTTGTTAAATAACTCGGATTTTCTTCTGGAAGCTGTTTTTGATGGGTGTCTTTGGCATTTTTTTAACGACAAATTTAGTCTTGGTGACATGAATATTCTCAGAAATATTTTCAAGAGTAACATATTTTTACTACAGTATATTAAACATGTTTCTCTAAAAAAAAGTTTTATAAGTTGTCAGCCTCTTAAGCGCATCATTTTGTTACATGTCCGTACCATGGTATAATCTACGCCAGTGTAGGTATTTCATTCTTATTGAATACGCGACCCCTTAACAGGCTTAAAAATTCTGACGACCCCCTTGCCCCATACACAGATAAAAAGTTATAATAAACAAGCCAACTCCACTCACTGAAATTGTGGTTTTTATTGCAGTGCTTGCCCTTGTTACTTAAGGCGCATAGTGGTCCCAATGACCTTGCATCGATCGTCCTGCACTAATTACATAGGAGTGAGTGAGTGAGAGTGAGGGGAATTTTTAAGCAAACCTTTACGAGTAAGATGAATTATTTCAATTAAAAATTAATAAAGGCGAATAAGAAAAATCTAAAAATACTATCCGCTAGAATATTGTTCACTTTATTTATTGAAATCGAAAGTATATGATTTTACCTAATATTTACGACGCGATTAGGTTTAAAGTTTTAAAATCGAGGTATGTTTGGGTCACATTTTAACCAAGTTTTAATTAATTTATCAAAAAATTAAAAAGATCGTCCTCAAAAGAATGGGTTGAATAATAACATATCTTTTTTAAAGATTTTTTATTCAATATTTATGACGAGAACCGGTTTTTTCTTCAGTGATTTTTTTATGATTGACCCTACTATGCGCCTTAAGCCGACGACCCCTCGAGTAAGGCTACCCAGAGATTGAAAAACTAATCTACGGCACAGATAATATAATACTACAGTATCTACGGTAACAACATAAGATCGGCGCTCTGTGTTTTTTTTTTGCTGCTTAATGTTGTTTTTTTACGGCACGGCACTACGGCACTAATCGTTACATTTTGGTATAATATAAATAAACATTTGAAGATGTTCTTAAAATTATCATCAATTGACGGTAATCATTTCGGATTCAGATTCAGCTAATCCACAGATAATATAATAGGTACTACAGGCTAATCGAAAAAATGTTATTTAGATATTAATATATTGGTGTGGAAAACAAATTGCTTTGTATAAGATTACACAAAACTACTGCTGATGTTGTTACTTTTGAATTTAACAGTTAGCAAAACAAACGTCACTTGTCTGTCATTGTTCATCAGTAAAAGTGGATCATTAAAACGATTGAAATCAATTTAATTGAAACAAGAGAAGTGGTATCGAGATAACCAATGACCCTATAGACAAATTATTTTAGAGGTTTTTGATTGCTACAAAAAGTTGATGCGTGATATGAACGGATCAGCGGTCGGTCGGCGGCCTGCCCCGCCCCCGCCTCTCATGCGGAGAAAGTGAGGTGAAATGCATCAGAGACAGTCAGACAGATGGGAAGCAACTTGCACGAGCCGTATTGTTCGCTGGAGACAACAAAGCGGCACTGGCTTCTGATGCATATCAGCAACTGAAACTGTAGGCGTGAATTAGAGCAAAGAACTATCTATCGTTTTAATATCCCAGAAATCGAATCGGCCACAAACATCAGTTTGGTATCAAATGTCAGAAACAGAAATAAAAAAAAACTATTTTTTCATTGTGTTTCTACTAAGCTCATATTTTTCAAACTATTTAAAAAAGTTTTCCGTTATGAACAAACTGATTTTTCACTAGAATTATTTCTTAATATTTGATGATTTTGTTTATAATGTACTGTTTTATGACTAACTATGTTTTATAATTATGTTTATTACATTACCAATTATACGTACTCATTTATTTTTACAAGATAGAACGCAAAAATGCGATAATGACAAAATTAGAAAAACCCAGCGAGCTATATTACTTGTTTTTTAAATAGTTGAACAGGCAATTTTTCCAACGTGTTTTTCAGAGCGTTTATCGCAATAGCGTCAAGAGCAAGGCTATTCTGATAATGAGTTAGAAAATTGTTTTGTTGCAGATTAAACATGTTGAAAATAGCGGTAATCGCCGCTTTAGCGGTTTCCACGGCACACTCCCAGTGTTTCTCCAAGGATGATTCCACAAAGAAGTTGGACCCAGAAGCGCGCACAAATCTCTACCGAGGGCAGCTCGTGTTCACCTTAAATCTATTTAACGCCATTAACAAAGCGGTGCCAGACGACAATATCTTCTTTTCGCCGTTCTCGGTCTACCACTCATTGTTGCTTGCCTATTTCGCATCTGGCGGGGACACGGAGAGGTCGCTGAAGCACTCCTTGCAAATCGCTGACAGCTTGGTGAGTTAATCTTCGTTTTCTTTATCGTCTTTGTCTATTTCTTTTGTTGGAAAGCTTTTCCATAATTAAAGAATATCGTCGTATCGCAGTAAATGGACAGTTGAACATTAGGTGTCAAAGCAAATCTAATATACCTAAGCCAGATCCAGCATTCGATCCATAGTCAAGGGAGGGGGGGTTAAAATAGGCTTTCATACCATCTGCTCGACAATGCTCAATTATAACCCCCTTAACTTCAACGTAAAGTATGACATAGTCTCCCAAGGGATATAATGTTGTATGAAACTCCCAAGGGAGTAAAGTGTTTTAAATTTAGAATATAAAATTTGTATGAAAATTTAGCATAGATGCTAGCTTAGGAAGTAACAAATCTTTTTTTTTGTATAATGTGATAATTTTTTACCATAGTTATAGTGACAGTGTTTATGATGAAAATTACCACATAAGTAATTGATTATAGAGCCATGAATTTTTATTGTCTCGCAGATGGTATGAAAAGAGTAGTAGAGTATTCACCTCTGGAATAAAGCAGTGTCTTCGTCTTAGGCGACTTGAACCCCTCGCTTCACTTAGGACTCTACATAACTCCCTCGCTTTGCTCAGGAGTAAAATTTTTACTTCGTTACTCTCGGGGTTCAATATAGCGCCCGTGACGTTAGACACTGCTTTAATCCCTTGGTGCATAATCTACTATTTTTACACACGACAGAGAATCGACCTTTATCTCACCTGATCGTAAGTAACGATGAGGTCGAACGTGGAAGTGGGTATCACCTGGATGGACTCCTCAACAACTGAGAAATTGGTTATCTTAAACTATCATCGTGTTTTTGTTATGAATAACAAGAGGGCGCGCCCGGCGCGCGGTAAGGAAGAAGTGGTCGAAACACTTTGAATAACACAACATTAATTATCCTTTTCATTACTCATACTCGGAAAGTAGGTCTGAAGTTGCCTGAGGAGCGGGTTGAAAGTAATACTTTTCAGCCCTAGGGAGAATTACTTTCAACTGACAGCTGCTGTCAAATTTTAAGAAAGAAACTCGTTCTTTTTTCACATTTTTATTGAACCATGTTCCGACTTTACTGCCACTCAATTACAGCGCGGTGTAAAATTGAAATAACATAATGTTTAGTAAGTATTTAAAGAATATATTTTTTAAATGAATTTATTATAATTTATTTTCAAGTATTTCTTTAAAATAACATAGATTTGGGCAAAATATTTACCATTTTTTAAATTATGAGAATGAAAAATAATGGCTAAATAGCTCGCCGGCCACAGAAAAAAAAACAAAATAAGCGGGAAAGCGGCGATGCGATCTTCATTTGTTTTTTCCATTTGTAGAGTTTTGTTAATACTTCCGTATAGAAGAGATTTGTATTAACTGTCAATTATATTTGTATAACATTATGTTAATAATTAACACAATGAGATCATCTGATTCAGGTATGGAGTTAACGCTTGATTTTATAAGAGAACGCGGGCTAAATCAGAAGTTGTTGATTTATGTAAAATAAAATTTACACGCTTTTTCTTTAGCTAATTTATTGTTTCATTTTTACTTTCCTTGTATTCGTAATGAAAAGCACAGTGTTTACCTCGGGTTAAAGACTTATTTAGTCCCTCGAACTATATTGGTGCCCTCGCCACGCTCGGGCGCCAAACGCCGTCTCGGGACTAAATAAGTTACTTTCACCCCTAGGGTAACAATGTACTATTAAGATAAATGTCTCAGTTATTAAGTTTATTTTACGCGTTTCTTCGTTTTTAGTGTTCTTAATTTTTAAAAGTTTGTTTATGTTTACATTTTTGAAAGAATTTTTTCTTCTCCTTATCTACTTTAAGGAACTGTACTTTCCATTACCAGCTGAACGAAGCAACTAAAAAGAATTCAACCCAGATTCCATACGTGCCTAAAAGTCAAGGTTCATGATGGAAGAATCATTTAAGGGTGGTCATCTTCAATTTTTCCGAGCTCCCATAACCAGATACTGACTTGGTACCACCTTGGAGCCACCAGTACTCTTTCGAATATAAAAAGAATTTTGAAGACCGGTTCACAATTGGAGGAGAGATCGGTGAATACATTATATGTACAATATATAAAAGATAGATACAGCCGAACATAGAACCTTCTCCCTTTTTTGAAGTCGATTAAAAACATATTTTGATTTAAATACAAACGTATTGTATTGAAATCACCCCACACTAGGAATGTAGACGTGCAATTTATTTCTTGAGCCCACTCTAGCAATCATCAAATTAGAAACCATGTTGATGCAGATGCTTACTCGTATTTATACAGAACACTAGTACGATAATGTCAAATGTCAATTATAGGACAAGATCAACCTGATGACAGCATATCGCGTGGACAAGCGTTCCCGCGCGACCAACAACAACAGTGACAGCTACGAGTTCACGAGCGCCAACAAGCTGTTCGTGGACGAGCAGTTGCGTGTGCGCCAGTGCATGCTGCAGTTCTTCGGCGAGGAGCTGCAAACACTGGTGAGTTACAGCTATCGCCTTTTTAGGGTTCAGTGCCTAAAAAGAAATAACGGAACAGTTATGGGATTACTTTGTTGTTCGTCTGTTAGTTCGTTTGTCCATCTGTCTGTCAAGATCTTTTTCTCGGGAACGCGCGTAGAGATATTAAACTAAAATTTATATCAAACTAGCTTTTACCCGCGACTTCGTACGCGTGGAATTAGTAACTTAGGTAGCTTATTTTTTGCCCAATCTGCTTATATCCTTCCCAACAACTCAAACTATCTCCATACAACATTTTATGTAAATCGGTTCAGCGGTTATTGAATCCCCATATAAACTTCCATCCCCCTTTTAACCCCCTTAAAGGTTGATTTATGCAATAAAAACTATCCTATGTGCTTTCCTGGGCTTCAAACTATCTCTATACCAAATTTTATTCAGCGGTTTAAGCGTGAAGAGGTGACGAACATACAGACACACACAGTTTCGCATTTATAACACTTAGCATAGATACTGGGGTTTGTACCGAATCATGCGAAGTCTGCGCGTGACAGTGCGCGAGCCCAACTCACATTTGGCCGGGTTTTTGAAAACAGTGTGTAGCATTCGGCCTATCTGACTGTGGTCTAAAATGTATCATCGTTTGTTCTAGAACTTCCACGATAAACCCGGAGAATCTACAGATTATATTAATGAGTGGGTAGCTCGCGTCACTAAGAACAACATCAAGGACCTGTTGCCCGCGGGTGGCGTCACCGAGACCACCAAACTTGTGCTAGCTAACGCCGCTTACTTTAAGGGTATCTGGGCTTCTAAGTTTCCGGCTGAAAGGACAAGAAAGGAGGCCTTCTTTGTATCCGAAACACGTCAAACACTCGTGCCTTTTATGAAACAGAAAGGAACATTCCATTATAGTAAGTACTTTTGAAAATTTTATCAAAGGGTTAAAAGAAATCTTTATAGATTCGTTCCAATCAAAGCTTAACCTAGACATTATAGTAGTGTATAATGTATAATTCAATAAGTGCTCCGCCACTAATTATCCAGTCTTGAACTAGAAACAAACTCGAGAAGTGCATACATTAGTGATGATAGGCCACGATAGGTTCAGAGTAATACAAACAGCACTCCGAATCAACAGAAAAAAACGATAGTAGTAAAGAGACTTACACTCGTATTACAAGACAATTCCTTTATCTCAACCATACTTTAGGTCCAAGGAAATTATTGCCTCAAAGTCGGTACCTACTGCAAGTTATTTCTCTCTTAGTCTTTCCTTAGGAAAAAATGAAAACGTCACATTCTGCACATGCTCCTTACACGGTAATGCAGTTTCGGCGTCAGTCCACACTTGTTAAATTTTTAAATATTTGCTGATTCTGATAAGTACATATACGTATTGATGGTCAAGAATTTTGATTGTAAAGACATATTTTCTCCAATATTTTAGAACAGGTGTATGTGTGTGTGTGTGTGTATGTGTGCGCGTAGGAAAAATGATGTGATTTTATGTATTTTAAATTTTATTTAAACAAAGGAACGAAATATGCCTTCAGTCATCAAGCTACTTTTTTGTTAACTCAATATTTTATTATACATATATAACACGTGGTTAACAAGCGAATATATGTATAAAGCGGCTCACTCTATGTAAAGCGGTTACCTTAGTTAGGCTATGGATGCCTAGGTCCTAGGAAAGTAGGGGTTCATTCGGCAAATTGGGCCTTCAGATCCGGAATGTAACAACCAAGAGCGTGGAGTAGTTCTGAAGAGGTTTAGCTGGGTAGAAGGGTCTGGAATAGCCACTAGCGTTACTGTCCCACGGTATACCCTAGCAGGCGGTTTGTTTAAATTGTCCTTTTGGTATCGTAATAGAGAATTCGGCCTTTAAAAAGGCTACGGACGTAGAGCCACCTGAAGCGAGGGCGAGAATGAGCGTTGGCTATCTTACTCTCGCGCAGAAAGCGCAACGGGGGCCATAATATGATCGCTTAGAGTAAGGTTAAAACAATATGAAAACAGGAATACTATTATTGCAGTGTATAGTGCCATCTTGCTCACGCTGCGGTTTTAACATTTTTTTAAGCGACCATGGTAAGGGGGCAGGACATGATTTGGGAGCGGTCTTCTGTGATGAGAAGATTCTTTACCGGTTAGATTGCTTTTAGAGCGCTGGTTGGATGCTTGGGCTTAATATTGGTGAATGGTTTGATTTTAATTTTGTTTCTTTTTATTTCAGTGGTCAGTGACGACCTCGGAGCGCAGATCTTAGAGCTACCCTACAAAGGCAACGACATCAGCATGTATATTTTGCTGCCACCTTATTCTATGAAGGAAGGTTTGTAAATGAATGAAATGTATACAAGACTAAAAGTGTGTGATAATAAATTCGCCTTTTTGTACGTTTTGCGATCATGTGATCGAAGCAGAGATAGATAGTATAGTATATGCGATACTGACACGCATATGCTAGTAATCAAATTGCATAAAAACTTCTAGAACAGTGAAAAGCTGCCGCCCTACTAAATGTGACAACTTTGATCTGGAAACTTAAGCGGTGGTGTCTATAATAAATAGACTTCAAAAAATTTAAAAAATAATATGAAAATATACATTAGGTTGTATTTAACGGTAAATTCTTTTTTTTAAGGTGTTACAAATATCATCCGTAATCTGACTCCGGAGCGCCTGGCCGCAGTAGTGGAGGAGAGTTACATGGGCCGTGAAGTCGTCGTAGAGATCCCTAAATTCACAATTGAAAGGAGCTTGCCGTTGAAAGACGTAAGAAAAGTTACTTTTCTACCGAGTAATTGATAGCAGTATTTTTGGCACTCTTTGGGTAATTAGTACTCTGCTAATTTATCTGCCTAACCAGAGATAGTGTCGTCTGGACGGGAACCTGTATTTTACCTATTTCTGCTGCCAAGCAGTGCTTGCACTGCTGTGTTCCGTTTTGAAGGGTAAGACAGGAAGGGAAATTATTGGGTAGGTATTGTGACAAATTAATAATATATCGTCATATATGTTGGCAACGTATATTGAGGTCCTTGTAAAGGCTGTATATTTGCAAATTACAGGTACCATGTGTACAAGCTGTAGTCTCTTGACATCAAGTGGGCAGCCTCTTGTTTGCCAACCCAGTTGTATAAAAAAGTTTAGAATATTTTCTTTCTTTCTTGGCATTATATCGTGATCATCTTTAGATTTTTTTATATAATATTGGAAAAATTAAGTTTAATAATTCTGATAATAAATCTGAAACTAACACTACAACATTATAACACTGCAACAGTCGATTGATCCATGAACGTTTGACTAACAGAATCTTTTGTCATTATTATATCGCTTAAAAACATTTGTCTATTCATAGTCATATCAAATTAGATATGACTATGATTGATCATTGAACAGTCATAAATGTTGTTCTATGCGCTAGTAGAATGATAGGTAAGTGAATGTTGACCAACAGAACCTTCTAGGCCAAACAAGATTTATCCCTTTAAATGTGAATGATACAGCAGTAAATGCCCAAGGAAAGTTTCGCAATTTTCCCTGGCATCCAAAATTAAACACATTTTCTATAAACAACAAATACAAGTTTATTTCATGAATAATGAAAATTTTTTGTTAACTTTAAAATGTAAATGTAAAAAATATCTGACCTAGGAAATGCATTTTTCAGTTCTACAAATTTTAATATCTAATTCGTATCATGAAAGTTAAAATGAAAAATAATTTCAGATTTTGGAGGTAGTGGGAGTGGGAGATTTGTTCAACGTGAGCTCAGACTTTTCCACGCTGACCGAACAGGGGGGAGTCTTGTTCGACGACGCTGTGCACAAGGCGAAGATTCAGCTCGACGAAGAAGGTACACATGTCATATCCAATCACGATCATTTTAGCCGCATCACGCTGATTGCTAAGCAAAGTTTTCCTAGTGATGGGTCGAATCGCATTTTTTTCAACTCGGGTAACTCGAGTTGAAATAAGTTCTAACCCAGGTTGCAACTCGGGCTGACTCGGGTGGGTTGATTCGACCGACTGGCGATTCAAAGTCGAATTTATTTTTGTGTTTTGTAATAAAACGAAACTACGTTATTTTTCCAAAATACCGATATGAATATGCCCGGGCCCGGGCTATTCAACTCGACTCGCCCACTGCTACGCGTAGCGGCACCATGCGCCGTAGTAGTCCGAGTCCGTACTGAATGATCGAGTCAACTCGGTAGATGAGAAAATCAACTCGGCTCAACGGGCTGGATGACGAACCCGAGTTGCCCGAGTTATATAACTCGAGTCGCCCGTCGCTAAATTTTCCGAAAAAGATGATTGGGCAGCTCCGACCACGCTGGCCTAATGTGGGTTGGTTGAGTAACATAGCCTCGTCCACTATAAGATTTAAAAATCCTGCTGAATCTGTTTCTGTGTTGCTGCGTCGCTGCTTTGCGGCAGAAATGGGTTAGATATAGGCAGACGACTCAGGTACAGAGTATTTCTATAGTTCTTAAAAGTTTCATCATTATCATTCAGCCTAAAGTCGCCCACTATTGGGCGTCTTTAAAAGTTTTGGTTGAGTTTCATGTTGGTTTACTGTTTGAGTAATAAACACTCAATTGCGGAGGCAAATTTTATTAAAATTAACATGACTTACCTGTGCCTGAGATGGAGATTTAATAAATTAACAGAATGGAATAATAGAACATATTTATGAATGTTTAATTGTTAATTATTATTCCTGTTAATTCAAAAATGTTACTCTCAAACATGGGCCTATTTTTTCAGGTCCGTGCTCATAAATATGTTTTAATAGCATGATCGTATGCACTTTTGTCAATTTCATTAATAAAATAGTCTTCTCTTCTTTAATATAACATTGGTCACAACATTAGTTAAGCATGCTGAGCAAAAGCTGAATACTTGCTTTTATTACTTTTATAGTCAATTAGTTAAGTTTTTATCAACTGGGAACTTAATAAATGTTTACTTACATTTTTTATTTCAAATCGTCTCAACGTCAAAATTTGTATTTGACATTTACGCACACACTGCACTACCTATTTTCATGAGCACTGATTGTACCGCTTCATTAAAATCAAATCAAAATTATTTGCACTTATAAATGGTAGGTTATAGGTCTTTGTGTTTATACATGAGGTCACATTGCTTTCGTTGGCTTGCATCCGTACGCTACCGGTACCAATAGTGAATAGCTCAGTTTGGACCGTAGTGTCGGAGTTTTTCCAACACACCGTAACGTCACGCGCTTCGATTGGCGTTTGCAATCACGTGATACTGGGTATTTTTTTTTACATTTTGAATTAATTTTAGTTAATTTATTGAAATAATGCATATTTACACTTGCAAAATATGATTTTCAGCATTTTAATATTCCCTTAGAGCGTCGGTGGCGCTGTGGCCTCGGCACTGGATTGTGCTCCGAGTCCGAGTAGAATCGGGAGGCTCGCGATCGATCCTGCTATGTACCAATATGTTTTTCGTTTCACGAATGTCATATGTATAATACATTTATCTGATGCTCCCACGGTAAAGGAAAACATCGTGAGGAATCCTGCATTCACCTGCGAAGTAATTCAAAGATGTTAGGTGTATGTGAAGTCAACCAATCCGCACTGGGCCAACGTGGTTTGACTAAGGCCTAATCGCCCAAACTAGTTAGGGTAGGCTCGTGCCCCTCGGTGGGGATACGTATATAAGCTGTGATGATGATAATAATGAACATTCCCTTCTATGGTATAAACATAACTTTGTATTTGCGATTCATCCCTATCCTTCGCTGCTCTCGGGATTCAACTAAGTTTCTCGAATTAAATTTCCATTTTTTTTCACTTGTTGTAGTAACAACCACGAAGCGGAAACATATTTCAATTAGCAAATATGTTTTCGTTTCGTGGTTATTACTCATATTACCGAATTAAACTGTGCCGAAGTTATGAGATGTTGATAGTCTTGAATAGTACATGAACAATGTACGAATAGGTAACGTTACCCGTTACTGTACTAAAAAAAACTTTACCACGCGCGAACTCTTAATCGTACCTAATCGTACTATTCGTACATCGTATACTCTACTGCCAAAGCCTTAAGCGTTAACGGTTGGTGAGGTACGAGTAAGCGAGGTAAAGTGCGCTGCACTGTGTTCAACGCTGGTAGAGGACGCATGACATGACTCTTAATCGTACCTATTCGTACTATTCGTTCATCGTATACTACATTGCCAAAACGTTAAGCGTTAACGGTTGATGAGGTACGAGTAAGCGAGGTAACGTGCGCTGCAATGTGTTCAACGCTGGTAGGTGACGCATGACATGCCATCTAGATCTAGCACACCGGTGGGACAACGGATAAATAAAATTAACCATAGTCACACTGGTGTGGTAACACGGTGTGACTGCGGATCGGTTGTGCAAAAAACAATGAAAACTTTAGTTTTTTTGTATGGAGGCACTTACAATATTTTCGACTGTTTTTTAATAATTTCAACCTGCATAATTACAAGAAAAATATTTACAAAAATGCTTATATCTCGAAAATGGTGCATCGGAACTAAAAAATAACGAAAATGTTGATCCCCTAACACCCCCCAGCTAATAAAGACACACATAAATGGACTTATCAAAATATGGTCAAGTGTGTTTGACTTTTTTTTCATACCTACTAAATTTTGAATTTTATATGAAGTTTTCCAAGATTCCACCTTGTGTAGCAAAGGGGGTGCGAATTTTAATTGAACTCATCTATACTAAATACGTTGAAATTTTTTAAGTGCTGGCTCCATACAAAACTCAGCAAAAAATTTTTTTAGTTGTTTTTACTTTTTCGGAAAATTTCTCTATCTTTCTTCGATAATTATAATTTCGCCAAGTTAAGAAAAAAATGCGTGTATTTAGTCTGTATCTGTAATCTATATTGCTCTGAAATTTCAATCTACTAATTATGTTTTTCCCCCATATTATTAATAAGCCGAATGATTCAATCAATGTTTGTACCTATTAGTACGGTACTATTTATTGTATCAAACGTGGTATAAATCTATGGCACTAATAGTACTAATAGCACGAATAAGCTGTACTAGTACCTTACTCTTACTGTACGATTACGGTTCGAACCCAATAATGTACGAATAAGGACAAGACTAGATGATGAGGAATCCACTTTTAATCGTTCGTTAGTTCGACAATCATCTAGAGAGTTTAGGAATGACTTAGTGAATCACTCATTATTTTTACCTGTATATTTTATATGTATTTCTTATACAGGGTCATTTTGAATGAACCAACAACCTCCCAGGGGCTGATTCTAGTGCTCAGATGCAACAACTTTTTGTATGGGACCAACATCGATATCTCAAAAAAAACACTTCTCCATACAAACTAGGTTAGCTGATTGAGACTTTAGTATGGGAAAGTGGATTTTTAAAAAAAAATCGATGTTGGTCCCATACAAAAAGTTGTAGCATCTGAGCACTCAGCTTGCAATCAGCCTCTGGGAGATTGTTGGTCCATTAAAAATGACCCTGTATAAGCTAGTAGTTTTTTTATTGACTTCAATAAAATATCATCATCATCATCACAGCTCATATACGTCCCCACCGAGGGGCACGAGCCTCGATTCATAATATACCGGGTGTAACTGAACACCCCAATAATATTTAAGGGGCATATAAGTTAGATACTAAATGGACCTTCGGTGCTTGTCTGAGATCTGGAATCCCTATACTTTCAGAGTTATTTGATTTTAAACTGAAAGCAAAAACTTTTAAGTGACAACCATAATCAGCTCTTAATAGAAAAGAAATTTAAACACAAAATGACACGTGACAGACGAGAGCGTAGTATTCCTCCTACGCTTACGTAAGGCTGTCGGCACTTAATACCAAAAAAATATTTATTTAGTTTGTATGACGTGAGCGTAGTATTCCTCGTACGCTTACGTAGGGTTGTCGGCACTTAATACAAAAAAATAATTTATTTAGTTTGTATGGGAAAAAAAGTAGGTTTGTTCGCCCTAATATTTTTTCTACAGCATCTCTACTTCTGATGGATACCCTTAAATGTTATTGGGGTATTCAGTTACACCCTGTATATTATGAATAATAGTACATTACTGCAGAGGCCGGGAAGTTAGGGATTGCCGGACGAGTAATGCTTTCAAGGCCGAGCGTGAGCGAGGCCTTGACAATAATTACGAGTCCGGCAATCCCATTCCCGCCGAGGTATGTATAGTGCTTTTCTCAATAATTGCGAGGAAATAATGAAAGACGTAATAGGAATTAATTATGAAATTCAGTGTAATAATAATACCATATAAATAAAAACCTTTCATTAAAATAATTATTGTTTAATGTTGTCTATTTATTCAAATATTTATAATTGGCGTGATCTTCGTATAATATAGCTTTATGATCTGTAAATAAGACAATAGTAGGTACCTAATAATAATAAGCTTCCTCTCTCTTGTTAAACGATTGCGTGCCCAACGGGTCCATAATGATCTTATTTTTTGTGAACCACCTATTTTACACATTATGGTATGTATAAAAGATTTTGAATTGAATTGGAAACAAATATGAGTAAAAAAACAAATCAAGCAATTAATTAATTAATTAATTCTAGTAGCCTAGCATTTAATAATACTTTTTAATTTTCAATTAGTGCAAAGGAAACAAAGCCCATACAGCCCAATCATATTTTACGCAAGCTAAATGTAATACCGCTGATTAAGACTTTTTTCTCTCGCAACGAAAATTAAGCATACCAACATTTTAATAAAATTAATATTCAAAATTCTTACAACGTGTCTCATAACAACTCCCCATAAAAATTACAATATTTATTTAACCGAAAAGAATGTGTCAACTTTAATAACTTGTCATATCAATCGAATTTAATTGTCAAATTTTTGAAAATTCAGTTTTAGAACAGTTTTAGGTTGGCACTTTTGATAGTTTAAATAAAATTAGATACCTATTATACTTTTTATTGGGAGATATACGACACGTTGTATATGGTCCAAGCACAAACTATATAGAGATACTAGAAGAGTGCATTTTTATAATGTGGTAGTAATTGGCTGTATGACAAGTTACATAATTCAAGTTATAGATCAAAATAAAAAACATTGGAGCAGCGGCCAAAAATGAATTTTCATACTTACTTTCTAGGCCTAGGCCGGGAAAGTAATGCATGCAATGCGGGAGCCAAGAATTAATAACTTCGTGTCTTCTTTTTAGTACAATAATGCCTACATTTCCGAGCATGTTTGAGAAAATGTATTTTTCTTCATTTCAGGTACGGTGGCAGCTGCAGCGACCGCCATTTTTGGTTTCCGGTCATCGCGGCCCGCAGAGCCGAGCCACTTCGTAGCGAACTTCCCGTTTGTCTATGTTGTCTACGAGCGACCCACGGGCTCCATTCTGTTCATGGGCGTCTACCGGGATCCCAAAAAATAAATTAATCAGATACAGGGCCTGTTTCACCATTACAACTGGGAACTTGGCGCAGAATCTTCATTGACAGTAATGTAAGAAAGATTTCAAAAATACAGGGCGTCCACGGCTATGCCGCATGGAGGGAAAGTAAAGTACCTTAAAGACTGTAGATAGAAAATGTTACTGAAAAAGAGTTCATTTTAAAAACAATCCTAACTACATTTTCAAATTTTTAAATAATCGCTTGTCTGAACCGGATATCGAAGCCGGTAAAATTAATAAAATAAAAATCTTTAATTTGTATAATGGGATACCTTTTGGGGTAAGCAGGTATGATGATGTGTATGTATGGCCTTAGGTATTTTTCAGAAGTTATGTAGGTATGTGTTTTCAAAACTATATTGTGTATAAGTAGACAGTAAATAGGTATCTAAGTATTACGTAAAAAGTTTTGAAAAAATTTGGCATATCTCATTGGAATACTCATTGATATATCAGGAAACAACAAAAAAGTTAAAATTTAAAGAAAGGCAATTCTAGATTCTATGTATTGTTATTATTTAGTTAAGTATAAATTTTCAATAGATATGTTAAATTCATAATACTACAATTTGAGTTTTTGTAGTGCTAGTTGGTAGTGTGCATTATTTGGCAAGATAATTCATTAATGATATTTGTATAAAAATACGCATAAAAAAATGATAATTACTGATAAAACTTTCTTCTTTTTTATTGATTAAGCCCTTTAGTTTTTACGTAAAGTGGAATGTTCTTTAAGTTAACATAATGTTTAAGATTTTTCTATAGAAGCGAGTGATCTGTTTTCAAACTGTACTAATTTTTATTTAGTTATTTATTGCTAGGTCTTATTTTGATAATTTTGGCATTAAAACTTATTAATAGTTTTCGGTGATAAAGGGTTGGTTTATATCCAACATTGAAAACTTTTATATGTTAATTTACAAAATCAATAAATCAAAGTAATCAAGTAGGTAAGTAATGAAACCAAAACATCTTTGTATTGTAACTGTGTATTTTATTTAACTGATAATTTAGAGCTTATGTTTTGTCTAATATACAAAATAAAATATTTCTTCATGAAATTTTTATTTCTCCACACAATAAATCATCAACTATATTTTCATTACTTCAACCACCATTCCAGGATATGCCTCGCCTAATAAGAGAGAGAGCTTGGAGTCCAAACCCTGTCTGGGAAAACCGTCGCCTAATTCGTTAGTCCAGAGCGGGTTGGTGAGTAGCGTCATAGTCCCGTCCGCTGATCGACAGCGTGCACCGTGAGCTGCCTCCCGCCAAGACCTAAAGAAAAATCATATTAGTAACTAGCTGTGCCCGCGAACTACGTTTCGCCATCAAAATGCTTAACACAGTGTTTAGTTTTTTCCTCCATGTTATTCCATAATGATTCAACTATTCTGCCTTTCTTGAGCATCGGCCATTTCGAAATTAGGACAATTTTCGTAGGTTCGTAATGCTCTAGGTCAGCGGCTCTCAAACTTGTTTGGTGACGGAACCCTTTTGGAAAGCGAAATACTTGACGGAACCCTAAAATAAAACAATACTTAGTTTTTAAAAGTGTATCTTAGTTTTTAATAAGCATAATAAAAGTACGACCAGAGAGGGGTGTTTTGAATTTTTCTAAATTATTGCGGAACCCCTACAGGGGTATTGTGGAATCCTAGGGTTCCGCGGAACACACTTAGAGCATGGCCGCTCTAGGTACTCTTCAGGGCCTACTTTTATTTAATACCCCTATTCTTTTATCCGTCTTTTTTGAGCGGCGGCCATATTGAATTTACGTCAATGTTGCTACCTTCATAGTGCTCTACTGATCAAGGCCTTCATTTGATACCCATATTGCTGGGTTTGGAAACGAACTTTAATCCGTTTTTTTAAGCAGCGGCCATATTAAATTTTGTGCTATTTTCCTAGGTTCATAGTGCTTTACTCTTCAAGGCCTTTCATTTGATACCTATATTGCTAGGTTTGGAAACGAACTTTAATCCACCTTTTTTGAGCGGTGGCCATGTCGAATTTTCGTCAATATTGCTAGGTCCATAGTGCTCTACTCTTGAAGACATTTCATTTGATACCTATATTGCTAGATTTGAAAAAGAACTTTTATCCACCTTTATTGAGCGGCGGCCATATTGAATTTATGTCAGTGTTGCTGGGTTCATAGTGCTCTACTCATCAAGGCCTTTCATTTGGTACCCACATTGCTAGGTTTGAAAACGAACATTTATCCTTCTTTGTGAGCGGCGGTTATGTTGAATTTATGTCAATGCTGCTAGGTTCATGGTGCTCTACTTATCAAGGCCTTTCATTTGGTACCCACATTGCTGGGTTTGAAAACGAACATTTATCCTTTTTTTTGAGCTTCGACCATGTTGAATTTAGGTCGATTTTCCTAGGTACCTAATGCTCTACTCTTCAAGGCCTTTCATTTGATACCCATATTGCTAGGTTTGGAAACAAACTTTTATCTATCTTTTTGAGCCGCGGCCATGTTGAATTTATGTCAATGTTGCTAGGTTCATAGTGCTCTACTCATCAAGGCCTTTTATTTGATACCCATATTACTGGGTTTGAAAAAGAACTTATGTCCATTTTTTTTGAGCGGCGGCCATGTTTAATTTAGGACAATTTTCCTAAGTTCATAATGCTCTACTCTTTGAGGCCTTTCATTTGATACCCATATTGCTAGGTTTGGAAACGAACTTTTATCCACCTTTTTTGAGCGGCGGCCATGTTGAATTTATGTCAATGTTGCTAGGTTCATAGTGCTTTACTCATCAAGGCCTTTCATTTGATACCCATATTGCTGTGTTTTGAAAACGAACTTTTATCCTTTTTTTTAGCGGCGGCCATGTTGAATTTAGGTCGATTTTTCTAGGTACCTAATGCTCTACCATTCTAGGCCTTTCATTTGATACCCATTTTGTTAGGTTTGGAAACGAAGTTTTATCCACCTTTTTTGAGCGGCAGCCATGTTGAATTTATGTCAATGTTGCTAGGTTCATAGTGCTATACTCATCAAGGCCTTTCATTTGATACCCATATTGCTGGGTTTGGAAACGAACTTTTATCCCATTTTTTTTGAGCGGCGGCCATGTTGAATTTTAGGCGATTTTCCTAGGTTCATAATGCTCTACGCTTCTGGGCTTTTCATTTGATACCTTTATTGCTAGGTTTGGAAACGAACTTTTATCCATCCACCTTTTTTGAGCGGCAACTATGTCGGTGAATTTACGTCAATGTTACATTAGGATCAAGAGTCCCGTACTCCCTCTACGCGTAACCCAGAATCATTGCAGTCAGATGTTTTTTCTTAATTATCAATATTAATCAATTACTTTTAATAGTTTTAAATGAATGAAACAGTTTGATTCCTTAGTCATAATGTAAAAACATTATAACACCTTTCAAAATACCCTGAAAAAGGTATCTTCACTTTTCAACATTTCAAATATTTCAAAAATTGTACCGATTTTGTCAAAATTGGTCAAGGATTAAACCAACCTACAAATTTTATATTTGTGACGTGATATTGTCATAAAAATGCTTTATACAATGGTTGTATGGCTTAATCCTTTTGCTTTAGCACCACGGTACTAAAGAAGAAAAAGACAATTTAAACTTCTTGGTTGGCGAAATCCAGATGGGCACAACCATTATCAGAAAAAAAATTTTTTTGCACTATGTAACAGACTTGTCAAAATAATTTCACGTGCGCCATGTTGATTTTCTACATAACATCGAAAATTTTATATGGTATTTTTTGACTAAAAATAAAGAGTGAATTTAAACAAATGAAATTATGCCTAAATGTTCTTCCGGAAAATTCTAAGCATTGTGGTGTAAGCCATATCAAATTCTGTCCAGTAGTTTCGGAGATCTTTCCGGACAAACAGACAAACAAACAAACAAATAAACAAACAATCAATTTTTTTTAAAACTATTCTATCGTGTTCTGCTAATGATTTTAAGGCGACCTGTGTATTTTTTTTCTTAATATTTCGCAATTACAGATTTTTGTACCCCTACGATTTTATTATATATGGAGATAGAGAATATAGAGATATAGAGATAAAAATGGTATACTAGTTCACAAGGCGTCAACACGGTATGTTGGAGACATTATGGGTCGGAGTAAGGTCCGAGTCCCGCCCGAGACGAATTTTTTTTCTTGCATTTGATTTTTTTAAATCATTTTTTCAAAAGTATAAGGATTAAAACAGTATTAAAACCGCAGTGAGAGCGAGAACGGTGCCTCTATATTGTTTTAAACTTGTTCTAGGTGTCTTAAGACCCCTCTCGGAGTGCCCGGCCTGGCGAACCTCTCGCGCCCGCAGGCGCAGGCGGTTGGGTAGGAGCGCCACCAACTCCTTTAAGTAAGCTGGGGATGAAATGGCCCGGCCGGCCGACAACCGGTCGGGAGATACTTTTCTACCCCTGGCCTGCCCTGTCCGTCTGGGGGGTCGAATTATGGCACTAGTCGACCCCCCCCCCCCCCCCCCCGTAGAGGTAAGACCTGGCGCTTGCGTCAGGCCTACTCTCCAGGGGGCGCACTCGGGGAATAGCTAACGCCGATCCCGAGTGTGTCTCTACGGAGGTAGAAGTTGCTGGAGGGTGGTTTAGCCAGGTATGGGGTTTATACCCGAGTCCAATGGCATATCCTTAGGGCGGCCTTGCTAGGTTTCAGCCGCTTGTTGAATCGTAAGGAGATTCCCCCGCCTCAAAAAAAAAAAGAAATCGTATTTTGTTACTGAATCTTCTTTAATGTAACTACATTAAAATATTTTTTTTACAAATATCCCCCATAATATCTATGGTTTTATCTTTAAATTCATCGTTTTATAGTGTTAGCTGTAATTTATAATTAAAAAGTGACATTTAAACTACGTCGACAAAAATATATTCTGAGCTAATGCAAGCCCGCAGTTGTATTTTTTTTGGCTAATTTAAGAAGAATTTAAAAAACTTCAAAAAGTAAAAAATAAAATGTGTTGGTTGGCCATTTAACTTTGATTTCGGGACCGTAATTAAATTATTTCATTATTTACCGACCGAATACGTAGAACGTTACTAAATATATTAATTACGGTCCCCCGACGTGACGACGCTTAAATCAAAATATTACTAATCAAAGCTAAAGGGCCAACCAACACATTTTATTTTTTACTTTTTGTTTTTTTTTTGTTGAGGGCTATTTAAATTTTTAATTTAATGTTTATTTCATACTTTTTAAACTCTAGGCCTAAGCTTCCTAACTTAGCTAGGATAGGCTCGAGCCCCTCTGTCGGTGGGGACGTAGGTATAATAATTCTTTGTCATAGTGTATATAGTATTCTACTAGTCGAGCCCTTTCAGTTGATACCCATATTAAGGGAGTTGTAAAAACATATGAATTCGCCATTTTGTAAAATTTATCATAGATTCGGTTCCACTAGTCTCATACATAAAATATTGGCCGAAAAATTACAAATTGGCCCATTTCTGAGCTCGATAGCTATTCCTTTCACGCTCTGGCAGAGAAGAGATGGAGTAAGAGAGTTATACTTTTGCAATTTACAAAAAAATATTTGATACCTTTAGCATTTACAGGCACTTATTAACGTCAAATTCAACAAATTATTCATTCAAGTACAAGTAGAAAGAATTTTGAAATCCCTATGAAATTAATCTCAAGCGTCTAAACTCACCGAAGGAGTTAAAAACGTATAGAAGATATATGGCTAGTACGAATATTGATTTAACTAATCAATATTTAAGTTACATTATAAAACCAACAATTAAGCTAAGTGAAAAGAATTTAAAGATGGATGCTATATTATTCAGGCAGCCAGACGCATTTGACGATTCTTTACTTTTATGATTCTCGCTTTCTGCCAGACGTAAGTACTCGTAGTTTAGTAGTACAGTTGTAAGTATAAAGCGATTTTATAACTTAAAATATGTTGTTTAATGATGATAGCCTTGCGAAATTATTAACAAGTTTTACAAAAAAACATAACCAAATGAAATGAAAGAAGTCGGATATTGAAAAGTATGACTTTATAGAGAATGCACAGTTGCAAAGGACGTGTGGTGATATCAATAGAATAATTTTATATAAAATAACTCTATTTTTGATACAAGAATTACTCACTTTATGACATTTTAATTAAAACAAAAAAAAACCGGTCAAGTGCGAGTCGGACTCGCGCACCGAGGGTTCCGTACAAACCTGTAAGTATAAAAGTAAAAATTTACAGTTTTCGCAATATTTCCTTTATCTGTGTTATAAGACGTTACTTCGTACCAAATTTCATGATTCTGAGTTTACGGGAAGTACCCTGTTGGATTAGATGTTTGGTTTTTTCACAGCTCCAAGGGACAGTAGACCTGAGTATTTGATATAAATTTCAGCTTGATACCTTCACGCGTTACTGAGAAAAAGGGTCTTGAAAGACAGACAGACGGACGGACAACAAAGTGATCCTATAAGGGTTCTGTTTTTTCCTTTCAAGGTAAACCTAACCCTAAAAATGTGCTTAAAATATCAACTAACCTAAGTACATATAGTATGAAAATTACGTACTGCCAAAACTTGCTTTTTGAGACAGTTATTGTTGGTTAACCGACAACTAACTAAAACATTTGTCAATTGACTTATCGAGAAATTGTAGTACGAATAAATTGCACCACGTAAAGCGTATAAAAGTGACAAAAGCAGTTTTATTGAAACTATCAAGACACGATGATTAGCAGAATAGTCCCGTGACGTGTACAATATACGACCGAACTACTTACTTTGTCAAATGGATCAACTCATTATGATCATCAACAAGTCATCCAATAAGATTACGATTGCTAATAGTTACAAAAGTCGCAAAGCAGTAGTGTCTGGTTTGAGAAGTAATTACATTAACATGTAGGTAATTTTCCTCTAGGGACTGGGGGAAAGGGGGGGGGGGGTATTGTCTAAGAAAAAATCTTAACTTAAGAAAAATCTTTGAGCTTTTAAAACATTATTAAATACATGTATAAGAGGCTGATGTACTAAACAATTAATTTGTGGCGAAGTTGAGCTATGAAAGACCTTCTTCTAATTTGATGAGGCGAAGTTGAGCTATGAAAGAGCTATGAGATCCATCAGTTTAGGTTTGAAGGCCTAAGTGCTTTTACTGAAGTGCATTTATGCTGGATAGCAGCCGGCATTTAAGGCGCGCAATACAATTGGGGTTTGTTGGATTTGCATACCTATCGAATTTTCTGATGTAGCTGGAGCGCATAGGGTGAGAGGGAATAGGAGACGAGGTGAAACGGCAACTGAGGTAAAGCGGGACATTGTATGGAATCTCTGATGATTTTAATAATTGTAGTGAGGAATTGTAAAAATGACACGTATTGGAAGCCATTTAAATTCACTGCGAAATTAAGAAATGCTTGTATTACATGAAATCAATTAATATTATCAAAAAGTCATATTATTTTGCTTACTTATAATACTGCTTCTTGCGTTCATACATTCTTAATCTAACCCTCGAATCCAACCTTAAAAAGATGAATGGTAGGAATGAAATATTACGAAAGTTATAGTAAATATTTCTATAGTACTATCATCCACATTGTAAGCAATTTATTTCTCATTCCTCAAGGAAAAGTTTGATGTACCAACGCGAGTCTGCGTACTGTAATCGTTATAAAATATTGCGCTAAGAAGACTGGCTTTGAGCAAGTTGAAGTTGTAGAATTATGTGCAATAAAGATTATTTCAATGGTACAATTGTGACTTGACCTGAGAAGCCATCCTCACTTTTCAATTTGAAAATCAAGTGCCTAGTTTTCACTTATAATTTACAATTTCCTCCAGCGTTAATAATGGAATCGCACAAAGCCTTTATCTCCACTAGAACATGTAATTTATCATATTTTGTGTGAATTCGCTAGTGACCCGTAGCATGTGTGGAGTGCCTAATGTGTATTTTTGTTACTGTACGAAATATATTACTCGTATCAACCAACTTGTAGTGTCGTGACTAATTGGCAACCTTTTAACGAACGAACTACTAATGAAGCGATAATGAGTTGAGTAGTAATATTGCTAATCAATTACCTGTTAATCAGTGTGCTTATTTACAGTGAAAACTCACGGTGCATTTGAGAAACTGACAACACACACGATGTACGTATCAATCAAACACTATGATGATAACCATTAACGTACCTACTCTCATCACTATCGCATATTAAATAAAATATATTTCATGACCCATGTTTTAGATTTGAACTTGTATTAAAGTGATAACTGGAAAATCGCCTCTAATTTATGATGATTGACGGCCCATCAGCCGGAGAAAGTTCGAGTGCCTCAGAATATTCACATGTCTGTTTACATTAACTAAATTACAACTGCTTGGATTTTCTTTCGATACATACACGGTATTCTGTTACTTATTTACGTTTTACTTTTTATTTACAGAGTCAATTGAGTGGCTGCATAAATTACAGCTGAGTTGTTCTCGACATTTGCTTTTTATTGCATATCTTTATAGACAAGTACCAATTTACTAACATATATTATGTTTATGGATTTTGGGAAGAATATAGCTAAAGTTTTAGAATTCATAGAAGATTGAAGAATAACATTATATAACCGTGTGTCAAATACTCAATACAAGTATTTAAATTTTCTGATCATCATGAAACTAAGAGTTTGCGTCAGTAATGTTTTTGACATTGTCTAGTTCACCTGAATTCCGCAACAACTAAGAAACTGGCTATATCTTACCTCTAATTGTCGGAACACAACAGCTATTAACATTGTTATTATGGCGGCAGTCTTGTAACACGATGGTAGCTAGTCACGCGTGCTCAGTACCCCTCCCACCAACCAAACTGTGAAGAAAAACTTCTACCTACATGGGGAATCAAACCCCGGAACTCCGGGTCAACCCGGTGGTTTTAGCCACAAGACAAATGTTTTATCAACAAAATTGTTTCACTTAAAATTTTGTTTTTCGATTAAAGTTCGATTTACTGGATAATGTGATGGGTTTGGTGGGTGGGTCATTTATCCCCTGTTAGACACAAATTATATTGTCCCTTATAAAAGTAGCTTAGGTAGGTAACTTATAAAGGAGCTTCTACAATTTTACCTGAATCAGGTTCCATATGATTTGTCGCCTCCTTCTGCGAGGACGTATCTCGCAGAAGAAGGCTGCGGAGAAGGAGCGGGAGGAAGATCCCCAAGCCGCTCCCCTCCGCTGCAGACGAAAAAGCAGGCGAAGGTGGGCATTTGCACAAGCAATGCCCTGCCGTGGAGGCCTGCGTGCACGGTTGGCCCCGCGCCGCCATAAGGCCTTCCGTCTAGGAATTGCCCTGGTGTTCTCGGGCCATCCCCCCTTGACGATAGCCCGACGAACTTGGTCCTGCTTGACCGGGCACGCTGGTAGTGGTAGTCGTAGTGTGGACCTTACCATGCGTGCCCACAAGGGTAGAGAGAACACCGGGGGGCTTTAGTGGGTCGACCTGGAACTTTGCCGGGCCAACCCCACACACGCCTGCCGTCTAGCCAACGCGGGTACGGTGCGGTTGCGCATTTCCCCCCGAAAAAAAGGCCTCTTTTACCCTACCTGTCATTTTTTATGTATTTAATTATTTTGTCAAATCTTTTCTTTTTGATGTTTTGTTTTTTTTATGTGCTGTCCAATATAATTTACTCAGAATTTTCTTTTCATTTCTAGTTTTATATTCCTTAATAATCTTTAAATGTGTGCTTTTCATTTTTTAGAGTTTCTATTTCTTTGGTTTTTATATCTTATTTATTGTTTTTAGTTGAGCTTTCATTTAGCTTTTTGTATCCTCTATGGAGAATTTTCTCTATTTTCTTGTTATATTGGTGCACGCTGTCATTTTCATAGGCCATCAGCGATGATAGAAATTTGTTTACAATGTCATTTTCTGTACGTGGTTTGCTTTGGTAATGGGCTCTTAATTTTTTTGTTTTGTTCTATATTGAGCGCAATTCTAATCATTCACGATCGCTAGGATGTTGCAGGCTACTCAAAACTTTTACATTTAGTAAATTTTTCATGATATTCTTAGCTATGAAATTTCATTTTTCGATTTTCTATCTGGCTGGCGATCTCCAGGTCCACCGAAGTTTAATTGATTTGTTGAATATAGTATTAGACATTTTTAGGTTATGAAATTATTATTATTATTTTAGGAAGCAAAACTCTATGAATCTTTCTCCTCTATCGTTTTTTTTCCTGTTACCATACTTTCCCATTCATCATCACAGCTCATATACGTCCCCACCGAGAGACTCGAGCCTACCCTATGATAGAGTGATTAGGCTTTAGTCAACCACGCTGGACCAGGGCGGATTGGTCGACGTCACATACACCGTTGAATAGTATATCTTTAAGTAGGTGCGTATGCTTGGATTATAGACGGAAATCGCGACAAAAACCTGTACATCTATTATATTGTCTTTTTACAAGGGAACCAACACCTTTCTCTCCTTTAGTTTCGCCGTAGTAGTACAGAAGATATTTCCCACTGTCAATCTTGGAACCTTGTATTCTCACTTCTCTGAAGCCGACGATGATGTCCCAATTCACATTTTATTAGGTATACTAATTCAATTACTCTTGCTTCATTTGCCAGAGATCTGAGATTAAATCTAGAGATATAGTATTGTGTTATTTGGTGGGGAGTGGTCGTCTACAACCCCCATGGTGACGAGCCGTTCTAAGGGAGGGGGGATGACAACATTATCTGTGAACAAATATAATACTGTTGCCCCATATAGCGCCATCTTGCTTTATTAACCTTCTAAGAACGCGTGAGGCCCTAGACAAATGCCACACGCTAACTTTTCCGCAGTCGTACCGCAGAATCCAAAATGTATGGAAATTACATTAGCTTACGACAACCCCACGCTATTTTTTCCGCAGCTAATGTCATCTCCATACATTTTTTCTGAGGAACGACTGCGGAAAACTTAGCGTGTGGCATTTGTCTAGGGGGGGTGGTCCGTTTGCTCCAGCCTATTGATCGAAGTATTTTTTTTCGGTTGGTCTAATCGCGGCATGTCAATTTGCTCAAGACAACCAGATAAAATAAATTAATTTGTGTCTACTTGATTGGCTTTATGTAGATAAAATAAATCAGCTAGTATCTACATGATAGTATCTCCTTTGCCAGAATACTTACAAGGTGAGTATGTAAAGGAACAATAAGTGAAATGCAGCTTTGAACGCAAAGCCATCGGAAGTGGTCGGTGTGCTGATAGATAGCATCGACCGTGGTCGCAACACAATGGCACTAATTACCACCTATGGCCTGCAAGCCGCGTGGCTGCCTCCGGAACGGAAAACAATGCATTGATTCAGCTCCAACAAGGCTTATAAAGAACCTTAAAAGGAAAAAAATAGTTGTCAAACCCAAACACTAAGTCAAGGACATTAAGTAGTATCGATAGTAATTGTAAAAAAAAGGTTTTATAATATTTCTTAATATCTTAATACATTATTGCTTGTCCACAATTAAATTAGATCTTATTGTTGATTTGTTGTAAATACATTGTGGACCCGGTCAGGTACAACAAATTTAGAAGAGAGGAGGCCATTTATTAATATTAGTTACTTAAATTGATTAAGGCTTAAATTTATAAATATTACCTACTAGCTGACCTATTCTCAGACTTACCGAATATACACAACAAATTTCGTAGAAATCAGTCAAGCTGTTTCGGAGCAATTTTGTTACCTATATATTTTTATATCATTATTTTTAGGTGTATGTGTCTGTGTGTGAATTCGAGTGAGAATTCAAAGAAGGGCACTTTATAAATAATTTAATTATGTAACTATTTATTATTTCTAGAATTATGAAACGAGAGTAAGGTATCATAACTTACTTAAAATTTTACAACTTTCAATAGTTAAAAAATACTCCCAAGTACTTATTATTGATTATAATCTTAGCATAGAAACGCTCCCACCATGTCAATATTTTACTATTTTGTCGACGTCCACTATATAAAGCTTTTTTTGTACTGTTTTAGTTTGAATCGAAGTATTCAAAACAAATTCTTGCACATACCTTGTTAACCGGTTCCCACCACCATGGTATGATCATCATAATATTTCTGTGACCGTAGAGGCATAAAAGTTTTATTAAATTAAGGCTGCAGTAACTTAGATTTATAGTACCTACCGCACTATTTATTCAAGTTTGAGTTAAAGCAAATAAGGCGAATTTGACATAAATATTGAAATATTAAAATAAAATAGAAACTGATGAAATGAAAAATCTACCTAAATCTCGAATATCTACGAAGGACCACCACAATCTACAATTTAATTTTTGTATAGTATTTTGGAAGGAAATCGGTTTTTTCTAGAGTGATTTTCTGTAAATAAGACGAATTTTAAGCGTAGACAAAGTTGGTTCTCAGCGAACGTTGTGTACATCGTTTGTAGGAAAAGCAAGTAATCCATAGTGAATAACATTAAATGGTTTTTTCATTAATGCAGTTGTGTGTACAGGCCCTACAAGATTTTCTATTGAAAAGCCCGGAAAACTGGTTAGCCGAGTTTTTACCTTGTTACTTACGATTTGTGTCTGGTATCGAAGATTTGTAGTTCCTTTTGCTACGCCCCGCAGGCATCTTCTTTAATATTTATCAGAAAATGGCGGAAGTGCTTCATTAAGCTGTCTTTGTTCTGCTTTTTGTTCACTACGTTTAACACTTAATGACATTCATACTATATTGTTCCGTTATTATTTTGTATTACGTTGACACAGTAGATTTTCATCAAAAGACAGGCGATTTGTCGCATCCGTACGGTACGTACGTACGGTATATTAAGCTTTAAGGAAAATACTTTAATGTCAAAAAAACTGAATATGAATTTGCGGTGATCTGTCGGAATATTTGAACAATAAACATACAACGTTCATTATTATCAAAACATTTTATTAGCAAACTAACGTAGGAAAGTAAAAATATAAGAAAATCAATACAAAACTGTAAATCTGTAAAAAAATATGGTAGCTACAATTATTTCACTACATAAGAATATATGGTGTCATACTGATATATATGACCAAATCAGAAGTGACATGCACTTGGGCTTGGATTATGTGTAATACTGCTGCAATAAAACACCTCCTACAGCTATAATGTATTCTTGTAGTACCATTTATTGAACATTCGAAAATAACAATGCACATCTTTATTTTACAGGTGTTATTAATGCTCAAGTATTACACAAAAATACCTGGAAGACTTCTAAAAATATGTCAGTGCCATACAATTTCAGTCGTGCGACAAATATATGGACACAGTCATTAGACATACAGATAAGCAAAAATCACAGCTCCGGTTAATAAAATCAAAAATACAATTATGTTTTTGTTTTCCTTTTTCAACTTAACCATAATTCTACAAATAAATAATGAAAATATTGTACAGGACGGCAATATTTTAAGGGTGATGTGTACATCCCTGCATCTTTTTTTCCACCTCTGATATCAGTCCAATGCTGGGCATGGTGGATTTTTTCATATAATAAATTACATATATTTACAAAACACTAATTTGCTTCTCTAAACACTAACTTCGATCGAATGATGTACACATAATCCTTAAATTTATCGATCACTAAATTAAATTAAATTAATCATGCACGTAATTACTCATAAAATCTTATTAACAAGACAAAATTATCAATAAAATCTAATTATCAACTCAGGAACAAATGCAATAAAATCAATCAAAATTAATATAAACCTTTTTGAATATGTTCTTATTAACCAACATAATTTAATATATCTCATGAATATATTAATTAACATTAATGCTAATGCATAAACATTTTAAGGCATAGTTATCTTACAGTATTGGTAAATCTCTCAAGAGTTCCATATTAACATTACATTACTAAATCTATAAATTCGCTAATTTTTCAATATACCATCTAATGAGATACGAGCGGTAGAGTATAAATTTACTTCACGATTAGTTTCAATCTAAATCAATCATTATTTACAGTTAATGAGTATTGTTTAAGGTGTTGTCACAGCTATAAATATGCCATGAATTAAGAATACCTAGGGCATAACAGAATTACCCAATTTTTGTTCTTAAAAATATTTACAGACTTAAGCGCAGATACAAATGCTTAGGCACGATATAACGGTAAACGTTATTGAGAAAAAAACCAACTTGACAGGATTTTATGCCCGTGCATCTCAGAACAATTCTTAGCCGCGCATTGTTGACGTGGATTGATTAATGGAAGCGGCGTACAAACTAAATTCATAAAAGGTATAAAATAAGTTAATTTTCACGTGAGTATTGTTTCGAAGAATTACGACCGACGAGTATATCTCAAAGACAAGAGTTAAATAAGCATGTATTAAAAATATAGTTCATTAAGTTAGACGGAATGACTTTATATTATACCGATATTACATGAATTTCTTTTATTCTCCCGTTTGTCACAAATACTGGCTTATAATGCCAGTATTATAAGCAGTTAATCATACCAACGCTACTGAAACCTAAATAATCAACAACATCAATGTAAAAGTGTATTACATAAATTTTTAACTCAAGTGGAGCAAGAGAGCAAGAGCAAGCTGTTGTTTGTAATCGAATACTCAATCTAACATACGAGCATCTCAATTGGACTTGATAAAAATAATAATATGTGGATATTATGATTATAACACATATCACATTCGATATTTTTCTTTTACGTTTGCCTTCGTGTAAAATTAATTATTTAATTGAATGTTAGAGGCAATAGCATATCAGAACTTGCTCAATCCGTATTTGAGGGGAAATTTACAATATTTGAATATTGTAAATCTACATTATTATAATATTGTAGTTGTATAATTTTATCCTCACTAGCGATGATCAGCTAGTGGGTGTAGAATTTATTATAAAAAAATGTTAAATGTATGATTTAATAAAAAAAGACATCGGAGGTCACGTTCAACAATCAGTTTTTAGCTTTGCTACCCTAATACGTTACTTAAACATATCTATTTAATCCACTACACAACAATTTTACACACCTTTTATAGGCTAATATAAAAAAGTAAAGGTCATTTACATGTACTAGGTAATTATTTCTATTAAAATGTAGAGATTTTGCTTGTGTGTATTATAAGTATCTAAATTGTACATTCGGTATTTTTTATTAAGTACACATAAGTAACAGATAGGCAAATAATAAGTTATATATTTTATGTCAACTTAACTCAAGTAGTTCCTACATTTATTCACAAATTGTTAATACTATCAAGATAAAAATAAAACGGTTTCATTATACCTACAAAGTCAGTCAGGTAAGAGCATTAGGAGGCAGTGTTTGTTATTATTTAATACCTACTTAAATAATGTATTAACAAGTTCTCATTGGCAAGATGTAAATGTGTTTTTACAATGATTTATAAATTTTTATTTTTTATTTTGTTCTATTTTTATCAATAAATAAACGTTTTAGCAAATCCCTTAAGGGTGAAATGATACTATGTCAGAATTATTAATGGTGCACTTGCATAATCAAAATGAATGTTTGTATTTACTTTATAATTTTATATTGCCTGTTATTTTTAAAATGACGGCATAATAGTTATTTTCATACAGTAATGATTTTTATATTGTAATTGTTACACAACCATGTGCCGTAGCATGACCATCAAAACGATATGACAAAGCGGTTTACCGCGGTAAACTGTCAAAATACCATAAAATGTATTGTATTTTGAAATTTCACAGGAGAAGAGATGCTATCTGTGAACGTCATAATAAAATAGGAGATTATTAACCAAGGGGATAAAGCACTGACTTATGTTACGGGTGAAGACTTGAATCGTGAGCGTAACGAAGGACTCTATGGGTTACTCCCGAGGGCAAGGAGGGTGTTATATAATTGGATCCTAAGCATAAAGAGGGATTTCAGTTCACCCAATACTGAGACTGCTTTATCCCCGAGGAAAATACTCTACTTTTCGTACCATCTGCGAGAAAATAAAAAAATATGTAAAAAAAACAGCATTTATTCAAAATCATATTAATATAATATCAAATCATAAATTATTATATTACTTAAAAAGTCACGTATTTATGTTGTTTTTTTTTCATTTGTATTGAAAAAAAAACAACATAAATATGCTGTTTGAGCTTGAATTCCTTTGCTTTTTCAACTTGGAAAATTAAAACCTACCAATATGAATAACATGACAGGATTAAATTTTTGTTTGATTTTAGTATATTTAACTGTTTTCACGGATTTATGTGCATACGTTGTCGATTCAGAATCATCATTTTTTATTTTGCCTAACAATATAAGATAGGTTTCTATTAAATTTAATATTTTTTATTAAAATTTGTATTTGACACGTTCTAAATGCAAATCTCCTTATTGACCGGACACTTAAAATCGTTTTCAACTGACAACAGTGAAATTATAAAAAAACTTTTTTCACATTTCTATTGAACCATGTTCCAACTTTCTATACAGTCACTCAATTACATTCTAGATTAAAAAAATAGGCAGCGAATAATGTGGTTCCATGTATTTTTCCTCCCGTTAAGGCGGGGTTTCCCAAGAAATCTACTCGGGCACGTCGAATGCAAGGTAACCTAAGGGAATAATGACTACTGTGCCGATCAAGCGTAGTATAATTTTTTATTTATTCATATTAAGTTTTAATAACAAAAAGCTTACCTACTTCAGAACTTTTTTATTTTCCCGTTTCAAATTACCCATAATAATTCTCCATTATCCCTGACCTTAATATGAGGAAAGGTGCTAGTTGACTGATTAATGAAAAAGAACACAGTTGACAATCACTTCTATTATTAGCGCTCTCCATTTAACAATGTAAACTAAATTCGAATTGTTAATTTCGCATAATTTCAAAAAGGCTAACTCTAACAAAAGTATATTTTTTTACGATATAAGTGTGATATGTCAGAGCCGAAGGCGAGGGCGTAACAGAGCCGCGTGTGTATAACCAATATACGCGCGTATATCTGACGACGTTTTTCAACACATTTGTGAGGAAAAATACCTAATAAACTGATTTTTTTATTAAATAACACAAATCATTGTTAATTTGTAGACAAAATAAATAATGGTATGAAAATAATCATTTGAAAAATCATGTAGTTCGTTGATGTCTTTTATATTACTTCTAGCTTTTAAAAAATATAGTACATTATTGGTGTAGCCGGCAAGTGCAGCATTGCCGGACTCTGTGATGCGTGCCTCGGTTATAATACGTGTTTTATGAGCTGCTTTATGTATCTAAAACCGGTAAAATTAGATCCACTTTACGAGCAAGTGTGTTGAAAAATAATTATAACAATACAATAATATGCCAGCAAAATAAGTCAATAATAATTATAGAGAATTTTAATTACTTTACTAATTTTATCTTTCGTGATCACATATCTACATAGAGTTCATTTAATTTTTTTTGCTGATTCGATAACAATAACTGCATTCTGCTTTGAGTTGATTAAGGTCATCGGTACATTAATAAACTGTTAACAAAACAATTTAAATAAAAATACCAAATCGCTTACTGTTTGTGACATATTATGTAGGTAGGTATACTTTATAGTAAGTTGTGACATATTATGTAGGTAGAGTTTATTATTTCTATAAAAATGTAATCAAAATTAAACAAAAACAAATTACACTCATGTTGAAGCTGTGAGCGAATTTTTAAATCGTTATTTACTTTGTGTCTGAGAAAAGTGAAGAATAAAGTCGTTTCATTTTTTTAATTCGTTTCTAAGTACAACAATATAATTATGATTGAAAAATTAAGTTTGATCCATTAACATTGAACACGGCGATTTTATTTCAAGCTGACCTTAGCAGATAATAGAAATAGTTTCAGATAATGAAACGTGTTGGGCCGCGGCGCGACATTGTGCGTAACTAAAACATCGTGCTTTAGACGTGTGGGGGCCGAAACTTAACGGACAACCTGACCTTACAGTGAATATCGGTCTCATTTCATTTCGATGATTGGATCAATTACATCTTATCAAGCTGTCAATATTAAAGTCATTGGTTATTTACATTGAATAAAATTGTACCTCACATTGTACACCACGCCCCAGACATACCTACTAGGTATTCAATAATTGGGTTTGTTTAAGTATGGTTTTCTGTTCGAAATTGATTTCTAGAATAGTGTTGTCGTTTGGACTAGTTTTAATATTTTACAGCGATTCCCGTATTTTTTGCTCTATTTTTTTTTACATTATATTTATAGAAAACAATTTGTTTCTAGTAAAAAAAAGTTAACACACCGGATTCAGTAACAATTTTTAAATTATTATTTACACTGAGAGGAGAGACTGTTGACTTACATTGTTTATTTATCTAATTTTTTTACCAAATTTAATATTTTATATGCGCATTTAGAATTCGTGGATATATGCTTACTTATCTCTTTAATAAAAAATACGCTGAAATAATAACGCTCGAAAATATAGCTCACTACTGAATGCAAATCAAATAATACTCACAATAATGCACAAAAATTAGATGTAGCCGTTATTAAGATATTTTATGCATATTTTGAAATGAATGTTATTCGAAAAATATCACGATTAAAAAAACCATAAAGGCAGTCTCTTTTGTAGATATAATATTATAATGTTGGCTCCTTATTTCAATTGAACCTATATAATACAACATTTAAATGTTTTATCAGATTAATTTACACTTCAATGTTGATCATTGTAAATCATGAAATTTTAAGTACCTATTATCATATAACATTACTTTTTATTTATTATTACACAATTTTACATATTTTTTCTTTAATTCATGTCGGCGGTGGTCAGCACCGATAGCATTTAAATTAATTAATAATAATTGTATAATTTTGTCAAAAAATGTCAATAAACTATTCTTAATAATGTCATATATTATTAAATAATTATTATAAAGAGAAAAGATTTGTATGTAATAAATAAACTCAAAAACTACTGGACCGATTTTAACAATTCTTTCACCATTAGAATGTTACATTATCCTTGATTAATATAGGCGACAAAATTATTTTTCCTATGGGAAAATATAAAATTCCCACGAGAAAACAAAAACAACGCGGTTGGAGCTGCGTAAAGTAATCTATAATAAGTAAAAAGATATTAACGGAAAAACACTAAAGTTGTTATGATTGATAATGTAGTTAAAGAAAAATGTACGGTAAATAATTATATGTTTACAGGTAAGTAAATTGGTTAAATAAATTGCTTAAATAAAAAGTGGAGAATTTATATTATGAGTTATTATTACGAGTATCTTTAACGTAATTTACTATCTTGCGGCATTTGCAGTGCTTACCGCATAGTAATCGTATAAAAACAAAAAATATGGGCTAAATCACACCGAAATCTCTAAGCACTCCACCTTAACGCCTTCGTCAAGACCAAGAAACATGCTGTGTCACGAACAGTTCAATACTCATTACAAAGACTAGAATTTCCTGCTACGGAGGTCGAACCAAATCAAATTCATTTTACTTTTTACAACATGTAATCTGGTGTGTAATCTATTAATGAACAGACAATTTCTAAAGAACCGAGCAAGTTGTTTGTGGTTAGGCGCAAATTACCCAGATTTGGAAATATTAATAGGGGATAATAATCTTTAAATTGTACAAAAACTAGAAAGCTCATTGTTTAAAAATCAGAGCGTTATCACACCGATCTGTATCAAAAGCGATAGTACAGGTGGCGTTCATGATGTACGGCAAATGCTTTTCACTAATAGTGGCACTTTCAAGTGGGTTTTTTATTTAAGCTTACTGCTGTCGACAGGTGCAAGTAAATGATTATAGAGCTTCAGTTGAGTTGTGTAAACAATTCGAGGTGCGGCTCTGAACTTGACGTGAATTCCGCTCATGAACAAAGAAAGGGCAATTTGTTACACGAGAAAGGGAGCACAATTTAAAGACCATGATCGAACTACCTCTTGTATTTCTAATTTATAGCAATCTGGAAGCAATCAGGGTTCGCCAAACATGAAGGGAAAGATATAATATTGGAATTGAGAAACCACTCACCGTGTTGTTAGATACTGATGGTTAAACAATAATCATACTACAGTATCATAGGCGATTTCCAAGAACAGAATCAAAATAATGACACAGTGCTGTTATTATTATATGAACTAAAACTAAATACAACACTAACAGGCTTTCAGGTGAGAATTATATAACATCGTCTAGTAACGTAACAGTAGGTACCGCTGTCGAAAATAATACTAATGCCATTCATAAGCCCGGATGAGGAAAATCGCGAATCAGCCTAGGCACTACGGAGATGCGATATTTGAGCGGTGAAAGATGGCTGGTACCGAATACTCGTTCTTTTACTCTGCTTTTTTTTATTTTTTAGAAAGTTTAGTCGGTCGCGCTGCGGGAGAAATTACGGCGGCGGCGAGCAATAATCCCAGCACTGCTCATCATTGTCGGCGGTGGTGATTATCTGATAGCTCGTTTCATTTCGGTATTGAGGTATTGCAGCACATTAATAAATTGTGGAATAGGATATAATCTCGAAACAGCGTCTTCTACTTTAGGCTTAAAATTATAAAACTACTTTTATTGTATGTTGGACTGGATGTTACAACCACAGTCCTATACAAATGCATGATATATATGAATGACTTCGTATACTGATAAAATAAAATTACAATGATTATTGACTAATAAATAAAGTGTTTTGAATGTATACTCATTATCTCGTACTTAAATCACTTATAGTATCTGCTATTAGCTAACGCTGACTAAAGCTAAAATGTATACGGTAACGGACGGAATTACATACAAATTAACAAAGTTAGAATAATCTCTCGTTTTCATGTCTTATTTCCTACAACTAGTAGTAGCTATTACATTAATTAGCACCTTACCAAATTCATCTGTGATATTTCAGCCTTTAGGTATTCGTTTAACATACGTATAGGTATCACTGCGACAAAGTTCATTTGACTATCAACGGGAGTGATGGAAATGCTGCGGCAGCCTAAGTTGTTACCTCTTGCTGGGCTTCCCCGCGCCGTTCGCTGCGGGGCTCTTCTGTGCAATGTGTGTCTGGTAGTGTTTCGCAAGGTGCGCTTTCTGACGAAAACTTTTGCCGCATAGCGAACACGAAAATGGTTTTTCTCCCGTATGCGTCCTCACGTGTACGTTCACAGAGTATTTGTCCTTGAACCCTTTCGAACATATTGAGCAGTAGTGTAGAGATCTTTCTTTTCTAACACCGTTCGACGTCGACGTTGCTGCCTGAATAGCTGTACCCGACTGCGATTGAACCACTGGTGGTGAATTTTTATTCTGTAATCGTTTGTTATACTTTTTGTTAGCACTTTTTGTGCTCGTCACTGTCGGTGAGGCCGTCACTATTTGTAAGTGCTGGGGTAACTGGACCTCGCCGGCGGGGATCATAGTAACTAGTTCACCGTTCACGTGATGGATATTGAACACATTTCGTGTTGGGTCTATTGGTTCTACGGTACAGTATGGCTGCATTGACTCGCCAAGCTCCGTAGCTATCCTCTTTAATTTTTCATAGTCTTCTGGATAATTAGCATCTAAATGAGATAGCAGGATATCATCAACACTCTGCGTTGACGATGGATTTTCACCGTTGGTGATGACAGTCGGGTTTGGATCTTCTAATAATATAGAAATATTTAAATTGCTAGGTGGCGCAATCGTCATTAGCAGTTCTTCTTCTGTAGTTTTATTATCCTGATACATCGATGGTACGTCAGATTTATTATTATTGTTGATGATCACCCTTTTTAGTTCTGTACTTCCATCCAATTTAATTGCATTCTTTTGTATGGTAGTACTATATCTAATAACAGCTCTCCCTTGCAGTGCACTTCTTAGCAGTGACTCATTGGCTTCTGTATTTTGATCGGTTAATTTCCAATCATTATTATTATTATTAAATTCAACTTGATTTTCTAATATGGTTGGAGTCACCACGATAGGACTGTTTGGGTTATCTTTCTTTTCGCTTGTTGAAAACTCTGTTTCTTCATAGTCAAAGGGTTCTACTTTGACTAAATTACTAGTATTTATATCCGCACTTTGAGTGTCAGTCTCAGTTTCATCATAATTGAAACCTTCCACTTTTGGTAGGTCTTGATTAAAATCGTTTGGGAATCCATTCATATTTAATATTGATTCTAGATCTAAAGAAGGAGGTTGTTCTATATCTGCTGGACTCGACATTGAAACATCTTCTTCTTTTCCCCAAAATCTATTAGTGCTAGTTTCATTAATATCTTGATTAAGGACTGTGAGTGTATATATTTGACCATCGGTATTACTTATTAATTTATTTGATATGGCTGTATCAGTGCACGGGTGTGAGCCATTAATTTCACTGTCTTGATTCCAGTAAAATTTATTAAGATCTTCTAGCATTGCCGTCTCTAAGCGATCGCGATCTCTATCAACATTCCAAATAGAATCAAAACTTTGTAAGGTCGTAGAAGTAGTTGCGGCCGCCATACTATTGTTGGTCACAACTTGTGACCCTGATATGCTCAACAAACTATTATTATTTTGTTCTTTAGGTTCCTCTGAAAGTAATGGATTTGATCTCGAATCTGATGATTCCATGAACACATTTACAGACCGCATCTGTTGCTTGTACTGAGCATCAGTAACTTCATTGGATGTCACGAAATCAAAGAAATCTGACTTTGACAGTTCTGGGGCAGTGGCCGTCATGTCTACCGTTTCAATTATTCAACCGAGGACGACTACTCGGTTCGATCTTCCACATCGATCAGTTTTGCTACATAAAGCAAACTTTCACCTCGCTCATTCGTTTTGTCTTTGTACTACAATATATATATCTAAATTTAAATGAGTAATAACCCGGTATGACTTGTACTTTATTGGCAGTCGCTAGAGCGTCGGTAACTGGTAGTACGGGTTCAGGCACAAACGCGGGCTGGGGTGCTACTCGGACGTGCCTGATGCGCTCGAGTCAATCGGTGGACCAATAGAATGTGCAAACTTGATCCGTACGTTCCTTTTTCCCATTATTCACCCCAACCCTAACACCGCTTCTCAAGAACTCAGTACGCGTCGATGTCAGCAACGAATGCGTAGTACCTCGACGAGTGTGCCATGATTTGTCCCCGCAACAGAAGCAGATCTGAAATAAAAGAGAAAAAACAGCTTAATAATGGTCAACGGTAACACAATCAATTTAGTGTTGCTAGAAGTCAATATACGAATTGCCACAAGATTAGAATAAAGCTGTTACTGAATGTTTAATTAACAAAGTGCGCGTTGTTCGTGTTTTAGATCCTGTATGAAACCAGGGCGAGCAGGTCACGCGGCGTGTCTATCAGGCATCACATAGCGCTCGAGCCGCACCACACAAACGGAGCCAACCGCCCAGCATCGAGCGCTGCTGTCACCGCACCGCCAACAATTGCAATGCATATATTTTATTAAACAAATATCTGCTTAAACTAATTCAAGATTTTCTATAATATTGTTGTTAGTTGATTGATGAATATTAATTTTGATAAGGTATATTTGATTTCATAGTATTTACCTATGTAAAATGAGAAAGATCTGTCAAGAAAACGAACGAGAATTGGAGCAGAGCGAGGGACCGAAACTCATGGTGTTATGTTTCATCTGTTAGCTGATACAATACCAAGTTGCTGTTATATGAGGATATATTATTTACGTTCTATATTAAGAACGCGACATATTACGAATCAAAATTCGAACAATCAGATTTTTGATATTGGTGTTGAGTTCATTAGCAATATCAATTATACAGTTAACTATTTTCTCTTACAAACGTTATTGAATTATTCTTCGTTAGCAAATTCATCCACAAATTTGGGAAATTCTGAGGGGACTTAAGATATTAAATCTTTGAATTTTGTAGTGATTGTTTGTTACATTTCAAAAAAGACATTTTCTTATCAGTATTCCTTGAGTATTTTATAAATAAAACTAGCTGAGCCCGCGAACTACATTTCACTATGGCTACCCTTATCACCTTGGGATGTAAAAAGTGACGTAAGAAGTGATTCTCAGGCCTACCAAATATAATGAAAAAAATCATAAGAATCGGTCAAGCCATTTCGGAGGATAGCAAACACTGTGACACGAGATTTTATATATTAGAAATAACAAAAGTTATTCAGATTGGCAACCTGTTAAAAATCAATAATGACATCACGAAATTCTTGAATGTGATACGTGTTTCTTGAACCTGGTATGAATGAATTCGATATCGTGAAGTCTAATTTAAATGTATGCCATTAGTTTACTATGGGTATAATACATAAAGACGTTGATACTGATAGTTAAACACAACTCTAACAAAAACAAAGATTTCCATGTAATCACAATATGATAAAACTATTTGTTTTGAAAAAGAAGACGATAATTCATAGCAGATAACAGCAATTAACCATTCTGTATAAGAATGGGAATGTTGTTATGTTGGCTATAAGAACAAAACAAATGCGTGCTACGTTATTGTAAATGATTACACCGTGCAGGTACACGCTTTCTCTCTATGTTTTTTATCCACTGCCAACTTACAAATAGAGTCATTTGTTAATACGTTACGGTGAATTGCAGAAGCGTAATATATTATTAAGAATTCAATGTCAATAAATATTTTGGCGGCGTATCGCACGCCACTTTGTTTCTGGGTGCTACGAGTATCTGTCGGAGCTGATCTGTAGTCAAGAGTAAAAGTGAATTATGATGAGACTCGTTCAACTACTTCATTATAATTTATGATATGATTGTGTACAAGAGAGTGGGATAGCAACAACATACAGGATGAATTATTCAAGTGTGCCTAGATAGCGAAATTCGAAACTATTAGCGAAAAATAAGTACTCAAAGAGTTTTCAGGATCGATGTTGATAAAAACTAAAACTAGTCAGGAATCGAACACACTGGATTTGAAAAAAAAACTAAAGTGTCGCTTATAAAGACCAAAATTTGGTAAGTAATGACATATTGTAAAATAAGGACAGGGTGTCACCGTAGAGCTTCGATGACCTTCAACTAGCTCAAGGTATTCGGAGAGTCGAAATTATAACTCAATTTTAATAATTTCGTCTAATTTATAATTCCGTAAAAATACCTTTTTGTAAGTCAGAAAAGTCGTTCTTGACAAATTTTACGCTGTCTCTATGACATTATAGGAAATTCTGAAGGAGGTAAAAACGGTTACACATCAGTTCTCTTGTTACAAGGGCTCATTTTTTAGTTTCAGATTTGGCCATCTAGGCACACTTGAAGATGGCGATGAAAGATAATTACAAATCTTCAATCACAAAATCTACATAAGCTAATTTTTTTTCACCTATGTTATATTTTACGAAACAACGGGGTAAGAAAATTTCGCTAAGTTACGTTACCAAAAAAAGTAGTAGGTACGAGTACTTGGCATATAAAAGAATCAACTGAGTTTTGATAAAATTTCGTAACCTCATTTCGAAATGCAATATTTGTAAATGTTGTGTAAATTCTAAAACTAAACAATACCTATAACATAGAAAAGCGATACACCGCGAATGAAGCAAACAAGCACTATTATAGTAGGTATTTAGAAAATGTCACTCTGTAATAAATTAGAGAGAGGTGAACATTATTAGCTTGTTAAATCAATATGGTGACTCTCCAGAACCCGTAAGAGATATTTCTTTTGCCTCGATAGATTTTATGATTACGATACCTGTTACGATAAAATTTTATACTTATAACTTGTGGAGAGTTAAAATATACATATCCCTGACGCAACGATTTAAATTACTGATTGAATTTAGAATTTTACGAGCTTTGGCATGAAGCGTTAGGTTGCGACAGTATTAAAGCGTATTTATGATAGTCAGTTGTCGTAGTTAAGTAAAATCCACAGACATGTATTCAACATCATTCAACTTGAACATTCAGAGGCCACGTGTGTTGACTTCGAAAGCCAAAAGGAAGATCAATATTCCTCTTTTAAAACTGTTTTATTGTATCAGCGCTCTATTGTCATTAGCACTGGTCGTCAAACAAAATTTATCAAAATGCTTAATGAGTGACGTATGAAGCTACGAGTATAATTAAACAAAGAACTAGTTTTCTGAATTGCTATCAGTGCCTCTCTTTTACTCATTATACAAAGAGAAAGAAATGGCATTATAACAATTCAGAAACTGTCTGGAATTAAGACGTCATAATATACCTTCAGGACACCGAAATATTCCGGTAATGTCTGTTTTCGGCGCCCTTTTCTTTTTGATGTTCATTTGGCAAAAAAAATTGAGACGCTTGGTTTTTATACAGACGGAAGGACGTTTTCTGGTAGAGTCATGCTTACAGCAAAATCATATTTTCATACATTGTGGTTATTCGATTACATATGCAAACTACCTATGCACAGCATAAAAAAATACGACAAAACATTTTTTTTATTATTTTAGAATTCCACTGTTGTTTGTATCTTTGAAATAGATTATGAACATTTTTTATGTTCTAAAGGCAAAAGGAATGATTTCTGTAACAAGTATAATAGTTATGTGACGTGGATTAAAAAAATGGCTCAGTCAGCAGAATAAAGTTACCTAATTTAAGTTCTTACATGACTAGTTGTTGCCTAAGTTAGTAAATAAATACTTTTTGTAACCCTTATTTAAAGGGCATTACAGTGTATGCTTGTTCAGCGTACTTAATTTTTGGGATGCTTGTTGGCCACATTATTTTTTAATATATTATATAAAATTCTCGTGTCACGGTGTTTGTAACCAAACTCTTCTGAAACGGCTTGACCGATTTTTATGAAATTTGAAAGTGCAGCAGGCAGTACAGTATATAAAAAAAAAAAAAATCTAAGCTGGCCACCGTCACAAAATGGCGGAGTACCTACATACTTTTCTACAATCCTCACAATATGGGTATCAAGTAAAAAGGCATGATTTGTAAAATTGGGAAACCATAAAAAATCAAACCTGTTTCAAAATGGTGGATAAATCATTTTTGTATATCCTCACAGCTTGGGTATCAAATAAAAGGGCTCGATTTGTAAAACACAGTACAACATAAAAAATTCAGCATGGCCGCCGATATTGAAGGACACACACGTCGTCTTACAGTTGGCTTCAAACTATAATTTTTGTTATTTGGCGATATGGGCGTCAATAAATTTGTTTGTCACTTGTCTAGGAGAAGGGACGCTGTCAAATTAAACCCATACTTCTTATTGAAAAACTAAATTATACTAAATTAACAAGCGACCGACCATGCAACATTAACGCATGAAATAAAATGAACAGGTTTATAAACATTTTTAGCGATAACTAAATAATATAAAATAAATAAATAATAAAAATCTTTTTAAAACAAACTATTATTTAAAGGCTCTAAAAAGAGGACAATAAATATTGAATTAAATAAAACTCATGAACTTATTACATGGCACAATTTTTTATGATATAAATATAAAAGCTCGTCGCGAGATTTACCTTTTTTATTTTCCTCATTTTGGAGTATTCAAATTAAAGCTTGTTTCTAAAAAAATCTTTTTTATTATTACTATATTTTTTATATTCCTATATATGTGGATCCACTTCTATTAGTTGAACTTTGAGAAATTTCAGAACATCGTAATTTTGATATTAATTGAGGATTCATAAATCTTCGTGGTCCGATAAATTTGTATTAATCGAACAACCGGAAATGGTATCCTTTCAAAGATCAATAAGAATATTTCGTCGGGGCTGGTAAGAGCTCGGTGGCTTGTTTGGTCAAGGTGTCACCGCGGTATGTTGGGGACGCGGGTTCAAATCCCACCTGATACGAAAACTTATTCATTTTTAACCGACTTCAAAAAAGGAGGAGGTTCTCAATTCGATGCGTATGTTTTTTTTGTGTGTATGTTACGCGATTACGCCGCCAGTTGTGGACCGATTTTCAAAATTCTTTTTGTGTTCGATAAAGTATACTTCAAGGGTGGTCCCATGGTCACCAAAGTCAGGATCTGATAATGGAATCCCATGAAAATCGAGGAAAACCCTTAAATTTTAAGGTGTTTCCAACGTGTTTTGTGTGTATGTTACGCGATTACTCCGCCAATTGTGGACCGATTTCAAAATTCTTTTTGTATTCGATAGAGTATACTCCTAGAATGGTCCCAAGGTTACCAAAGTCAGGATCTGATGATGGGATCCCATGAAAATCGAGGGAAACGCTAATACGCGGGAAAGGCTAATAATTTTATATAAATAATATTTAAATTAGGGTTTCTTTCACTAAAAATATTTCATTCACTAAAAAGTTAAAAATAAAAAATATTTTACAAAAAATAAAAACCGACTTCAAAAACACTGAAAAGTTAAAAATAATATAAGAATAGGTACAGACATCACACTTCTTATTGAAGTCGGTGCCAAATTTTAAGACTTTCTAGGAGATCATCTTTTCTTTTCAGTGTTTTTGAAGTCGGTTTTTATTTTTTGTAAAATATTTTTTTCAATTTATTTAGCATTTTTAAAGAAAGTGCAAAGTTCTACATATAAAAAAATATGTTTGCTTTATTCTTAAGCAAATCTGTAAAGAGTTCTAAATTGGATGTCGATACGAAGTTATAACTTAGTGAATAAAGACTACTTTGGCTTAACAAAGAATGAAGGAGATCAATAAGACTGAATTTCGTCGAGGCTGGTTAGAGCTCGGTGGCCTAGTTAGGGTTGCCCACATTTCTTCAGTGAAATATACTATATAATTCAAATTAAACTATAAAAAATATAGTACACTCCCAAAAAGTATAGTACATTAAGGGAAATTCTAAAATTAAGACAAGATGTTATTGTAACTTACCTATTTGTTCTATAAAAACTATATTTCTTAGCACTTCTTGCATATATTATAAATTTTTTGTCTAACATAAGTGTCATATGCTTTATTATATTCGATGTTTTAATTGATCAAAATCTAAAGTCATTTTTCATCAATAACTTACAACATCTGTTTCTTTCTTCTCGCCCCTTCGAAATCATAACCGAAAGTATCCTTTCTGTGAATGCCGAAGTGGCGGAAATAGAGAGCAGGAATTAAATTACTTTAAATAAGTTAAGTAAGTTATTTCCAGGATTTTTTAAAAATGTGCTGCCAATCTTGGCCTGTATTTTGTTATTAAACTCATTACATTCTTTTATGTTTGCAAAGATTTCATTTAAAATTGTTATTTCAGAGTAAAGTTTGTCCATTTCGATACTACATTTTTCTTTTAAAATAAAAATTTCTAATTTTGTCTCACAGTCATTAAATTAAACCGCCTGTTTTAAATTAAATTCTTGGATTTTGCATACCTATTTGTTTTCTTTAAAATTAAACCATTTATTCAGTTAATCTAAACATGTATCAGTGAATACCAAAAAATTCTTTTGAATTTCATAACATTCTATGGGAGATTTTGCTTCTAAGGATTGCAACATTTTTTTGGTTTCATAACCATAAAAGATATCTTTACGTTGTTCTAGTGACAATTTTAAAGTTGACATAATATTATACACATCTAAGATATGATATTTATTGCCTTCAAGTTGTTTAACAGCTTTACGAAAATTATGTAAGATATGACTTGCAAAAAGATTTGATTCCATCGATTTCATTTCATGAAATGTGAGTTTTTTGTGTTGAAAATATAGTATTTTTGTGTACTATATACTTCTTCAACAGTATATATTACGCGAACCCGAAATACAGTACAATACTATATATTGTACAGTTGGCAACCCTAGGCTTAGTTGGTCAAGGCGTCAACACGGTATATTGGAGACGCGGGCACAGATTAGATAATAGTCACTTCGTACGCGGGTTCAAATCCCGCCCGAGATGATTTTTTTTCTTTTCATTTTTTAATACAAAATCTCTCTTTATACTTTATGTTTGCTATGACACATAGAATAAAACCTAAATGGCAATGGTTGCCCCAGATATTTGTTAAATGAAAATAAAACTGCGTGAACATTTACCTCACTAGTACTAGGTATAATTGAAGTGCCTTCGTGCGTAATCAAAGTCATTATTCCAATAAAGCAATCAAAGACTTAGTGCAAATTATTAAGATTTATGGAATTTCTATTAAAATCGTGTAAATGACAAATCACAATAGGTAAATTTAAATTCATATCTAGTCCGTGATTACGCTGTTTGGCTTCCAATGAACATAATAATTTAATTAACGTTCACTGAGTCCTTGGTTATTACAAAGAAGTTGCAGTGTTTATTGCCCTTACCATTACAAATTACGCATAAACCTAATATTAAAACGGTTGATTATTTTCTTTATTAGTCGACTGATAAGATGTGTAGGCTGTCTTATGTGTAGGTATCAAGGCCAGCAAGCCAGTTTAATACTCTTTCGCGAGGGTTAATAATTTTGCATACGTTTGCAAAAATAAGGTTCTTGTACTATTGAGAATATTTTATTTGGCATTACGAGGATGTAAAAATCACAACATTATTACAAAATCGTCAATATGGAAGTTTATTATTTTTAATAGTGATAATTAGGATTTTAATACAGAGTTAACAAACCATTTTTCATTACGTTTAATTAGCATTTTGTCGAACTGGCCACTTGATCTCAAAAATCTGTTCGTTTGGTTCTAAATCAAATCAAATCAAATTCTAATGTCCAAGTTAATACAGAGTTATCAAACCATTTTTCATTACGTTTAATTAACATTTTGTCGAACTGGCCACTTAATCTCAAAAATTTGGCGTTTGGTTCTAAATCAAATCAAATCAAATTCTAATGTCCAAATTAATACAGAGTTACCAAACCATTTTTCATTACGTTTAATTAGCATTTTGTCGAACTGGCCACTTGATTTCAAAAATCTGGCGTTTGGTTCTAAATCAAATCAAATTCTAATGTCCAAATTCAAATTTACATATTTCAAACTAGCTGTGCCCGCGAACTACGTTTCGCTATTAAAATGTTTAACACATTGTTGAGTTTTCTCCTACATTTTATTCCATAAAGATTCAACTTTATTCTGCCTTTTTTGAGCAGCGGTCATTTCGAATTTAGGGCGATTTTTAACCGACTTCAAAAACCAAGGAGGATCTCAATTCGATGCGTAATATGTTTTTTTTGTGTATGTTACTCGATTACGCCGCCAATTGCGGACCGATTTTCAAAATTCTTTTTGTATTCGATAGAGTACCTATACTCCAAGAGTGGTCCCAAGGTCACCAAAGTTAGAATCTGATGATGGGATCCCATAAAAATTGAGGGAAACCCTTAAATTTTTAGGTGTGTCCAACGTGTTTTGTGTGTATGTTACGCGATTATGAAATTATGCCTAAATGTTCTTCGGGAAAATTCTAAGCATTGTGGTCTAAGCCATATCAAATTCTGTCCAGTAGTTTTGGAGATTTTTCCGGACAAACAGACAAACAATCATTGTTTTAAAAAAAACTATTCTATCGTGTTCTGCTAATGATTTTAAGGCAACCTGTGTATTTTTTTCTTAATATTTCGCAATTACAGATTTTTGTACCCCTACGATTGTATTATTATAGAAAAAATATTTATAATGACTAATTGCACAAACCTTGTCTTAGCTTAGGACGATCGTAAGTGGCATGCTGTCACATTCCTTTCATTAAAGACAAGAAGTGACAGCATTCTTCTTAGGATTGTCTTAGCTAATATTAGGTTAGTGAAATTAGCCATTAGACTCGTGTATTTTTGTTTCAAATTGAGTGATTCACTTGTTTTCGCACTATTTGATTTTTCTTTGACATCTTTCTATTCACAAAATGGGAAATCTTAAATATTACTTTATTTACGAATATAAGTTCCACCGCGGCACCAACTCTGCAGAAACTGCTCGAAAGATTAATGAGGCGTGGTATGGAGAAGCTACTGTAAAAGAAAGCACGGTATGTTTTTGATTCCAATGATTCCAACGTTTTCGTTCTGGAAATGTTGATCTACAGAAACAACCCCATGCATGGCCGGAGATGATTTGTTGATAATGGAGAATTAGAGGTGATCGTGAAAGCGGATTCATCGCAAACCACGTCAGAGCTAGTGTCGAGCTCTGGTATATGATAAAATATATTTTAAATAAATTGAAAAAGTGAAAAGGCTCGAAATTCGGTACCACATAAATATAAGTCAAGCACGGTAATATACTATTACCGTGACGGAAGCAACAAACACACATTGAGTGCTGCGTTACATTACTTAACTATCACAATAATAAGATTTTGTGTCGTATCGTTACTTGTGATGAAAAATTAATCCTGTACGATAATCGGAAACACTCGTCGGATTGAACCCAGGAAAACCGAATTATTCCTCGTTAAGTACTGGTATCATACTATAGCTTCCTTGGATCTAGCCTGACCATTACGGTAGATCTGTATTGTCAACAGTTTCAAACTATGATGGATAAGCTAGTCATGAACAAATGAGACTGGTCAATCGCTCTAACCCGTGCTGCTTCAGGACAATGCGTGACCCATACCTCACAACAGACGGTTGCTAAATTAGAGGAGCTGCGTTTGAAATGTCTCCGACACCCACTATACTCGCCGTACCTTACTCTAACAGATTTAGAAAAATAGTTATTTGTTATACATGAGTGCAAAGTTGCTTTTTAACCGCGTGCTCAACTTTGATGACCGAGCAAGCGAAGGATTCAAAATTTAGAATCCTGAGCGTTAGCGAGAAAATCAAAAGAGCACAAGGTAAAAAATCGAGTGCAACACGTAACTTTTCATCCCCCCTCAGCGAGGAAATGACTAAATGCAAAATAAAATATTTACAATCACAAGATACTATTATTTCAGTTTAGGTACATATTTACTACAACATTATGATAGGTAAGTATTATAGTATAAAAATATTTATATTATGTAAAATAAATAATAGGTTTTTTTTACTTGTTTTCAAGTTTCTTATTTATACAATACGACGTCAAAACAAAATGGCGCGCGCAAAGCAAATTAAAAACAAAAGTACACCAAGGAGGTTCAGAGTCTGAGTTTTTAACAAATATAAAAAAGTTGTATGATAAATTCGGCACCATGGAGATGGAAGTAAATAGGTTTAATGATATTTTGAAATCACATACCTAGTGCACGCGATGTTCTAAATTCAAATTTACTTTAACCTCAAGCGGATAAAAACGGCTTTGGCGGTCAGATATCGAATAGCAAAAATACTCTTTCCGAGATGGGGGGATAAAATAGTACATTACTGCAGAGGCCGGGAAGTTAGGGATTGCCGGACGAGTAATGCTTTCAAGGCCGAGCGTAGCGAGGCCTTGACAATAATTACGAGTCCGGCAATCCCATTCCCGCCGAGGTATGTATAGTGCTTTTCTCAATAATTGCGAGGAAATAAATTATGAAATTTAGTGTAATAATAATACCAAATAAATAAAAACCTTTCATACTAAAATATTGTTTAATGTTGTCTATTTACTTTTTTAAATATTTATAATTGCCGTGATCTTCATATAATTTAGCTTTATGATCTGTAAATAAGACAATACCTAATAATAATAAGCTTCCTCTCTCTTGTTCAACGATTGCGTGCCCAACGGGTCCATAATGATCTTATTTTTTGTGAACCACCTATTTTACACATTATGGTATGCATAAAAGATTTTGAATTGAATTAAATTGGAAACAAATGAGTATAGTATGAATAAAAAACAAATCAAGCAATTAATTAATTACAATAACCTAGCATTTAGTAATACTTTTTAATTTTCAATTAGTGCAAAGAAAACAAAGCCCATACAGCCCTATCATATTTTACGCAAAAAATGTAATACTGCAGATTATGACTTTTTTCTCTCGCAACGAAAATTAAACATATTTTCGTGTGATTTCATACCAACATTTTAATAAAATTGTTGTCATATTCATATACTTACAACTGTTACAACGTGTCTCATAATAACTCCCCATAAAAATTATAATATTCATTTAACCGAAAAGAATGTGTCAACTTTAATAACTTGTCATATCAATCGAATTGGAAAATTTATGAAAATTCAGTTTTAGAACAGTTTTAGGTTGGCACTTTTGAGAGTTTAAATAAAATAAAATATTATAATTTTTATGGGGAGATATGAGACACGTTGTATATGCTCGAAGAGTGCATTTTTTATAATGTGGTAGAAATTGGCTGCATGACAAGTTACATAATTCAAGTTAGAGATAAATTAAAAAACATTGGAGCAGCGGCCAAAATGAATTTTCATACTTACTTTCCTGGCCTAGGCCGATAAAGTAATGCATGATCCAAGAATTACAAACTTTGTGTCTTCTTTTTACTACAATAATGCCTACATTTCCGAGCATGTTTGAGAAAAGGTTTTTTTTCAATTCAATTCAGATGAGGCAGTCTAAACCACCTTCAAAGATTTTATAGATACTCGCTTCCACAATTTTTTCAGCAATGGAATCAATGAATGAACTACCTATAAAATAGCAAAGTTCATAGATAATAATGGTATATATTTCGATTGATTAAATATATTTTTTAATTTTCTTTCAACAAATAAAACGTTACTTTTATATGTAAGAACCAAACACGCCTCCCTATTTTCACTTTTCCCGAACACGCATATAATAATTTTTGTGTTTTTAAGGCCTTTGTTTCTTTTTATGGTTCCATAGCTCAAAAGGAAAAAACGGAACCCTTATAGGATCACTTCGTTGTCCATCTGTCGGTCTGTCCGACTGTTTGTCAAAACCCTATTTCTCAGTAACGCGTAGAGGTATCAAACTGAAACTTATATCAATTGGTCGGGTCACGGTTTCTTTCACTGTGAATAAATCAAACTTGAAAGTTAACGCAATCAAAACATATGACCGTTACATATCCTCGCATATTTTGCGATTCCACAACGGAATCAAAACATTAACTTCCGTTGACCTAAAGTCATAAAATTTGGTAAAAAGCAATGTCTTACAGAACATTTAGTTAGGAACTTATATACTTAGATAAGTTTGTGCGGAACCATCGATGTGCGAGTCCAACTAACACTTGACCGGTTTATCAGCTTACGTAGTTTTTGTTCTACAACATTTCTTCATACTGGAAGCTCAAACATAAACTTTTTCGTCCAATTTCATGACACCGCCCGTCGTTAAGTCTTAAGCTTTACTTCTTGAATAGGTATCAGATCTTCGGAAATCTGAATTCTCATAACTCTTAGATTTCTCAAATGAAATATTATTTGGATTGAAATTCCTTTTACGTTATTATAAAACAACTCTTAGTACTAGTTATTTTAAAACAAGTCTATTGATTTGAAGTTCATTTGATTACACGAATACGTGACAGTGTACAGTATATTAGAAAACAGCAAATTAAACATAAAACACTGTCTAATATTAAATGTACATGTGAATGGTCTGTACTGATAATATTTAAAGTACACTCCGTATACTTGGTGTATGCGCTAGCAGCTCGTGACACATTACAGTGTAAAAGGAAAATAAATATTGATATGTTTTTCTTCATATTAGTAAGATATTTCGAATGTCCTATTTTTAAAAATAAAAATACGTTAGGAGAAACATGGTTCACAAATTTATTTCCTTGTTGAATGTATTAGTAATGATCTGCGAAAAAGTAAAAGCACTGTGTAAAGACAAAAGTAGCGACTTGTTAATAATACAAAGTAAAATTTATTTTTAATAAATTCTTAAATTCTGGGTCTTGGAAGACTTCCAGACAGACAATCTAAGGCGCCTCCACCAGCGGTCCTCGGAAACCCTTCGATATGAAATGGAGACATTTTGATTTCGTAGGTACGAAGCGTACAATTGAAAATGTCAAAATTAATTGATTGAAATAAAATTTTAATCTACTACTCGGTCGGAATGCTGACCTTCTCGAGAAGAGCAGGCCAGAAGCTCTGGAGTTGCTAATTTCAAATAAGTAACAAAGGTTAAAATATTCACAAATTAAGTTAGGTACATTTAGTGTGAAATATTATTTCAATTTGAATATTGTACCTACAAGAAAATAGATTGACGTAAACAGCTCGTCATGGAACCAAGCAGATAACATCCATGAATTATTGTCTCTAAGATTAATTTTATAGCAAGCTTAGGTACACATTTTTTTTTCTTTAATTTATTAAGAGATTTGAATATTGATAGGAATCTTATTGTAAAAGCGAATGGCCAAGGTCTTGAATGAGTTCCCTACTCTGTGAAGCCTGGTCGAATAAGAAGCTGGTTTATTTTCGCCTCTTGAATTTAGACCGTGATTCGTGACCGACGCTACTTTTTTATTTCATATCAGTGCTGCATGGTGCTACTTATTTCATATCAGTGCTGCATGGTGCTACTTATTTCATATCAGTGCTGCATGGTGCTACTTATTCAATGTCTTCTTTTTAAACGACTTCAAAAAAAGAGGTTTGTTAATGTTTCATACGCGATTTTTTTGACAATATGAACTGATTTTCAAAATTCTAAAATAATTTATTCTTTAAAAGAGTATACCTCTAACCTTAAATTTTATAGGCACGTCCAACGTGTTATGTTTTTCCTTAAGCTATTCAAGTATTTGTGTCAGTTATCATCTCAAGCTTTCATCCATCGCGCTGACCCGATGATAGAAGAATCCTTTACTTTTAGGAGTTAGGAAAAAACTTGTTCCCGTCTGCTGTCTGTCCGTCTTACATTTGCATTACAAAAAACTGCCGCAATTACAAGCGACATAAGAGTAGTCCAAAGCTCAATTAATATAGCTTGACGAGGCGCTTACTGCACCTCTGTACAAATAACACCTAAATAACTTGAAACAATACTATTTACAATCTAACTAAACAATATTTAAAGAATTGTTCCTTAACTTCTAACTGTTAAGAAGTATCCATCACCAGCTCATAGAAGCAACATCATCATCACAACTCATATACGTCCCCTCCTAGGGGCTCCTATATATCAACAATTTTTCTCTACTCCATACAAACTCTAAGAACCTTTTACCACCATAACAGCTCATATACGTCCCCACCGAAGGACTCGAGCCTACCCTAAGTTAGGGTGTTTAGGCCTTAGGCAACACGCTGGCCCAGTACTGATTAGTCGACTTCATATACACCATTGAATTTCTTCGCTAATGTATGCAGGTTACCTCACGATGTTTTCCTTCACCATAGGAGCGTCGGATAAATGTACATATAAAATTAGAATAATGAAAAACACATTGGTACATGGCAGGATCGAACCCCAGGTCTCCCGATTAGAAGGCCAATGTCCAGTCCACAGCGCCACCGACGCTCTCAGAAGCAACATGGAAGAATATAATTAGGGGTCAACACGTGCCTATTATTTCGTACAAACTTGGTATCTAAGTAAGTATAGCAAATTTCTATCTACATCATTGATTTACTTATAAACGTAGATGACGCATGAACGTTCGAAACGTGGGCCGGTGAAGAACTGCCCAATCGCGACTTGTGCAGTTCTTTTCCATAGTAAATGATTAGCTGTCGGCACGTCAACACGCCGAAATGTATAGTCAATTAGGTGACAGATTTCAAGCGCGTTTTTGTATGAAGCGCTCTATCTATGTAGGTAGTAAATCAATGATCTACATCCTAAGTATTTACGATTGTCAGTCCTTAGCATGTGCTGCAAGACATTGCTTCTTGCCAAATTTAATTATTCTTAGTTAATGGGAAATACCCTATAGGCTTTGATTCCCTTGTGGAATTGCAATATATGCGAAAACTATTAGCTGTCCCCACGAACTATGTGTCGCCTTAAAAGTTCTAAGAAAAGAAAGTGTAAATCGACTTTCCCACGTGAACTGCTTATTTTTCCGGGATAATAAGTAGCCTATATGTTAATCCCTGTCGTAATCCGTGTACCTATAAAATTTCATCCAAATCCATTCAGTAGTTTTTGCGTGAAAGAGTAAGGGCAGAAACAAACTATTGTGTCGTGTTGTGTTGTGACGCGTCAGAGGCGTATTGGTTGCATACATTTAATATGGCTAGAAACACATTATTACGGTGTGTTGTGTCGTGGCGCTAATGTGTTTCTAGCCATATAAAATGTATGAAACCGATACGCTTCTGACGCGTCACACAACACGACACAATAGTTTGTTTCAAGCGTAACAAACATCCATACATCCATCCATACTCACAAACTTTCGCGTTTATAATATTAGTATAAGGATATGTGACATAAACGGTCGCATCTTCTGACCGTGTCGACTTACACAAGTTAGATTTTTTCACAGCTGAAAGATATCGTAGATCCGTTATCCTTATATATTATAAAACAAAGTCCCCCGCCGCGTCTGTCTGTCTGTTCGCGATAAACTCAAAAACTACTACACCGATTTTCAAGCGGTTTTCACCACTCGATAGTGAGTTTCTCGAGGAGGGTTTAAGTATATAATTTGTTAAGTTTTTGTATTTATTTCTGTGTACATTAACGATATTTGTTGAAGATGTCGGGAAAAAATAAATTAAGGCGAAACGTAGTTCGCGGGCACAGCTAGTCTGATATAAATTTCAATGTACTCGTAGTATCTCTACGCGCTCCTGAGAAATTGGGTTAGAATATAATGATAATTAATGCGGATGTCAAAATGTATGTAGGTTCTCAGGCGATTTCGAACAATGTTCCCTCTCAGCGCAAAGCTCACAACAAAAATTGAGCCGAGGAAACAATTTATTTCATAGTTCGCTAATAATCCTCGTATTTGAATCCGGAGTAGCGCAGCGGATAGTTGAGGCACGATCGAACGCAAATTTGATAAGTTTCTTAAAGTCGGTGCGCGCGGTGCATGTGGGTTAACGAGTGTGTTGCGACACCGCGCCACCACCGTACGTCGGCAGCGCTGCGCCGGCGCCGTGCTCGAAACTTCGAACGCAAAACAAAACTAAGATGAGGAGTTCGCGTTTGAATGTATCATCACCACAGAAACAACTTAATATTTGATCGCTATTAAGCTTATTATGTAACAGTTATTTTCTAATCTTATTATACTCGTAAGTTTTCGAAGTGCATGGGAATTTTTCGGTTAAGAGGCAAGGGATGTTAAATGAAATGTACCTATGCTTGAAAATGTCATTAATTGTAACAGAAAAATGTTTGTAAATATAATCGTCTAAGCCAAGGGCTCTGACTAAATATAACACGCTTATGGTTTGTGCGGCGTTCGGGAAGCTACGCAGCATATTCTGGGCCAATCTACCGCAGTGTCTTAAGACGAAAGTCTTCAATTGGTGTTTGTTGCCAGTGATGACGTACGAAACTGAGAAGTCGCCGTTTACAATCGGTCTCGTCAGAAGGCTCAATGTCACTCAAAGGGCAATGGAGAGGGTTATGCTCGGTGTTTCTCTACGCGATCGCATCAGATGAGATCCGTAGAAGAAATAAAGTCACCGACATAGCCCAAAAAAATGCAAACCTTAAGCGGCAGTGGGCAGGACACATAGCTGGCAGGACTGACGGCCGTTGGGACGGAAATGTCCTCGAGTGGCGTCCGTGTACCGGGAGACATAGAGCATCTCTTGGCTGAAATGAATGACTCCATCCCATTTTAAATAGAAATCAATTACAATAGGTATTAAAAATTATCATTAGTCAAAATATACGTATCAGAGCGTCGGTGGCGCTGTAGATTCGGCACTTGCCTTCCAATCGGGAGGTCCGGGGCTCGAGACCGCCATGTACCAACGTGATTTTAGTTTTACGAATTTCATATGTACATTTATCTGACGCTCTTACGGTGCAGGAAAACATGGTGAGGTAACCTGCAAACATCTGCGAAGAAATTCAAAGGTGTATGTGAAGTCGACCAATCCGCACTGGGCCAGCGTGGTTGACTAAGGCCTAAACACCCTAACTTAGGGTAGGCTCGTGCCCTTCGGTGGGGACGTATATGAGCTGTTATGGTGGTAAAAGGTTCTTAGAGTTTGTATAGAGTAGAGAAAAATTGTTGTTATATAAAATAATCTACTTTACATTGCACCGGACAAACAAATAGATAAAATATAGAACCAAGGGCCACTCAAAACATGAAGTGCCGTTTATTTAAGAGAGGTGCTATTGAAATTTTAGCAATTACCAAGCGTGGGAAATGCTAATCCCAATCGGCTCTCGTAAATTTGATAGTAGCAGGTATCAAATGTAAAATTAATTTTGAATTACGATTTAAAATTATTGTTTAGAATATGTATTTTCAACATATTTTAAACAATAATTTGACTGACCAACCATAGCGAGGGCTAGAAATTATATTAATAAATGGGATATTTTTAAATGCACATCTGTATAATTTTTCAGCACACTAGGTAACTCCACTAATTAACTGAATGCATACCAAAAATACTGAATTGCACACTAAATTAAATCAGATTTAGTATACTGTTTAGAAGCGTCAAAGCGTATGTAGAAACTGTAGGAGGGTCAAAAATAGGTAGCGAGGAGCGAAGCGACGAGCGTAGGTTTGAACTTGAACCAAGCTCGCGAGCCGAGCGAGCAAAGCGAGCGTGCCGCGGCAGCGGCCGGCGAAGCGCCAGAAATGACTTTATGTGTATTCTCAACTTTATGCATACTTATTGCTTGTGGAAACTGCAAATTTTGAGGTTAGTTTTTGTGACTAGTGACCTTATATTAGGATGCGATATACTAATGCAACCCCAAATTGTGGTTTATTTAGAATAAACGATGTTCCTAAAAGTAAATTAGGTGATGGTTTTCCTCTAAAAAGTTCTGCAAATACCATTAAACAGAATACTAAATCTGATTTAATTTAGTGTGCAATTCAGTATTTTTGGTGGAACTTTGATATATTTTGTTCGAATAAAGGGAATATACAGATATCGATTTAAATACATGTCTTAATAAATGTTTAAAGTTTTACATTGACACTATATTTTTAAGGACTTAAAAAAAGAGGGTTATCCATTGTTTGTACAGAATTAATAATCTCTATATATAATAAAATCGTAGGGGTACAAAAATCTGTAATTGCGAAATATTAAGAAAAAAAATACACAGGTCGCCTTAAAATCATTAGCAGAACACGATAGTATAGTTTTTAAAAAAATTGTTTGTTTGTTTGTTTGTTTGTTTGTTTGTTTGTTTGTTTGTTTGTTTGTTTGTTTGTTTGTCTGTTTGTCCGGAAAGATCTCCGAAACTACTGGACAGAATTTGATATGGCTTACACCACAATGCTTAGAATTTTCCGGAAGAACATTTAGGCATAATTTCGTTTGTTTAAATTCACTTTTTATTTTTAGTGAAAAAATACCATATAAAATTTTCGAATTGGCTTTAGGTAGAAAAACAACATGGCGCACGTAAAATTATTTTGACAAGTCTGTCACATAGTACAGAGAGCAGGTATTTTCTTCCACGAAGGAAAGGCAATGGAACTACGCCATACAGCCTGATCTTAAGTAATTGGATTTCGAAAATTGAAAGGCAGGAATGAAGTGTTTCACATAGTACAAATAAAATTTAATATTTTCTGTTAATGGCTGTGCCCAACTGGATTTCGCCAACCAAATTGTCGTTTTCTTATGTCGTACCGTGGTGGTAAGGCAAAAAGATCAAGCCATACAACCAATGTATAAAGCATTTTTTATGATAATACTTATCGAGTGACCATAAAATTTGTAGATTGGTTTAATTCTTGACTAATTTTCACAAAATCGGTACAATTTTTGAAATATTTGAAATGTTGAAAAATGAAGATATTCTTTTCAAGGTATTTTGAAAGGTGTTATATGTTTTTACTAAGGAATCAAACTTTTTCATCCATTTAAAACTATTAAAAGTAATAGATTAATATTGATAATTAAAAAAATATCTGACTGCAATGTTCTGGGTTACGCGTAGAGGGACGGGACGGGACTCTTGATCCTAATGTCTAAAATGACGGATCACATTTTTTTGGATACACCAAAGGAACATGGATATCGAACGAAAAACCTAAAGAGTAGAACACATTGAACCTAGCCACGTTGACTTAAATTGACATGACTGCCGATAAAGTTCGTTTCCAAACCCAGCGATATGTATATCAAATGAAAGGCCTTGATGAGTAGAGCACTATGAACATAGGAAAATCGCCCTAAATTCAACATGGCCGCCGCTCAAATAAAACGGATAAAAGTTCGTTTCCAAACCCAGCAATATGGGTATCAAATGAAAGGCCCTGATGAGTAGAGCACTATGAACCTAGCAACATTGACATAAATTCAACATGGCCGCCGCTCAAAAAAGGTGGAATAAAGTTAGTTTCCAAACCTAGCAATATGGGTATCAAATGAAAGGCCTTGAAGAGTAGACCACTATGAACCTAGCAACATTGACATAAATTTAACATGGCCGCCGCTCAAAAAAGGTGGATAAAAGTTAGTTTCCAAGCCTAGCAATATGGGTATCAAATGAAAGGCCTTGAAGAGTAGAGCATTAGGTACCTAGGAAAATCGACCTAATTTCAACATAGCCGCCGCTCTAAAAAGAAGAATAATAGTTCGTTTCCAAACCTAGCAATATGGGTATCAAATGAAAGGCCTTGAAGAGTAGAGCATTAGGAACCTAGCAAAATCGACCTAAGTTCGACATGGCCGCCGCTCAAAAAAAAAGGACATAAGTTCGTTTCCAAACCTAGCAATATGGGTATCAAATGAAAAGCCTAAAAGAGTAGAGCATTATGAACTTAGGAAAATTGCTATAAATTCAACATGGCCGCCGCTCAAAAAATGGATAATAGTTCGTTTCCAAACCCAGCAATATGGGTCTCAAATGAAAGGCCTTGATGAGTAGAGCACTATGAACCTAGCAACACATAAATAAATTCAACATGGCCACCGCTCAATAAAGGTGGATAAAAGTTCGTTTTTCTAATCTAGCAATATAGGTATCAAATGAAAGGTCTTCAAGAGTAGAGCACTATAGACCTAGCAATATTGACGTAAATTCGACATGGCCACCGCTCAAAAAAGGTGGATAAAAGTTCGTTTCCAAACCTAGCAATATAGGTATCAAATGAAAGGCCTTGAAGAGTAGAGCACTATGAACCTAGGAAAATAGCACAAAATTCAATATGGCCGCTGCTCAAAAAAAACTGATAATTGTTCGTTTCTAAGCCCAGCAATATGGGTATCAAATGAAAGGCCTTGATCAGTAGAGCACTATTAACGTAGCAACATTGACGTAAATTCAACATGGCCGCCGCTCAAAAAAGACGGATAACAGTTCCTCTAAGTGTGTTCCGCGGAACCCTAGGGCTACACGATACCCCTATAAGGGTTCCGCAATAATTTAGAAAAATCAAAACACCCTCTCTGGTCGTACTTTTATTATGCTTATTAATAAAGAATACACTTTTAAAAACTATTGTTTTATTTTAGGGTTCAGTCAAGTATTTCGCTTTCCAAAAGGGTTCCGTCACCAAAAAAGTTTGAGAACCGCTTCGGGGCCTATTGGATGTTCGATGTTAGATGTTATCTGTGTTTAGTGTCCTTCGAGACCGTGATAATGCAACGATCATGAACTAACTAACGATAACTCCAAGTTTGTGTGTTGGATGTTAGTCATCACGGCGAGTTTGCTAACCGAACTATGCCAGCAACACTATATCGCACAGTACACGTTACAAAAACGGAAGTCTCAATACATTTTAAGGCTAACCGCATAAATACATTTTTTCGCATTCGTTTTCTGAATGCGGGCATCCGAATGCATCAAATCTATACAAAATACTAATTGACTGCCGCACACGTTCGTTTTTATTACGAACGGAACACGTTCTGTACGTACGTTTAGGTAGAATGGTAGAAATCCCGAATGAGAAGAAACGAACGTCTGCGCTACGTTCACGAAACTCCGTGTCTGTATTCCGTGATCGGATATCGAATACGGAAAACGTATTTGTACAGTAACCCCCCCATTCATGCTATACATTAACTCGACGAAAACCGCCAGTATTACGAGCGACATAAGAACGGTTCAAAGGTCAAACAGTATAGCTTGACAAGGAGCTTACTGTACGACCAGTCAAAATTGGCCAAGTTGTCATATCCAAAAAATATATTTTGTTGGTGTTACCAACACCCATTATAAAATCTAAATTTTATTCGTATACAGTTCTAATTTATTAACAATTGTTTATTTTAATTCGAAACATGAATACGATAAAGATTATTCTTGCAACTGTGTAGTTCTTTCTACTGAAGAAGAATTTATTAATATCAATAATGTCTCTATAACAATAATTGTACTTAGTGTTTATAGTAATATGTAATGTATTTAATTTTGTGGACTGTTAGAAAAAGAGCATTACGAACCTACGAAAATTGTCCTAATTTCGAAATGGCCGATGCTCAAGAAAGGCAGAATAAAGTTGAATCATTATGGAATAAAATGGAGGAAAAAACTAAACACTGTGTTAAGTATTTTGATAGCGAAACGTAGTTCGCGGGCACAGCTAGTATAATAATAAATTCTTTATTTCTAAATCAACGTTGTACAGAGATACAGTGATTGGGACCACCTAGAAGACAAAATAATTATATGCCTGTGTCAGGTGGACCCGCTCTTCCATAGCAAGTATTATTTTTAATCTATTTATTATACAAACATTTTGTTTATGTTGTATGCATGCGTGTGTGTGAGTGAGTGTGTGTGTGTATGTGTGTGTGTGCATGTGTGTGTGTCATACTATTATTTATCATTTCAACTTATATATTTTAGTACATTTTCTATTTGTATATAGCTATTTGTTTTTAACCAATGGGTAATCATTTTGTTACATTCACAAAGATTCACCGAATAAATTTCAAGTTTCTTATTCAACTGGTTGTATATGCGTAGATTGAACATCAAATTGTCTTTTAGCGAAAGCTGTTTCGGTTATATTCCTCTTAATAACTTTCTTCTCCCTTGAATCTGTGTGGAATCAAAAGATAATTTACTGTGTTTGTATTGCATTTTGTATACTTCACAAACATAGGTATTATCACGTGCCCCAAATGAATTGTATATATATATATATTTGTATGTCACTTTGACCGAACATATCTCAGAAAGTATAAGTCGAATCGCAGAAAAATAATTGTTGGACTAGGTATACTTCAACTTCTAGGGGGTGACCTGGTGACATGGGTTCATCCAGACCCCAGGTCACTCCTCGAGTGGAGTGTCGGAACGCCGTGGATTAGTTAGATTAAAAGTGGGTATATCCCCCGATTAGCGGAGAAGTCCTACATAACCACAAAAGATACCCCAATCTCCTCAGTAGATATAAAATCTTTTGTTACCGTTTAAACAAAGAAATGTGTAGTTTAGGGAACAGTGCAAATTTCATCAAAATCGGTTGAGTAGTTTTTGAGAAGAGAATTATGAGAAGAGAGTCTTTCAACTTTCTTTTTCTTTCTTTCTTTCTTTCAATTTCTTTCAACCCAAATATTAGATGAGGCTGGCACCGATCTCAAAAAAGTAGTTGGCATTACGAGTATTTACTTTAGATTTTTAAAAGATCAAACTATAATTTTCCCTTTTTAGTTACTAATGAAATAAATTACAGTTTTGAAGTCGGTTTTATTTTCAAATGACTTTTTTGTTTATGTAACTTTAAAAATAAACTTTAAAATATGTTTGATGTGTTGAATCGAAAATAGTAAATCATAACACACCTATAAGATAACAGAACCCATATAGATAGGGTTTCTAGAGATTTGACTTGTTATCTTTAATTAACAAGGCATAGCCGACCCCAATACCCGGCACAAAGCGCGTATCTCATCGAGCGATCTGGCGATGCTAACAAATTGTGCTGCTTTGTTAACAAAAATAAATGAACAATTAACGCTAATCTGTTGGCGAATTTATAAGTGTGTCCATTTTATCTCTTAATTATTGATATTTTAGCTTTATGCCTTGATAAAAACTAAGGCTACGTAATCCATGTGAAATTGTATTTTCATATGTACTTATTGAGTCACGTTTATTAAATTAATTTATCTAAATAGTTTAAGTCAAACTTTTGCATTATTATACGACAAATCGACTTGAACTATTAGCGTTGGTTTTTTCATTATCAATTATATATTTTTCAATACACTTGCTCGTAAAGTGGATCTAATTTCACCGGTTTTAGATAAATAAATCAGCACATAAAACACGCGTGTGTTATAGCGCTAATAGTGCGGTTGTAGATCTATAACCGCACTGTTTGTGTTCCAGTGTTTTATTTTAAAGATAGAGGTAATATAAAAGACATCAACGAAGTACACTGATTTTTCAAACGAGTATTTTCATACCAGTATTATAGCTTTATCTACAAATTAACCATGATTTGTGTAATTTAATCCAAAAATTCAGTTTATCGATTATTTTCCTCACAAGTGCGTTGAAAAACGTCTTACGATATACGTGCATAATATATTATATTGGTTATACACACTCGACTCTATTACCTAAACACTCGCCTTCTGCTCTGGCTGAAATTCCGCCTCGTGAATTACAACTACCATAACGCACTTACATCGTAATGTATTATTATCGCACTTTTTTTGTGCTCATATAAAATTGGTAAATTTATTAAATTATAAATAATCACTTTTTACACAAAGGTACAAAAACAATGTTAACATCATCTGCATAAAGATTAGAAATAATCTTCCTAGTTATTCTTTAGTTAATCTTCTTTTGTTTTTGTGATGAAAGAAATATGAAAGAATATTGCACTTTTTTCTTTTTTAAAAATTACCTACGAGTGTAATATATATTGCAGAATGCGAATTAAAGTGAATGCTATCATTGTATCATTAATGAAAATGTAGGCAACATTGTAATGACTAGTGACAGCCCTATTTCAGGCAACAAGCAAGTCTACCGCTCTGGCAGCGCGCTGCCAGGCGGTCTGTGATCTCCTCAGTGATACGCGCAGTGACAATGAGACGGTTTTAATTGGCCGCTCCGCTACGGCGAGTTTGTCCCGCTTGTCGCGTATTGACGAAAAAGGGAATGGAGGTATATTGCGCATGTGCACCTTGAAGCGTGCAGGCTCTATATATCAATTAGATTGAGTAAGTTGTCTGTTAATTGACGGAGAATAGAGTGCTTAGATGGTGGACGCTCAAACAAAGTATTCATAGGCAGGTGGATCTTCTTCAGTCACATTTATTAAATATATTATGTATACTTATAGCATACTAACATGTTGATATTCCAAAATGCAAGCAACCATCGTAATTATTTTTTATTACAAACACTTAGGATTTGATTTTACTTTCGCTTCAATATCATTTAGAAATTGTGATGAATGATATTACATTCTATTGATAAGTTGTTAATAAAATATGTTGATTACGTCTAATCACGGCGAACGCCGCAATTACATAGCTATTCGCATGTTAAAGATTTCTTGACGTACAAATAATCTTATTGATGTTACTCAGAACACACCCGATGGGTATAGCTTTGTAATTAGTAGGCGATGTATTGTAAGATCAATAAATATGTCAGTGACCGAGTATGGCAAAGTAGTGACTACATACCAGAGCACAGGAATTTGCCGCGCAACGCAATCCGATTTATTCTAACCCTTGACATTTAGAAGATGACCGTTTGCTTGCACAGCCTGTGATCTTTCCTCCGCGTGGCTGTTGTGGCAATTTTATGGTAGATTATTCAAGCTAGACAGTAGGCGAAGAGAAATTATCAACATATAGACTGCGGAACGTAACCGTGGCCCTAGAGTGACGCGCGGTTAATGCAATTAACGACCTCGACTCAAATAAGATTTGTAACTGTGAAGTTTCCTCGGCAGCTGTCTGTGTGTCAGCGTACGTAACTTATCAATGATGGTTTACATAATACGTAGTGTAAGCCGCCAATGTATAAAAGACTTCACAAACCATTTTACGAGCTCGCTAAGTCAGCGAAAACAAAATAATTTAAAGTATACAATAACTCTGTTCGTTCCTATATTGTTGAGGATCAGTGCTAAACATATTCTTTTCTTTTTAACTTTCTTCAAGTTGGCTTAACGGCTTCGAACATTGATACACCGTAGCTGTGATGCCTGTTCGCGATTATAATTCGAGCTGCAGTAATTTGCTAGCAAGACTTACTTTAATGTACATTTGTTGACATTCTGATCAAACATCGTATCAGTGTTGTCGCATTTAATAGATTAATCGATTCATCGATCTACTACATTTATACTCAAATCTTTTAAAAACATTAATTTCAGATAAAATATAAATAAATCTTCACTATATAAATGAAGCATTATAATTTAATAATATGTAAATGTATTATTTTCTATGTAAAACTGGTTAATTCGCTAAAAAATTCATTGAAAAGGATTTTTTTCTTGAGTTTGCGAAGTTCTACAAAGGTGTTTGTTACTTTAATAAAATCTACAAAAATATACATATTATTCATAAAAGTCTCAATCTTGTAGGACTTTAGGCCGAAACCCGCCAGTCTCCTTTAGGTATGTGTATTGTACAGTATCTTAAAATCGCACTAATATACAACCCTAATAGGTATGCAGTTTAGATAGTGACATGCTGTTATTATAAATGCAAAACTAAGATTAGTCTTACACTGATTTATAGAGGACAGTTCGTTGCAGCAAGGATGCACAATCTAGTCGTGAGCGTGACACTAGCTCACCGAGACGACGCGTTCCGTTGCTGTAATGCCACCTGGCACCGCTGGCGTAAAATATGGATCAGTGTTTAAAATGTGGTTCGGCCGATTCAAGTATTTTCCCACGAAGCTGGATGCTGGGTTCCTTCATTAAAATAATTATATTCGTAGATAGGTAGCTATCAACGTTTCGCCTAAATAAACGGCCGCTTATAAATATTTCTGAAGCCAATACTTATGAGACTGTTAAACTTATTAATATTTCTCGACACCTTTTGATATCTCATATCTAAGTATTAAATTTAAAACTCAAAATATTAACAATCAAATCTGAAGCGATCCCCTCAGCCTTATCATATCATAGAGCAGAAAGATTTTCGAGCATGGCAAATTGTAAACATTACTTGTTTAAAGTTGTTTATTGACTTTCGGAAAAGTAATGCAATAAAAAACGTGATCGCAACGAAACGGCCTCAATGGCTGATTTTTAGTATTCCGTACCTCGAAAGGCAAAAACGGAACCCTTATAGGATCACTTTGTTGTCCGACCGTCCGCCTGTCCGTCCGTCCGTCTATCTCTCTGTCAAGGCCCTTTTTCTCAGGAACGCGTGGAGGTATCGAGCTGAAATTTATACCAAATACTCAGGTCTACTGTCCCTTGGAACTGTGAAAAAATTAAACTTCTAAGCCAACGCAATCAAAAGATACAGCCGTTTATGCCGCAAATTTTCGTCACTCGCAAGGGAATCAAAACCTACAGGGTACTTCCCGTGAACTCAGAATCTTGAAAAGAAGATAAAGGAAAAATTTCGAAAACCGTAAATTTTTAGTTACATCATATAATAAAAATATATGGGTGAACTTTTATACTTATATACCTACAGGTTTGTACGGAACCCTCGGTGCACGAGTCCGATTTGCACTTGGCCGGTTTTTTTTAATGCAGTGGCAGTGCATCGGTGGCGACGGCTACGGCACGGCTGCTGACGAAACAAAAATGTACCATTTCCACTAGCCGACGACGCCGGCAACGGCATTTTTGCCTTGCCGTTGACGGCGCCGTGCTAGACTGGCGGTGGAAAAACAGCCTCTCCGACAATATTGTTGTTTTCCGTCGTTGCATGCAAACTTTCAAGTTTTTAAATCAAGATCTAATAATTATCTAAAATACGTAGACTTCGCATAACATATGACTACGAAATAAAAATGAGAGCGCTGGGAACAAAAAGATAAATACGAAATTGATCAATGAATTTTATGCGATACTTAGCTTTTGCTTATTTACAAAAGTTTTACAGCCGGTTGCACAAAGTTTTACGTTATACGATTTCGTAAAAAGTAACAACTTAATACCTAAAAATGGGTCGTTTCACTATTAAATATAGTATGATTCGCGCCGTACATATAACCTTTTTAAACGTAAAGGATAAAATAAAACTACAATTGAAACTAGATTATGGTGCAATTCTTACGTATTTATATTGTTACTTTTACGAAATCGTAAAACGTAAATTTAGTGCAACCGGCTGTTAGTATATCTACTGATATTATCCTTTAAAGTTTTACATATTATTTTTTCTGAGATGTTCTACAAGCTAAAACTCATGAGTTTTAGACCGATAAGAAATGGGCAAATAATTTGAGTTAAATCTACTTAAATCCTCACTTTAATGTCAATCGTCAGTTTCGAAAGCCGCGATTGACCTACATCGCAGGTGCATGTATAAAAAAGAGAAATTGTCCGAATGAAAATCCTATTATCGTCTGAGGGACGATATTCGAGCCGACAGCAGCGGCAGTGTGCTCCAGTTACAGAATCGCCCCTCTGAATCAGATCCGGTTCGCTATGGTTTCGTGACACACCAACCGCGCAATGAAACTTTGATCGGGGTTCTCGGAATGTCCCATAACTACCATTATCGCGAATCATTATCAAAAATCGATATCGAATCAGGAAGTACGTGAGCTTATTTTTAGTTTAATTAGTCATCCGTTGTATATATTTATATGGGCAACTTTAATCGTCTCTATGTTGCTTTCGTGTCTTTATTTTTTATATTAGTAACGTTAAAGACGTTTTGTATATAATACTCGTAAATATTACTATTGTAACTACATATAGAACATTAAATTAGTTTTGGGTCGGAATCGTTTAAATAAAGTCGTTAAAATTAAGTAAAATATTTCTTTTTCTACAATGAGACATTTTGATTACAGCCATAAAATTTGAAGGTCTTCATTTTATTGTTTAAACATTTCGTTAATGTGCACGAGTAATTTTATTGGTGTGTAACGAGATATTGCGTCTGGCATCGTGTAAGTTTGAATTTAAGATTTTTATTTTATTTTATAAATTATGCTTGGATTTGGAGGGAGTATTGCTATGAATTAACTAGCTAGACTGAGGAAATCGCCTATAAATAATGCAGGCATACAAAATAAGAAGATATTTTTAAAATACTTATTAATATGGCACACGAAAAAAGCATGCAATAACTAATCTAATGATTTTTTGTTAAAATTTTAGTTATTGGCTTACCTACTGTAGTAAAATCAATGAAATCGATAAGACAACATATTGAAGTTTAGTAAGTTCATAATAGTTTAATAAAATCTCTTTAAAAAATTCTTCTCAATGCTGACTTCGATTTTCACTCGGCATATGTCTTTACACAGCATGACTTTCGAATATTTAAACAGAGTGCCAAAAAACTCTTCAAAGAATATCAAAAGTAAAATTAATCAAACACTTCGAAAGTGAATTGTTAACGTTTAGTAGGCATTGTAATGTACGCACGCCGCTACACAAATAAAAGATCAAATGAGATATGTACTGACAGGGGTCTGACGTAAATAAATGAAGAAGCTAATTGGTTGTTAACATTACGGATTCATTAACGATAAAGTATCAATACAGCAATAGAGGCAACATGGCGTTTACTGTTTGACAGGTGAGATTTGAGATGAAGGAAATCCCTGTATGAAAAAGAAACTTATTAAGAAGCAACTTTACTTAGAGTTTAATTTAATTTCAGTTTGTATTGAAGTCATTACATTTCTGGATCAATACGTTAAAATAGAGTGTACAACTTCTAAGCATTTACATGAATTTTCTATTAATAAGGGTATAATATTCACTAAACACAAAAGGTTGAGTTGGAAGAATTTTCTCGAAATAAGCCACATATTTTGTACTTTTTTGTCCTGTCGTTGTATAATACTGTTATTTATATGTGTGCCTGTATACAGTTTAACTTCTATGTAACAAAATCTGTTAAAAAAGCTTTTGTGATCTTGCTCATTTTCTTCAATATTTGACACAATGTATAGGTACCTTAAATTAATACGGAAATATAAAAAATACTCGGCTACTATTTCAATTTGACCTTGTTTGATTCGAGAGTAACTGCAATTTACTACTTATTAATTATTTAGTTTCAGACAATATCAATTTCGAAGACCTTGTAGTATATAAAATGTAGATAAAATTGCCTCAAAAATTACACATTTACTCCCTAATCGTAACTGACTAACAAAAATTTATAATTTAGATAATTTAGATTTTATGTTAATATAAAATGAATAGTATTCTTTGTGATTAAACACATTAGGTATATTGTGTTTGTACTAAAAGGTCCTTATCCTTGGTCCTTATAAATACAGGAAAACGAAACAATCTGTGCACTTTCGCCACTTTATAGGGAATAAATTGATTTCATCGCTAACATTACTGTGGGAGTGAGCATCAATAAGTTTTTGAAGATGGTTTGGACTGCCTCATCGGAATTGAATATTTTTCCTTGCAGGAAATTGTCAAAATTCCAAAAAAAAAGTGATAACCTATTGGGAATAAAATCCGGGAGTATGGTGGGTGTCGGAAACATTCCAATCGCATCTTATCGACTTTAGCGACCGTCTGAGGTGAAGTATAGGGTCTAGTGGCGTCCTGAAGCAACAGGCAGCTACAGCGTTTGACCAGCGTTTCCGATTGTCGCACAGGATCCCTTTTTAACCTACTTCAAAAAAAAGGAGGTTCTCAGTTGGACCTTTATGTTTGTATGTATGTTTGCCCGCAATTATCTCGCGTTTGGCTGAATTGATTTTGATGCGGTTTTCAGAAAAGTATTTGTGACATTTGGGAGAAGGTTTTGGAATTTTAAATTAACTAAAAAAATAAAAAGGAAATTAAACTGACTTCAGAAACACCAAATAGTTATAAGTAATATAAGAATACAAACAACATCACAGTTTTATATTGAAGTCGGTGCCAAGCTTAGAGTATAAGGTGCCAAGCAATGATCACCTAGAAAGTCTTAAAAAATATAAGAACAATTAATGTAAGTAGGTATTTAGTTAAAATTTGGCACCAACTTCAATATAAAACTGTGATGTTCTTTGTATTATGTATGACTTTTTGGTGTTTTTGAAGTCGGTTTTATTTTTTTATTACAAGTAACGATGCGATTCAATATTCCCTCGTTATTGCGTAATGTAATGCTGCACTCATTGTGTGATTTTGCTAATGTTTTTGCTTTTAATCTAAATGATTTTAGTAGCAGCTTATCAACTGCATGCATTATTCTACCTGTAAGTTTATTTATAACTACCCACATTCTTTTGGATTTTTAAAGTTGTCACAAATTTTCTTCTTAATTGTGTTATTTTTAGCCTTATTCATCCATCTGTTTGTACGATTTCTATAGTTTTTATATAGTAATTCTATAAAGTATATAATAAATGTATATAGTAATGTGCAATTATGATTAATAACGTAGCTTATAATGTGGTATTTGATGCCTAATGCCATTGTGATTTGTATTGTGATTGAATGACTTGTTATTTGATTGATTTCACCTAAATCGATGGAGTTAAAATACTTCATTGTAATTCAATTTTTTAATACTTAAATATGATAATTCGCATGTCTATTTTCTTATTTTTCTATAATAAAGGTAAAAAAATATGAAACAAAAAATCATTTTTATAACAAAATGATCTCTTATTTCAATTTCCAGTTTCCTATTATCATAATACTAAGTTTTAGAAGTTAACCAATTCCGGGGGAACCTCTCAACCCCCTTTAATTGCATATAATATATGTTTTTACTACGTAACTGGTGGATACCACCAAGTCTATGCATTTGACGTGGCTAGTAAATCTTTGAAGTGAAGGCGGTATTAGTCGCCGTCCCATTTCATTTTTTGTACTTGCGTTCGAGTTTGCTTTGAGGAGACTATTAGAAGACAATCTGAAGAAGATGGTTTCTCGGGTTTAAGTCTGCACCGGTAATGTTCCTTGATGTATACTTACTGCACCTTGATGTATACGTCCCTTTAATTTAAATAAGGTGCGTGCTGGTTTATACTATAACAAAAATGATAACGTGATAACTATAAGACTTTACTTATGTATTTCTCGCTCTCCATGTTTTCTCAAAAGTGAATCAAATTGCATATTAAATATAAATTGTGTACTTTATTAGATGCTCCCCACATCTGAAATCTGCTTGCATCTGTATGGAGACGCCCAACATAAATATATCCATACACTTCTCCAGGTAGGCTCTTAAACAATCTTTTAAATAATAACCCACAACCTGATTGATCTTAAATTCTGTCTCCTGCTCACCAAAAAAGGTTACAGTGGCCGAAAAAGGTTACTTAGTATTATGATAACTCCAGGTTAGGTATTCAGTCTCGAAAACTATAGTTAGTAAAGTCTTTTAACACAGTTGCTGGTAAAGTGGATCTAATTTGACCGGTTTTAGGTTACATAAAGCAGGTTATAAAACACGTGTGTGTTATAACCGAGACACTCGTCACAAAGTCCGGCAATGCTGCACTTGCCGGCCGCGGCAGTAATCTATACTAATATTATAAAGAGGAAAGATTTGATTGTTTGTTTGTTTGTATTGAATAGGACTCGAAACTACTGAACCGATTTTGGTGAAAGTTGGTATAGAGATAGTTCGAGACCAGGGGAAGGACATAGGGTAATTTTCCTACGGGAAAATATAAAATTCCCACGGGAAAACAAAAATAACGCCGACGAAGTCGCGAGAGGAAAGCTAGTGTACTATATTTCCTTAAAATCTAGAGGTAATATAAAAGACATCAGCGAACTACATTATTTTTCAAACGATTATTTTCACACCATTATTTAGTTACCGCACTATATCGTAATGTACTATTGTGACAGCCAATCATGATTGAAGCATTAAGAAATGAGCAATCAATAAATAAGATCGTTCTTTTTCATGATTTTCTACTTCACAGTAGCTAAATTCAAAACAATATGCACGTAACATAATACACAAATACATATTAAAAAACAAAGCAACTTTCAAATACTCGAATAAATCAAATGAATACATTTTACTTAAATTGGTGTTAAAATATCCATTTATAAGAGATTATAATTTGTACAAAAATGTCAATTCTAAAGGTATGCCATATTTAATTACCCATTATGGATTTAAGATAAAAAAAATTAAAAAGTTATGTGTTATGATAAAATTTTAAAAAATACGACCAGTCTTTTTTGAATTTTGCGTTTCAATTTCAACAATATAAGAAGAAAAAACTCGGTAAGGTCCCGTCTGTCGCCGAAAAAAATAGTCGAATTTGAGGTAGTTAAAATTTTCAAGTATGTTTTTCCTACACATCGGGGGAATTAAGATTATACGAAGTGTTCATTTTATAAGTGCGTACATACGCATATAGCTTTCAAATCGATAACAATATTTTAATAATATTAATCATTTATTAATTTATTTATTCTTTGGCACGGTAACAAAATACAAATTACAATAACCTAACAATAACATTGTACATACAAAATGTTGTTAAATTTGTATTTCAATAACTACCGAGCAAAACTTTCGACTTAAATATGTCCAGCTAGTTAAGAAATTTAAAACAATTTAAGTGTCATTAGTCCTTACAGAGAACCATAACTACGCTTTCCGACAACCGCTTTCCGCTTTCATAAAGGATCTAATATTTTGGTGGAATATGTCAAGGTCTTTACAGAGAAGATTGTCCTTTTTACACGTACGTAAGGCGCATAACACATTGCACCGGACACCGCTGCGGTGTACGGAGGGACGAAAACCGCATGCGGCTGCGGCGGCACGGAACCGTGCCACCGTACGGTTTGCTCCGTATCACCGTCCGGAGCTGTGGTGCACGACGCCCCGCATCGCCGCATTATCTATGTCGAGATCTATTACGCATATGCACGTCCTTTCTACGCAAAAATCCGTACGATACTGCGGCTCAGTGTGGCATACCCCGCGGATAGAGGTGAGCGTTTAAACGTAAAGCACTTAAAAAAGTTTGCTTTTGAACAAAAGTACAAAAGCAGACTTTTTCTAATCAAAACATTACGCTTTTACTTACGCTTTGCTTTTTACCGACATACATTAGTCCCGCCATCTGTACTCCCGCAATAAAATTACCTACTTTGAAAGCATGCTCTGTCTGTATACATGCATCGGAAATAGAACGTTCGCCGCTAGATGGCATTATACTGCGTGCTGGAGTTATAAAGCGACCAAAACGCATCCCAAAATTGGATGGCTTACCACGCTTTTCGTTTAAAAAAGTAGTAAGCTTTTCACTGTCGAGAGATAAGTACGCGTTTGTTGTGTTGTGGCTGGCTGCTTTTACGTACGCTTTCGTTTTATTTTTTTAAATACGTGTATAAATAAGCATTGTATTTACGTTTGTTATGCGTGTGTGTATAAAGTGCGATTAAATAAAGTTTATAAATATATAATTTGATAGTTTTAGTGTCGAGAGGTGGTAATAATGTAATGTGGGACTTTTTTGAAAGGAACTTGGTCAATTAAGTCGCGTGATGCAATATTTGTAGAAACATTGTTTATTAAGTAATAAAATAAGAATATTAATATTTCCATCACTAAAAATATTTCAATTGATTGATATGAGAGCAGTTTTTTCGTTTAAATAGTATAAAGCTATCCCTATAGTGTTTTTGTCATTAGCAATAGAACGGTGCATACGTTGTACTTAAACGTTTTTCCAAACATAATTATACGCAATAAACAATAAGCGTTTAAACGAAAAGCTTTTTTACAAGCGCGCTTATTGAAATAAGTACAACGTTTAAACGTTTTAAAATTTTAAGCCGTTTTTTCCACTTCTACCCGCGGACCGCACCGCATCACCGTCCGGGAGTGCGGTGCCGTCGCGCGCGCCGCACAACCGCACGGGCATGCGGTGTGAGTGTGTTATACCCTGCGGTTTTTGTATACAAATTAAGATTCTTCAGTCAAAATTAAAAACCGCAGCGCCGCACACCGGAGCGGTGTCCGGTGCAATGTGTTATGCGCCTTAGAGTGGACTATTTTGTGTTACATTATTACTTTCCAATGGAACATGAAAGACATGAATTATGAATATTAAGTACCACGAATAAATAGAATTGACTTAACAATCTGCTTAACTATTAACTTAACAATCTTAACTTAACAATCGCACGCCAAACGCACATGTTACAACGCCACGGAGCTTCTCCAGTAGAATTAAAACAATTAATTGTCATTGTTCATGAACTCTTATTGATTTATTTATTTAAAGTTATAGTAACCGATTTTGATTTCTTTGTAGCAATACGAGTTCTATTTTTTAATAAAAAAAATTAAGATTGTTATGTTATTAAAATAAGATTGTTTGATATTAACAAAACTCTAGGTTTTTTAATCAAAAGTCATTATATAATTTGTGCCTTCGGACCAGCTTGGGACATAATTCCACGCTTGTGCCGATTTTCACGGTGTAAAATGGCGTAGATGGCTCGCCAATAGCTCGAAGAGTCGTGATCTTACTTGCCTCAATTTATTACGCCATTATTAGCAAGCACTTATTTACGAGATAATACGTATATATCGTCTATCGCGGCTCATTTCGCAACTGTGCAGTCGACATCGCTCGCATACTGCGTCCGATGTAGAACATCGAGCGTATATCTCGGGTACATTACTAAAACATAGCTGGTGCATGTTTACGAGAAGCTGTATTTAAAGCTTTGTCATTTCGGAATTTCTTATTCATTTTCAAATGGCTATATTTGTAGTTTACAGTGGATATTACTGAAGCATACGGATGTCAATAAAATAAAATAAATTATTAATAACAGTATCTAAACCATGTACCCATAACAATGTCGACGTGGTGCCATGCAGACATATACACAAAATTCGGACAAGAAGTTTTTCGGCAGGTAAGAGCACAGCTTGTATTAATGTATTTGTTGCAATCTTATGATTGTTTTGCAAGAACATAATGTTCAATAAAAATATCAGTAGAAAAAGTTACTAAGTAATTAAGTGATAATGTAGATATTACAAATTGTACATCCTCGTTAATAAAATATGCAAAATTATTAGCATGTTCATAATCTTAGATCTCTGTCAGTCTGTCTGTTACGCGTTCGTTCAAGCTGAACCAATTTTATTGAAATTTGGTTTCGAGATAGCTTATGCTCTGAGGACAAAGGCTACTTTTTTCCCGAAATTTAACGAGTTCCCTGGGGAATTCGTGACATAGTCGAACACACAATATGAACAGAATTCTACGTGGGTTATTGCAACATAAATATCTTCTTCTTATAGTAATGAATCGCTGTATGTTTGTCTAGCAAAAACTCTTAAGCGGCTCGACCGATTCTTACGAAATTTTCTATGTGTGTTTGAATAGGTCCAAGGAAGGTTTAAACGTACAATTGGGCCCGGTAGGTGGCGCTGTAATCAGACAGGACAATGTCTGCCGGGCCCATTAGTCTCCATCTTCTTTTTATATATAAAAATGAAACGCTGTGTGTTAGTCTCGCTAAAACTCAAAAACGGCTCGATAGATTCTTACGAAATTTTCTATGTGCATTTGAATAGGTCTAGGGAAGGTTTATACATAAAATAGGTGGCACTTTAATCGGGCAGGACAACGTCTGCCGGGCCCACTAGTTAACATTATAGATATATTTTATCTATTGCAATATCAGCATTAAAATTGGTTGGTGAACGCTTTTCAATCAGTCTTTAAATTGATCACATCGTATGTGCAATAAATCTGAACTTCCCCCATTAGCCAATATTGCGAGTACATTCTTCTAAGCCGCATCAAAAATACTACGTTTCAGACTGCGCGCGATCAGTTACCGTCAGCACATTGCACGTTTACGACAACTCCCGATTTAAATGCATTCGCAGTTAACACACCAAACGTGAAAAGTATAGATTATTCCCACCATTTACCAGCGGGATGCTCCAGATTTGCGTCCTTTCACTGCTCGGCGCAGCCTTGAATGCCAGGACTGGCCATTACTAGCACACCGTTGTTAATGTCCTATCGATTAACATAGATTCGTAGTAAAAGATTTACTGCTCGGACCACCAACGCTTGAAGCACAAATACCAAACAATTTAGGCCCATTGTGCCATAGTTGGACACCAATTCTGATTTCAGATAAATCAATAATCGTGTTTGTTTTTAGCATCACAACAGAGAATACTTATATGCATATTATGCTTAACAAATTATTAAAAGCATCAGCGTATTGTGAATTGTGAAAAATCTAACTTATTAAAATAAGAAATGAAAATATTATTAACCATTGAAAATTGCATGTCTTTTCTTTCTTACAAAATCATTTTTTGTGTGTTTTGTGACGTTCTTTTAAATTGTACAATGACGTCCCTGTCCATGTCAGATCTCTCTGTAACCAGCAATTAGAACTACAGAGTTGGGTTTTTACATTTATGATTGTTTGTTTGATAAATATGCAACTGCTAATATATCAACAAAATGTGTGCATATTCCCGATACTTGTTTCAATACGTATATGTATATAAGTACAGTCCCGTAGAATCTTGATTCGCACAAACCCCATTCGTTTGCCAATTAAGGCTGAAATAACGACGCAACGTCAGACGCCCGATTCCGTATGATCACATGACTCGCTTGTTTGCAATTTAAATCGATTTACACGATCGTTACTTATCAATAATGCATTTCCGTTTATTTTTATTCACTTACTATTTTTAAATGGGCGTGCTTTTTATAGTTGTGCAAAGAATTTGTCACTTCATAATACACATACCTATACCAATGAGTTATTATGTATTAATTGTTATTTTACTTGTAAAATCTTATTGTGTTGATGTTAAATTAGTGTTATTAAATGTTCATAATAATTTCAATTATACCTTTTTATAATAAACTATCAGCGCCCGCGACTACGTTTCGCCATAATAATAAAAAAACACCCTAATAACTAAGGGGTATAAAAATAGTTTACGATCTATTCTCAGACTTACCGAATATACCTACACAAAAAAAATCATAAAAATCGGTCAAGCCGTTTCGGAGGAGTTCGGTTACAAACACTGTGACAAGAGAATTTTATTATATTAGATATTTACTTAGGTTACGTTTGTATGTAGCGGAGTATGCCAAACTTAAATAACAAATTGCGACAGGTTGAATTTATTAGTAGTGAAATATTAAACTATATTTTTTGAAGCTTGAAAACTTAAATACATATAATGTTTAAAACCTCATATGTGTTCTTCTTGATATTCATTTATGTCAACTGACTCTATAAAGTCGCCCGTCAAAAAGACATAAAATTGGCATGCTGATTGTTCGTTCAACCCTCAGAACAATCACTACAGCGTTCAACCAACGTATTACAAAGTAACTTTCGTAATGAATATAGCCAAATTATAATTCTTGGGAAACGTGTAAGTATAATTTTGAAAAACCGGAATCGTGAGTTTTAATTGAAGGGTCCAGCGGAACAACTATTTATCAAGGTAATGGTCGCAATTTTTAAGTGAAAACATAATTATATTTAACAACTTTCCTTTAAAGTGCTCCAGTTATTGACATTTACTCGAAAGAGCTCACCAATACTTGTAAATAACTAATCATCAACTAACTTTAGCCCTACTATATATATCGTCATGATTTTTGCTGACATAAAATAATGATATTTTTTTAATTAAATCAATCTTACAAGTTGAGGCTTCTATTTATCACTATGATAGTTGTTGATCTACGGAATTTATACCAAAACATTGTATTAATTAAGACAGCTCTTTTTAATGCGCACCATACTTCGAAAACACTCACAATTACCATTTGATCCCATGATTCAGAGCAATAAACGCAGATCGGACATTGTCTGCAGAACACCGCAGCACAGAACCGCTTTGGCAAAGCGGCATTATACTGTCATACATAAGTTGCATACTTTACAATAAAATAAATAAAATGATCCTTATTTACCCTTGTATAAAAAAGGAACTAAAAAGTAAATTACACAATATACTCTTAAATTTAACATACTCCGAAACAGAAAAACTCTTACCAAAAAGCTTATAAATAAAATCTGGAGATAATCACATATACAAACTTAATAGTATCATATATGACGTACACATAAACACACACACGGACGCAAACACATAGTTACACACACACACACCCCCACAAACACACACACACGCGCGCGCGCTCTCCATTATAATCACTGCTTTGTATAATAATTATTTATCTCTTCTATATTTAATATCATATTATTCTATCTGGCGGTTTAAGAGGCTAAAACGTAGTAATAGATACTGTATCTTGTCTAGATATTCATGTTTTTGTAATTTGTCTATTACACGAATTCCCAAAATACAGACTTCGTCTTGTTTGGGAATTACTATTTTCATTTCTTAAATTACACGTTTATCGTCTAGTGGCCTATGTAGAAAAAATATTTTATTGATCCGGAGTTGCAACTTGAGTTGCAGATGTGCTCCGTTTCTCACTTGAACCCGCTACTGGAATACTCAACTCTCGAGATACAGGTTAGTTCCTAGTTCGTGGTTGGGTGGCTAGTGGTGGGATAAGTTAAATTAAGTAAATTCCACTTTTGTGATTCTAGCATAAGAGACGAGACAATAAAGTTATTCTTATTATGAATATTTATTTATAAGCCCATCTGCAAAAAAAAACGGGCAATTTTATTTTTTTTCTCTGTCCCAATTTAATATTGCGATTTATAGATTATATTAATTGTATGTACTTAGGTGTATGTAGGCAGCATGTTTTTTGAAGTGTGGAATTTTGAGTACCTATTATATTTGGAGTAGGTATGCAATCTTACGTTCTAAATTAAAATTTTAAAATTATCAAAAGAAAATTAAAAGTTACTTTATTTCTGGTGCAAATTGCTGACATTATTACATGGATAAACAAAAAATTTAAAGAAAGTAAAAAGAGGAAAAGTGCAGTACTAGAGTGAAAATTGTTGTCAGAAAGGTAGAAGGGGAGAAGAAGATAGAGAAAATTAATTATTTTTTTAATTGCTTGTTTTTGCAAAGAAATATATTGAATCTTTACAAACAACTTTTATAATAATATGTATTAATTTTCATGTTTTTAGCTATAGCTACCTACTTATCAACATTAAAATATTTTTTTGCGTCATTAAAAGGAGATATATTATCTTCCTCAATATGAATTATTTATACAAAAATTATCATATACTTAGAGACAAAATAATATCGCCACGTGAATTAATTATATAAAATAAAAGACATCGTTGAAAAGTGAAACTTTATCGATTTTGTAACAATAATTTATACTTTAAACGGTATGTTCAGTAATTAAACCGAAAAATTTTGACACAAACATGTAAATTTTATCAATTGTAAAAAAAAATTCGTTTTCTAAAATTGTATTTTATTTGATAATTATCCCATAGATTGCAACGGGGCGTCCCGTTGCTTCACTACCAACAATTTTCATAAAAAAAATTTCACTCTTTCCAACTTGGTTTGCAAAATATGATTGCTATTCAAATTTAAAAATCTTTATTCAATTTTCGTCTTTACAGGCATTTGTCTTATTGCCGTCACAAAGAAATGCAATTTTAATAAAACTGGTATTACTTAACCTTGTATGAGCATACACCCCAACTATAATCAAGATCTGTAAATATGAGAAGGAAAAAAATGACGATACACCTTTTCGAAAATTGGGAGAGCCTTTACGAGAAAAACAGTCAAGATCTATATTTACAAAGTTGGGTTTTGGTTTATAAGCGATAAAAAAATTAGGAACTATGCTGACATTTATTTGGTATACAACGTGTTAATTATAATTAAATAACGCAAAACGACTAACGCAACCCAACTAATTTTGTTTTTAAAAGAATTAATAAAAATTAATAAATTAAATTCTCCGAATTTACGAAGATATGTATGTTTCTGTTTTGTTTTGTTGCATATCTTGCAAATTTTAAAGTCTATGGTAGTGCACCTGCATTTACAATGTTGTCGCTAAGCCGTCACGCCACCCGATAACACGTAGAGGACAGAATCAAGTTAATTTAAAAAGCGGCGTAGTTGATAATTTTATTTTGTGTATAATCTGGCCCATATTTTCATCAGTGGAATAGATTCTTCTCTCGATTTTGAACAAACTATATTCAGATTTTGCGTAATTTGATTAACACTTTGTATAAAAAGGAATACTATATGTATGTAAATCAAATTGTTACCAAACACAGTAGGTATAATAATAATTTTATTTTAGTCCCACATGTGTTCACTTTATAACCGGAGGGAGACTCTGTACCAGGGTCGCCTGCTTGGGTACCTCTGCTTAACTATTTCTGCCGCAAAACAGCAGTGCTTGCATTGCTGTGTTCCGGTTTGAAGGGTAAGATATGCCAGTGAAATTACTGGGTACCGTGACTTTACATCTTATGTTACAAGTAGGCGACCTACAGTGTGGTTCTTTTGAGGGTTGCAGTTTTGCTATGAATCTCACAAGAGCCACATGTGTTATATATCGGGTGTAACTGAACACTCCAATAAAATTTAAGGGGCATATAAGTTAGATACTAAATGGACCTTCGGTGCTTGTCTGAGACCTAGAACCCTAATACTTTCAGAGTTATTTGATTTTAAACTGAAAGCAAAAACTTTCAAGTGACAACCATTGTTCGGTTTTACATTTTTAAACCTTTGGTCCAAAAATCTCACCCTCATTTCCTAATAAAACAAACACGGGTACTTGGCAAAACTTGGAGATTAGCAGCTGTCAAGTACTGCTGTCAACGTTCATTCCGCTTTCACGCGTCGAATAAAGAGGTGTGCTTCGGTTCGTTTGGTCGACATTGCATTTACGGTTAATTAGTTCGTGTCTCAAACGCTTAATACCGAGATCTCGAGAAAATACGGAAAATCAGCAAATCAATCAGCTCTTAACACAAAATAAATTTAAACACAAAATGACACGTGACAGACGTGAGCGTAGTATTCCTCGTACGCTTACGTAGGGTTTTCGGCACTTAATACCAAAAAATAATTTATTTAGTTTGTATGACGTGAGCGTAGTATTCCTCGTACCCTTACGTAGGGCTGTCGGCACTTAATACCAAAAAATAATTTATTTTGTTTGTATGGAAAAAAAAGTAGGTTTGTTAGCCCTAATATTTTTCCTACAGAATCTCTACTTCTGATGGATACATACCCTTAAATGTTATTGGGGTGTTCAGTTACACCCTGTATAAGTGACTGTTACCACTTACCATCAGGTGGGCAGTTTGCTTGTTCGCCAACTTAATGTTTAAAAAAAACTTAAATAATCACTCACTTTCTAATCAACTCATGAGAGTCTAACGTAATTTATTTATTAAAAGACAGGTCAATGACACTGTGGGAGCTTTTTAAATAAGGTATACATTTCACCAAGCTTACTAACTTTAGTAAATTTCAAAAGGAAACGTCCAGTCTTCTTAGACAAAAGCTACACGCTTATTTTTCTGCTGTCGTTCGGCGATGAAAATGTACGGAAATAATATTAGCCTGTGACAACCTTACGCTATTTTCCGCAACTAATGTCATGTCCATACATTTTTTTTCTGCGGAATAAATGCGGAAAAAAATCATGTGGCTTTTGTCTAAGGAGTCAGTGCTATATTAAAAATATTTATTTTGTCGAAACTAATAAATTTGTTTATCCTTTGATTGTCTTCTTTGGCGTTCTTCAAAATCTATTCCATTTTACATTTAATAACACGTATTTTACTTGTATCAATGTGTATAAGAAAACCCGGCCAAGTGCGGTAGGGCTCCGTACTATTATTATTATTAAGGCTGTTATCCAAATTATTACTAATTCTACGCGGACGAAGTCGCGGGCTAAATCTAGTAGTTAATGTTTGTGTGCTAATATCTCTGGCACATTACTTTCTCTCACAATATTACAAAGTATTAAGTATATACATAGTTTAACCACATGGAAATAAAATCCTTTAGAAGTCACTAAAAAAATATGTATTCTATTTTGTTACATTTAAAACACGACAAATATATATTATTTATATCTAATTTGATCATTCGTATGTTTTCTTGAAAATACATAGGAAATATTGGTGTAACGTGTACTCTCACTTAGTTCGTGCCAGGTCGCATTCAGAGTACAGCGCCTCCCGTTATGAATCTGGAGACTAGGTACATGTCCCCACTGTTTTTGATAATTACAACGACGAGTATATTTGATAAAGTCTGGCTATCGAAACATAATACTGACAAATGTTTAGAGTTCTTCGTATGGCCACACTAAATTTCTGTTAAATGTCAATACAAAACTTGTCAGTTTGGTATAGGTCATTATTGATTTTGTGATTTTAAATCATAGAAAATTAAGAACTCTATTAAACGTGCAGCTGGAAGCTAATTTTTAATATGATTGATAAATATAAATTGAAAAAAGGAGCAAAAGGATTTTTTTTAGAAAAACAACAATGTTTACATGTTATTTCGGAGGCCATTGGCTAGTACAAAAAATATCTTGATCGTTTTGTAAAACTTATGTAGAGTCTATTCTTTATAAGCTTAGTAACATGAATGAAATCTAATAGATACATGTGTTTTTATTATTTTTAGAGACACTTGAAAAAGATGTGGAAAAATATTAAAAAATCCATCGAAATGTTGAAAGAAGTACATAAAAACACAGAAAAACCTTTATTAGCTAAAAAGTTTTATTATTATTGTACGACTAGCTTTCCGCTCCCGGCTTCGCCCGCGTTATTACTTTCCCGTGAGAATTTTATATTTTCCCGTGAAATAATGTTGTAGCCTATTATATAGAAGACTGTTATTTATATTTAGGAGCTCGAATAAGAAATTTCATAAAAATTGGATTGGATTTATTCTATATTTTTACATTTCCTTTTATCATTGGAAAAGATTAAGATAATTATGTGCAATTAAAATCTAAGGCAAGCAAATAGCTTACTTGCTTTAGATATTAATTGCACATAATAATCTTAATCTTTTCCAATAATAAAAGGAAATGTAAAAATATTGAATAAGTATTTGTTCAATGAAGAATTGTCCCCTGTCTTACGAATGTAAGCGATTGACACCTGCAACCACATAATAATCTTAATCTTTTCCAATAATAAAAGAAAATTTAAAAATATTGAATAAGTATTTGTGTAATGAAGAGTTGTCCCCTGTCCTACGAATGTAAGCGATTGACACCTGCAACCCGAAAGCGGTTCGCATAGGCGCTACGGCAATGGCTGTTATCTTGAAGCTCACTTGTGACACGGTAATATATATACTATTACCGTGCTTGTGATAAATTAGACGCGGCACACACGAGAGCCAATCTCGAACCTCCTTAATCAGTTTTGCGAAACCTTAACTTCAATTTCCCGTAAATCGTTAGCGGATAAGATGCCTGCCAAAAGTATCTAACACGATTGGCTTCGTTGCACCACAAAATGAGCTATAACACCCAAACATAAAGCTTAATTTTGATTTATTGTTTGCAAACTGTAAACACCATAGATCTTCCAGCGACTAATGTGAAACTTTATAATATGCTTAGAGTGGCAGTTATGAGAGTTTATGACAGATAATAAAATTTAACGTTAATTATTAATTTAGTTCTTTTATAATGTGATTTGCTATGGCTCTGCCAGTTTAATGTTAAAGTACAATGATAATATTTTAACAATTATGTATACAGAAAATATTTTTGATAACACTAACCTTAATATTTAAATATCGCACAGTACATTTTTAAGTTTAAACATTAAAATTACTAATTATGCAGTCAATCTTAAAAATAACACCACTTTCCCAAGTGCAAGGAAAAAACTTCAAAACAAAAATCTAAAAACAAACTAAGTACAAGGCAAGGCCAATTTCACTTATGATTAATTTGCTGCACAGCGACAAAGATTGAACGGCGGCGGCGTGCTCGTGCTTCGCTCTCGTTTTTTTTACAACTTGCCTCTTTTTTCTAGGTAGGTACCTATCTGATTTCCATCTATAACAATACAGTGTAATGGCGTTTGAGATAATGTAGACAAACATCGAAAATAGGTTAATGCAGTCACGAATACCTACCTCTAGCTCGGAGACAATTTATAGTACAATACTCATAAAAGCTATTTTGCGAAAATAATAGGTCAAAGGTTTTTGCTCCTATATTGAAATCATGTGTTATTTTATAGCCATAACGATTTTGGTATTGTTAGTTGTAATCTTTCTTTTTGTATTTATTAAAAAAACACTATTTTATAACACACTATATATAATATAGTCCATATACGGAAAAGTTTAGGGTTTCTCTATGTGGCGAGTCACTCTAATACTGAATATACTATTATCAATTCATGACTGGGATTAGAATGTTATAAGTAATACTTATTAAATTTTAATTTATATTTAGCGTTGACAGTATTCATGTAACCTGTAGGTCATTAGGTAAATTATTAACATAAGGATTTCATACAACCATATACAGTCGGCTTCAAAAGTAGATAAACATTTTAGTACTATGTCACACCAACTATTAACAATGCAATATATACCTTCTTAAATGAATAGTTGGTATGACATGGTACTAAAATATCCATCTACTTCTGAGGCCGACCGTATATTATTGAATTTAGTTTTAACAAACTTTTTTAAGATACATTATTTTTCTTAGGTTATCTAATCATCATCATTACATTGTGTTAAAATAGCATATTTCAGTTTATCTAAGTAAAATTAAGTAAGATGTTGATGACATTAGTTTTTAGATGCTGAGAAGCATTATTCATATTTTATTTGTGATTTTGCATTTTCCTAAGAACGCTAAATATATACAGCAACATTAAAACCAATACAAACACCTCGGGCAGGATTTGAACATGGGTCTTCAACATGACTACTTTTAGGCTACCTAGGATGTATTAAACCTGAGCGAAATTTTAGCTGTGCAATATAGAACAAAATAGAACAACATATCCCTCTTGCTTTGTCAGTAAATCTTAATGGTCTATTAAAAAATGCTGACCAACAGGTTGTCTAGGGTTAGCCAGGGCTTAAAAGTAATGTTCCATTTGCATTAATAAGGGTAGATAGAGACAGTGCCAGGCTTGAACCATGGCTAAATTTGGACAATATGTTGTAGTACGACCATCTTTCTCGAAGCGGTATGGTTTATAACTAAAGAAGAATTAAACTGGAAAACAATTAAAGGGCAAGGTAACAAAAATGAATATATCTTCAAAAATTTTTAGGCGAACATTATAAAAAATGAAAACAAAATTTAAGTTTATTAATGCTAAAACTATATAAATAAAAATGGATCTTCGAAATGTATGTACGCCCATAACTTTCAAACGACTGCACCAAATTGGATGATTCTTGGTTCTATGTATTCGTTATTGTTAGGAGGATTGTGTAATATAAAAATGACAATCATTTAAGCAATCATTTCAGTAATTTTGTTAAAAAAACATGGCGATACAAAGTATGCCGGGTCAGCTAGTATGAAATAAAAATACTTTTTATTTCTATTTGGCGATTGCATTTTAATGCTAAAAATAAAAAATAAACTTTAGAAATTATAGAAGGTTTTGTAAGTCACCCGTTTTCTTTGCAGCCCAGTTTTATGTTCTTTCTTTTAGTTATTTGTTTACACTTCTTTTCATAACAATGCAAAAAAGAGTGTACGATATGAGCAGACCTAATACCGCAGACATTCTCTCCCAGTCAATAAGTAAAATGTGGATAAATGATGTTTACTAGGTAATGAAAATGATTAAATATAACACTGTAAATATAGAAAACAACAACTAATTTTTATAACATACACTACATAAAGAATAAATCAACAACATATCACATACACATAGTATTTCATATATTACTGAATTATTTCGATATATAGAATAAATAAAAATTAAATAATAACTCTAACCAAATTAAATTAAAGTAATAAATAATTACGTTATAATTAATAAGGAATATCTAATAAATAATAAAGTAAAATTAAATCTAAATTAAAATAGTAATTCTAACAGCGCACATAATTATTATAAGTTGTGACTACAATGTAGCACTTGTTTTTATTTCAATGCTCAATCTTCTATTTACGTTGATCAAAGTTTTTACAAATGACTATATTACCTCAGCGCGGCTTGAATAATGCGAAACTAGTGCGCGCTATGCAAAGAATGCTGGCTGCTCAGCTGAGTGGAAAATCAATCTCACTTGCTTTTGCCGCTACAGATAAGTGCGCCATAAAAAAGAACAGGTAAATACAAAGGTCAAACGTTACAAATACATATTCACACGCAGGCAACCATTACGTTAGATATTCGCTGGATTAAAAACTATCCGACACTTGCATAGGATTAATAACATGTTTATCACAATATTTTTAGTGGTAGCATATCTTGAACTACCACTTGGGTTAGCTACTCTCCCAGCCAACCTATCTCTATATGAGAGATAAGTCCGCGGTTATGGTATATTTTTAAGGTCAATGTAATTTGCACTTGATCTATATTGCATACTAGCTTTACCTTACGCAGCTTCGCCCGCATTGATTTTGTTTTCCCGTGGGAATTTTATATTTACCCATAGGAAAAATAATTTTGTAGCCTATGTTAATCAGGGATAATGTAGCATGCTAATGTTCAAAGAATTGTTGAAATCGGTTCAGTAATTTTTGAGTTTATTTGTTACATACATATACATACAAATCTTTCCTCTTTATAATAATAGTGATCAACGGACGAGTCTCAGGAGACTCATTTTTCAAACAATAGAACTCTAATTCACATCGTAAGATTCGAATAGGAATTTCTAAACTCACTATTTTTGTATTTTTATTTCGTGAATTCTGCAATGAGTGGTCCACTTGTTTTTGATGTGTACCAAAATATACGCAACGTTTATACGTTCCGTCTAACGTTAGATTCATCGCTGGTTTTCAGGTAAGGTTATGATCATTGGACCAGCGCTTTGATTGGACCACTCCAATAACTCGCAAACTGCATATTTAAAACTATCCTTGTGGCCCTTCGATTGACTATTTAGTCCCCCGCCAAACTCCATTAGCGCCAGGGCGTCCCGGCGCGGCGCTTAGTTGAGGAGAGATGTGTAGAACAGTGTCTTGTGCGCGGTCGTTAAAAAATTCACAGTAACACATCTTACCATGTAAGTATATCCCTGTGAGGTTTTTAAGTGTGGTTTTTTGTCAAAATATCTGCTGGTTATCTGTGATTCTGATGTCTGAATGATATTTAGTGTAACGTTTAGTATATTTCAGTAAAATACCTGATGGCTAGAAAGGTCCGAATTGCCATCAATGGACCGGTGCTGGGCTCTTTGATTGGACTGGTCCAATGATGGAAACTATTTTATATCTAGTTTTCAAGTGTTCGTCGCACCGTTTAGCTTGTTGTTTGTTATATTCAAAAATGCGTCTCCAGGCGCTCGCCGCCAACTTGCCCTCATCATAGGTAATCGCTAGTGCTTCTAACTTCGTTGTTTTGTGATTATTTCCAGTTCTGCAGAACTATTCATAAAAAATCTTTAATTAGCTCAATAGATTAAGCATATTCAAAATCATTTACTAATGTTACGGAACTATAATAAATAACTGGTCAATGTCTTTTGAAAACATAAAATTAGAATATCATACCTAATTATGACAAAAAGCTGAACAGGATCCGTGACAAAATCCGTATCGTGATTAATGCGAAAATACCTACTACAATAATAGCTCCAGTGACACGAGCCTGACTATGAATGACTTACTGTCTACTACAAATAAGACTTACACTTTTTGCTGCGAAATACGTAAGTTTTAAAAACTTTTATATATTTAAAGACGATGGTAATGTTTATAGATTGCTCTTTTTAATTCCTGCAAAAAATTAAAGCAGGCCATGAGTACGTACTTACCATTGTCATATCCAGTTCCATACAGTCGAAAGTAAAAAAAATAAAATCCTTAACTTTTCTAATAATTAATAATAATTTGGCATTAGCACGCATTAGTAAAAAGACAGAAAGTGAAAAAAACATTAGTTTTTCTATAATGTCAATAATCAAAAATGATAGGTATTCGATAGATAGATAGCTAGATTAATTGTTTATTGCTGACATACAAGACTGAAATAGTGTAACAAAAAAATCTTAAAACAAATATTGTCAAAGGCAGTTTTATCGCTATCCCTTCCAGACAACCGATCATTGTTGACATTTATGGAATATCGAGAATTTGCGTCGTGAAATGAACGAGTGTGATTTGATAACATCTACTTGTTAACAAATATAATCCGTATGTGAAAATTTTCATTAACGCATAGGTTTTATTTCATATGCATTACATTTTCATCATATTTTATTTGAATAAACTATATTGACTTTGAATTTATAATCATCCACGCGAATGAATGTATAGCCTTTGGCAAAATCTTTTTGAATTTTAAGAATACAGTTTCAACGGTTCAGATTTTTTCTATTGTAATTGTTGTTTACATATCGTTATTTAAAAAAATTACAAAAAAATAAAACCGACTTCATAAACACCAAAAACTCATAAATAATATAGAATAAGTACGTTTTATAAGTGATGTCAAATTTTAAGTAACTACATATATTGTTCTTATATTTTTGATACTTTCCAGGTGATTATTACTTGGCTCATTCTTATATTATTTATAACATTTTGGTGTTTTTGAAGGTGGTTTTATTTTGTTGTAATTTTTTTTTACCTTTTAGAATAGAATAGAATAGAATAGAATAGAATAGAATAGAATAGAATAGAATAGAATAGAATATCATTTATTTGCTAGAACATGGTGTTACAATATGATCTTCAAGTGTATAAAGTGTCACATATTCCGCTTATGTCAAAAGCATGCAAATATAAATTGTTATTTAATCTTTAATTACATTTTCACATAATTTATCATTTATAGAAATACATCAAAACAGCTAAGTAATGTCATTATTCTCATTTTGTCAGATTTTAATTAGATATTGTGTCATAAAATAAAAATATAGGTACTTGTGAATGTCAATAATCGTAATTAATTTAAATGTCAATAATCATAGATAATTTAAATGTCAATAATCATAAGTAATTAAATAACTCGAAACAAATAGATTATGTCAATTATAAAATACTGAGTAATGATCTAAATTCTGAAAATAATCATTTAAATATTCACTAATACTATAGTATAGCTTGTCTGCCAAAAGTTGGTTAATTTTTTTTCTAAATATAGTCAGCGGTAGGTCCTTCAAATTGTTTGGTAATTTATTATATATCTTGATTGCCATGTAATATGCATTATTCTTATACATATTTAGATTACATTGGGGTGTATATAGCTTATAAGGATATCTTGTAGGTCTTCCAGTAACATCTTTGTTTAGTTGGAAATAATGTGGATGTGTTTTAACAAAAAGACACACCTCTTTAATGTACATGCACGGCAATGGTAAGAGTCTTAAAGAACTAAATAATGGCTTACAACTATCTAAGGGCCACGCTCCACAGACAGCTCGAACACATTTCTTTTGAATTTTGAACGCCTTGTCTACGAATACAGAATTGCCCCAAATTAACAGGCCATATGAAAGAACAGATGAAACGTAGCCATGATATGCTTTTAGAGATGCCTCTTTAGATACAACTTGTCGCAATCTTCTTAGGGCATAAACAAATTTATCCAGCCTAGTACAAATTGCAAGAATATGGTCTTTCCAGTTTAAATGCCTATCAAACATTATACCCAAAAATTTGGCCTGTTCAGCTTCTTCAATTTTATCACCATTACATATAATATTAAGTGGAGTTCTATTATTATTATATGATTGAAATTGTACAATTTTTGTTTTATTCGTATTCATTTTCAGATTATTATTTTTAAGCCAGTTTGTTACTTTTGTTAGCTCATTACTAATGTCATTTTCAAAATTTGAGCTATTTGCTTCTTTTACGATTATTGTTGTATCATCAGCATATAATATGCAATCATGTTTTAAACAGTCTGGTAAATCATTTATATCTATAAGAAATAAGAACGGGCCTAGTATGCTTCCCTGCGGAACACCGCATCCATTAAATTCGTATTGTGATTCATTAACAATTTTATTTCCATTTATAATTTTTGTAATTTGTGTACATTGCTTTCTATTTTTTAGATAACTCTCAATCCATTTATATGCGTTTCCTCTAACGCCGTACCTATATAATTTATAAAGCAGTATGTTATGATTCACCAAGTCAAAAGCTTTACTCATATCCAAGAATAGTGCTGTCAGTGGTATTCTATTATTTATACTTTCAGTTATAATTTTTACTAGATGGAAACTCGCTAATGTTGTTGAACTGTTCTTCCTGAACCCAAATTGTTCCCTAACCAGTATATCATTTTTATCAAAAAAGCTTACAAGGCGCTTATACATTGCCATTTCGAATACTTTCGCAATGACCGGTATGAGTGTTATAGGACGATAGTTATTCATATCTTGAGGGTCGTCTTTCTTATATATAGGTTTAATTATAGATAATTTTAAGCTTTTTGGAAATATGCCATTTGTAAATGACAAATTTATTATATGAGATAGAGGAGCACATAAACAGTGACTACATTCCTTTAATATGTCCGTTCTTATTTTATCATAGCCTACTGACTTTGTGTTGTTAAGATTCATAATGATTTTGTATATTTCATTTTCATCCGTTGGTTGTAAAAATATGGTATCAGGTGTGAATTTTATTGATTTCATTTTGTCAATTTCATTTGTTAAATTATTTTTGTCAGCATTTGTCAGATTTATAAAAAACTTATTAAATAATTCAGCTATGTCTAATGGATTATCATATTTAATATTATCTTTTAGTATTATTTCAATGTCCTTTTTTTGGCTTACATTTTCGTTCACATTATTCTTAATTAGCTCCCAAGCCGCCTTACATTTATTTTTCTGTCGATTAATATATTTAATTGATTGTAATTGTTTTGATTTGTGTATACATTTTCTTAAAATAGTTTTATAGACTTTATATTTTCTCTTATTTATTGTTTTATTTGTACCTTGGAGTCTATATGTTAAATAAATTCGTCGCTTATTTACCAATGAACATTTTAAGCCTTTGGTCAACCATTGTGTGTTCCCTGCATACAATTTCTTTCTTATTCTTATTGTTGGAAAACAGAGATCATAAAATAACCTCATCGTATTATGAAAATTATCAAATGCTATGTCTACATCATCGCTTGCATACACATCAGAGAATGTTAACGAATTCAAGCAATCACGAAATTTCCGAATGTTATCGGTACTGTAGTCATTTTTTAATTCAAACCATGATGTTATTTGTGGTAGTCTTTTAACTGTGATTGTTAAACTCTGAGCGGTATCATGATCTGATAAGGCCAAATGGTGAATCCTACCTTGAGCTAATTTAATGTTGCTGAAAAAAAGATCAATACACGATGAAGCCCTTGTTGGTATATTGATGAATGAATTCATGTTATAATTTTTAAATATACTTATAAGCTCTCTAGACTGATTATTTGATTTCTGTAAGTCAATGTTCCAGTCTCCACACAAAATAATTTTTTTCTTTGAATATTTATATGCAAACATATGCAGTAAATTTTGCAGTTTGTTAAAAAATACGTGAGTATCGCTTTTTGGCGTCCTGTATATGCAAACTAATATTATATTATACGCTGTAATTTCAACACCACAACACTCAAATGCATATAACTCAGCAATCCGTTCCAGTAATATAATTTTTTTATATACAATCTCTTTCTTTAATAATATACATGATCCTCCTCTTTTATTGTTTCTTGTAAACCATGCTGCCATCTTGTAACCTGGCAAGTTAAAAATGCTTTCCGTTCTTTTTTTAATAAATGTTTCGGTAAGACATATAGCACCAAATAAACTGTTGGCAGTCTTTTCCAAGTCATTAATTGCCCAGTACAATTCTTCCGATTTATTAATTGCGCCAGCTATATTTTGATGAAATACCGAAAAATAATATTTATCTTTATTCACGAAATAAATTATTGGTATTATCATTTTCATTATCTAATATACTTGCTTCTGTGTAATTATATTCTATATTATCTGTAATCATCTTCTTAATATTTTTAAATATCACATTTAAAGCCAGTTTATTAACGTTACCACTCATTCTATGAAACATTTTAGTTGAATATTCTAAATCTTTATTACTATCCATTAAATAAGCATATTTATGTATTAAATTATCTAAATATAATAAATTGTTGAACGCCTCAATTCTTTTATTATATATATTTGCGTGACTATTAAGTTTGTACGTGGGCAGACATATAATAATATTGGTATGTTGCAATAGTAATAATTTCTCTCGAATGTACTCTGTCATAGTATTATAATTTCTTGTTACATGGAAGTCTTCATCTCCTATAAGTATTACGCAGTAATCATCATATGTGAAATCTCGTATTTTCTCCTGCAAACCATCTATTATTCGATAGATGTCACATCCTGGAGAACAAAAGTGACATATTTGTGCAGACGGAAATGTACTCTCTGCCATGTGCAAAATGCTATGTTCCTTATTGGAGCTCAATATGCATATTTTATTTTGGGCAGGTTTTGCTGTAACGGTATCAGTTTTGGGTATTTGTTCTCTGCTATTATTTTTACATTCTTTCTTTTTTTTCTTATTTTTCGTAATGGTCTTTGGTGTAGACTTACAGAAACTATTTAATTGTTCAATTTTAGAGTCCTTTTCTAAGTTTTTATTTTTAAGAGCAACATTTTCAGCCAGCAAAACTTCTATTTCATTCTCGGCTATTTTTAGTTTTAAGTTAAGTTAATACATGCGTATTATGTGGATAATTCAAACACCAGAATAACTTAACATAAAAAGTTTTTCGCTCTAAACAGTATTGAAAGAATTATTCCCAAGCCAAAAACCTTCCATCATCAACTGATGATGGATCAGTAACATGACAAATTGACTACTAGATGCAAATAGGTACCTGAATATCTTAAGAAAAATCATGAAAAACGTTGGACTTGCCTATAAAATTTAAGGGTTTTCCTCGACTTCCCTGAGATCTCATCATCGGATCATTTTTTGTTTGACATTGGGATCATCCCGGAGTATACTCTTTCGAAAACAAAAAGAATTTTGAAAATTGGTGCACAAATGGCGGAGTAATCGGTGAACATATATAAAAAAAAAACAAAAAAAAATAGATACAGTCGAACATAGAACCTACTCCTTTTTCGAAGTCGGTTAAAAACTATCACAGAAGTACGATTTTTACTTGTGAAGTTAAACCAATGTATGCTATTTTTTTACAGGAATTGGATATTTTCCCAAGGTAGAAAGTATGTTTTGTTACACTCTGGCAATGATGTCCAATTGAATCTCTTGCATCGTTTTTTTTTTCCTTTACATAGATTTGATTGTTACCGGAACTGAGTCTGTAACTCAACTTTATATTCATTTTTTCCGCATACATTTGATTGATTTCTATTACTGACTTGGACTTCATGCACAAAGAATCCTAATTTAACAGAAGGAATTGATCTAATCTCGTAGCAGTTAAAAAACACGGTGAGGTGACATGTTTTCATAGTCTCGTGACCACGCGGATATGACAATGCAGAGCAGAGATACCTATTTAATAATAAAAAACAAATTGGTTATATTAATTGACCACGTGATTTGACCGAGACGTGACCTAATAATATTGAGTCAATGTTATCAACCGTATCACGGATATCAGTGGAGTTGTTTTAAAGTCAATCAACATTCAACATTTTCAAAACATGTTTAATACTTTAATAAGACCATAACTTTATCAGTTATGTCGTGTTTATAATGATAAAAACATAATGAATAATAAAAGAAAAGGAAATTAGTACAGAAGTATTTTTTTCCTCGGGCTATCGTATTTTTAAGGTATTCGTAAAACTAGCAATAAAGATTAAATATAATAAATAACATATCGGTTAAAATATAGTTGAGACTATAAAGCACTTGGACGACTGTCTAAAGTGTGTAAATGTGTACATTGAAATTTGAGTTAGCGGCATCAAAGTCAAACCTTTACTTGTATCTACGCGTTGATGTCTTTTGTAGGGCATGTTGGGTATGTTGGTATTTGATTATTTTTGTGAAAAAATATGTGGTTATTTGTTGTAATTATGATAATCTACATATTTCTAAATTGTGAAGTTATTATTTTTTTGTCTTGTTTAATAGTTTTTGAATGAAATATATAAACAGAAATTTATAGTCAGACAATAAAATAATTATTTAATGAAACCTCTATTAATAGATTCGGAATTCAGTAATCTTTTGATTGATTTGTGATTCATGCTACTAAATACTGTCCGGCTCTGAAATGTGAGCTCTATATCTTTTAAGTAACACTATATTCTTAAAAGTGCTTATAAAATACCTGGAAACACGCATAAGGCTGAAGGTGTTTCCGTGTCGACTTATGTCCGGCAAACCTTCGCTATTTCCGAACGAACACAGTTGATTCACCCGCACCGCAGCGCCGGCGGGGGCGGGGCGGGCCCGCGGAGAGGGGGGAGGAAGAGGGGGGGGGGCGTGCGAACATACACCGCGAGGTCGGCGTCTTTTTACTCTCATTACCTCCTGACATTCGAACTTAATGGAGTTGCCTTATTGAATTTAAGCACTGCCAACGTAATGGAATAAAATTAGGTTATCGTAACGAGAAAACGGTCCACAAGTGGCCATCTTTAAGCTCTGCGCAGCCCAATGCGGGTCCGAGGCATTTAGCGTAGGTCGTGAGCGGCGGCGCGCCGGCCGTCTCGCTCGAGGCGCCCGCGCCGCCGCACAACAGAAGAGAATAGATAGAGGAGCGCGCTCCTATCGTCAAACGCTCATTGTTCTTAGCAGTAATGGAACAAAATAAAGACAGAGCAGCGGTATTCGTGATCGTGAGACGAAAGTCTCGCGTGCGGGTTGTTAGAGCGGGACCGAAAATAAGGTTTTTAGGGTCGATGCCCGGGCGAAGGAACTCAAATTTGGATTTGTGAAGAATTTTGCCTTATTCAGGGCACGTCGATCATTCTTTTGCGGTGCGATAGCTTGCCCTGGCAACACTGTGTTGCAAACGAATTCCTATGACATTTTCGGCATGCAAATATACATGTCACCTTTGACATTTCAAAGTTATCAAGTTGTGTGGAGGTTGACAAGGTGTAAATTTATTTCTATCTATAATATCTAGCGGAGTATCAAACTATACACATTAATATTCAAAAATGTATTACAAAAACTGACCATTCATAAGTGTGTAGGTACTATCTTAATAACGGTCGTATGTTTATTTTCGTTCCAAATTGTATATTAATTTTTCTTTTAGTTTATATTGTATTGTAATAGAGTCTATTTGCCTGTCTTAAATCTCGTACTATAAGGAAACACGTTCGTCGAAGATTATATTGTCTTACTCTATGCAAATGAGATACTTCACACGCTGACGACAATGAGTCAATAGGCGCTATTAATGAGAACCTGTAGCAATTATTATGTTAATAGCCGCAGCGAAAATAGTTTCTACTATTAGTGTAACTTTTTTCTACTATTAAATACAAACCAATCTGTAACGCATTTATTTAAAAATCATGGCAGTTTTATTGCTATCATTAGAATAAAGATATTTTTTTTACTAAATAAATTCTCATAGCGTCACGTTTAAGACTGTAGATTAACTTTTTTTATTTTATACATTCATTCATTTTGATTGAGGTTCCGGAGTGAGGACCCCTTGTTCTAATAAATAAACAGGAGCCACAGCGTTGTCGTGTCGTGAGTGATTACGTAATCAGAGATATCCTGGGTGGGAATAGATATCCCGTCCCAATGCGGGCGTGCGCACCGTTACCCCGGCGTCCTTGGCTGAGTTCTTTCTCGCAGGTCGCTTTGAACCCGTTCCGCGCCGCCACCGCCGCGCTGCACGTGTGAACCTCTGTGTGTGCACCGCGGCTAGCTGTGTGCGAGCCGCGAGCCTCACGCCCGCCTCTATGTGTGCGCGCGCGCATTGAATTAGTCCTAACCTAACGGATATTACGGAATTCGTCAGATAAATGCCTCGAATTTAGACTACCAAGTCATGTGAAGGTTTACACTTTTATTAAGCTTTATGTTTAGATTAGGTAGGTAGTAATTTTTATAAGTTTATTCTTACGACTAGAATAAAAAAATTCGTTATTTTACATGTTTTAGAAGTGAAATATTTTTATCTATTTTATTAATAATTGCACCATGATTATTTTTTTATTTGAAAACTATTTACAGAACTTTCCAGAATCTATATGATAGGATAAATAAACATGGGCAATAAACCAGTATGCTGTTATTATGTGGTACGATTATGGTTCAGTGAAATGCAATCATCGGAACCATTCAAATAAAAGAAAGTTTCGTTTTCGCTGAAAACAAGAACATAAACGGATAAGTAGTCTGTGATTGCAGGACTGAGAGGAAAGCCGCAGAATTTTGAGAAAGACATTGGCTTATGCGGTATTTAATGACACGACCCACAACTACTATTTATGCTTTTAATGTCACACACAACTCACCACATGAGAATATTCTTCCAATCTTTACAGCGTTATATACTTACAGGTGATGATACGATACGATCTAAATTTTCCTGAATATCTAAAACAACATTTAGATAGAACATAACACGAAAATAAGGACCTTTTATGGGTAAGGTAGCCATAATAAAGCCATAAAAAAACTAAAAGTCAACGAAAAACATATTAATTTTGCTCTTACGTATAAAGTTAAAATCAATAGGTTTAATTTTAATTTCTGTTAAATTTTCCTCGCAATCATAACGGATGTTACTAAATATTCATAAATTTGAATGAAAATTTATTTTTAATTAAAATTTTCGTGAAAAGAAATTAGCAAATTGCTACCAACTATTACATTCAGATTAATTGGTTCGAGTGAGTCCGCCAGGAAATAATAATTGTGTGTTCGGCACATAATATGACCCCTTGCATTGTCGATTGACTGATTGCGAGCGGCTTTTATCGCGTCGGTAATATAATGAATGACATTTATCTATAAAATGCATTGCTTTGCGCAATAGCAGCGGTTAACAATAACGCTTGGCTTAGCTCGTACACTTAGCATTAAAATACTCTGTACCACATATCTATTATTACGTGCAATTTTATGAAATCGTTATTAGTGAGATTACGTATGATTCTCGCTTTCTATTTACAAGAAAATCGAATGAGAATGCAACTCATTTACTATTAAAAATAAAACCCATATTATTAATAATATATTAATTTATCGTCGATATGTAATAAGATCGCCAATTGCTACTTTGTGATTATTTTTCGTGTTTTTGGAAATATGGCTTTGTGCAATATAGAGTTTTGTATATTTGCCTGCCTTCAATTCAACATAACTAAAAAGACATGTTATTAAAATTCGAAGAGTTTTTGTAGGCTTCGCTTCATATAGAGCCATACTATTGGCAAACTACAGCCATGCATGCCAGTAGGTTATTAATGTTAGGTTATTCGGATTCAAATTGTTTAAGTCATGAGTACAAAGTATACGAGTTCAATGTACTTAATGTATTGCCAAGTTGACGTCATAATCTTGTGTATAAAGACACATATTTATACTAATAAAATATACTTAATAATAAAAGAATTTTAATATTTAGTGATCATTCGTTTCAGTTCGAAGGTCCAGGATTCACAGATCCTCTTAACAGAACGCATTCACTAATAGCAATGAAACTAAAAGAAATATCTAAGACTAGCTTTCCGCTCGCAGCTTCGCCCGCGTTATTTTTGTTTTCCCGTGGGAGTTTTGTATTTACCGGTAGGAAAAATATTTTTGTAGCCTATGGTCATCAGGGATAATGTAGGATTCTAAATGTGAAAGAATTTTTCAAATCCTGTAGTTTCGTAGTTCGGAGTCCAGTAGTTTCGGAGCTTATTCAATGCAAACAAACAATCAAATCCTCCCTATTTATATTATTATTAGTACAGAAGTATAGATAATCAAGAGGAAGTTTGGGGTTGCAACCCAAAAATTTCGAATCAATTATCAGAATACATAACATAGTTTATGAGTTGTAATATCAAAGAATTATAAGATTATATTAACTCACGTGAAATCTTAATAACGCTCCTCTTGTTTTTTATCACAGTTCAGCATTTCACCAAATAATTCCAGCTACTCTACAAATACAATCATTATAATCCACTTTCGAAAATTACAAACACTGCGGCGCTACTTCACCATAAAACTTCACAGTTGAACAAAACAAACACGTAAAGACACAAGTGTACAAGCTTGCAATGTTGATTTTTAAAGGTCATCAATCACGGATAGATTTAGTTGCGCCGAATGTACCACTTAAAACAATTGCGGACCTCTTTAATTACTTATTGGTCTTATCACGGTCTTATTTTGTGCTCGAAAGCTTTTAATGCGATGCGGCTAATATGCTATATGTGGTACGGAGCAGTTGCGTTAGGCAACCCGCAAGGACGCGCCGCTGCGATGCCGGTTGTCGCAACCGACTGGCCATAGCGCGGCACCGCGGCGTTAGTCATTAAAACAAAGAATTTAAATCGACAATCATGTTTCTAAAACACAATGATTACTATTTAATAACCGAATTTGTTTTGTCTTAAATTACATTGGCCACTGTTTAAATGTGCAGTACTTGGAACTATTTTTAAAGACAAACGAACTATTAATAAGTAGTTCGAAAAAACCTGTTTCTACTTTCTACGATGCTGATTGCAAAACCCATTTCACTTAAGTTTTTACGCTTAATTTACGTCGCTTATTTTACAATCGCGATTTAATGTCATCAAATTTAACATTAAGTGAGAATCAAATGTAACTATTCATTAAGCGAACAGCGTGACCGAGTCACGCCTTTGCTTATTTTTTTATCGTGGTTGAGGCAATTATTCTTATTTTTGCTCATCTTGTCAATTACCGTTCATAAATTGAAAGGCTTAGATGGACTTGCAGATGCAATAATAAATTACCACTGATAAAATTAATATCACTGAAGTGTATGTTAAATAATCTTGAAACGTATGATTAGTTAACCATAATAATAATTAACCCATTTACTTACTCATAAACATTTACTAGCACTGGTTTCGTTAATCTATGTTTCGTCTAAACCTTACCTATGGCAAATTTCACAAGAAGGAATGAGAGGAAACATCCATTAACAAACCAGGCTTTTCTTATTGAGCAAAATTCTTGCAGCACTTACGGCTTTATTGTAAGTAGGTTTAAAATTTTCAATATTTATTTGCAAGATACGAATTCTTCAATATTGATTAGAAAGAACTATATATATAAGTACATACAGAGTTGAGCTTAAGTAAGCATGGCTAAGACTTCGTGCACCGCTGGTACCAAGGTATCACGAGTGCCATGAATCAGATTAATACACACACACGCTTAGGCGCGCACACACCTCGCGCCCGCTGCGTCTTACCCGCGCCGTGTCAATGTGCGCGCGCGCACACACAAAGCCGCGGAGGTTCAACGTACCAATCGCCAACTACGCGAGTTCCTTGTTCCACTTTACCACTGACACTATATTATTATCGTTCCATTGGAGTTTCCGACTTGAACAACTTTTTTACAAAATGATCCTTATTTTATTTTAAGCGCGGCAATAACGCCACGTTTATTGATCACGTTTCAACGTGTCAGTTAGTCAAAACCATTATTGTGTTGTATTTTTTTTTTCTTTTTATATAAGCTCTGTGTATGCTGATGAGCATCTTGTTCTAAAGTGAAGCGTGTTTATTATGAGAATAACACCTGACTTCGCAAGCACCTACATAAAATCAGCTAGCTTGGTATATGTTTGTAGAATAATATTTAGGTACCTTAATCGTATTAAAACTGCAGTTAAGGTTTGAGGATTTCTACTTTATCGAGTTTAAAGTTGGGTATGTACCAGCCTCCACCTTCGGCCTTATCATCACTTACTATCAGGTGAGATGACGGCCAAGAGCTTCTATGTCATAAGTAAATAAATGTACGACTTCCTTGCTCAATTTATGTTCTCAAGCATTGCCTCAATCAAACATGTTAAAGTTGATTAATCTCTGAAGCAGCTTAGTGCAAGACGCCAAATGCGTTTCGTCCCGCCAACGAGTTGACTCCAATGACCTCTATAAATCACTTTTAGTTGGCCAGGGCTTCTCACATATAGAGTTTGCACTTAACCATTCATTAACAAACTATTAAACAACGTTCATTACTATTTTCTCACGGAAATTGCACCTATTCCATATTGAGTTAATCCAAGATAGCCGCTCACAATATAAACATCTTTTATACTTATTCTATAGTTTAAATTTGTTGAAAACGTTTTCAGATTTAATGAAGGATTCTTTATATATACATCAGAGTCCACCAGTCCGGCTAACGTGCCAAGAAACAATGAAAATAAATAACTCTGTACAAATTGCTATGCAAAAATTTCCAACCATAGAAAAACAATGATAGTCAAATGAAAAATTTTTAATTTCTATAAAAATTTATTAATTTGACTTTTTGAAAAATTTGTATATGCGGTCAAAGTAAGCACCGGATATAGCTTTAATCAATTACAATCCAACTAAACAATTTTCTATGTAGTTATTGTAACTACTATTAATGGATTAATCTGTGATTTTAATAGTTAGCGATGACATCATCAACTTTTATTTTTATTTAGATAAGCACTTTTATTTAGTTAAGCAAAGTGCTAACGAATATTAACATATTTCACGTTGTACGTAAGACGAATTTCTTCCATTATTAACGAAATAATCGACAACGAAATAAATGTCTAAAACATTTTAATTAAAATAATAATACTCGCACACAATCAAATTCGAATCACGATCAAAATCTTTGGTCTCAAAAATATTTCTTTTTTATGTTTGCATAACCAGTTTCAGCGTACTTGCCGAATCCAGTATCATACTCTTGCAACAACACTCGTGATCTCGATAGATAAAGGTCGATAAAAACTAATGAGTTCAATCAAACTAGCTCCTTTTTCGTCAAAATTGCATAGGTTTCGTTTAATTACAGCTCCATAGCAGGATATTCGTGAAACATGTAACAAAAGATAGTGTTTTTCACTTAAGCCGTTTTTGGAGCCTTAAAGTACCATTCGTGTTTTTGTATAAAAAAGCCATTATTTAGTCACCGTTGCTATTAAAATGAATGTCAGTAAAGGAGACACAAAGGCGTAAATGACGTGTTTAACGATAAATGTCAAACCTTAAGATTTATGGAATGCTTGCTGCTAGTGACCGATCGCGCCCTTTTATTTGGCACCGCGCATGGCTATCTACGTAAATGCGTAAGCGCAGTGTAGCCGTCAAACCGGAGCTGTCGATACAAAAGACTTCAACGCGTGGGCTTCGATCCACTTACGCCAGCATTTGAGTTTACGGAACTCTTTACGTTTAATATCGTTTAGCGTAATTCTCGTTAATATGAAGATAATTAATCTCTCTAAATATCAATACCTAAATATTTATATTAACTGTTTAGGTACCCATTATGCATTGTACTTGGATTAAAGAAGTTTGTTTCCATTTTCGTTTTTATTTAAGCATTCTGATAAAATGGCTGCCACTAGTGACTGTGACGTCATTCTTAGAATGATAGAGCTCAGTGGATAGTTAGGTGCTACATGTGAGCGAAAAATCTACAATGTCTATATACTTGTAAATAGAAGGTGATACATAAATATTCTATTAATTAATACGTTACATATAATAAATAACAACCAATTAAGTAAACATACCGTAATGAAACTGAATCTATAACATACAACCGCCTATTTCTTCCTTAATCATTTAAACAGAAAAAGGTGACCCATGTTGTGAATCACTAGTGAAAACGAAACGAGAGGTTTCATTTACAATGGAGACGATCTAATGTGCGCGCAATCAGCTTGAATCTGTAATTTGTTGGTTGTAAATGTCAAATTCACACGAAATCATGTTGTTATTCTATGACTTATACATTAAAGTTTTGAAGTAGATAAAGATAACTACCTACTTACTAAAATTGGATCATCAGTTTGCTAAGTCTTACTGAATTACCTCAATCAGCATTCCCGGCTGTTTTTTTTTGTTTATATTCAGAATATGTTATATTGGACTGTCATGCAATGATATAGATCTTGGTAGTTATAATTCAAAATGAAATTTTGACAGTAATAACTATACATCCATATACAAAGTTATACATTTTACAAAATATTAAACCACCAGAAATTTACTTAACATAAAATTCACTTTGACCAAGATTGGTTACTTTCATTTGTAAGGTTGGTTAACAATACTTATAATTTTCACAATTGAACATGAGATTAAATAAACTGTTTAGCCGTATTTTGTACTAAAGTATTCAAAGGCATAAAAGAAAGTGAAAAGTAAATTCTTTAATATAAGTGCGATGCGGTACCTTTGGTGATTATAAAAAATGATATTGCACTCACTTCAGTCTGCCTATCTTTCTATCGCACGTGTATGATATTTATCAACTGTTCACCTATTAACCTTCGTGATCAATCATGTATTATGTGTTAAAGCTTATTTCTTATTATAAATAACAATTTACTCGGACACTTTAATTTAATTCATTCAAAAAAGATTAATGTAAATATTGCAAGTAACTAATTTTAAACAGCACAACAATAATTATAATGTGTAGTATGCGAAAATATAGACAACAAGAAAGTGTCTTTAATTACCACCAAATAAAAGAATATTTAACTGTCTGTAGCACTAAAAACAAACAAATATTTTGTTTTATGTTTCGCGGCTCGTGACTCATTAATATCGAGACATGAAAATCGCCAGATTTTTAAAAAGATGCAGCCGTTTTCATCGCCTCTGTATCGCGACTATAATGGCCGACAGTAGCCAGTGTCGTACGCAAACGCGATATAGTTAGGCACAATGCGAACACAATGAGATGATATACATTACAATATCTTCTCTCTTCTTCTTTCTTATGAAAAATATAAAAATGAATCGCTGATCGTTAGTCTCGCTAAAACTCAAAAACGGCTTGATGGATTCGCATATTATTTTTTTCCTTTTATTCGCTATAATACAGGAGTGGTTTCAAAAGAAAAATAAAAGGGAAAATCATTAAGAAAAATAAATTATGGAAATTGACAGAACACTTCGCGTTTGTTTATTTAAATCTCTCATCTGTCAAGGGGTAACGAAGTCCGCCGAGACAGCTATAGTCTATACCTACTATAAGAGGAATGATTTGATTGTTTGTTTGTATTGAATTGGCTTCGAAACTACAGAACCGATTTTAATGATAGTTGGTATAGGGATAGTTCGAGACCAAGGGAAGAACATAGGCTAATTTTTCTAGGGGAAAAATTTGACGGGAAGTTTTCCTACGGGAAAAGTTAGTTATAATGCAAACAAAATTGCGTACGGTCAGCTAGTCCTTAATAAATAGTTAAAAGTACAGAGGTATGATACCAATATAAATCATACCTTCTAAACTTACTCTGATTTCATAAATATGAGTCACTATAGAAATATTATGATTGAATTCATTATATTGCTATAGTGGCTTTCAAGCAGTCCTCGGGTTTTCTAAAAACAAGACTTAACCTCAATATAGCCTATCATGTTAGCATTAGACTCAATAGTATATAGCTTAATGGAAATATATAAAACCAATATATAGCTTTTTCTCCTAAGTAGAAAATAAATTCAAGTCAGATCAAAGTAAACTTATTGGCATAAGTACACAAAATTCCTAAGCGATTGAAAGTTGAAACAGACTTTATGGTGTCAAGACCCTCTGTGAGTGCGTTGAAAAAACTAGGAGAGGCACAAACGTTGGTCGCGTTTTTTGAGATATATTTGAAAATGGTGTCTTAAAACTTGTTTTTCGATATGAAATGAACAGCTCTGTATCGGTCACACTAACAGTGTACCCATGTACACATGAGGTGTATAATGTACCCACTAATTTTAACATTTCCACGTCGAACGTTCCATAGAGTATGTCGGAAAATATAACTGTAACAACCTACCAACCATATTCTGGCAAATAAATTTATTATTATTATTGTTGTAATATCAACCCTATTGAAAACGAATTCTGTGCAAAACATAATTCAGTTTTGCTCGCACGACATTTTATACCTACACGTGGAGTGAGGCAGGTTAGTGTGAGGGCGTCGACGCGGAAACAGATTGAGGCCACATGCGCAGACTGAATAAAATTTCATAAAAAATAGAGTAAAAACATACTTAAAAAAGTTATCGTACACGGCGATATATTTTAGGATACGTTTTCTATGCATAAAGTATAAAAAAAACAGATTGAATACAATTTTGCTATGTCATTGATTATTTGACCCGACACTAAAGCTTTGTTAATTAAACTTGAAAATAAAATGAATATTCACTTAATTATTCGCTTCAATTTACTTCATTAAGCTTTTGTTCCTTATTATGCGGTTTTATTTTTTACTAGATGTGCCCGCGGACTACGTTTCGCCTTATAAAAGACTTCAACGCGATCTTAGTTATATTTTTCCCGTTTTAGCAACAGTTTTCGTTGATTCTCCTCTCCTATTGGTCGTAGCATGTTACTACTCGTACATAGCCTAAAGCCTTTCTCGATAAATGGACTATGCACCACAAAAATATTTTTTCAATTTGAACCATTAATTCCAGAGATAAGCGCGTTCAACCAAACAAACAAACTCGAGCTATATTATAATATATATACTAGCTGTGCCAGCGAACTACGTTTCGCCGTATATTTTTTACCCGTTTTTGCAACATTTGTCATTATTTCTCAGCTCCTATTAGTCGTAGCGTGATGTTATATAGCCTAAAGCCTTCCTCGATAAATGGACTATCCAACACAAAAAGAATTTTTCAATTTGAATCAGTAGTTCCTGAGATTAGCGCGTTCAAGCAAACAAACAAACAAACAAACTCTTCAGCTTTATAATATTAGTAAAGTATAGATGAAATTTTATTGTATTCAGTATGTGTTAATAAATTGAAATTTTTCCAATGCATCACTCTTTAAAATAGGATGGTGTACGGTGTTAAAACTTTAGGTCGTTATATGTATTTTTAAAAAGAGCCGTAGTACATTATATCCCATGACTAACTGCTGATGTCATAATATAATTTAACGCAAAAACGAAAAAGACATATCTTTAGAAATCTATTCTAATCCATATTAAAATTAAAATTTCTTGTCAGTCTTAAGCAGGTAGTTGGCCTTAAGTGATAAGTGAGGCTTAAACATTATGTTGACATAGAACATGTTGTCTCTTCCGTCTGCATAATAAAATGGATTAATTAAAATGTTTCTGTCTGCTTTCTGAACCGCTCATTTTTCATCGCAGCATCAAGACAAAAGCCACCCATTAAAGTTCGCTCGATGCCCTTGACTTTTGCTCGACGTTACTAAGAAATTCAGAGATTGAATGTTATCTTCGTAATCTTCAATTTTGTCAGAGGCTGTGGGCTATCTTGTGGCGATCGAAAAAGGCTGACGCCTAACATAAGTGTATGTCTGTCAAACCTCATTACTTCACTATGATTGACAACTAAATCATCTAAGATCATTTGCCATGCATTTGGCTGAATATTTATTCCATCTGATTCGCAGGCCTCGTAATGTGTAGAACACTCTTTAAGATGTCGAATTAGATAAACAGATTAGTTAAATGTTACTTATTATAAATTAAAAAGACCTTTTTTATATGCTGCTATACACTTCTGCAAAATTAAGAAATATTTAACAGAAACCATAGCAGTTCAGTGCAGTTTTTTGTTTGTTTGAATAATAAAATGACAATGCTTTTTATACTGCAGCAATTGTGGGATAAGCGATATGGAAACCGCGAAGCCCTATTAGTATCTGCCCTTATTCGCTTGGATTGGCTGCGCTCAATTTGTTTTATTAAAAATTAAATTATATAAAAGTTGATTATTCGTACAGTTTAATTTGAAGCTAAAAGTAAAAGAGCGACTTAAGGCAATTTATCAAAGATACATTAATGACTTCTTAGTATCACAGGAGAGTTCCACCTCTCTGCTGTTTTTCTACCTCATATTATTCCTTTTTCTATGGTTGTCTGGAAGAGATTGTTGCGCAGCAATAAGGCCGCCTATTGCTTTCGTTTTTTATTATGTTTTTCTCTATGTTTTGTAATTATGTGCAATAAAGTGTTATGTATGTATGTATGTAAGTTCGGTTGGAGTAGAATAATTAGAGGAGGAGCCAGGCAACGTTTTCCACAACTGGATTTCAAATAAACCTCAACAGATTAGTATAAGGAGAAAGACCTTGGTTTGTCTCTTATCTTAAGCCTAGGATCAACCTTATCTTAAACTTAGGGGTCATGAATCAAGCCTCATTAATGTCAAATTGAAAAACGAAACAAGCGTCCATAGGCTGCGGTAACCGCTTAACCATCAGGTGGGCCGTATGCTTGTTTGCCAACCTAGTGGTATAAAAAAAAAATCCTGAGTTATCGATATCTTGTGCTGCGAGAGATGAAAATTTGACAAATTTGACAGATATTATACAGGGTGACTGGGAATTCGACCGACCTTGAAGGATTTTTGAGGTAATTAGCAATAAATTAACTTCCATTATCTAGGGATTAAAAATAAGCGATTCCTGAGTTATTGGGCTTTAAGACTTTTCAAGTTTTCTGACCTGTCATCGAAAAACACCAAAATAAAAATAAATACTCATTTCTAAGCACTAAATTGATACTTTTCTGGAAGCTTGTAAGCTAGCAATCGTTTGAAGTAAAAATATCAGTTAAAAATTCTCATATCTTAGAATTAACCGGTCCTAAGTGACGAAACTTTTATTCGAAAAAAAAAGTTTAGACCTGGCGTAAAAATTATTGAAAAAATTATAAGCTTTTTAAAATGGTACTTATAATGATAACTTTTCAAACGGAGGAAAAAGAAACGAGCCGGTATCACATTACAGGTAGAAGATTTCTTACATTAAAATATGCACTTTTCTTAACTTCGTTTTCTTGTCTCCTATTCGTGATGGTCCACATATTTTTGTAGTGTTCTGCGAGATGACAAACCACGCTAGAACATCAGCCAGTTTGATGCAACTACGCCGCTTGATGTTTTGCGAGTATAATATTTTGCTAATATGATGTCCTGAGAATATAATGTTTTGCGGTTATGATATTTTGATAATATCCCATTTACAGACTGAGCCGTTCTGACGTGTTGACAAAATATGTTTGTTATAAACACCGACTTTGAAAATGAAGAATATGCCAGCCATCTTGTATTTTTACGAGTACAAAAGGCTTTTCCCTAACTGCCATTTGCCTGACGTGATTGCGTTTGGTAAACACTAATCGAAGAAGAGGTTCTCTTATGGAATCAGGCGTTAAATCCATATCTGAATCAGATGAATACATTTTGTTAATACAAATCTCTGCTATACGGAAGTATAAACAAAACTCTACAACTCGAAAAAACAAATTATTATTTTTTTTTTTGTGGTCAGCTATTCAGCCATTATTTTTCATTGTCATTTTTGAAACAATGGTAAATATTTTGCCAAACTCTATGTTATTTTAAAGGAATAGTTTAAAGTAAATTATAATAGTCATTTAAAAATATACCCTTATTATAATTTAATATTATTATTATATTTAATATTATTTATAATTTATACTTAACTTTATGATATTTCAATTTATACCGCGCTATAATTGAGTGGCTGTATGAGTTGGAACATGGTTCAATAGAAATATGAAAATAGAACTAGTTTCTTTTTATAATTTGACAGCTGTCAGTTGAAGGCGACTCTCTCTAGGGCTGAAAAGTATTACTTTCAACCCGCTCCTCAGGCTATTTCAGACCTACTTTCCGAGTATAAGTAATGAAAAAGAACATTTCTTTTTACGCAAAAGCAAATTCATTTTACAAGGATCTACAACATATTTCAATAAATAAATTTTACATTACTTACCTGTCTATCACGAATATATAGGTATCTTTATGACGTGCTGATACAACATCGATTAAACAGTTGGTACATTATTGTTTTATACACGGTGTTTCATAATAACCAATAAATAATTAATGCGGTATCTTAAACTAATTATTAAAATGTGTTTACACGTAATGTCATTCAACCCAAAATTTTCACGTATATCATAGTATCATCATCATGTCTATGATTTACATGAAAATTTTGGGTTGAATGACATTACGTGTAAACACATTTTAATAATTAGTTTTCGATAAAGAATTGATATTTATTGGTTATTATGAAACACCGTGTATATTAGCTGCCCGCCCCGGCTTTGCACGTATATACTAAATATATAAAAATATGTATGGCACCAAATTTCAATTTCCAATTACTATTTTTTCACTGTTTTTTCATAAACACAAAAAAATATTTAGCGATATAGGTTCAGCCGATCTGAAGTAATGCCTTTACATATTATTCGGCTAGACCTGATTTTTATTTGTATATCATATATTATTATAATCCTTAAGACCTATGTGGAGATTTCACACTAGGAGAATAAACCAATAATTACCCTTTAACTGGTCAGCCCCGATATGACCAGACCGGATAAATATCTGCAACAAACAACATAAATATTAACGAATTTGGCCAAATTTGATCATTAGTGTATTGTAAATGGCACTACTTGACATTGATGCTCACAGCCGTAGCCATATTTAAATGAAAAAATATTTTAATTTTATTACTAGACGACAGAATTCGCTAGACAAATATAAATATGTAATGATTTTATACGTAAGATATTTTGAATTTATCATTAAAACCGCACGTGAGATTTTATCATCTAACGTTAAAAATATTTTTTTTCTATAGTTTTACACGTGGGCTTGTAGTGATCCAAACTTTGTTTGATAACGCTTATGTTTCCATCCGTCAAATCGAGATCTCGGCCCCGGGGCTACCTAGAGACTTCGGATTTTCACAAGATGATAGGGCATGATCTCTAGTTTAGCCCATTTTGGATTTTTTTTAGATTAAACCTAGAGTAAAACAACCTTTTTTTTTCGGGGTAACCGCACCGTACTCGCCGTTGGCTAGACGGCGAGCTTGTGTGGGGCTTACCCAGCAGAAGCCAGGCATACCCACTACGGTAAGTAGTACAAACCCCCGGTGTTCTCCCTGCCCTTATGGGCGTGCTATGTAAGGTCCACACTGCGACTCCACTACCCATGCGCCCGGGAAAGCCCGACCAACTGATCGGACTATCGCCTAGGGGTGATTGACCAGGGCAATCCCCAGACGGAGGGCCTTATAGCGGCGTGCATGGAACCAACCGTGCACGTAGGCCTTCACGGATAGTTAAAAACCCTAATTGTCATATATAAATTCAAAATATTGTTTGTAGCAACTCGTAGAACTGGAATTTTGTTGCCGAGTACGAAAATTCTAATACTAGTACTCCAACATATAAGTAGAGCATTATTATAGCAACATTGCTCTTAATTCAACATAACACACATGTCATGGGCTTTTTTTTAATTTCGTTTTTTTCTTTATGACTGCCTCAAATATCTCGCTAAGTCAAACTATTGAGTATTTGATTTCAATACCGATATTAATATACGTTCCCCGGTATCGGTATCCAAACCGTATCGTTGTTAAGACCTATAACAAAGCCCGCGTCTACGTATTCAGACCATTAAAATTAACTTATATAAAAATGTTTTTGATATAAAACGAGATTAAATTTTAGGTTTTACAAACAACTGCTTTAAGTACCTACTACGCAATGTAACGCGCGCGAGCGCACTGCGGATCTCGTCACCAGCGACAGCGTCCGTTGTAAATACATTGCGCGTTGTAAATTAAAATCTTTTATATAAAAAATAAGTATAGATTTTTTTCTTTAAGGTTTCTTTGGGCGAAAATTAACAAATAATGTACCAAACACTTTAGTAGAAAAACCCCAAAAAATAATTGTTACTTTGAACTTTTGAAGTTAAATATCTTGGTAACTATTAATTTTTCAGGTATGGTCTAGAAGACAAAAATGATATTGACGATGGACTCAATACGTGACTGAATACGTTTCGGCTTCGCCTTCAGTCTTTTACTCACAAATATAGCATAAAATGCAATTTCTTTCTTGCGTAGTTCATACCTTGTAGGTGTTACTATTATAATATATGCTTGTATAATAAGTCTCAGGTGTAGATTTAATGTTAGTATGTATATGCTAAATATTGTAACCAAAAGAATTATACAAACTTAATGTACTTATGTTTCAAAGTTTGTATCCAGCTATATCGAATATTATAGATATATCGTAAGTATAAACAGATATATTAATTCTACAACTCATCCATTCCATTCCATATAGGGTGAGAGCATGTCACTATCCAATCTTGACAGACAATGTCTTTAAAATATTTTCAACTTAATTTAATGAATTTGGATGTTCTTTACAATGTATCTGTATATCAATTATAATAAAAAGTGTACCTACTCTGTTACATTGTTCTCAGATCCATACTAACGTGTTTAGTAAATAGCAATAGGCTAATAAGTAATTGTAAGGCTTGCGAGACTTGCTACTAGAGCGAGACCAAGACCAAGGCTGGCTAAGTCTCATTTAAGTCTCGCATTTGGCTAACACTAATTATGTTGTGAAGTTCAATTTTTTATGTGCAACTTTTTGTTTAATTGGCTAATAAAGGGTAATTAATACCAAGGGTGGTTGACAAAAACATAAATCGAGTCATATAAACGACAAGGTGAAGTTTCAGAAAAAGGAAAGTTATAGCTCTTTAAATAAGCTTCTACTTGTCTTAATTAACTATCGCAATTAATTTTGACAAACAAACCTTGTATCAATTAAATATGTCTTTAAAATAATACGTCCGTAATCTGTAAAAGTAAGTCCGACAGAAGCTCACTTTCATCTTTGATCATTACATACCGCAAGGTGAAATGAAAAAGCATTGATTGGGCAGTTGGTGCACCGACTAAAATACTTCATATTTAATTTTTTGTTTTACTTTATAGAAAAATTGAGAATTGGTTGGATCTTGTACGAAATCCTTACATCACAAATCGCTCCTCAATCAAAATAGACACCGGCGACTATTCAAATGTGTTTCATACTGAAAAAGGAGTCAAACAGGGATGTATACTTTCGCCGCTTCTTTTCAACGTGCTAGGAGAATATACTACCCTAAATGCATTAGAAAATTTAAAAAGGGATTGGCTACTGGTAAATGTTTTAACAATCTACGCTATGCTGATGACACTGTTATCCTCCCATCTTTGTTGAAGAACATCATTAGCACTGTGGACAAATTAGAGAGTGATAGCGAAAAATAGGCAGAATACTAAGTTAATTGTGATGGATAGGGCTGGCAGTCCGCCGGACGATGAAACCATTCAGAGAGATAAAATAGGGTGCAATGACCACTTCCGTAACATCTAGAGCAGGGGCGTAGCTTGCCCTTGATGGGCCCTGTATCAAAATTTGTTGGGGCCCTCTTCCTAACTGCGGCCCTAATGGAAGGTAAACTTTTTCACAATGAAACAAAAGCACTCGTATCTAATAAAATAAAAACATTTATTGAATATTACTTATTACTTATAATACTTTCCCCTAGGAGCTAGTTCGCAAAACAATTGAAATCAAATGAACATGTTTCTCGCCTTTATTTAATATTTTATTATTATTATTAAAAGACGATTTCAGTTGATCAAGATTTTCGGGATTAAATTTTATAGCCGTTCTTGTCCCATAAAGGTTCTTAGAAAAAAAATAGCATTTTTACGATACCTCTGCTAGCCATATAGTAAGCAAACGCGACTTTAGCGCCTCGACTGTCAATGATTTAATTTTAAACTACTCGTAGCTGTTCAAATTTATTTTTCAAATGTGTATATATGTTTTTTTTTCTGGAAATTTAGCGTACGGCCTTAGAGTTTGAGTGATATTTTTATACAATATTTTACGAATTTTTGCTAACAGGGGTTCGGCGCCCCTGTAGCTAGGGGGCCAAGTATCATTGATACGGTTGATACAGCTCATACGGCGGTAGCTACGCCCCTGATCTAGAGCATAAGCTTCTGGAAAAGCCCGTCTGGTGAGAACTCTGGAGTTCCCGAAGTATGGAGTAGACTATTGAAACAAGGGAGACAAAGGCATTCCAAATGTGGTGCTGAAGACGTATCTTGGATAGCCAAGCGCACAAATGTATCTATCTTTATACTGTTAGAAAAGAATACTCGGCTATCTACTATTTGCTACAGCACGGCTTGTCCTATTTTAGCCATATAATGCGCAGATGAGATAAAAGTCTAAAAAACCTGATCATTGTTGACAATATTGAGGGCAAACAAGCGAGGGATCATCTCCAATACTATAATCCGAAAAAGTGAAGAAACTTCTTGTCAAATAATTTTCGAAAGGTGTTGTTCAAAGCGAGAATTGACCTGCCCCCTAACCATGATCGCTTAAAATAATATTAAAACCGCGCTTAGAGCGGGATGACGCTATACGCAGCAAGAGCGGTGTCTCTGTTTCAATATTGTTTTAACCTTGCTATAAGCGATCATGGTAAGGCCCCTGAACCGGTGGAGAAAGATTGTCGCATTCTGCAGATTATCACGAGTCTCAGTGATAAATGAGATACTAGAAAGAGTAAAGGAAAACCGATAATTAATATAAATACCGACATAATCATTTCATGAGAATAATTCCAGCGAGTATTTTGTAAGCTTTGAGTGCACCCAACACTTACACAATAACCAGATATGAATTTGGACATTGGACGACAATTCGAAGCAAAATCACAAGTAAATTGGTTTCATTATCGAAAAATATCGGTGTGAAGTATTTCAACTGAAAAAATTAAGTGCCGCTTTCTACTTATTATTGTTGATCATAATCTCTGGTCGCACTGGTTGTTGATTTTTAAGGAGTTATTATAACAAATATGGGCCTATTGAGCAGGATCATTGTTGGTGGTCCTGCTTGGACATGCGAAGTCACAATACAGCATAAATTCTAAAACGATAAAAAAATTCCAAAAATAACAGTTCGGCTAAGCAAAAAGAGAGACAAAATTTGTAGATTAGTTGCCATAACTCCATTAAGACAATATTTGTAGATTAGTTTCCATAACTCAATTTGTACTCGACAAAAGGTTTGTATCCAATTTGACACCTTAAATTTTGAAATTTTACTTTCCTAGCTATTATTTTACAGTTCCAAGAAGGCGTGACATGAAAGTTCAGACACATTTTTTGCACTTGCATAAATCAAGTCCGATTATAATAAAATGGCGTAAAAAACTATTGAGAAATAGTTTCACAGAGAGAGCAGTGTATGCTGTTATGCGCACGCCAATTATATCCAATAAGATGACTTGCAAACAAAATGTACATGAATAACGACCACCGAGCTATTATTTCAGGAAGTATTCATATTACAAAGGCGTAAATTACAAACTCGATCATCATCTACCTGAGTAAGAAATGTAATTTATAAAATTCTCGTGTCACAGTGCTTGTAACCGAACTCCTCCGAAACGGCTTGACCGATCTTTATGAAATTTTTTGTGTAGATTTTTTTGACAATTATTATGGCGAAACGTAATTCGCGGGAACAGCTAGTCTTTTTGTATATAAAATTCTCGTGTCACAGTGTTTGTAACCAAACTCGTCCGAAACGGCTTGACCGATTTTTATCTATTTTGTATATTCGGTAGGTCTGAAAATCGGTCGTGAACTATTTTTATACCTTATCCCTAAATGATAAGGGTGTTATTTTTTTAAATTATTATGGCGAAACGTAGTTTGCGGGCACATGCTAGTAAATATTATATAAGATCGTGTTGTTTAGTAAAATTCTTTTAAATTCTTCCTCCTACATCGGATTTTGTCCACCCTTAGTTATTTCTCAGATATATATGTCTCGTTCGAAAATAATGGACGGAAGTCTATTAAATCATTTGTTTACGTAAATGAGTAGGCATGTGGTGGTACTGATAGCAAGGATGATTTTTTTGTCTATGCTGATAATATGATAACGCGTATTACCAAGAGATGAATGAAGATTAGAATTAAGAATCGAATTACCGATATTGAGGTGTTTTTTTTTCTGGCACAATCTTCTTAATTTGTTGTAACAAAAATGTATTTAATATATTGATGATAGAGATGTTTTTATTTAAATTTATGTGTATGTACTATTAAATAAGCGTGTAAATATCTATGTAATTTTATTTTATAAATATGTACTTAAATAGTATTTTATTATTTTTATAACGGCACACTATCTTTTACAGTTTTACACAATAAATATCCATCCACAAAGGTTGTCTGGAAGAGATAACTCTTAGCGATAAGACCGCCTTTGCCCACATTAGTATTAACGATTTGTTTTTATATCGCTGTTTCTGTTCTGTATGTGTGCAATAAATTATTTTATTAATTTATCTATGCACAGACTTAATGTGTTACGTCACTGCTCTGCAACACCGATATAATCTATCAAAAAATATAACGAACCGTATTGGAGGATTCCTTCACAGAAATCTGTTGTTATTTGAACCAAACACGGATACTACATAGTTAAGCCTTAATATTTTCATTATTGTGAATTAAACACTGAACACAAACGCTTGATAGAATTGATGATAATTAATACACACACGTACGAGTTATCAACATAATTGCTAATTTTATGTAGAGAAAAAAAATGCATACATTAAAAAAACTTAAAATCCATTACAACATAAAATTAGTATCCTAATACCAATATATACGGTTATTTTTTTATCACCCTGGAAATTTTAAGGGACGCTTCACGACATGGTATTAGAATGATTTAAATATAAATAAAAAAAAATAACTCACTTACTTAATTTTATATTATTTTTTTTAAAAATACAAAATATGCTGCACTAGTTGAGAGCAGCATTTTTATTTCATTTTTTTTATATATTTTTTTATTTCATTTTTTTTATTTTTTATGTAATATTGGATGTGTTCTGAAGCGCCCCTAAAATTTTCCAGGTTGATAAAAAAATAACCGTGTATAAACAACTCACATTCCTTAAATACAGCATAATTATGTGTGCAATTAAAATCTCTTTTACTTTTCTTTGCGCAACGAAAGTTTACAATCAATAAACCAAACACAAAGTTATGAGGTCAATCGCAGTCCACGCTTGGAAACTGGTGCAGAGCGAAGTGGTGCAAAGCGAACCAGTCCCGCGACAGGAAGCGGCCTCGAGCGGCCGCGGCAGCGCCCGCGCCCCGCCGCGTCGCCGCGCCGCCCGCCGCCGCCGCGCTACCACCTGATCCAGACCAGACAAAGCATGTCCTCCACTTTGTGACGCATACAAGTGCATTGCACTAGTAACAAGTCCTTTCCATGTCCGGTAGGTAACAACACTTAACTACCGCGCCACGCTACCAACCGGCCAGGAGATTCGTTTTTACCTGTTCACATACTTGTATGTATTACGTTCGTACTACTATTTTAATTCAGGCCACATCGAATGAACTATTGTAAAAAAATCGCCGGAAATTTGACTTGTGTATAGTATAGGGCTTACATAGAAAGATCTTTCGTAAATTTTCATTTTTACTATTAAGTGAACTACCAGTTCCAATATTATAATTCAATATGTTACATATATTATATTTATATAAAACATGGAAATTGCAGATATGTTTACTGAATCTCGACAGCGGTTAAGTAGTGTTATTGGTTGATTATATGTATTTTTCTTGTTTAATATATGGGTATAAGTTCCAATTCTTCCTTTATGTGTAAGTACATCATAGTGAAAGTTTATAATAATATAATTTCATCTAGTAGTTTACGCTAAATGTAACATTAATGGGACCTCAAGGGCTTATATAATTTGTTGTGGTCTCCGAGTTGTAAATTGAAGCATCATTCGCTGATGATGATGAGCAAATAAAGATTTTGTAATTTTGTCGATAATTTGTCTAAGTCTTGGTTTAAATGAAACATATTAAGTATATTATTTTTTATTTATTCTATTGTTTTAATTTTTAATTATGCATTAGTATTATATTTTAAATTAAAAAATATTTTAAAGAATTGCTGTTTAACACATATACAGGGTGTAACTGAACACCCCAATAACATTTAAGGGTATGTATCCATCAGAAGTAGAGATTCTGTAGGAAAAATATTAGGGCTAACAAACCTACTTTTTTTTCCCATACAAACTAAATAAATTATTTTATGGCATTGAGTGCCGACAGCCCTACGTAAACGTAGGAGGAATACTACGCTCACGACTGTCACGTGTCATTTTGTGTTTAAATTTTTTTGGTATTAAGAGCTGATTATGGTTGTCACTTGAAAGTTTTTGCTTTCAGTTTAAAATCAAATAACTCTGAAAGTATTGGGGTTCCAGGTCTCAGACAAGCACCGAAGGTCCACTTAATATCTAACTTATATGCCCCTTAAATGTTATTGGGGTGTTCAGTTACACCCGGTATAACAATTTTCGAGTATACCGGATTAAACGTATAACTCAATTTCGCTCTAATAAAACCCAACACTGTAGTTTCATTATTTTTTGGATGGGATCTTCTCAGCTTCCTGTGGGAATTTTCAAAAATCCTTTCTTAGTGGGTGTCTACATAAGCCAACGGATTCTGTACCGAACAGTTCAGTCGTTAAGACGTACAGATAAAAGAACCTATTTTTACATAAACGGCCTCAAGACAAATTAAATGCACTCTACATTACATTAGACAAACTTTCGTTTTTTTTATGAACATTAGCGGTAGACTACGCCGATTCCCAACTTATTAGTATTATTTAAGCGCGCAAAGAGTTTCTGTAGTGCAGATCGTGACTGGAATATATGCTACGTCTAGATAGCGCAGGATTGTTGACTGTTGTTGTGTAGAGAACATTGTTGTTGAAGCGCACGCGGTTCGCGACACGACGCCGTTCGAGCTGCGTCGCGCACAGCGCCAAGCCGACTCATCGATCCGCCCAAAGAAACGATCTCATAGAAAGTAGAGCAACTCATTTATTTATTCAGTGCAGCGGCGGGTGCGAGCGAGACGCAGCCGCGAAACTGGCTCATTAAAATAAAAATCCAATTTCTGAGTGCAACTCGAGCGGAGTAAAATAAAAGTTTCCGACGAAATTTGCTCGAGTTATTCCAAAAAAGGTACTCGGAACGCCTCTGCGAGATGCCGAGATACAAGTGCGGGAGAAACCGACCGCAATAGCTGCGACACACGCCGCCAGGCTTAGCTTTCGATAGTTGATTTAACTTTTGTTCATATCTATTGCAGGTGAGCGTTAGTGGCCGTAAGCTGGAAACTGCTCAGCAGTGTTTAGACCTAATTTGCAGACACATTATTAGTAGTTAACCAAGATTTACGCAGAATTGGAAAGTGTGTAATGATCGGCGCATTTTCGTGCGAAGTTACGTTTATTATTCTACTCGAACATACCTCTGTTGTTATCAGATTACGAGTAGATAATAACATAAGTTCTCGTTTGATATAACGTTAAATTGTGCATTTATCTCGAACATATCACTGTAAGCTGTGGCCATTGTGTGCATTACGCAGACAGTGTTGCATTAGCGCACGATGTAGCGCCGCGCTATAATCATCGCGAGTCACGTTATACTCACGCGCATTGGCTATGTAAATAACACCATGCACGACATTCCGTCGCAACGGACCGGCCAAATGTTAATCGATTTCATAAATTTACATATATTGTTGCAAGCAGCACTTCACTTTAATTACTAAAAATAAATTTAATCGACTGCTAAACGTCACCGTCGTTATACAGCAAGCGTTCTTGATTTGCTTATCAAACTTGTTTCCTTTATTATGTATGGATTTTTCACTCAATAAAAAGTATTGATTCTCTATATGTATAAAATTTAGTTTAAGAGTATCATTGTCGTTATATAATTGATTATAAAACTTAATTATAAACTGAGACTTTATTATAAAACTGAGCTGTTAATGTTTTTTTGTTTAAAGTACGAGAATTTTAATTTTAATTAGTATGTACATAAATACATATTTCTCAAACATGTTCGGAAATGTAGGCATTATTGTAGTAAAAAGAAGACACGAAGTTTGTAATTCTTGGCTCATGCATTACTTTAAATATTTTTAATAATTTTGTACGAAACCCTCGGTGCGCGAGTCCGACTCGCACTTGGCCGGTTTTTATTACTATCCATTTTCTTTGCAGTGGACATACATATATTTATACGAAAAAGGACAAAACTCAAACCCCTTATATGGAAAGTTTTTGTAATTAAGTTGTATCTAAGTTTATTTGATAAAAAATGGTAATTTAAAAAATCGGTTCCTTATTAATTTTGTAAGAAACTTAAAAAAAGGAAGAGGTTCTCAATTCGATGCGTATGTTTTTTTTGTGTGTATGTTAAGCGATTACCTAGTACACCAATTGTAGACTGATTTTCAAAATTCTTTTTGTGTTCGATAAAGTATACTCCAGGAGTAGTCTCATTGTCACCAAAGTCAAGATTTGATGATGGGATGCCATGAAAATCAAGGGAAACCCTTAAATTTTATAGGTACTCGTACATCCAACGTGTTTTATGTTTTTTTCGAAGATATTCACGTATTTGCGTCTGGTACTCATAAACCGAGCTGATGATGGAAGGATCTTTAACTTTTAGGAGGTAGAGGTTAGTTTTTAAATACAATAGGGACGTATTATTAAAAAGATCTCATTCACTAAAAAGATAAAAATATAAAAAAATACAAGAAATGAAAACCTACTTCAAAAACACTAATAATTTAAAATTAATATAAAAATACGAGTAAGTACAGACAACAACACATTTCTATATTATAGTCGGTGCCAAACGATCATCTTGTTGTACCTGGATCTAAGTTCCATCCAAAAACAATATTGAGTATCACTGGAATGGAATCACGCAACAAAAGCGCAACCACAGAATAAGATTAGTATATTATAATATGCTTATTCAAACAATTATATAAAAGTTATTGAAAATCTATAAATTGCTATATAATAATGCTACTATTATTATTAATGATACATCAATAATAATAGTAGCATTATTATAATATTATTACTGTAACAATACCACATTTTCTAAAACGCTTTCAGTTTTAACAATCAATCATCTGAAATCGTGCATATTCTGTGAGAAATGAGAGCGTGATTCGTAGGCTCAGGCGGCTGCGGCTCTGACAGCGGAGGGCCGAGCGGATGGCATGCAACACTTAGATCAGGTTATCACGTCAATCAAAAGGAGAAACGAACTTGCACTCAACAATTTTTATTTTATTTACACACTCTTTTCGATACATATCACTTTTACTGTCTTGTACCTGCTTATATAAGCTTAACAGACCGCTTCAGTCATTCGTGACGAAGCTCATTTTATTACAGCTACCAGTCTTGAATATAAATGTTAAGACAGTAAATATTTATTTACCATCAACATGGATTCACATCGCCACCCACACCTGCGTGTGAACAACCGTTTTGTTCAAACAAAACACAATCAGTATTAACATTGCACAACCTTAAACTAGAAATTTTCTCGTCGGTGCCACAGCACTTTAAAACAGTGCAGAGGCAAATAAGCCAATAAATAAATTGAACCATTAACCAGGCTCACACAAGAAAGTGAAGTTACAATCTTAGTTTTTTTATATATTTGTGTGTAACAAATTTTATGGGTTTTCTATTTAAGAATCTTTTCTGAATGATGTGTGAGCAACTTCCACAACAGGTCGGTGGTAATAGCCCCTTAATGTTTGAATAACCAATAGTTTCTGGGTTACAGTTATGTAAGCTAAATTGAATATATTACAATCTACAAAAATGAACATAATTTTCCTATTATATTTCAACTAAAATATTAAATACATGAGATTTGATTCGTTCACTATGTTTATACCAATCCCAAAAGTGTGATTAAGACCTCCGGTACGTTTTTAGACCGCACGCCTTGCTTACTCTAAGAGTCTCGCGTCACATGCCATCTTCAAGAATTATTCTTGCACAAGTGTTTTACAAGCGATTCGCCTTAGGCAAACACTTATTGTTGGTTCGTTAAAAGTTCGTATTTTTAAAGCTAAATGTTTATCTGAAAGTTTGGTTAGATGGTATCCAAAAATTGAGAAGAGTAGGCAAACTTAGCTATCTGTCAAAATGAACGTTACCAAAATATTTATATTAAATATTATAACCACTATACTATCATTCTGGGATATAACACCTAGCAGAATTTACACATTTGATGAAACAATAAAACTTGTTCACATTTTGTTCTTGTAGAAAGTAGAAATCAAATAGTAGTCTCTTGTATTGATATAGTGTTTTATATCAATACAAGATTCCGCTCATTACTTTGCCAGAGCAGACTTGTGCATTAGGTCAATAGATGAGCTATAAATTATCCTGAATTGTTAATTAGTGTACAAATGGTCAAGATTGCGACGACACGGTTAGCGCAGAGCGAGTGATCGCCTACTGCGCAACGGGTCGCGGGTTCGATTCCCGTACGGGACAAATGTTTTGTATGGACTACAGAAATTTGTTTCGGTCTGGGCGTATGTGCATGTGATATTTTGTTTGTAACTGCACCCACGACACGGGAGAAAATCCAAGTGTGCGACGACGTTTTTTTAAAAAATAAACAATAATAATCATCAAAACTTAATATTCACAATTATAATACTGATTAAATTGTATACTATGACTGCAAAAAAATATTTACGGTAAGAATGAAAAAAATATACAATTTGTCAACAATCTACGTAGCGACATACCTATCTGTAAAAGCTTCTTGTCTCGTTATTTTATAAGTATATTAACTTGTGATTTTCATAAAATTATACAGATTTCAAATAAAATAGTAAAATTCAACAGTTAAATTTTTTAAACTAGCTTTTAACTCATTATAGGTCTTTGTAGGTATCTATTTTCCAGTTATTACAGTATTAATTTAATAACAGTAAATTCCACAATAATTTAAACTTCGGCCTTGCACACCGAGCTTTTTATGAATATTGTACCAAGAAAATGTCCACCAATAAATATAAGCAGGTGTTTTAGTTATTTCACGACATCGCATAACAAGCACATCCGCTATCTGGTGGCATGGCCAGGCTGGCCAGTCACGGAGCTCTATGTCGTATAAATACTTCATAATAATACATGCAATTGTTCTGACTCCGCTTTATTGCATAATTGGTACCGGCTTGTCTAGAACATTTCATCGCCGGTCTCGCTACTCCTTAGATTAAGGCATAATAACTACGTTAGTGTACGCTAATTGCTTAGGCATTAATCACGTAATTTGTAGTCCTTATCCTGATTCGTTGCTATAAAGAAGCTTTTCTAACAGCAACCTCAGTTCTCCATTAGAATACTTATAATATGTTTTATTTAATTTAGAACCATTTAGTTAATTACGATACTTTATTATCGTAAGTATTAGAAACTGAATATAATTATCTAATTGGTTTAAAGTGTTACGTAAGATTTTGACGCAAATTTTACGCAAAATCAAGATAGCAGTCCTTAAAAATAAATTAAGTTATAAATAATACATTGATATTAAACAGACTTTACAGTATAATAGGTAGCTCGTTTGAATAGTTAAGATAGCGGTCAACGGTTTCAAGTCCGGTTCAGCACCTTATTCGTAGACATAATAAATAAATACCTTGGAAGTACAAATAAATATCATGTACTTGCTTAAATGTTTCAGTGGTTGTCAAGCTTCCAACCAATGTTATTGATATCTTACTTTGGCAATAGCTATATTCACGAACGTGTACCTGTTTTAAGTGAACGCCATTTAAGTACCTGAGCTAATTGTCGGTTGAAACGTACAAAGAGTAACTACCTATATACAAACCACACCATAAAATGTCCACCTAATTCGACATCGATCTCTTTGTTTTAGTTTAAATAATAGTATTTTAAATTATTATTACTGCTTATTTTTAACGTTTATTCGTATAAATAGTAAAATCGAAATCTTTATTTTAAATGTTGTTAACATCTGTACATAATATTGATAACAATCGGCGTGAGTTTATCTTATACCTACTATGAAAACTATTTAGAATAGTATTATATAGACGCGGAAGCTACGTAGGCGAGTGTGACAACCCGTTTGCACTGGCGTCTTACAAGTCCGCCACTGGCCAGTGAGAGTGCAGGTTTTTTATACCTACGAAGTTAAAAATGTATATTTCATGTTACTCGCATGTATCATAGGCAGTTTGCATGAAAACTTTGTATAATTTATGCCTACTTTATGAAATTTTCGTTTATAAGTTTTTTTTTAAGGACCAAATCAATATCTGATTTGGGTATAAAAAGATTTTTCTTAAATTGTCTTTGATTGAAACTGTACATGTGGCCTTTGCTCGGGTACCTTTATCTCATCCATTTCTGCAAGTAAAGCAGCAGTGCTGCCACGGCTGTGTTAAGGACAGGTAATGAAATTTTTGGCTACTGTAGCTACGTATCACAAGTTGGCAACATACACTGTAGTCCTTGTAGATGTGGCATTTTTGAGAATCTTACAGGAATTACATAATACTACTATGTATAGGCTATTGCAACCACTTACTTGTTTGTTTGTCAGTATTGTTGTATAACATACAGGGTGTCCCAAAAAATAGTGTCAAGCGAAAGTCCAGAGTTAGAGCACCTCTTGGAGTACCCGAATCACCCCCATGTATGTTCCGCGATTATTCGTAGTTTTAGAGTAATAATTTTTTTTCTGACTTTTTGAAAATTTCGATCTAAAGAACTTAAAAATGTTTTTCTTTATGCCACTGAATTATCTTTAGTGCTTCTTTTATGTCTAAAATAATCAGCTTAGTAACTTTAGTGGAAATTTAGAAAACAGTAGTGTAAAGTCAAAATTTGAATGTTAGTGAATAATTACTTAAAAATTCATCTTTAAATTAAAAATCTAAACAGGCGAATTCATGGTTTCTAAGTATGTGTAAAAAGTTCTCTAGACTCTCTGCTTTCATAATAATTAAAAAAAAAGTACTTAATAGGGCTACTTTGGCTTAAATCGGCCATCAAAGACAGCAAGGTGAAATTTTCATAAAACTCGACTTCTGAATAATTTTTTTTTAATTCCAATTATTTATTAATAAACCAAAAATTATTGTAGAAAAGCTAAAAATTTATTATTTGAAGGTCAAAAATAACTGTTCCTGCTGCCATCTTTAATAACCTTTGAAGGTTTATTATAACTTAATAAATGAAACAAAACATTATTTTCAAAGTATTTATTATTCGATCGCTTAAAGAAAGTTTTCAAAATGACGACCTTCGTGCTCAATACATATTCTACATCGTCTAAAAAAGTTTTCTTTTAAATTTATAAATGCAATTCTGTTGTTTTTTATTGTTTCTTCCGCTTGTCTTAATTTTGTTCTTAACACTGTGAAGTTTGTAATGTCCTTGGCGTATACTAATTCCTTGTAGTATCCCCAGACGAAAAAATCTATGGGGTTCAAGTCGGGGGACCGTGGCGGCCACGCAATGGGCCCTCCACGACCGATCCATCTGCCTGGAAATGTTTCAGACAAATGTTGTCTAACATTTCTATCAAATTCAAATTCAAATTCAAATTCTTCATTGCATTCCATAAGTATTCTCTAGCTGACATATACAATTTGTATCATTATGGACCTTATTAAGGCACAGCAATTCTTGAGAGAAGCATGCACTACTTACATATAAAAAATTATTTATCTAAATCTAATGTCCATCATATTTAGAAACTATTATCTAAAAACTAACACAGGTACATTTAAATTTAATTTATTATCACAGCATTTTATTATTATTATAATCAGAATATGTCATTATTAGAAAATATGTATATGGAATAAAATTAATATTATTAATATTTATAGTGACATTGAACAAAATAACATTTATATATTACAATATATCTTAATTTGGAGACTTGTAAACATTTATTAATATAGGTAATTGTATTTTAATAATTACATTTATATTTATTTAATTGCACTTTATTAAATAGCTATCTCTGCTTTTTAAGTTTATGTAACTATATCATTACTTTTTTTAACATTTATATATTTGTTTCATTATATTTATAATATTTAAAGCTAAGGTGTAGTTGAAATTTATATTTACTTATACATTTAATTTTAACTAGTGCTAGGGTTAGCTGGTAGAGATCTCTTAACGAGATAAGCTCGCCTTTGAAAAATATTTTGTATAAACAATCGTAATTTATAAATATACAACTTAAAGCTAGTTATATCTCGAAACATATTTATCAACATAACTTTATATTTATCTATTTTGAGTAATATTATGCTACTTAATAGCAAGTAAGTAATTAACGTAATTATATTATGGTAGGTCTATTTAATATTTCTTTTTTTATTTGTTATTCATAAAATCATTAATTGTGTAATAGCATTTTCTAATCAATAGTTCTTTTAATAACTTTATACTTTTCTTGTCGTTTTCTTCATTTTTTATATTTTCTGGTATCTTGTTATAAATTCTAGTGGTCATGGACAAGGGGCCAGACTAATGTAGTCGTAGGTTTGAGGTTGGTGGTACTAATTTATTTTTGCGTGTAGACCTTAGCGAGTAAAACATTTTTAGGTGTTCTCGTTTTGTATAAAGCTCAGGATGTTTTCGTACAAATTTAAAGGCTTCAAGTATATATATGCTTGGCACTGTCAGGATCTTATGCTTTATAAAATGTGGTCTACATGTATCGGTCATTTCTATATTTGCTATGATTCTTATCAGTTTTTTTTGAGCAGTAAAGAGAGTAGGGGCATCAACACTGTTCCCCCAAAGAATTATGCCATAGCTCAACCATGCATATGCGTACGCATAGTAGGTTGTGAGCGCGGTTTGTAAGTCCATGGTTTTCTTAACTTCGTATAACGCATAAGAGAATTTAGATAGTTTTAGTCTAATTTTGTCAATATGATTTTTCCAATTTAAGTGGGGGTCAATATCTAATCCTAGCAGTGTAAAATTGTCAACTTTTTCAATTGTTATATTTTTGTATGAGAATTTGATGTCAATTGGAGATTTTTGATAGGGATGAAATGTCATTAATTTTGTTTTGTTAAAATTTATTTCTAGGTTGTGGTCATTTAGCCACCCTACAGTTTTGTCCAGTATAGATTGAAGTTTGTCATTTATATCTAAATTATTATGGCATGATGTCATTATTGAAATGTCGTCGGCAAATAGAACACAGGGCTCGTCCATTATTTTGGGGAGATCGTTGATGTAAATTAGAAAGAGTAGACAGCCTATTACGCTTCCTTGAGGAATTGAAGCAGTTTGAAATATATTCTCGGATCTTATTTTTTGTATTTCTCTGGTGTTATGATTGAAATATTCTATTTCCACTAATTGTTGTCTATTGGATAAGTATGATTTGAACCATTTGTGAGTGTCGCCTCGAATACCTATACTGTATAGCTTGTTCAACAGTATATTGTATTTATAAACAGCTAGGGTTGTCGATTTCTTTTTTCGGAAACCATTTTGAGATTCGTCTAGGAGTTTAAATTTTTCGCAAAATTTATAGACGCGATTGCATATAATTTTTTCAAATATTTTTGAAGCTGTAGGTAATAGGGCAATAGGGCGATAATTATTTAGATCTGTTTTCTTATTCTTTTTGTGGATGGGCTTTACTATTGAGATTTTTAAGAGGTCTGGAAATACACCTTCTTTCAATGATTGGTTGATTATCATGTGAAGTGGTATGGTAAGCTGCTCCGCGCATTCTTTAAAGAGAGCAGGAGGAAGATCGTCAATTCCATGACTATGTTTATTTTTTAAGTTTTTTAGTGCTTTGTATATTTCTGACTCTTTTACAGGATAAAGGAAAAATGTGTTTACTATAGGCTGTAGCGCCGGTCGCATGGAGCGCCGTCGTTTTGAAAAATCATATTTCTCCGCGTTAATAGGTCTACATCTTCTAATAAGACGCCGAGATCACGTCGTAGAAATTGCAAGTAGGCCTCGCTGTTCAGGCGGTCCGGTAGTTCGAACGGACCAATCAGCTGTCCGTTTAGGATGCCTGACCACAAACTGATACGAAATTGTTCTTGGAAATTAGATTCCCTTGTGAGGTGTGGATTTTCAATACTCCACGAATGGTAGTTATGCGCATTAAACACCCCACATCGCTTAAAATGTGATTCATCAGTCCATAGAATATTTTTAAAGAAATTTTCGTTTTCAGCTTGTCTCCGTAACATTTCCTGACAAAATGCCACCCTTCTCGGGTAGTCTGCGGGCTTGAGCTGCTGAACTTTCTGGATGTGATATGGGTGAAAACGCTCTTGATGAAGTATTCGATGTGCTTGTGATTTCGGAATTCCGATTCGACGTTCTATTGTTCTTACACTAACTGATGGATCTCTCACCACTTCTTCGACCACTGATTGGACAGTATCTGGGTCACTCATTTCAGATGGGCGCCCCGATCTTCTACCTGGTAGGCGTCCTTCCATGTAAGAGTTATGTACTCTTAAAATCATGCGATGATCAGGCCAAGTTTCAGGCTGAGGTCCACCTCCATTTTGTACTTGCTACCGGAACAACCTGGCTGCTTCAGAAGCATTTCCTCTTGCATATCCATAAAAGTAATGCATAAGAGCATATTCTTGCGATGAAAAAGACATCACAAAATGAAGAGCTTGAAAAGTCCGTTAAGAATGCCAAATTTGTCAAAATCCCGTATTCACACAAAACCAAATCGTAATCGCACTCAAGGTCCGTAAAGAAAGCAAAGTTCGTCAAATAATCACAAATGAGCGTATCGTACGTAAGGCGCAAACAAAAGCAGGCAAACGACTGGCGCCAGAACACAATAGGCGCTCGGACTACACCCCCCGCCTCATCCCCTTGTCACAAAGAATAGCATTCCTCAGTTACAGTTATCCATTTCGCCAATGAGAGTGAGAGAGATAGCAATAATGCGGTCTCTTTCATATCCTCTCACTCGGGCAATTTTTTAGCAGGTAAGTACTGCGTTACATCAAACACTACAACCGATGTGATCCGCGAGAAAAATATTTAAATATGGGTTTCATGTAGTTAATTTTTGCTAAATTGTAATTAATCTGAACCTTAGAAATTATAAAAAGACCAGATATTTTTTTTTATCATCTGATAGGAATTTGGTAAATTTTATGAAATTTTCACCTTGCTGTCTTTGATGGCCGATTTAAGCCAAAGTAGCCCTATTAAGTACTTCTTTTTTTAAATGATTATGAAAGCAGAGAGTCTAGAGAAGTTTTTACACATACTTAGAAACCATGAATTCGCCTGTTTAGATTTTCAATTTAAAGATGAATTTTTAAGTAATTATTCACTAACATTCAAATTTTGACTTTACACTACTGTTTTCTAAATTTCCACTAAAGTTACGAAGCTGATTATTTTAGACATAAAAGAAGCACTAAAGATGATTCAGTGGCAAAAAGAAAAACATTAAAATATGTTCTACTTTTTTTTATTTAAAATTTTTAAGTTCTTTGGATCAACATTTTCAAAAAGTCAGAAAAAAAATTATTACTCGAAAACTACGAATAATCGCGGAACATACATGGGGGTGATTCGGGTACTCCAAGAGGTGCTCTAACTCTGGACTTACGCTTGACACTATTTTTTGGGACACCCTGTATATAAAACGCAGAAAGCATAGCACTACGCCACTACGGAAAAACTAACAAGCTACGAGTAAGGGGATCATCATTTCAACCAAGAGACGCCCACATGTTGGACATAGGCCTCCCCAAGGATCTCCATACCGATCGGTCCTGCGCCTCCCGCATCCAGCGGCTTCCCGCGACCTCCACCAGATCGTCGGTCCACCTTGTGGGGGGCCTACCAACACTGCGTCTCCCGGTACTCGGCCGCCACTCGAAGACCTTTCCGCCCCATCGGCCGTCAGCCCTACGAGCGATGTGTCTTGCCCACTGCCACTTAAGGTTTGCAATTCTTTGGGCTATGTCAGTAACTCTAGTTCTTCTACGGATCTCATCATTTCTGATGTGATCATGTAGAGAAACCCCGAGCATATCCCTCTCCATTGCCCTTTGAGTGACTTTGAGCCTTCCTATGAGACCCATTGTTAACGGCCACGTCTCTGTTCCGTACGTCATCACTAGCAACACGCACGAATTGAAGACTTTGGTCTTGAGACACTGCGGTAGATAGGCCGAGAATATGCTGCGTAGCTTCCCGAACGCTGCCCAGCCGAGTTGGATTCGTCGATTCACGTCTTTCTGGAAGTTGGACTTACCGAGCTGGACTATTTGGCCCAGGTAAACATATTCGTCAACAACTACCAGCGTATAGTCTCCAACATTCACAGGACAGGGTACTACACGGGAATTCGACATTATTTTAGTCTTGTCCATGTTCATTTTAAGACCCACTTGTTGGGAAACTCTACAGAGGTCTTCGAGCATTGTGCCTAGATCCTCCACGGTCTCAGCCATGACTACGATATCATCAGCAAAACGAAGGTGAGTCATGTAATCGCCGTTTATGTTGATGCCGAGTTCCGAGTCCGAGAGAGTAAGGGGATAATCTAGTACAAAAATAAGCTGTAGATAGCCGTTACTCTGATTTTTTTGTTTATACCTAACTAGCTGATCGTATGGACCTTGTTTGCATTATAACTAACTTTTCCCATAGGAAAACTTTTCATTACAAACAAACAAACATTCAAATATTTCCTCTCTATAATATTAGTATAGATAAAATGCAATATTCTAAAAGTATCATGATGAAAAATAATAATATTTAAAATTTGATCTCTAGATAGAAAAATTGGCTCCTGATTGGAAATATGTATCATATAATCCTGTATACAATACAAACGGGTCGCGGGTTGGATTTCCGTACGAGACAAATATTTTGTTTGGCCTACAGAAATTTGTTCCGGTCTGGGCGTATGTGTATGTGATATTCTATATTTGTAACTGCACCCAAGACACAGGAGAAAATCCAAGTGTGGGGCGACGTTTGTTTAAAAAAAACAATTTGTTTTAATTAAAATACTTGTCATTTATATAGTTTTGTCAGGGAGAACTCCCGCAGAAACTAGCCAGACACCGGCTTTACCTCCGGACGCGTTCGCCTTAACCGGATGTTGTTCGCCAAATGCACAATCACACTAACGCAAACTCTCACGAATTTTTCTCCCAACGCTTTCACATCTTCCACTAATTATTATCCACTTTATCGGGCATCTTCAATTTGATTTACGTCTAGCTCTTACAAAGCTCAATTGGTACACTTTTTCTTTTTCGTTAAGATAATTTAAGAGTACGCTAGTAGTAAGTACCAACCAATACTCCGCGTACCGACCTCCTTCCGGCCACGCCATACCTCTATAAAACCTATCCATTAATTAGGAGTCAGCCGATGTTATTACTCATCGTGTTATTATAGACACTACTAATGAGATTTTTAAACTTAATTACAGATATTGCAAAGTTTTTAGAATGTATTACTTAAGTGCAACATAAATTTAATGTGTTTGTAACTGCTAAATTTCATCAATTCATAAGCTTTTAATGGACATAAATGTTTATAATCGGTAAAATGTCGAGAAACCTAGTTAAATCTTTTCCGTGTCAATATCGGTAATGTCTGTCAATTATGACAACTTTTGTAGCATTTTGTCATGGCACGAGACAAAAGTTGATTGGATTACATGCAAGCCATTGTTTCTCCAATACGTCAAAACAATCAAAATTTAACTTTACAACGTTTGATTGTACGTGAGAGTGGTAATTACTGTTTCTAGTTGGTTTAAACAAGAAATATTGTTAATATTTTTACTGCCAGTAAAACATTTCTAACAACCAGGTTTCGGAATTGGAAGTTTGTGTATGATCGATGTTCATGGCTAATAGTAGTATTGCATTAAGTACCAATTAGTGTGTTAATTTTAAGCGCGGTGCGATGGGTGCGATGCGGTAATATTCTAACTTTCAATTTGACTTCTCAAATGCTGAAGTGTCATTACTGTTGTCTAATTCCGATTATAATTCCCACGCTTACATAAAGATATTTGTGAAGATACTTTAAACTACTTGTGTCTGGTTGTATCCCATGCAGAGTGTTTATAATCTTCTTTTCTTATTAACAAACTTGCAACGAACGACTAAATAGATGTCAAGATCAAAAGGCTTACACATAAAGACTCTCATACCCGAGGAGTAAACAGAAATTTCGACAATAAATTAAGTAGCTGCCAATAATAAACGATTCAGATCCGGTTTAATATATAAAAAATGACAACTAATTTTTGTTGAGCACAATTTTTTGTATAAAATTTCTTGCAAATTTCACAAACTGAGAGCAATCTATACCTCGGAGTATACATATCACGTTGAATGTATGCATATATACATTGCAATAGTATGCAATAGTATTATATAGAGGAAGAAGACGTATAATGACTTTCCTCGGTGTCTCTTTCGGCGTCAATGGCCGGCGCAGACGATGGAAGCCGGCTCATCGGTCCTGTGACCACGGCATCATCTCGACCGTAACGATTCACGACGAGAGCATCTGTTCAACGAAAACTAAGCTGATCTAATAATACACTCGAAGTAATGACTGTTAATGATGCAATTAGTCTAATTATAAATTAGACGTTTAGAATTTCTTTGCTGTTCTTCCCGTGAAAGCTCCCCCGGTCTCCAAACAGGTGATGTGTAAAGTTAACGTTTTTCTTGCATTTGCATGCATTAATATTAACTTTGGGCACAGAATAAATAATAGTACTAAACTATACAAGGCTCACTCCCGAACAAAATAAAAGTTTAGGTATAAAAATGCAAAAACCTTTGGGTGGGTTGTACGCGTATCAAGGGTTAAATATTTGTTATTAAAGTCATCAATTTCTTGTTTATAAATACTTTTTTGATGTCAATATAAGCGCCTGCGACTAGATTTTGGTATTTAATAAAATATATTAAATATTCATGATGATCTTTGAAATTCAAATTGCTAAGTCACATTAAGTCTTTCTGAACGGCATGATATTGTTTTAATATCCAGTGTTAATAGACATTTCCTTTCTTTCTTTTTGACATTTAATTTCTTATATAAAATATTATTGTTTTAATTGTTACATAAGTTAAAGCAGAGCGAAACTGAGCAAAGGTTTTTGATAATAAGCGAAATAATAACAGCTCCAAGAATACCTACTAACTTTCAGTATTGAACAAAGAGCGCGGCTTAAAAGCGCAGTGTGGTGAGCGATCATTTCGGCGCGATAATGCCGCAGACCAAGGCGTGGGTGCACAGCCAAGCCAACCGGATCTAAGCACGAGATAAATCATGCGCACTGTGGACTGGCTTGCGCAGGCTGACATTTTTTAAATAGATCATTACTAAGAAATTAACCCTTTGAGAAACGAATATATAATTAAGTCCGCCACTTGTACGTACATTTATTTTTACTGTGCAATAAAACTTTATAAAATATGCATTAATATGATGGTAAGCGGTAACCACTGCTCATGAAGTAAGCAATAGTAAGTACTAATTTTGAAAAAAGGCGAATTTTCGGATTTCTGTCGCAATTTTGATCTGGTGGAATATTGGATAACCAGCCCCCCTAGACAAGACGCATTTCGATAATCGCTATCGTAATCGCTAGAAGGAAAATGAATGGGATTTGACATAAGCCCTCGCTTAGCTTTCTCATACGTTGTCCATTTAGCGACTGCGATAACGATTATCGAAAGACATCTTGTCTAGAGGGGCTGGGATCAGAGAATACGGCTAAACCAAACTCACAATATTGACTCAAGACTATGTTAATGCGACATGTTAGTACAATGTACCCTGCAATTAACCCAACTCCTCACAATAAATTTTGAAACCTTTTATAAAAAATAAACATTTGCCACATACCTTTAATCAGAATTTGAGATGTAAAAATATATAAAAACGCATTGTTACTTATAATGTTCATATTTGAAAACTAAACACGTTTATCGTTTGCACAACAATGCAAGTTATGGTTTTTGCTGAAACGGCAAGCATATTTGCATGTGGAGACGCGTTTTGAATACGGCAGTGTCACTATCAAATATCTATTTAAATATTTCTTTGACAGCAACCGTACTTGTGTTAGGTACAAAATCAAGATTTCTACATTAGAAAACTGTTTTTTGCCAAAAACAACTTAAGAACGAGCCGTAGTATAATTTAATCTATAAATAATGTCAAAGTATATGTAGAGTTTTAGTCTTCGTTGTGAGTATAACTTGTCTCGCGACGTGAACTCTTGGCGTAAGCAATTATAACTTTTATGAAGTTCTTTATGAAGTGATGTATAATTGCAAAATTTCGATATAAATGTACTTAATATTATAAGGGTTTAAATAAAAATTGTTTTCAAGGTTTCAAAATTGTTGTAGCTCCTAAGTAAGACTGCGATAAAGCGCGGACAGTATATAAATTATATACTCTCAATTCATAGCTGAAGCGATAGTTTAAGAGGGAACAGTCAAGCCACTAGCGCCGCCATTTGTTTTTATGAATTATGATGAATTAAAGATGTTTCTACATAAAATCGCACAGTAGGGTACTCAATATAGATACCTAATACGTATAAATTATATTAACGTATTTTGTTAACATTCCTATACTTTTAATCTATACCTGAGTAGCTCCCAAAAATCTGAAATATCTATACGGTGCGATTTTTTGTAAAAAATTAATGGCAGCGCTAGTGGACTGACCGGGTGTTAATCTGGAGATCTGGGGCTCGTTTCCCCATGTGTGCAAAAGCTTTCTACTTGGTTTGCTTGGTTGGTGGTAGAGCTTTTAAGTGAACCTGGCTAGCTAAAGTTTGATGATATAATAATGAACTAAGGTTGATAAACATTAATAACAAAGGTAAAGATGACTAGTGCCGTAGTGCCTTAGTTGTTAATAATTCTGGGGCCTTATCGCACTATTGACGAACGTTTTGACATCTGACAGCTGTCAAGAATATGTTTTAACATCGGACAGTTGTAAAGGTGTTGTCAAAATATTAGGTCCTTACATATGAAATTGGCGTTTTGTATGGGAGGAACATAAAGTCGATTTTTTTATATAATATATTTATTTAATCAAAGTATGTACCATTGCTATCGATGCACTTTTGCCATCTCATAGGTAGTTCATCGATCCCTTTACTAAAAAAACCATTCGGACGGGAATCAATAAAATCTTTGAAGGCGGTTTAGACTGCCCCATCGGAGTTGAATTTTTTTCCCTTTCAAAAAGTTATCCAAATTTCGAAAAAAATGGTAATCTGTTGGAGCAAGGTCCGGAGAGTACGGTGGATGTCTTAAACATTCCAATTGAAGCTCCTCTAATTTGGTAGCCGTCTGTTGTGCAGTGTGTGGTCTAGCGTTATCATGAAGCAGTAGTGGCCTAGAGCGATTGACCAGCCTCGGTTGTTTAACAGCTAGCTTTTCCATCATGGTTTGCAGTTGCTGACAATAGACATCTGCCGTAATCGTCTGGTCCGATTTAAGAAAGCTGTAGTGAACGACACCAGCACTAGTCCACCAAACGCTCACAAGTAACATTTTTGGAGTCAATTGGCTTGGCTGGTTCGGCAGGGTTCAGCCATTGCGATGAGCGCTTCCGATTATCGTACAGGACCCACTTTTCATCACAAGTAATGATTCGATTTAAAATCCCTTCATTATTGTGCCGGTTAAATAAGGCAACGCAGCAGTCAACGCGCGTTTGTTGATTTGCTACACTCAATTCGTGATGTACCCACCTTTCAAGCTTTTTCACCTTCCTAATTTGCTTCAAGTGGATTAAAACAGTTTTATCACTAACACCGCAGCCTGCAGCTAACTTGGACGTGGTTTGCGATGGATCCGCTTCCACAATAGCCTTCAATTCTTCATTATCAACTTTAGTCTCCGGCCGTCCACGAGGCTTCCTCGGGGGAGCCTTACCCCTAGAGGACGCGTCCCCAGGTGGCGGATAGGGGAATGCTCGCCACTGGCGGGTAGGGGGGAAATAAAATACCCCCCGCGGACCAAACAGGCCGGAGAAGGCAACTCCGTTATCAAACCCCTGCTGTAGACTTCTCCGACATATTTGGAGCCGAGGTTACAGTGGTGCTGAGTGGTTAGGCTGGAGTACTCAGTAGAGCTGGCGGCGGAAGAGCCGGGGACGGCCAACGGCGGCGCTCACGTCTTCCAAGAAGGCGACAGCCTTGGCGTCAGGTGGCAACCGGCCGTAAAAAGTAAATGCCAAAAAAAAAAAAAAAAAAATCTCGTACAGTATGACAAAGCGAAATAAGGAACAGAGTGTAACAGTTAGGGCGTCCCCCTCAAGCGACGTCTTAAGATCAAATGCGAATAATGCGAATCTCCAGTCGAAAAATACTAGGCCGTTCCCCCGAAGCGACGGACTAGACAAGAACCTTCGTTCGCAACTATCTTCGACTACGAATAGGCTGAGATTAGCCACTTGGAACCTAGGTACCATGACTGGACGCAGCCACGAGCTCAGTGAGATACTTAAGAATAGGGACATCAACGCATGCTGCATCCAGGAAACTCGGTGGAAAGGCTCAAAATCAAGGGACATAGGAAATGGATACCAACTCATATACCACGGGTTAGATAACGCAAGAAACGGAGTGGCGGTTGCCCTGGATAAGGACTTAAAACAAAGAATTATTAACATAGAACGTAAAAACGATCGCCTCATCTCTATCAAACTGGCCATGGATAACCAACCAGTTCTCAATATCATATCAGCCTATGCCCCGCAGACAGGCTGCCCGAAGTTGGAGAGAGAGACCTTCTGGGAGGATTTCGATGAGCTGATACAGAACATGCCACAAGACGAAAAAATACATATTGGTGGCGACTTGAACGGACACGTGGGTGGGTCCTGCGGCTCTTATAGGGATGTACATGGTGGTTTTGGATACGGCAGCCTAAACGATCAGGGATATGATATTCTAAATTTTGCCACCAGAAATAATTTAAAAATTATAAACACATATTTTCAGAAACGACCAGAACACCTAATTACATATAAATGTGCGAAACATTCAACGCAAATTGACTACATACTTTCATCTAGCAGCACTTTTCAAGGCTACAAAGACTGCAAAGTTATACCTGGAGAACCAATAACCACACAGCACAGGTTACTTGTCGCTATACTAAACCTGCCAAAGCCAATTAAAACCTATGTAGACCGCACCATACGTATAAAATGGAAAGAAATCCATACCTCTAAGGGAGATATCTTTACACAAGCTATAGAGGAATACCTACATCAGGACATGGAAACTGAAAAGTCGGCCGACAAAATGTGGTCAGATTTCGAAAAGGAATGCGTGTCAAACGCTAAACAGATTCTGGGCATTTCTAAGGGGAGGTTAAATATTAATAAAGATACGTCATGGTGGACAGGGGATGTCAAAGAAATTATAAAAGCTAAGAGGGAAAAATTTAAGATTTGGCAGAAATTTAAATTGGAAGAAGATTTCAAGGATTATAAGAAGTTTAAATTGTTAGCTAAAGCTGCTGTTGCACAAGCTAGAGCCGCGTCGAGACAAAAATTTTACGACGAACTAGAAAGTGCAGATAATGAAAACACAATATTTAAAATAGCGAAACAGAGGCATAGAGCATCGCAGGATACGAAGTTTAACAAATATATCAAAAACGCGCAAGGCGTCCTGCTCACTTCAAACAACCACATAAGTAGCCGGTGGAAAGAGTATTATGAGGGTCTGCTGAACGAAGAGTTCCCAAGCAATGAACTTCCAGAAGTCCTGCCAGTCCTAGGGCCTATAAACTGTATATACCCAGATGGAATCAAGAAAGCCCTGGCAAAAATGAACAACCATAAAGCTATAGGACCGGACAGCATACCAGCAGACCTATGGAAGAAACTAGGTCATAAAGGTCTACCGTGGCTTATGAAACTTTTCAATATTATTCTCAAAGAAGGCAGGATCCCAGAATCATGGCGCTCAAGTTTCTTATCCCCGATTTATAAGGGCAAAGGTGACATATCGCAATGCAATAACTACAGGGGCATTAAATTAACATCGCACACCCTAAAGCTCTGGGAGCGAGTGATAGGAGCTCGAATCGCAAAAAAAGTTAGAATAACTGAAAATCAGTTTGGTTTTACTTCTGGTAAATCCACCACTGATGCCATCCAAACAATCCGTATACTGATGGAAAAGTACCGCCTAAATAGAGATAATTTATACTTTGCCTTCATAGACTTAGAAAAGGCGTTCGATAGAGTGCCCAGAAAATTAGTATGGCAGTCTCTTAGAGCCCAGGGAGTCCCAGAAACATACATCAGAATAGTCCAAGATATGTACAGTGATATAACTACAAAAATCAAGAGCCCAGCCGGCCTTAGTGAATCCTTCCAGGTAAAAGTGGGAGTGCACCAGGGATCGGCTCTGAGTCCACTGCTCTTCAATCTATCTATGGACTATATTACTCGGGATATACAAAAACCAACTCCTTGGTGTATACTATACGCCGATGACATAGCACTTATCTCACAAAGTGCACACGAACTGCAGGAATGTCTAGACCTATGGCTGGAAAAGCTCGAGTCGCATGGGCTACGGATAAGTAGATCGAAAACGGAATTCATGGAATGTGATTACGGCGGCGAAACAGAAGTAGGATGCAAAATATTGATAGACGACAATCCCCTGCCTAAAGTATCACGTTTCAAATATCTGGGTTCTGTACTTACTGCTGATGCGCATATTGAGGAAGATGTCACCCACCGAGTGAATACAGCCTGGCTCAAGTGGAGATCGCTATCTGGTGTGCTCTGCGACCCGCGAATGCCTGTAAGAACTAAGGGAAAGGTATACAAGACAGTCGTAAGACCTGCCCTCATGTATGGGTCGGAGTGCTGGACCACTAAGAAAACCCACGAGCAAAGTGTCCATGCCGCGGAGATGAGAATGTTGAGATGGGCCGGTGGTGTGACGCGCTTAGATAGAGTCCGCAATGAGTACATCCGGGGTTCGTTCAAGGTCGCGCCAATAGTTGACAAATTAAAAGAGTCAAGATTACGGTGGTATGGGCATGTAATGAGGAGGGATGATGACTATGCCGTGAAAAAAGCTCTGAACATCCCTGAGAAACCCAGAGGCAGAGGGAGACCCCCAGCTACGTGGTGGTCCAATGTCCTGAAAGACCTTAAAAGTATCACCGAACCTGTGACAACCCAGGACCGTTTGGCCTGGCGCCGCTGTACGAGGAGGCCCGACCCCGGATGAACTGGGAACATGGGCAGGAAGAAGAAGAAGAAGAAGAAGTCTCCGGCCGTCCACGGGGCTTGTTCTGCAGGTCGACCCTAGTACAGAGTCTTCCTCCAGTAAAAGTATCTTCGGCTTTATCGTTGCTTATACTGTTGGGTGTAAAAAAATATAGCAAAAGAACAATATTTCTAGACACAGTCTACTTGAACATATTCTAAGTAGTTAAACATCTTTGACGCTTATACCTTAACTAGCTTTTGCCCACGGCTTCGCTCGCGTTAAATTAAGGGTAGGACGGAAGAGTTAAAAAAAATAAGGCAGGTATTTTTCGTTGGTAACAAAGAGTCTGTGTACCGATTTTTAGCTTCCTACCTTGAAAACTGCCAAAAGTCCCATATAAAATTTCACCCCCTCTTTTAAGGAACTGGGGGCAGATTTCCCAAAAAAAAATGATGCACGATTTTATTGTTAGTCACAAATAGGCCGCATACCAATTTTTAGCTTTCTACCTTGAAAATTGCAGAATGCTCCATACAAACTTCCACCCCCCATTTTAGGAAAGTGGGAAGTTAGAAAGAGACAAAAAGTAGCCTATGTCACTCTCCATCCCTTCAACTATCTCCACTTAAAAAATCACGTCAATTCGTCGCTCCGTTTTGCCGTAAAAGACGGACAAACAAACACACACATACACTTTCCCATTTATAATATTAGTATGGATGGTGTTACTAATGCTTCACTCAGGCAATAATTATATTAAAACAGAATAATTCATAACAATATGGCTACACTTAGCTTGCCGAATAACAGCACATGTAGGTCAATGGTAGATATTTTGAAACACTCATATGAAACAAATAAAAATTTGTTCGCGTGCTGCTCTGCACTCGGCGGTGTTTGAAATTTGTTAATTTCTTTTTACGTGGCGTAATAAATTTAGATCAGCGTACTTGGATATAGAAAAACCAACCCAGAAAAGTATGTTGTCTCGCAAGAGAAATGACAGTGTCTATTCACCTTAATTTCTTAAACATAATTTGGACAAATGAATAGAAATAGAAAATATAGAATAAATTTTTTTTACAAAAAATAAAAACCGACTTCAAAAACACTGAAAACTTAAAAATAATATAAGAATAGGTACAGGCAACATCACACTTCTGTATTGAAGTCGGCGCCAAACGATGATCTCCTAGAAAGTGTTAAAATTTGTCACCGACTTCAATATAGAAGTGTGATGTTGTCTGTACCTATTCTTATATTATTTTTAAGTTTTCAGTGTTTTTGAAGTTGATTTTTATATTTTGTAAAAAAAAAATTATTTTTAACTTTTTAGTGAAAGAAACCCGAGTGTTTTCCTCGATTTTCTATGGGATCCCATCATCAGATCCTGTCTTTGGTGGACCATGGGACCACCCTTGCAGTATACTCTATCGAATACAAAAAGAATTTTGAAAATCGGTTTAAAAATGACGGTGTTATGAGGTAACAAACATAAAAAAAGGACAACCGAATTGATAACCTCCTCCTTTTTTGAAGTCTGTTAAAAATATCGCCTCGGGCGGGTATTGAACCCGCGTCTTCAAAATACCAGCCTCGGCAAAATTTTAATTGATCTCTTTTGTACTTTGTAAAAGTTAAAGAAGAATTTATTCACTATTATTAACTACGTATTAATATCAAATTTAGCAATCTTTACAGATTTCTTGAAGATTGTTTAAGAATAACTTACAAATTATAATAATTTTAGAGACTACATTTTCCTTAAAATTGCTAAATAAATTAAAACAGGAATAAATCAATAAAGAAAAACTTTATTGATTTTATATTTTACTTTCTTTATTGATCCTATATTTATTTTTCAATTTATTTAGCATTTTTAAAGAAAAGGCAAAGTTTCAAATATAAAAAGGAATTTTGATTCGCCGAAATCGATATCATGATTACTGTAGTCGTACACATGACATTATAGTACTGGCAAATCATTCTTCTTATAAATATATCCGATGTTGTTCTTTAACATTGATGGAACACTATAATAATTTATTTTATGTTTGTATATTATTACAACAACAAACAAAAACAATATTTTTATGTTATTTTGGTATTTAAGTTTACATAATTATATGTACAATAGAAATAGTCACATAACATGAAATAAATATGCCAGGGTTTATTTCTTTATAATTACGTTTACGTTGAAAATAACTACGCTTTATTATAAAGAATAAAAACCAAGCATGCTTTATAGAAAAGTTTATTACAAGTCGCACTTCATTGTACGTTGTGACTATTTTGAGAGATAATTCTATAACCAGTTTATATTTTTTGTTGGGGACAAACTGCACCTTTTATTAAGATTGATTTCACTTAACCTCTTGGCCTTAGTCATTAGGTGGCTATTTAACTATTAAATGCATATAAATAACAGGTTAAAAAGTGGGTTCATTCGATTTGATTTATTGTTTATTTGAAAATCATAATTATTTTAAATACTTCAACTTCAATTATATGAACAGTTTTAATAGTAGTTGGCTATCTGCTGAGTATACCTTCTTGCTCTACTTTCCACTTTGATTGCAAGATCTAAATACATTAATTTTTTGCCTAAATCAATCTTTAATTTGTAATGTCAAAAATATGTAAATATTTATTTTATTTTAATATTCCATAAAGGAGTTTAAATATGAAATTGCCATTTTTACTTACTGGCCATTTTGAATTAAAATAAAACCTGCAAGGTATGAGAATACCAGGGCGTGACTCAATTTTAACACGATAGCTATAACATTATTAAAAATGTATAATATACGATTATTTGACTTTCAAATGTTTTTACATTCGGCGTTTAAATCAAAAGGGGTTTTAAGGTAAACATTAAAGAGTAATTTTTAAATACGTGAGCCTAGAGCAACAGAAACAGTTCGTAATATCCTAAATTGGTATTGATCTGGAAGTTCGGGGTTGATGGTAGAGCATCCGAGCCTTTTTTCTCGGGGGGAAATGCGTAACCGCACCGTACCCGCCGTTGACTAGACGGCGAGCGTGTGTGGGGCTCTCCCGGCAGAGTGCCAGGCCTACCCACTAAAACCCCCCGGTGTTCTCCCTGCCCTTATAGCCGCGCTAGGTAAGATCCACACTGCGGCTCCACTATCCATGCGACCGGGCAAGCCTGACCCACCGGTTGGTCTATCGCCAAAGGGGGTATGCCCGAGAACACCAGGCTACCGCCTAACTCATAGCGATCACTCGCTATCGCTTTCGTGACACCTGTGACATTAGAACAATAGTTTTAATGTCACAGGTGTCACGAAAGCGAGTGTCTCAAAGCGATAGCGAGTGATCGCTTTGAGATAGGCAGTAGGGCCGCTGGAAACAAAGTTCCTTAAATATAGTAAATATACTGGAATCTGAATAGCCAACATAACTATGTAAAACAATGAAAATGATGTCGAAAAATGTCGAAAAATTTGCTGGAGCACTTTTTTAATATTATGAAAAGCTCCTATATTAAAAAAAAGATTGAAAATTATATTCATGATTTTTATATCAATCATAATATTTTTCGCCGGTCCTTTTTGTAGATGATGAATTTTTTATTTATGTAGTAATAGCATGACTGTCAGTATAATACTGATTGCATTGAGATAACAAGGATATCAATTAATAGAATCAATAATAGGTAGGTCAATAAATAGAAACTGGAAATTCTGTACTTGACAATGTATTGGAAAGCCCACATGGATATATTGAAAATGTAAAGCACGTTTACATATAAGGTTAGCGCAGAAGTCGAGTGATCGCCTTCTGCGCAACAGGTCGCGGGTTCGATTCCCGTACGGGACAAATGTTTTGTATGGCCTGCAGAAAGTTGTTCTAGTCTGGGCGTATGTGCATGTGATATTCTATGTTTGTAACTACACCCACGACACAGGAGAAAATCCTAGTGTGGGGCGACATGTTTTTTTATAAAAAAAATATAAAGTCGTTTATCATCCTGGTGCAGAAAAATATACAAGGAATAATTAGCAAGGATTTGGAAGTTGAATTATTCGTGAAGTTTCATAATATGGATTTTTTTTTGTGTTTTTAATAATTTAGAATCTGACCACTCAGGGAAATTTGTTCTACTCGTATACCATTTAAATGTAAGCATGTGGGTAAATAAAAGGAACATCACTGTTGTATCTAAGACTGTTGGTCGCTTGGAACTTTTGAATCTTGGTATTAAATTATATAGATTACGAAGAAAACCCAAATAAATTGTATGAATTTATTAATCATATTTTGTTCGGAAATGAAATATATATTTGTTACCAAAAACCATCTCAGTTAATGGTGTTTTAGCTTTTAGTGAATGGGCTTCACCAGGTATTCATAAAATCAGAATTAAACTTTATGACCTTTATAATAAACAGGAATGTAAAACCTACGATGAGTTTAAATAAATTAAGTAAAAACCTATTCCGAATTATTTAAAAAAGTTTCTAAGCTTGCTAAGTCTATTTATTTAAGATCTAAAATAAAAAATACGTTATAATAAAATTAAAACGACATAGAATATTAGAAATAAATTATTATGAATAACCTTTATAAATTCTTAATTATACATTTATTTTATAAAAACTAATATTCTTTGTGTTAATTCTAGGCAAACGAATATGTTGGGTGTAGAGTCAACTCAGTCAACTTTTTTTTTCATTCCTACTTGTATTTGCAGACATCCTGATTATATTTAAGATGTATGCACATACAAGATTAATATGTTTCCTTTAAATTAGAATGTTTTGCTTTGCTTTGGCGTTAATAAGTGCCCGTAAAGGCCTATGTTGAATAAAGATTTTTGAATTTGAATTTGAAATAGCGTTACCGAAAACAAGGATTAAAAATAGTAGATTATGCACCGAAGGATTAAAGCAGTGCCTTACGTCACGGGCGCCATATTGAACCCCGAGCGTAACGAGACAAGAAGGCCTCTAATCTACTATTAGAGGACTTTTTGTACGGTTCTACAGTGAAATCCTAACCAATATTAAAAAAAATATTTAACAAAAAATAAAAACCGACTTTAAAAATACTGAAAAGTTAAAGATAATATAAGAATAGGTTTTTTTTTATTGCAGAAAGTTGGCAAACAAGCAAACTGCCCACCTGATGGTAAGTGGTAACAGTCACCTATAATACATGTGGCTCTTGTGAGATTCGCAGCAAAACTGCAACCCCCAAAAGAACCACAGTGTACGTGCCAACTTGTGACACAAGATGTAAAGTCACAGTACCCAGTAATTTCACTGCCATATCTTACCCTTCAAACCGGAACACAGCAATACAAGCACTGCTGCTTTGCGGCAGAAATAGGTAAGACGGAGGTACCTAAGCAGACGACCCTGGTAGGTACAGACAAAGTTTTAAAATTTGGCACCGACTTCATTATAGAAGTGTGATATTGTCTGTAGGTACCTATTCTCATATTATTTTTAACTTTTCAGTGTTTTTGAAGTCGGTTTTTATTTTTTGGAAAATATTTTTTATTTTAAACTTTTAGTGAATGAAATCTTTTTAGCGAAAGAAACCTTAATATAAATCCAGCTCACCGAAGGTGAGCTGGTATTACATTAGGGTTTCCCTCGGTTTCCATGGGATCCCATCATCAGATCCTGACTTTGGTGACCTTGAAACCACCCCAGGAGTATACTCTATCGAAAACAAAAGAATTTTGAAAATCGGTTCACAATTGGCGGAGTAATGGCGTAACATACACACAAAGCACATTGGACACACCTAAAAATTTAAGGGTTTTTCTCGATTTTTATAAGATCCCATCATCAGATCCTTACTTTGGTGACCATGAAACCACTCTTGGAGTATACTCTATCGAATACAAAAATAATTTTGAAAATCGGTCCACAATTGGCGGCGTAATCGCGTAACATACACACAAAAAAACATACGCATCGAATTGAGAACATCTTCCTTTTTTGAAATCGGTAAAAAATTTCACTTAAATAAATTTAAGGTTATAATCAAAAATGTAAAATTATGAAAAAAAAAGCATATTATAAAGCGTCTGATTATATGACAATAAAACTGTTTGGGATTGATAAAAAATGGGACAATTTGACGTTAATAATTACTTTGTGATATTTGAATAAATGTATTTGATTTGTAGTAGCTGTTTAAAACACTCCAAGAGGCATTTCTATATATATTTCTATAAGGGGAATAATAAACCGATCGAATAAAAAAACAGGTAGCGACTGATGATGAGATACTATTTTAATAACTTGAGCGGTATGAATTTGAGTAAGCGAAATATTAACTAAACTGACGACGAATATTAATCTTCTTATATATAAAAATGAAACGCTGTGTGTTTGTCTCGCAAAAACTCTGAAACGGCTCGACAGATTCTTACGAAATTTTCAGTGTGTATTTGAATAGGTCCAAGGAAGGTTTAAACGTACAGTTGGACCCGATAGGTGGCGCTGTAATCGAGCGGGACAACGTCGGCCGGGCCCACTAGTTAATCATAAAATCCAGAATGAGCTTACAAAAAGTGTGTTTAGAATAATCGATGTTGGATATTAAAATTTTAAACGTGCGACTAAATTACTATGTGAGCGACTAGAAATACAGAGACGGCATCTTTTGGAGTAAAAAAGGGCAGGGGGACGGGGGGGCACAGCCCCCCCACAAGGGGCCTCGGGGGGCGAAGCCCCCCGCCATCACAAAAGAAAATAGGGGACAAAATTGCCTACTGTAGGTTAGGTTAGGTTCAGAACATGACGGGACGGCCGTACCGACTGGTGAGGGGGAAGTACCAAAACGGTGCACCGTGGACGCGGTGGCCCACCTCAAGAGGTGGACTGAGGGGGCCACGTCGGCGGGGGAGGTTGTCGTTGCGGTGTCGTTAGACATCCGCAACGCATTCAACAGCCTCCCCCACGAATGCATAGAGGAGGCACTGCGTTTCCACGGAGTGCCCCTCTACCTCCGCTCCCTCATCACCGATTACCTCCGCGGGAGGGAAATCGTGTATGAGGGGGCGGACGGTCGCGTCCACAGGTGGCCGATGGCGGCGGGAGTACCCCAGGGTTCCGTGCTGGGCCCTCTGCTCTGGAACCTGGGGTACAACTGGGTTCTGCGGGGCAACCTCCTGCCGAACATGGAGGTTGTCTGCTTCGCCGACGACACCCTTGTCGCGGCGAAGGGGCGCACGTACGAGGAGGCGGTCCACCTGGCGTCGGTCGGCACGTCCGTCCGGCGCATCCGCCTCCTCGGGCTGGACGTGGCCGTCGAGAAGACGACGGCCATGACGTTCAGGCCGCCGCGTCGACGCAGACCCCAGGCGGGGCTCCGTGTCCGAGTGGAGGGGGTCCGAGTCCAGGTCGAGAGCTCCATGAAGTATCTCGGTCTGGTGCTGGACCCCCAATGGGATTTCGAGGAGCATTTCAAGCTCCTCGCCCCAAGGCTGTCTGCCGCCGCGGCAGCCCTCGGACGGGTCCTCCCCAACGTGGGGGGACCGGGCGCAGCGTGCCGTCGACTTTATCAGACGGTGATAAAGTCGATGGCGCTGTACGGAGCCCCGATTTGGGCGGAGCATCTCGCCCCCCGAACGATGGCCCTCCTGCGCAGGCCGCAGAGGGTCGTTGCCACCCGGGCCGTGCGGGCCTACCGCACGGTCTCTCACGGGGCGGCCTGCGTTCTAGCGGGCTCGCCTCCGTGGGATGTCGAGGCACGCGTCCTTGCGGCCGTGCACCGACATCGGGTGGCAGCGAGGAGTCGGGGGGAGCGGCCCCTCCCGCAGGAGGTGGCGCGCACGAGGCACCTGGCGCAGAGGGAGGCTCTCCGCCAGTGGGCCGAGATGCTCGCCCACCCAGCTGCCGGCCACTGGACGATCGAGGCCGTTCGTCCAGTGTTGGAGGAGTGGGTTGGGCGCCGGCGAGGCAGCCTCACCTACCGGATGGTGCAGGTGATGACCGGGCACGGATGCTTCGGACATTATCTGCACCATGTCGCACGGAGGGAGCAGACGCCGCAGTGTCACCATTGCGGCGCTCCCGACGACACGGTCGGGCACACCCTCTCGGAGTGCCCGGCCTGGCGACCCCAGCGCGATGCATTAGCCCTCGCGCTGGGCCTAGGTAGGGGTACGCCCGTCGCGCTGGCCAGCGTCGCACGGGAGATGCTGACCAGCGCGGCGGCGTGGGAGGCTGTCGCCTCCTTCTGCGAGGACGTTATCTCGCAGAAGGAGGCTGCGGAGCGGGCGCGAGAGGATGACCCTCTCGCCGCACCGCTCCGGCGCAGGCGGTTGGGGAGGAGGAGGCGTGCGTTCCTCAACGCGCGCCAGCTCCCCTAGCAAGCTGGCGGTTGAAATGGCTCGGCCGGATGACAACCGGCCGAGAGATACTTTTCACCACTAGCTTGGCCGTCTGGGGGGGTCGAATTTCTCAAGATACTTGTCGACCCCCTCCGTAGAGGTAAGCCCTGGCACCAGGCAACCCTCCAGGGGGCACAATCGGGGAATGGCCAACGCCGATCCCGATTGTGTCCCCACGGAGGTATAAGTATCTAGAGAGTTTTTAGCCGGTAGTGGGTCTTCTACCCGAGTCCTGCATATCCAAGGGGTGGCCTAGTCAGCTCAATTCCCTTGTCGAATACCGTAAAGACTGTATTTTCTCTCTTGTAAAAAAAAAAAGGTTCAGAACATGACCATGCGTAGCGGAGCGAGCGAAGCGAGCTCAGCGTCATACCTACTATTCTATGGGAACATATACCACTGAAATCATATTATTAAAATCTTCCAATTTTAACATCTTTTAATTCTTAAATGGGTTCAAGGTGGCTCCAATCCTCCTCTCGTTATTAATTTTCTAAAATTAATTACAATGTTTTAAAAGAAATTTGAGCCAAAGTGCTCTGCTCATTATGGTATTTTTCAATGTGGTTTTTCTATTCGAAACACCTCATTTAAGATAAAATGCCGCTCAACATAAATAAATAATTTGCAAAATACTGAAAAAAATGCAGGACATAATATTTGTTTGAATGTCACTCAAACAAATATTAGGTCGCTCAAATATTATGAAGCTTCTCATTTTGTATTTGAAGTAACTCGAATGAATGTTTATAAGTTACTGTTCTGTTCATTTATCGTCATTCGCAGTCAGTCGCTCACTCAGTAATACAATAACCCAAATTAATTATTTTTGTATCTTAAAATTTTCATTTACAGTCACTCGTTTAGATACTACCCTTTCTATAAAATCAAAGTCATGTTTATGAAATACTGTTATTGTAATGTTGGCAATTTAAAAGAGGAGACAGAAAGTTAGACCTTCCGAGTTTCTTGTCTATATATTCTTCTTGAGAAGACTCTCCCGATTTATGTAGAGTCAACTTTTAATTAATTTTTCCTGTATTTGCATACTTCTTACTTATATGTATCAGTGTGTGTATGAGGTATAAATAATAAATTGTATGTCTTACTTTATTACATTTTTAATTCAATTTTTGACTAATTCGATGCATAGTTTATTTCACGTCAAGTGCCTGTAGAGGTGTATATTGAATTAAATAAAGATTTTTAATTTTGAGAAATTTCTCTCCTTTTTTGAAACTAACCTGTATTTGACCCAATAACCCTGCTTTATGATCAAATAAATAAGATTACACGTTCCCCAAGAAAGTCATAAATTATGTCACATATCTTTAACCTAGGTGAAGATATTTTTGTTCAGAACGTGTAAAAAATACGTAACTATTTATTTTTAAGCAACTTCTAGGTCTGTTTGCTATTAAGCTTTTCGGCTATGCTATTAGGTCTTTAATATATTTATGCTTATGATGTTTGTGAATAAAATTATTATTTTTATAAGTATTTTTCAAATATTTCATCTGACTATGTAAAAATAAAATAAATTGCACTAATAAATTACTAAAGTCTACCTATTGAATTGAAAAGCGACAGGTATGTAGATACTGCACTTATGTGGCTATAGAAGTTACAGTTTGCATGCCAAACTGACATCACAATTGCAAGCGGACTATTTAAATGGCCCCGTTACATGCAGTGCGCCCGTCGCGACGTTCCAATCCTGAATCTTTCGCCACTACAATTCCCACTGATCGTTAACCTAATTTTTTCCGTCACATCTAAGGTATTGAAAGGTTCATCTTATGATTAGTGACGGTCATAAATCAATCTGTGTATTATTCCATCAGATTGTATATCTAATGACGATTCAGGTGTATGGTTTTCTGATAACATATTTTTTGGATTCCGTGCCTCAAAATGAAAGAATGAAACCCTTATAGTTTCACTGCGATGTCCGTCTCTCTGTCAAGACCCTTTTACACAGGAACACATAAAGATATCAAATTGAAATTTATATCAAATACTCGGGTCTACAGTCTCTTTCAGCTATGAAAAAATCATACTTGCAAGTCAATGTGATCAAAAGATATGTATGAATAATCGTGTCGCATATTTTCGCAATTTTGCCATTTCACAAGGGGATCAAAATCTCTAACGGCGTTACTAATAAAAATTTTACTCCTTGGATCCTTGGATCATCCTCGAATTAGTTACTCCGTGTATGGTCTTGTTTCAGCACATGACGGCTGTCATATTTGTCGAAATAAGACAAAACACGGAGTAACTAATCTGAAGATGATCCAAGGAGTAAAATTTTTATTAATAAGGCCGTATGAGTATACTCACTGTTGACCTAGAATCATGAAATTTGGCAAGAAGCAAAAATCTGAAAACCCGTAAATATGTACATACATTGCACATAGTTAGGAGCTTATATACTTAGATAAGTTTCTACAGAACCCTCGATGCGCAAATCCAACTCGCACTTGCCTGGCTTTTTTAATCTGGGAAAGCTCTTGTTTTTTGTCTCATATATGCTACAGCTGTGAATACGGACAGGGAAACTGGCTATCCCAATAATATTGATAGCGTCAGAACACAATGTTGATTATTATGTCCTTCAATCGTTGACTTGTACAGGAAAGCAACAAACTTTATGTGAACAAAGAAAACAATACACTCTCAAACTTTTCACCAATATTTTTGTACAGAGAACTACGTAATATTACTGTAACCTCTGCTACGGTGGCTTTTTAGGGTTCCGTACCTCGAAAGGAAAAAAAGGAACCCTTATAGGATCACTTTGTTGTCCGTCCATCCCTTTTTCTCAGGAACGCGTGAAGGTATCAAGCTAAAATTTATATCAAATATTCAGGTCTACTGTCCCTTGGAGCTGTGAATAAATCAAACTTCTAAGCCAACGCAATCAAAATATACAGCCGTTTATGCCGCAAATTTACTTATATATCTACAGGTTTGTACGGAACCCTCGGTGAGCGAGTCCGACTCGCACTTGGCCGGTTTTTTTTGTTGGGGTATCCGTAGGCTGCGTTTTTCAACAAAGTTAAAATGTTATACATATTCAACATAGGCATAAAAATTTCGAAGCACTAACCTACATTCCTTAAAGGTTAACTTATTTATAATTTCTATAAATATTCATGACAAAAATCATAATCAAAATAAAAAACTAACAATTTTAAAAATTTGCATACAATATAGGTAAGATAGCGTAACTGGCTAGGTGAACTGCCGAACTTAAAAAAGCTACGCGAAGAAGTTTTCTTTTTTTTTCAATTCAAAAAGTAAGAACAATTTTTTATTTCATTTGATGTAAGTTAATTGAATACATCTTCATTATTACATTATTGTTATAACAAAATTAATGTAATGATATCGTTAAGTAAAATCTACAATGTGAACAAAACGAATATAAGAGTAGAAGGAACCTACACTCCACAAAAAACTAAGGCGGTAATGTTACAACCACAAGACTTTCTCCTGAATACATTAGAACAGTTCTATATCTTTAAATCTTGAATGCAAATACACGCTAAAATAAAATTGAGATGTTGAGTTTACTTTTTTCTCCTATTCTGAGCCAAATAATGATGTAGTGCATCGGCACGCTCAGAGTCATCGCGCGCTCCGCCGTCGTCGCGGCGGCCAGTGCACTCTCTTCGATTTCACTTTTATTAGCAATCCACTTAATTGGTTGGATGCCACTGCAACCGTTTTATTCATTTCACAAAGTTTGACTCATAATTTTGGTATTACAAGACATAAAGCATTATTGTGAACTTCCTATTAATTGATAAATTGCAAAAATGGGTACCAATTTCCCATTTTTAGCTCTACACCGATGGATTTGATTTCCGGATTCTATTTGTTTCACGTTACTCGCTTTAAGAAAAGTCCATATGCTTACAATATCCCTTTTGAATTTATAAAATGCAAAAAGCTATTAACAATACGTTGTTTTTGATTTTGATCGCAATCATTTAAATTATAATAACAAAATTAGAGACGATTTAATTTGCTTTCTTCTCAGTTGTGCGTTTGGTATCTTATTTGAACTCGGCGATGAGCTTGGAAAGTACCATGAAGGTTTGGCATTTTTTTTAATAGCGACAAGTACTTATTGGTGAAGCTTGGAACATGTACTATACAGGGCGTCCCAAGACTATGGGACGTGAAGGGAAAGTACCTTAAATATCGTGGATAGGATATTTTACTGAAAGAAGACTTTATGTTATTTTTAAAAGTTAGTAATACTGCATTCAAAGATTTTCAAAAAATTACTTGCTTCGTCTGGGAATTGAACCGGCTTAAATGTGTAAAAAAAATCACCAGTATGTTTATGATGCCAATCGAAAGAATGGACAAAAAATAATAAGTCTTCTTAAGTAACATAGTATCTTAAAAGAAAGGAATAACGTTTTATTAATCATTTTAATCAAATTAAAAACATATGTACTTGAAACCGCCGAAGTCAATTGAGTACTCATTTTTTGTAAATTAATTAATTAAATGCTCAAAATGTGATCCTTCTTGTCTTATGCAAATCGTCAATCTTTTAACAAGTTCACTGCCTGTTGATTTTCTTATCATATTATGGTGAAATACTCGACATGATATGTCTCAATTCTATTTGTAATTCTAAAAATATCCTAACAACGATATTTAAGGTACTTTCCCTTCATGACCCATAGTCTTGGGACGCCCTGTATATGCGTTATATAATACATTTTCTTCATAAAAAGTGGAATTAAATTAACGTTAAATCTAAAATAAAGAATATTTTTACAGAAGAAAACAACCAAGATTATTTTGCTATAGTTTAAATAATTATACCTAATAATTAAATCATTTGTAGTGATCATCGCCGACAATAATTTAAGCAGTATTTGTTTACCGTCATTAAACTATTAAAATTGCCAACAAAAAAATAAACGAGTAAGCAATATTCTTCTTCCTTTTAAAAAATATTTTCATAAAAAATATACATAGTAAAGTTACACCACAAATATTTTTCTCCATATAGCACTTTCCAAAAGCAAGCTTTATTTAGTTATCGACTGGCATCCACAAGCTTAAGATCTAGTATCTAAAGAAAAAATCTGTTTTTTCAAACAGGATAATATAAATGTTTCGACTCTACCGTCGAGTGTTGAAGGTCAAAAGTACTACTGGAAAAGTACAGGCCAAATTAAAACTTAATTCGTACCTAAAACTACGTTCGTAATCCCACGCTCGAGAGACCGATTAAATGACATTAATAGCGTTTTTGTTGCATGGCGAAACCACAAGCACGCGCAGAACTCGCTGCTGCACACTAGCATTGTCTGCGTCGCTGGAATGCTGCATGGTATCGCTACGTGATCTTAACTTTAATTTTTTTCCAGTGCCGTAGACTTTAGATTTATAAATAACACCCACAAGGACGTTCTAGTATTACTGATTCGTACAGGTACATTTTAATCACTAAATCAGTGCATAATTCATAGCGCGTTGAAACTAATGGTCTACATCTCAATGGGCGTGACATCATTCTCATTTAAAATGCGAAAAAATCTAGAGACAGTAAATTATTTTAAATATTTATCGTGGACAGAAGATTCTATATTATTATGTAGTTAATGAGAAACAACAACCAAGCATTGCATGGATTTACCGTGCCAGTTCCGGGACACGATTCTCATGCATTCGAAAAAAGTTCACATTCGTAAAAATGTTCGAAATTCGAATTTTTTTCCAAGGAACCACAGTGTGTGTATTCTCAAAATTTCACAATCGAAATAATTTGAACGAACATCACTCGAACGCAACGAATGGTACGGACCAGTCGAAGTTGAGGTTCGTATACGAATTTAGCTGTCAAAATTATAAAAATACAAGGAGTTTGTGATTATTTTTGTATAAATGAGCTCAAACCACGAAGGTAGCTCAAACTGTGTTTTCTCTCTGTGTTTTGTCTCATTAAAATGAATGAGGAAGAGTTTTTGGTGAACTTCTTCCCCAATTTGGTGGAAGAATTAGAGGCAGCAAGCGCCGAACCACATACACATAACATCGAGGATAACTTCAAAAACTTACCTTGCGCCACTTCTCCCAAGTTTTTTTTAGCCCCTGTGATGGAGTTTATATCTTCACTGATGTTTATCCACCGCCTTTTATCTTCATTCTTAGTGAATGAGCTTGGAAGTTTGCCACATTTCAGCTGTGGATCGGCTTCTACTAAATGTACTAGACGAAGGCTTTGCTCCGCACTAGCAAATTTTTTGGATATATTATTTTGCTCCATAACAGATTATTATATAAATAAAATAATTAAAATAAGAATTTGTCTCCAACTCAATATTTATCTTAGACAAACTTTGTTGTAATTAATAACATTTAACGTCAGAACTTATGAATGTGCTGTCTGGAGCGTTCCGTTTCAATCAATGTACTTTACGAAATATTAAAAATTGAACTTTTATACTTTGTAATATAAGTATTATTTTTAGAAAATATGATCACATTTAAAATATATTTTGTGTTAAAATATATATTAGATTTTGTAATATTTTTTTACCAAAAAGAACTATTTTAAGATGTACATTATAGTGGTTGCCATAGCATTTTTAAAAACGCCTCATGAACGTCGTAAGAAACATTAAATTGTCAATGCTATTTCCGACTTTCTAGTTCGATTCGTAATATTGTTCTATGGGTACCCCAGAATACGGTTCATACGGTTCATACGAATCATTCGAACTTTTCAGTAGAATCGAAAAATTCGCATACGAATTTACCATGCGGAAAAGTTCTATTACATGAGAATCGGGTCCAACCATCGTATTCCAGAGAAAGAAGTGCTCGGGATTAGCAGTACTACCAAGAAGTACAACTGCTAGTACTAGTGACTCGATCCTGTGTCACTAGTACCTACTACCAATTGGGAAAACCACCATTAATGTCAACTGGTAGTACTACTGAATATTTGAGGTTTTTTACAACTTTGTTGATAAACAATTTTGATAACACATTATATCCGTTAGTTAGTAGTTTTGTTACGGCAGCAATCATTACCCGATGTCTCGTTTGCACCATTAATAATAATACAACTTCTTCGCCCTTCTTAGCTCTTTATTTTTAACCGACTTCAAAAAAAAGGAGGTTATCAATTCGATATGTATGTAATATTTGCAGAACTGTCCAGTTTTCGTATATGCTAGTCTATATCAGCGTCTGAACAAATGTGCCAAATTTCAAAAGTGTATGTATGTATGTTTTTATGTTCGTGTTCGTGATAAAAGTCCGATTTAAGTAATTCTTCTTGTTGTACTAGGTATTGTTCAACTTAGGGAATACTGCAAGTTTCATCAAAATCGGTTCAGTAGTTCTTGAGATAGGGAATTTTAACCGACTTCAAAAAAAAAGTTACAAATAAAGAAATATTTTACAATAAATAAAAACCGACTTCAAAAATGTTAAAAATAATATAAGAATAGTCACAGACAAATAAAAACCGACTTCAAAAAGGTAAAAAAAAAATTGGAGTCGGTTTTTTTTTATTATTTTTACTTTATTTTTATTATACATACGTCAGGGGAACTCTTGGCCTTCATCTCACGTGATGGTTAGTGACGATAAGGCTGAAGGTGGAAGCGAGTTTCACCTGGACCTTTCAACAACCGAGGAACTAACTATCTTACCTCTAATTGCCGGAGCAAAGCAAAGCTTTTATCATTGTTATTATGGCGACGAACTTAAGTAAGACGGTGGTGGTTACCCAGGTGAGCTCAAAAATCCTCCTCACCACAACACATATTTATGTCCCCACTCCCCACCGATGGACTCGAGCCTACCCTAAGTTAGGATGTTTAGACCTTAGCAAACCACGCTGGCCCAGTGCGGATTGGTCGACTTCACATAGACCTTTGAATTTCTTCGCAGATGTATGCAGGTTGTCTCACGATGTTTTTCTTGGCCGAAGAAGCGTCGAACAAATGTACATATGAAATTCTAAAAACACATTGGTACATGTCGAAGATCGAACCCCGAACCTAGCGATTAGAAGGCCAGTGCCTAGTCCACAGCGCCACCAACGCTCAAAAGCCCTATCACCAACCAAATCAAGCAGAAAAACTTCTGCTACCAGGGGAATCGAACCTCGAATCTCCAAATCCATGTCGGGTGGTCTTTAATACAAGACCACGGAGGCGGAGGTGGATTGGACGCTAATGATGGATATGTACGCAACAAAGTCAGTATAAAGAAGTACAAAAGTCAGCACAAATTCGTAAGTGATTCTTGCATCCAGACCGGCCGTATTACTTTTAGCCTCGGCTATTAAAGCGCACGGGAATAGTTATTTTCACTACAAATGCGGGAAGCCTGTCATTGCAACGAGTACCGACAAATGTCGTCCCGAGCCGAAGGCGAGGGTTGACAGTCGGAATGAGTGGAAATGACAGTCCCGCACGTGTATTGAACAACTATTTTTAATACAGTTGCGAAAAAATTAAACAATAAATACGTAGCAACTATAGCAACTGTACGTACCTGCTTTTGGTCTTTACAGGTAAAATACTCACACTCGCAATTAAACATAATTTCGGTGGTGTTAAAACAATTAATATGTTATCAGAGTCACTCATTTTATATAATTATTAAACTTTTAAGCAAATAACAACAATCAATAATCACGTAGAGAAAATTTTAGAAAAATGGCGCCAAATATGTCGTCGTACGTACACAGCAGTGACAAAGCAAACGCGTGCTATGCTTTGCTTGCCGTGTTTTTAAAAGCAAGATCCGGCCGTGCTTTTTGTTATGCTTTGCTTTTAGGCATGCTTTTACAATACAAAATCTGGTAGACCAGTCAGATTATTTAGAGCAATCTTAACTTAGCATGTTAGAAAAAAAGTAGGAAAAAAGCAAAATGTGTGTCAGATTCTAGACATTTGACATTTGATAAAGAAAAGGCACTAGTGCGTAATGGTGGTCATCCCGCACGCTAAACAGCCCTGCAATATACTACTTTTTGAGCAACTGTATTAAAAAATAATATCTCCATCAATTAAATAAATATAAAAAAGTTAACATGTGTTTAAAAGCTTTTATTTTATAATCTGAGCGATTTTACTGGAAGAAAATATGAAATTCCACAGGAAAACGAAAATGGCTACTGAAAAGCTAGTTTACGTATACAACTGCCACTACTAAAATTTCATTATAGACCATTGATTCCCAAAGAGGTCCAGGTGAACCCCCAGGGGTCCACGGGAGTCACAACGGGGGTGATAAAAAACGGGAGTTCTCATTCGTATGCGGGGGTCCACCAAAATTTATCTAGTTCCGATAGTGAAGAACTAAAATGTTGACTTGACTTCATTGCACCTATCAATGTAAGCAGATAATATTTCAAGAAGCTCAGCGACTATTACTTGTAAAAGCTTGCATATTCCATATTAAGTACAACGTTTTTGAGAAACTGTTTATTGGTGGTTAGAACTCAGCCGCAACGCAAATTTCCATAGTTAGATCTAGTCTTCACATTGTTTGTCGAGTTTTAGGAATATGGTAGAAATATAGCTGCAGGGAGTCCACCGGAACCAGCAAAATTTTGAAAATGGTCTATGAGAAAATGTCGTTTGGGAACCTCTGGTATAGACACTTATTCCCATACTATTATATACTTATTCCAAAGACGCATTACTGATTCCATGTTTTCTTGGAACTTCCTGTACTTAACTGAACAGGTATGTAATTCGATAATTTTTGTTTCAATACACATGGAGTGCACAAATCAATTTATGTTCCAAAAGACTTGTTAATTAGTGATAAAAACTAAGATAAACCGGAACTGTTTATGTACGTCAATCATGACTTTCACTTACACACTATCGTCGAATATTCATAACCAGTTCTTTTGCAGAAGACCTGTTAGGATTTTAGTAACAGCCTTTGGGTCTAAAAGATGCTGACTTAATTAGAAAACAACATTCATCAAAAATATCACATATTTTTTATCGAGAAAGTCAAGAATATCTATTTATATAATTTTGCCAAAACTGGAAAAAATACACAACGATGATTTAGGGCGTCCAAATCAATAGTTCCAACTAATACGAGTATTAAATTTATTTATTAAGTATATTTGTTTGTCTACGCTTTCATCCCAAACCATTAAACGGATTGTAACCATTCTCTTATACGCTTACATTTCATTTTTTTTTTTTATGGATGGCCCGGCAGATTACCGGATGATGATGATGTTAAGCGGTGAAAGAGGCCCAAATGAGTTGACAGATAAGAGTAGGGACGACATCCACTCTCCTACCTGCCCGCCCCTTGCCGGCCCAAAAGATGCTTTTTCACGCCTCTTTTGAAGGAACCCATGTTGTAGGATGGAGGAAACACGTGCGCAGGTAGAGAATTCCAAGTGTGGGATGAACGACAGAAGAAGGAATCTTGGAATTTCTTGGTACGGTGTGAAAAGGAGGACACAGTGTACGGATGACTCCGAAGGCCCTTACGCGTGTTTCTGTTAAGGAATGGAGAGGGAGGGATAAGGTTAAAGAGCTCCTCAGAGCATTCCCCATGGAACATTCGGTAAAAGGCGCTAAGAGAGGCGATGTCACGACGAAGTTGTAGAGGCTCGAGGGTGTTAGTTGCCTCTACATCGCCAATTATGCGAATAGCGCGACGCTGCAATCTGTCCAGAGCATCGAGGAGGTACTGAGCGGAGCCGTCCCAAAGGTGCGAGCAATATTCCACGCAAGACCTAACCTGAGTTTTATACAACAAGCATAGTTGGTCCGGCGCAAAATACCTACGCACCTTGTTCAGGACACCGAGTTTCCGTGAGGCAGTAGTTATGACGGATTCGATGTAGTCTCTGGGGTTCAGATCGCAGCGAATGATCATTCCGGGCAAGGTGATGTTGCTCTGTGTGTGAAGGGTTGTGGCCTGGAGAGAAGGAAGGGGGAGGAAAGGTGACCTTTTCGCCGAGAACGCGCACACCTGTGTTTTCTTAGCATTGAACTCAACAAGATTGTTGGAGCCCCATTCGGAGACGAGGTCCAGCGTCCTGTTGAGCTCAATGATAAGATTCTGCCTTTCCCTACCAATATCACCGCGAGCAGCCCCTGAGCTTCCGTGATATCCCCCATGCACTGTACTGTCATCTGCATAGCAATGTATAGCTCCCAAGGAAAGCATATCATTGATATGCAGAAGAAACAATGTGGGGGATAGAACGGAGCCTTGCGGAACTCCAGCGTTCACTGCCACGATTTAGCTTGGAACAGTGCAAGTACTTCAAAATCTGTGCAATAGTTTTTAGATATAAACCAGTTAATAGCAGGAGTCATCCTCCTATTAATTCTTAACTAATAGGAGGATGACTCCTGCTATTAACTGATGTGGTGTTTCAAGATATTTTACGAAAATATATACAAACCGACTTCAATAAAAATATAGAATTATTAATTAGACTTGAAGACATCATATTGAAGTCGTTGCCAAGCAAATATTTAACTAACTTTCTCTATTCCTTACATTTTGACTCTTGTTTTTATGAATGATTTATTGTTCATCGTTCGTCGACTCCAATTTCAATTTTCAACAAGAAGTCTTTTTTCATAAAATATCATATTCGAATATAGCAACAAATAAAACAATATAATTTTGGTACAAGTCTTCGAAACTCGCGAAAATTGATCATATTACACTTAGTTTAATTAAGCACGAGATACTTCAACGACGGGTTCGCGTTTAATCTAATTAGTATTCAAGTGCTACGGAATTGCTAATGCACTTTATTCAGTTAACATTTTCTTTAAATTTACTGTAACCGCCCACGAGTATTAGCCTGTATAGATAACATGCATAATCAAGAACTCGTTTTGAGAAAATTTAAAATAGCTATAACGCCAATTAAATGTTTGAAGAATTCAAACATGGCAGTAATATGTATAGAATTCTTTAACTGGTGAATCCATCTATGAATAATGTACTGCGTGTAATAATACCTGCAGTGAATAACTACCCGGAAGACAAGCTTGCAGACTAAAAATGCAAAACAGTCTGACCTCGTTCTCTCGTCTGGCTGCTGCCTAATTGTTGACACACATACGAAAAAACTATCGGCACGATTCAATTATCGGCATAGTTTTGCAATGCAGGTATGTACGTAGCAGTGGTTTTGGTCCATATTCGGACAGTAACAGAATCTTAGTATCTGATACGACTTATAGTTTCGATAAAGATACGTTGAGTAAAATATATTTGTGTACCTGTCCGTACTGAATGCATGTTAATTTGTTGCGGAATCCGAGAGCAATAACCGACGGCCTGCTAGCGGTATTCGGCGGTTTCTTCGTCTAATATTCAACAAAAACAACTGCCACGTGTGTGTGTGCACAGATACGAAAACTTTACATGTATTATATTTGGCTTAAGCGTATTTCCACATATTAAGTTTAATGTGCAGATTAGTCACGCCTCAACCTTATAAAGAAACAAGCTCGCCGAACACGGATGTCAAACCAAATGGAAAACCGGGGTGGTACATACGTAGTAACATTATCTTGTCTACGAAGCTTAATAGTTTATCTTTCAACAATGAAATATTAATAGTTACGGATTGATAAATCGCTGATAGCCTTTCTCAATAATGTATTGAATTTGTTTACGTTTTCTTTTATTTTTTTTGATAAATTGAATTTTGATACTTGTTGTCTTGCACTGACGTACAAATCAATATATTATATACATTGATCGATATCTGTACACAAAAGCAAATAATAAAAATAATGATCAAAGAATAATTCGCGAATGAATGAGCAGAAAAAATCTTTCTGGATAATTTGTCAGTTTGTATGCGCATTGCAAAAATTTACTTCACGCGATTTGCTAATTTTCTTAAATTTTCCGCAGTTATAGCTTTTCGAATAAAAAAGTCTTCAACAAACGAACATATTTTTAAAAACAGAATTATACAGATGAACATAGAACCTTAAACAAAAAGTTTAAAATGGTGAGTGAAATAATGAATTTAAAGCAATTAAATCAATCCTTAACCAACATATCCTTAACATTTCACACTTATCCTAAACAAAAACAACAAATCAAGTTGAAATATAACTAAGTCCCATTATATAGCAGAGCCATGGGCATATTGTGGTCGCGGCACTGCTATAAACTAAAAATGCTATTAAAAATGAAATGGAAGAAAGTAATGTCTGGGAAAAAATGTAACAAAAGAACTTCAGCTACTTGAACAAAACCGTGCAACACGCCTTACTTTTTCCGGTTTGCTATAAAAAGTTTGAATGCATCAGTTAAGAAAATACTCTAGATTTGTATCAATCTATGTATTAACTTGTGTACTATGCGCTACACGTTCATTCAACGCAAGAACTCAACCGTTAATAAATTAAAGTTATGTAGAGACTACTAGCTGTGCCCGCGAACTACGTTTTGCCATAATAATTGCCCAAAAAAACCCCTTATCACCTAGGGGTATAAAAATAGTTTACGACCTATTCTAAGACCTACCAAATATACACAAAAAGTTTCATAATGATCGGTCTAGCCGTTTCGGAGAAGTTTGGTTACAAACACTGTGACACGAGATTTTTATATATTAGGATTATTTAATATTTACCTTTCCTCCCGCAGCTTAGCCAAATATTACCCTACAGAAAATACAATTCAAACTATAAAGTAGAAATTTTAGAAAGAAGCCCCGTTAAAACACGTCAAGTTGTAGTTTTTAGTGTGAGATTTCAAACAAATTTCAACGAATTTCATCCCCTAATTCACTCCTTCAAGGATAGAATTTTCATAAAAGCTCAAACACGTTACAATGAATTACTGCACGTGAACTTACTCATACTTATTTATTAGCCTAAACACAAAGTTTCATGCTTTAAGCTTCAAAAATAACAATGCTCCAAACGAATTTTAAACCCCTATTTTACGCTCTTAGGTGTTGAATATTAGTGGATGTTTTTGCGTTATACAAGAACCTTGCTGGCGAAATTTCATATGTCTAGCTTTAATAGTGTAGGCTCGGCGATGATGATTAGATAATATAGTTATAGATTAGCTAAAACAAAGAAATTTTGTATTTAGAAATAGAAATGTGCAAACACGAGTAAAACGTATTTTAGCTTTTTGAAAATTCTACCCAGTTTTCAGTGAAATAAAGGTTTAAAATTTTTCTTTTTGGTTGAAAATCACATTTAAACTACTAAACATTTTAAAAGCAGGATAATAATAACATGAGATATCTTAATCACTAACTTGGTCTATGTATAATAATACATAGATGAAAGCCTCAGAATTTTGCAAATACACTGACGATCAAAATCAAATACACCTAGTAAATAGCTCTTCATTCTTCCATGACTGATACCTTAAAATAAAACTCATTGAAAGTAAATTTCTTATTCAATATTGAAAAAGTATTGAAAATGTATAATCATTTTTATGATTGAAAAATAACAAAATATAAACTGAACACTTTTCAAATATGTATAAGCGTCTGGGTTTGCTCGTGTGCTTAATATCTTTAGTTTATTTGTCTTTTTATAATTTAAAATTTAACTTCTATATATAAACAATCACAAAGGTTCAATTACAACAATGAATATCCTACAAGTCGTTCATTCCATTAATTTATCATTTGTACTTCGGAAACTAATCCACTTTACAAGTGATTAGTTTCTGAAGCTCGTACATACATTTTTGCTCGTCAGTGTACCTACATACATATTAATTACTGCGATGTGAATTGTGTTCAAACACTACAGTGAGTGTATTGAGAACAATACGACTTAATGAGATCGTGTCGAGTGAATACAGTCAAGATCTACTTTGTTTTTGTTTCGGGGCAAAGGTTGTACGTAGCGCAGTGACAAGGACACACACTTTCTGCGCAGGAGTCCGTCGCGGTCGAGCGCGCACCAGCCTTCCGCCTGGCGTCTCGTGCGTCCGCCCAAGGGGTCAAGGCTGCACTCCCATTCTGCTCTATTTTTTCCCCAGCAAGCCTTAATTACTTTTTAATTGTTTAACGCACTGCTGATGGAATATTTAATAAATGCTTGTGCAACATACCACATGGAGTACCTAATAAATAAAACCTTATAAGACTCGAACCAATTTAATTGCTGCCAACAGATGAGGCTCTAGCATGCCCTATCAATCCACATTCGCGCAGCATGGTAAACGTTCTAAAATGTTCGCTTTTTGGGGGAAAACCTCTGCCCAACAATGGATGTATTGTGGCTATGATAATGATATGACACAAAGTACGAGTATTTGTAAAAATCCACAGCAAAATTCTAATTACTACAAGTTCAGCAAGGACGGGATTGGTACCAAATATTCACATGTTCAACAAGAACCCCAGGCAAGCCATTGTTTATTGGACAACATTACCGCAGCTTGTCTTTATCTGTCTGCGCGTACGCAAGGTTCCTTAATGAACCTTTTACTATGTACATACTAAATGAATGATGAGGAACAACTATCCTTTAATTGACGATTGCATCGAATCATATGATTAATCACCAGTCATTTTCTAATAGCTCTTATATGTTATTTAACTACATCATTTCTCCATTTCAACACTAACTATTCGATGATAAATCATAAATATATACAGCACTACGCCACGTGTAGGTAGCGATATCGTGAAAATGTTAGGATAAAAGTAACCTATGGGTTAATCTAGGCCTTCAGCTGACCCGCGAAATGCTGGCCAGCGCGGCGGCGTGGGAGGCTGTCGCCTCCTTCTGTGAGGATGTTATCTCGCAGAAGGAGGCTGCGGAGCGGGCGCGAGAGGATGACTCACTCGCCGCACCGCTCCGGCGCAGGCGGTTGGGGAGGAGAAGGCGTGCGTTCCTGAACGCGCGCCACCAACTCTCCTAGCAAGCTGAGGACTGAAATGGCTCGGCCGGCTGACCACCGGTCGAGAGACACTTTTCACCCCTAGCTTGGCCGCCTGGGGGGTCGAATTTGGAGATACTTGTCGACCCCCCGTAGAGGTAAGTCCTGGCGCATGCGCCAGGCAACCCTCCAGGGGGCACAATCGGGGAGTGGCTAACGCCGATCCCGATTGTGTCTCTATGGAGGTAGAAGTATCTGGAGGGTTTTTAGCCGGTATGGGGTCTTCTACCCGAGTCCGGCATATCCTTGGGGTGTCCTCGTCAGTCAGCCCCTTGTCGAATCAGTAAGAAGGATTTTCCCTCCTAAAAAAAAAAGGCCTTCAGCTGACCACCTCTTTGGTCTATGGCTGAGACTCTCCGGTATCTGGAGATTTTGTGCTTAGTTTGGTGGATGGTAGAGCTTCTTAGCCAGCCTTTTTTTAGAGGGGAATGCGTAACCGCACCGTACTAGCTGTTGGCTAGACGACGAGAGTTTGTGGGGCTCTCACGGCACAGTGCCGGGCCCAACCCGGTGTTCTCCCTGTCCATATGGGCGCGCGTGGTAGGTCCACAATGCGACACCACTACCCACGCGCCCGGGCTAGCTCGGACCATAATGGTCGAGCTATCGCCAAGGGGGTTGTCCAAAAACACCAGAATCCTCCAGACGGAGAAGCCTTACGGCGGCGTGCACGGGGCCAACCGTGCGCGCAGGCCTCCACGGCAGTGTCACTAGACGGGCTATGTTTGAACAAATGCCCGCCTTCGCCTATCTATACGTCTGCGGCGGAGGGGAGCGGCTTGAGGATCTTCCTCCCGCTCCCTCTCCGCAGCCTCCTTCAGCGAGATGACATCCTCGCAGAAGGAGGCGACCTTCTAAGCTCGCCTGGCTAGCTACCACCTTATCTAAGTTAATAAGTTTATTAAATTAAATACTTAATAATATTTGTTATGTTCTGACAATAAGAGATCAGATAGTACCTCAGTTGTTGAGGAGTAAGTATATAGGTGAAGCACATAGATGGATAAACATCTAAGGCCTAATCGTCACTAATCAGGTGAGATGAAGGCCAAGCGTCTCCCTGTTTTTTTTGTACATTCATTATCTGAGATCAATCGGATAAGGTTATTTAATTCTCTCAGTTTGTGATTTGTCGCATCCTGTAATATGACATCCCCCATTTTTATTCTATCCACTGTAATCGATATGTGAAATCAATTAACTTCCCAGTTATTTTTAAAGAAGTTATATTTTTGCTTATAGGACTAACAAATATTCGTACTACTTTTTAACATGGGGTAATTGTTTCATTAGTTGAATATTACATAGCTTTAATTGGGATGATGACGTCATTAAATATTAAAATACAGTGGAAAAAGATGCAGTCCTGTGAAATTAGAAATAAAATCAGCTTAGAAATACATTAGATACAAGCATTTTAAGTTGTTAATTTGAAGGCGATTAGACAGAGAGATCCGACATCAACCGGGACGTCATTGTTAAGTATACGGCCATATAAACTCCTTGTAAATTGCCGTTTTGCTAGAAAGAGATGGAGAAAAATCTTTGATACCTTATATCTTGGTTGTTTTTATAGTTTAATACAATTTTGCAATGATGGATCATTCATTTAAAAATGTTACTGTGGGGCTATAGTATTAAAACGGTAAAAAAAAATTTCAAAAAAATTAAACAGACTTTAAAAATACCAAAAAGTTAAATAATTTTAGAATACATATAACATCACAGTTTTATATTGAAGTTGGTGCCAAAGTAACTAAGTAGGTATATTAACTGTTCTTTTCATTTTTTAAGACTTTCCAGGTGATCAATGCTTGGTACCGATTTTTTTTAAATCTTTGTAGTTTATAATACATGCGTTTTAGAATTTGAGCCAAGGCAAACACCAGAACAACTTAAAATAAAACGTCTTTCGCTCTAAACAGTACTGAAAGAATTATTTCCGAAGTCCAAACCTACCAGAATCCTTTCATTATCAGCTCAGTAACATGGTTGATGACTATCAGATGCAAATAGCTGAACATCTTCAGCAAAAACATGAAACACGTTGGGCGTGCCTATGAAATTCAAGGGTTTCCCTCGATTTTCATGGGATCCCATCATCAGATCATGACATGGTGACAATGGGACCACCTCGGGAGTATATTCTTTCGATTACAAAAAGAACTTTGAAAATCGGTCCATAAATGGCAGAGTAATCGCTGAACATACGATGACATGCCTATGAAATTCAAGGGTTTCCCTCGATTTTCATGGGATTCCATCATCAGATCCTGACATGGTGACAATGAGACAACATTTTTCTAAGTCGGTTAAAAAGCTATCCTTTTTGTAAAAAAATACAAAAAAATAAAAACCGATTTCAAAAACACTGAAAAGTTAAAAATAATATTAGAATAGGTACAAACAACATCACACTTTTATATTGAAGTCGGTGCCAAACGATGATCTCCTAGAAAGTCGTAAAATTTGTCACCGACTTCAATATAGAAGTGTGATGTTGTTTGTACCTATTCTTATATTATTTTTAACTTTTCAGTGTTTTTTAAGTCGATTTTGATTTTTGTAAAATATTTTTTAATTTTAACTTTTAAGTGAATGAAATCTTTTTTGTAAAAGAAACCCTAATTTAATACCTAATAGCTAAAAATTAAATTAGCTTAGCGTATAAATTAAATTAGCGTTTTCCTCGATTTTCATGATATCCCATCATCAAATCCTGACTTTGGTGACCTTGGAACCACCCCAGGAGTAATACTCTATCGAATATAAAAAGAATTCTGAAAATCGGTTCACAATTGGCGGCGTAATCGCGTAACACATACACAAAAAAAAACATACGCATCGAATTGAGAACCTCCTCCTTTTTTGAAGTCGGTTAAAAAGTGTGTTCAAAAAAAGTGTGTTAAAAAGTGGTTGTCGCCTGTGTTCATTGAAAATTACGAAATCGTCAACAAGGAATTTTATTTTTAAGGTCGTATTTAGGATTTTATTTTATTGCAGAGTTACAAAGGAAAATTTTCAATCATTTTCAATCATCTTTTCTAGTATTGTGTTTGTTTTTATCAGGATTCATTAACTCAAACAATTCTTAATATTAATCATTTAGTTAGATATCCTAGTACGATTTTTAATACATAATGTAGGTAGTAGGATTTGCAACGTTTCCGCTTGGGCGGCATACATAAATGGATAGTATTTAAACTGATTTACTCATACATTTGTAAATCATTCTTTTATATTACTATCCATGGATTTAATTAAGTCCATGGTTACTATCACAGTTCAAAACCGGATAGATTATTATACGAATTCATATTTTAACAGATAATATTGTGGCACAAAGGGTTTATTGGTCATCTCATGTAGAGGCTGAAACGTATGATTTATTTACGTTTATTTTATTTTATTTATTTATTTGTGCTCGGGCAAATTAGGTCCATAGATACATACCTTCTAAACTAACATACATGATTTGGTTACTATACATGTAGTGCTTTATAGGCTGTGTTAGTAAAGTTATATAGGCGTTTTCTGCGTCATTGTGGTGGTTTTTGGAATCCTTCCCCGGAATCTTCTATACACCACTCCCTTCGGCCAGAAGTCCTCCTTCGTGAAGGTGTCCAGCGCGGAGTTCGGAACTCGCACCACAAACGCTTTAAAACTAGCGTTGTGATGCGACTCCAATGGCTGCAGATCCCTCAGATTGAAGTTGGTCTTCTTCAAGATGTCCTGTTCAGTGGTGGTTTGGTGCAGGCGGGACAGGTACACAGCCGTGGTCGGTATCGCAGCTCACAGCAGGTAGTTGGGCGTAGTTGGCTGTAGGTGCGGTGCCGCAGCGGTTTTGCGTCCCTCTTTGTCGGCGCACTTTCCCTCTTTTGGAACGTGATGAAGCCGTCGTTGTCGCGATCCTCAAAAGGGAGTTCCGTATATCTCTTTTCGGCACTACCTGAGCCGTTGCGGTGGCGTAGTCACAGAGAAATGAATTTGTGACCTTGGACTCGGTTACTTTATTTACGTTTATTAGATATCGACCCGCCTCGATAAGCCATATTTACTATTTTTAGAATTTGGAGCAGTTTGAAGTGAAACAAAGGACAGGTCGTGATACAATATAGTGTGTAGCATAGTTTAAATTAGCTATTGCAGAGCGATGTGGCGGCGCGTCGACCGAGTATGCTGGTTACATAATCTCAGCCACGTAGCAACTCGTGAGCTTAATGCTACGAACAATACCGTAACGCCCCTGCCGCACCCCCGCTGACTACCTTAATGCCATCTTTATTGTGCGCAAACGATAGACACGGCTGGGTATATCCTTCATGGTGAAATGTTGCCAATTGTTTAAATCGATTCTTCACCCAAGGCAAAAAACTATTATTCCTTTTATTTTCAATTAAAATTATGATATCGCGAAAGTATCTATCTTGAAGACGGACGATTTGCTGATGCATTTGTGTAAACATTTGAGCAATCAACATCAGCCTATGTAGAAATAAAAATTTTGTTTGTGTTTTTCAAAAATTTTATTTAACTTAAGAATTGTATCTAAATTATAAATGTTTTTTTTACAAAGAATGCCAATGCATAAATTAATTACGGTTGCGCTACACAACAGAGGCGGTGATTTCACAAATTAAAATTCTTAAACAATTTAAGTTAATGTTACTGTACTGATTTATAAAGTATCAACTCGAGCATATTTAACGATTGCAATCATAGTATGTTATATAAGTGTATGGGCCAATTGTAATGAATAATTACTAGTAACAAAATTAATGCCAATAATAAAGCTAAGGTCATTACGTATGCGACTCATTTCACCCATAATACTAAAGGTAAATATATAAAGGCACATAAGTATCAATGAAATATCAATCAAAAGGTTATGGTTGATTATTATAATGTTTATTCATTTTTAAGGTAAAAACCGCCTACTATATGTAGGCCGTTTTAGCTGCCTATCGGTTTAGTTTCATCGAAATTAGTTTTTGGCTTTGATTTATTTGTAAAGACCGCAATACAGTGTTTCTGCGTCTTAATAGGTGTAAATTTTTTGCGATGATAGAAAGCATTTATCACCAAGTCTGTCGCTAATCCAGTAGGTCATTGGCGTAGGTATGGGGGGGGCTTGGGGTCCGGACACCCCCTATTGAAAATCAACATACACTAGATGAAATGAACTTTTCCTTCCATGTATCAGTATACACTAGGCAAATTGAAGAGTTTTATTCCCGACTTCCCCCATCAAAATTATGCCTACGCCTATGCAAAGGTACATCCTATTAAACCAGGGTGTCTATCACTGTGGAAAGGTATCGAAACAAATGTAATTAACCGACAAGAATATAAGGAATTACAATATTGACCTTTTCTGGAATTTAATAAAGTAACACTTGTTCAAGTTCGGAATCATTTCTTCTCATCATTCAAACGTTTTGAGTGTGACTAAGATTACATTTGTCTAGAAGATATTGCTCATTAGCAATAAGGCCGCCTGTGTTTATTTATCAAGAAATTTAATTTGCAACCCACCTTAGGTTGAATATCATAAAGCAATATGGCAGCATAAAAGCTAAGAATGTTGCTATGACGACTTTACATACAATGTTTAATTGACCTGAGGTTTAGACGTAGCTATAGGTAGGATATCATTTGACATATCTATTAAAATTTTCGGTGCATTGTCAGTGTCTAGCATTGTGTCAGCGAAATGGATCGGGAATTAAGTTCCTTTACCGTACATCTGTTGTTTTTAATTCTTAATTAAAAGCACAACTTAAAAGACTTTATCTTTTAAGTTGTGCTTTTACAGCACCGTACATCTATTATATTTTTAAAAATGTATATATTTTTGTGTGCAATAGAAGAAATAAGAAAAATATTAATCGGAATATAATTATTATTATTTTTCTTTTTTCAAAATATTTCTTCAATATATTTTTTTACAATATAAATATTATCTATAACAAAACCTAAAATTAGCGGGTCCATCGGCAACAAGACAATGTCCAAACTACTAGTGGTGTTATTATAATAATGATTATTATTACATTATCAACTCCCCAGCACGATACCTAAGGGTCCTTTTATTGTCTCTAAACTCACAGCAAACTAGTATTCAAACACTTTTTACAATTTTTAATTTTTAAATCACTTCCTTTCCTTAAATCCTTAGCTTAATCAGTCCTTCATTGTCCATAATTATCAACTACTGCACCCATCCCCAATTTGAATTTCCTTTGTGTATTTCCCTGTTCCTAGGTTGCCTGGAAGAGATTGCTTATTAGCAACAAGGCCGCCTGTGTTATACATTGTATTGTTTTTGAAAATTTTCTGTCTGTATCTCTTTGTGTGCAATAAATTATTTTATTATTATTATTATTAGAATAGTCGATTGTCATTTTCCGTTAATCTGCTGGGTCAAGCGATAATAAAGTGAAGTAAAAAAATACAAAGTTAGAATTTGCATTAAATTTGGAATTTTTTAAGTAGACCCGTGGATTATTTTACACTAGACCGACAAACAGTACACTAAGCAAACTACACCGTGCAGACATTTGGATATTTTCTTGTAATTTTTATTTGTAGTGTTATTTTATTTAACATCTGTAATTTTTTACTTTGCAAATTAAAATGTTTCTATCAATCCATATTTAAATTGAATATTTCATGGAACTTATCGTAATTTATTGATTAAACTTCCAAATTTATAAGAACCTGAATCAGTACATTCCCATCACAAAGTATGTTAGGTATATTAAAAATATATAGATATTGATTCAAACTGCATAAAGTATCGAAGAATGATAGATAAACTTCTTTATGATAGGTACAGTCTAAAATGGTTAAATTTAATGAAACAATAGCTCATACTAAGCTACGGATTCCAACTTCGATATAGGCTAACTACTACTATTGTCTGTACGCCCCGCTATAAAATTTATCGCGATGACACGAAATGTCTGAGACGATTTGAAATTAACTGTTTCGAGATGATAATACCGACAAGAGTTCAATTCTTTCCACGTCATATTAAATGTTTTGCTATCAAACTATAATATTTTTGAAATCCTTATATGAATGAAAAGAATCGATGGAAAGTCCTCCCACCTTAGTTTACAATATAAAGATTAAAATAAAGGAATAATCACTATATTCAAAGCAGCAGCATTACGATTTAAAATTTGCCTTGCATTTGTTAATTTTATTCGCGTGTAAATCTAATAATGAACAATCTACTATGTTCTTAGGAAAAGACATCAACGCATTACTCTCTGATCCTACAGGAAAATCGATTCCATGTTTCATGTGTTCTACGTTTTAAATATATGTCCCTAGTATAGCAATAGAGCTTTCTCGTTAGACGAGACAGAATTGGCCTAACATCAAGCAAGTCAGATGAATTGATGAAGGGTTTTATATAGTCTTATTGCCTTCGTGGGAAGTAAGGGAACGATCATACATGTAATCTTAATCCGACCCTACCATTAAGATCGATGTCACCGCATATACATTAAGAGTTGCTTTATATAGTGATATATATTTAGAGTTTCTATAAAACAAATATACTGATATCATAATTTATTTTTTAAATTCCCATAAATAGTGTTTTTTATAATGCCAAATTTAGGGAGCAATATTGCTTATATTTTTTCCTTGCAACTTTACAAACTGAAATAGGAACATTAAATTGCCAACTCACTCTTTATGTATGAAATGAACTCAATAACATTATTATTAAATTCAACCTTTTATAATTTGACGGCATTTTTATTGCACCTATAAAAGTCTATACTTGTACACGTCTTGTATAAAATTTTATCTTTCTTATACTCGAAATTTAATCCAATTATCATACTTAACCATCACTGTACCCATAAAACCAGCTGTTTTCCTGTTGTACGCACGGCTTATTATACGTCCACGTGTAATCAGTTTCTCTTTTGGATTTTACCATATTCCAAGCATACCCAAATACGATATTTACTAGAAATTTTCCTGTGTAGAAGACTATCTCTTATGCTACATTTCATAATGAAACAAAAGAAACTATCTATTTTTCAGTCATCTATAATATTTATCAATTCGTTCGGAAGACATTAGAACTTTATAATTTAGTTTAAATGTCAAAATAAATACAAAATCTTAGAGAAAAACAAGCTGCACATAGTGTTCTAGAAGAAATATGGTAGTAGATAACTATAACACAAAAAATATATACAAACCAGTTTTAAACATTTAACAAATGTTACATTTAACTTCTTTTTAAACTTTCCGAGCAAACAGCCACCGACAAGCTGTAAATTGGACTTATTGGAGCAACTCTTATAAGCTAAGACTCACCTTCGACGATAAAAAAGCGATCCAATAAACAACCAGAAATCGGATTAACACTCCAGTGAAATTAACACGAGTCGATACACTTCGTCCTTTAGTCAGAGAACAAGTTTCCCATAAGTCCACGTGTGTGAGTTGGGGGCGCACAGAGTCCTGGTCCCGCGGGACACGGGAACTGGTGGGAGGGAGCCGGTGGCGCGCGGTGGCGTCCAACGTCCGGCCGCAGTACGCGCCTCGCAACGGTAAACTGGCGGGCCGCGACAACACAGCTTCTCCCCCGCCTGTATGAGTGCCTCCAACAACCTCCCTCCAAACAAATAGTACCGTACGCTGTGCCTCTGTCTTGGTAACACTTATTATACTTTTATTAGTGTTGCCTCTCGCGCGACTGTGTGCCCGCCACGCAGACAGTGCCGCGCCCGTGTGGGTGTTTGTGTAGGTAAAGTACCTATGCGTGCTTTGATCTTACGATTCGGTATGCACGGCCGCGCGGCCGCACGTAGCGCCGCGGCTATATTTTACTTCTGTAATATCTAGTCAATAATTTTAGTTTAGTGTTTGTGCAACAGCACACATCGTGTTGAATCGACTATAACTAGGCCAGAAACCGGTATCGGATAAGACTAAAACCTCCTTCAGGAATGAAACTTTAAGACTTTTTCCAATATAAACATGGTTAGGTCAGTTTTCAATGCTGTAACTTATACGCAGGTGCTCTATAGAGTTAACATAAATATGTTTTACAACAACCGTGACAGAAATTCATGACATCTTTAGATCCAGATATAGACAAGACTCTAAATATTGGTATTCATAATAATATTGAATTGCCTCATGGAGCCGTCCGATTTCTAAGCCATCGTATTATATAATTACCTACATTAATGTTTACTTCCTAACTGCAAATTGGGGCATCCTACTTTGACGTGGTCCTATTTGGCCGGAGTCAGAGTGTAGGTACACCAGCAGGCGTAGCACTTGCTACCAAGACTAGACGCGAGTCATGCATTATCTCACAATTTCAGTGACATAATCTCTGTCTTAAAGAGTAGCACGGTGGCGCTTATTTAGTGTGACTATAAGTGACGTCAAGGAACACGTGTGACTAAGTTTAATCACAAATTTCTTGGCGTGCTGGTACGTCTACTGCTGTGGTTATAGCAGGGGCTTTAATACTTTATTAGAAGATGTAGCAGCAGTCGAAGAGCAAAAAATTTGTGATAAAACTCGGTCACACGTGTCCCTTGAGGAGCGTTAAGAAATTTTTGTCACGTAATTCCCACTTAATACGCGCCACCGTGCTACTCTTTAAGACAGGGTCTCCCAACCAGTGAAGAGCGCCCCACTTGGGGGGCGTAGAGTGAACCAAGGGGGTGCGCAGCGTGCGGCTCCTGAATTAAACTGTATTGAAAAAAAATATATTTATTATAACTGTTCATATAAACTCACGCGACGCAGACGGTGCCACCTATATGCGAAGTCAGCGACACGTTGCAAGCACCTTTTGAATAAAACTAAACACGCCCATATTTTCATCGTTTGCTTAAATTTCTTGACTTCCCATTTCGGCCCCCAGGGGGGCGTAGTATTTTAGCATAATGTTGGATGAGACACATAGGGTAAAAGGTTGGGAACCCCTGCTTTAAGAGATAGAGATTACGTCATTGAAATTGTGAGATAATACGTGCCTCGAGTCCAGTCTTGGAAGCCCGTACTACGCCTACAGAGGGAGACTCTGGTCGTGTGCTTGGGTACCTCCGTCTTACCTATTACTGCCGCGAAGCAGCAGTGCTTGCATTGCTGTGTTCCGGTTTGAGGGGTAAGATATGGCATTGAAATTACTGGGTACCGTGACTTTACATCCTAAGTCACAAGTTGGCAACGTACACTGTGGTTCCTGTGGGGGTTGCAGATTTGCTGCCAATCTCACAGGAGCCACATGTATTATAGGTGAATGTTACCACTTACTATCAGGTGGGCAGTTTGCTTGTTTGCCATAAAAATAACATAAAAAAAACATTGACCTAGCAACAACGACTATTATACAAATCTGACGACACGGTTAGCGCAGAGGTCGAGTGATCGCCTACTGCGCAACGGGTCGCGGGTTCGATTCCCGTACGGGACAAATATTTTGTATGGCCTACAGAAATTTGTTCTGGTCTGGGCGTATGTGCATGTGATATTCTATGTTTGTAACTGCACCCACGACACAGGAGAAAACCTTAGTGAGGGGCGACGCTTTAAAAAAAAACAAAATATAGACGACGCGACTGCGCTCAAAAATGTCCAGTGAAAAAAGGCGAACAATCGCATACCAGTCGTTATTTGATCGTAGTTGTGATCGAACGTCTACATGCTACACAGTCTTTAATAGAAGTCAACTTTCGGACATTTGCTTAACTTATTATACTGGACTGGTGATAGTTGTTACTCGAGTATAAGTACATCAACAATAATTGACAGTAAAAAAGTATAACAAATTTATATTTGTGACGAAACACGATAGACTGTAATATGGATAATACTGTTGACTGTTGTACTGTTTTGCTGTTTTTTTTTTATTGCTGAAAGTAGCCGACGAGCAGACGGCCCACCTGATGGTAAGCGGTATCCGTCGCCCATGGACTTCGCTAATATTAGAGACATAGCTAGGTCGCTGCTTACCTTAAATAATAATAATATAATAATTATTATATTTTGAAATTTTATTAGTGTTTGGTATCGTTTGCTGTCCACCACCTATATAGATTACTTCACTGATCTTGAATCAATCTTAGGATTTTTTTGGGTCTGATTATACGCACCACTTCATCATGGGCGACTTGGCACCATATACACCAATATTTCCTTTTCCCACAATTTGCTCGTCCGTATAGTCGCCCGCGTCTAAAGAAAATAAAACTGAAACGTTGGCCTACTCCTTGAATATCGAACGATATCCGTAGAGCGTGTTATTAAGCTGCGTGTCAGAGCTTTGCAAAGTTTTAAGAGAGAGCGCAATGATGAAGATTGAAATACGAATAAAGTTACAAGAAATCAGTGTAACCAGGTTGTGCGTAATGCCAAACTCCGCCATATACTCGTATTAGTTACGTCTCTTTTTAACCGACTTCAAAAAAGACGGAGGTTATCAATTCGATGCGTATGTTGATTTTTTTTGTGTGTATATTACGCGATTACGCCGCTTATTGTGGGCCGATTTTCAAAATTCTTTTTGTATTATCTTGGGGTGGTCCCAAGGTCACCAATGTCAGGATCTGATAATGGGATCCCATAAAAATCGAGAGAAACCCCTTAAATGTTATAGGTACTCGTACGTCCGTATATATAGGTACGTTTTTGCCAAGCTATTCACGTACTTGCGTCTGGTAGTCATGAACCGATCTGATGATGGAAAGATCCTTAACTTTTCGACTTGATCTGATCTGACCAAACTTTGAACCTGAAAATAACACCAGCTCACCAAAGATGAGCTGGTATTGCACTAAAAAGATAAAAATAGAAAGTATTTTACAAAAATCTCCTAGAAAGTCTAACAATTTGGCACCGACTTCAATATAGAAGTGTGATGTTGTCTGTACCTATTTTTATATTATTTTCAACAGTGTTTTTGAAGTCTGTTTTTATTTTTTGTAAAATATTTTTCCTTCTCTGCTGTATACCACTCTGACCTCCCTAGGAGTATAGTTTAAATCATCTAAATGTCCATCTATATTACATAAAGCGATTATTTCTAATACAACCACCTACGTTGCTATCTTCCTTGACTTAATGTTAGGTCGGACATTCCTTCTTTACTTTCTCACTGGTGATCTCACACGAAATCAAAATAATTGTCCTTAAAATTAGATCTAATGCGATGAGATGTGACAACATCAGTGTTCAGAAGCATGTCCCTATCATCATCATTCTGATCCCTGATAATATCCTCCCCGCAATGCAATCAAGGAGATCATACATTTTTGTGTAGAATCAGGTACATACATCGCAAGGGAGGGACCCTTAATTTGGAGGAAAGTCTTGGTGCGTCCACTTCCTAAAGCTCCCAATCTTATCTCCCGTAGTCTAGTAGTTTAGTTAGACCATTGGGTGTTGATCGGGAGGTTCAGGGCTTAATTTCCCATTGGGGGCAGAAATTTTTCTGCTCGGTTTGGTAGGGCTTCTGAGCCCACCTGGCTAGCCAACATCATCTTAGTTAAGTATGTCACTATAATAACAACGGTAATAGTATTGTTGTATTCCGACAATTAAAGATCAGATAGACAGTTCCTCAGTTGTCGAGAGCTCAGGTGAAGCTCGCTTCCACCGTCAGCCTTATCACAGACTACCACCGCTTTTCTGGTCACTTACGATATTAAAACTGATATTAAGGAGCGAAAAGTAACAGTTCTAGTTCTAGTCAACTTCTCAAATGCTTTTATATCGTTTACCATGAAATACTTTCATCTCATGCTTTCTCATCTAATGGTCTCTCTTGTAGTGTTGGAGTAGTTCTCTTCCTATCTTCAGTAATGACAACAATCAGTTATCTGTCAGGAATCATCCTCCGCATGTAGTCGCCTTGTAGCGGGTGTTTCTCAAGGCGGTATATTATCCCCACTTCAGTTTTCAATTTTCAGAACCTTCATCACTCACAGTCTACGCTGCGTGTATTATTTGTATGCCGATGACTTACAATTCTATGCTCAGGAAGAAATTGATAGTATATAAATGATGCTATTAACGCAATCAATCTGAACCTTGACAGTATTAGGAGTTGATTTGAGCAGTTTAAAGACCTTATTGACGAATCAACATGCCAAGCCATAATTATTGGTGGCTCCAAAACAATGTCAAGTGTGACCCCAAGAAGCCGCAGCCTATTATTTGTAATGGTAGTATTATGCCCCTAAATAATACAGTCAAGGATCTAAGTCTATATCTGAACTCCAGTCTTAGTTGGAGATCACACACTGCTTTGTATGTTGTATCGTTTCAAAAACCTTCTGCCTGCTGGCACTGTGAAAACGCTTCTAGAGAGACTATTTTTCCCTATTTTTGGCTGTTGATATGTGCTATGTCGACCCGAAATCAGATCTATTCAATAAACTAGACCACCCTCTGAATAACTAGTAAGGGCAAAAATCATTTTCAATATCTTAGTGCCTCTCACATTAGATCCGTTCACTTTACTTTTAATCTTCTCAAACATCCCTCTCAACGTTCTGAAGTCATTAATTTCTCCTTTTCTAGTTCAATCTATCCAGTTATGGAGTGCTCTTCCTCTTAATATCAAAAACTCGCCTAGTTAATTAGGATTAAAGGTATAAATTAAGGAAATTATCAAAAGAAACATTCTCTGATACATTATGAGGCTGCGAAGTATTTATCAATGTCAAACACGAGTATTATTGTATAACTTATTAGTTTGGTATATTTAGTATTAATATGCACACACCGGCATTCAATTAATCTTGCTGGCTGGTTTATGACTATCTTATTTTATTTTAAAATATTTTAAAATCAGAACACTGTTGATCGTCACTTTTTTCTGTGATAGTTTTAATTTTAATCGACGTTTTATTAATTTCGAGTAAGTGTTCTATATTACGGGTGCACAAGTTTGTATGTAAAGATCTTATTTTTTATTTAATTCAAGACTTTTTGGACTTTTTATGTTCCTTAAATCTTATTGAAGGATAAGGGAATCATTATGTCTGATTTAACCCCGACTGAAATTGTAAAGGCACTTGAGATGAGAAGTAGTAATCAAACTTACAGAGATATTGCCAGGATGCTTCGTCGATCTGTTTCAACAATTCATCGCAGTGTCCAGCGATACAGGGAGACTAATTCTCTCGTAAGACGTCGCGGGCAAGGCAGAAATCGGGGCCGCGCCGCCCCTGTGTGCGAAGTGTGCGGCGCACACAGGCGCCAAGATGCTAGGGGCGCCAGATGACGAAGCGAGCACGGGAAGAAGATCCTCCACGACGACATAAAATAGGCGCTTCTTAGGCTTTGCACACAGGCGCTGCCGGGGGTCGGTGCGGCCCTGGCAGAAATAGGCGTACATCGAGGAGAGATGACCGTTTTATTCAGCTGCGTGTTCGAAGGAATCCGCGTTTGACGGCTGTGCAAGCCAGAAATCTTCTTCAAGAAGTTCGAGGAGTAGCAGTAAGTGAACGCACGATACGAAGACGGTTCGAAGAAGTGCATTTGCGTTCACGCGTGCCCGCCAAGGCTCCAAAACTCGAGGTACATCATCGCAGAAACAGACTCAATTTCACTCGAGAGCATTGTCTTGGACCACGGACCAATGGAGTAAAGTTTTGCTCAGTGACGAGTGTAGAATTCTTTTAAATCAAATTGATGGACGTCAAAGATTATGGAGACGTGAAGGGGAACGATACAATCAGTTAAATTTAGAAATTACGGTAGCATACGGCGGAGGTCCACAATGGTTTGGGGGGGGATATGTTTGGGAGCTCGCACGGACTTAGTGGTGTTCGATAGAGGGAGTCTGACTGCTGATCGATACATAAGGGAGGTTCTTGAAGAAAACGTGGTACCTTTTGCCCCCTTTATCGGTGACGGCTTTGTGTTGATGCAAGATAATGCTCGGCCTCATACCGCACTGCGAACTCGCGAGTACCTTAATCATGTGAACATCGCAGTAATGGAGTGGCCAGCAAGGTCACCAGACATGAATCCGATTGAACATGTCTGGGACTTACTAAAACGTGGGGTGAAATCCAGAACAGCCGCTCTTGTGACTTTGGATGAACTGCGAAATGCCGTATTGGAGGAATGGCAGACACTTTCCCAAGAAACAATAGACAACATCATTCTTAGCATGCCGAGACGGGTAGAAACTTTGATAAGGGCACGTGGAGGAAATACTCGATACTTATTTATCCTTTATTCCAATGAAAAATAAAATTTTTAATTGTTTTTTTTTTATTTTTTTAGTCACCATGAAAATTCAAGAATGTAAATTTTTCCGTAATGTTTATTTTTCTCAATTGAATTGCACCAAACAAAGTACCTTTTAATTTTAAAATATGGCATTTTATTTATGACAGCGAATGGCGGTTATTGGTATTTAAAATAAAATTGTTTTGACAAATATTTAGCATTTTTTTATGATCCGCTAATTATTATGTGTAGTATTCGCATTTTATTTATACACAAATATTTATATATTGAATTTTAATTATATTTATTTATGCTGTATATTACAATCAAGTTGTACATATGGCGGACTAAGCGATAGTATCGCTCTCTGCCAGTGAACATTACAGCAATATTCAAATATTGTGATATTAAAATGTTATCCTAACTTCCTAGTGTAGTCAAATTAATATTCAGTAATAAAAATTTAAATGTTTTCACACAAAACGATACACAATAATATAGTCTTAATTATAACATAATATGTCTAAAATACAAACATGGGATAGACTGTAGCTTAAAGAAATCGAAACAAACGCCATTTTTTTTAACAAACGCCATCTACCCAACCTAGATAACCAAGTGTTGCGTCGATAAATTAACTCACACCGCCACCTGTTTGAGGCTTATGGAACTAACAAATAATTAACAAACAATTTAATTCGCAATAATAAATATTGAATTCAGTAGGTAATAGAAGTAAAAACTGTTCTATCTTTTGAGTTGGACCAAATTTAATACAGTAAACCAAATTTCATCGACTGGCTAGCTACCACCGTCTTACCTAAGTTTGTCGCCATAATAACAATGTTTATAGCATTGTTGTGTTCCGACAATTAGAGGTAAGATAGCCAGCACCCCAGATGTTGAGGTGTCCAGGTGAAGCTCGCTTCCACCTTCGGCCTTATCGTCACTTACCGTCAGGTGAGATAAAGGTCAAGAGCTTCCCTGTCGTATGTAAAAAAAAAGAATATTCCGGCAAACGTGAATTCTATATTGGCGGACGATTTTGTATTACCGATATAAATATATCTACATCAAATGGCTCTATTTTTACAAGCAAATAAAAGCTTGTAAAAATTTGCAATGTATGTTCGAGTGAAATCTTGCAACTCAATTTTGAGGCAGATATCTTTAACCGATTGAGCTGAAATTTTGTATACACGTTCAGTTTGGATGACAATGCATGGTTGACTGTGTGGCGTCATTCTAAATCCAAGATGGCGGCATACCCAAGATAGCGGACCAATTATTTTTAATGCACTCCTACAATATGGGTATCAAATAAAAGGTCTTGCTAAGAGTAACTCGAAAAATAAGGTGACATCACTTTGAATCCAATATGGCGAATTTCTAAAGCTTGAAAATCTATTTTGAAGTAGATATCTTTAACCGATTGAGCTGAAGTTTTGTATACACGTTTAATTTGGTATTATGTTGGGCTCGCACAGTACACAAAATGCAGGGTAGTACCGTCGACCATGCCGTTGTAGGCTCAAAGCTCTTCGCTGCTGGTCAAGCATACGTGGCCTTAAGTAGAGTAAAATCATTAGAAGATCTTCTTATTGAAAAAATTTGACTGTTCTAAGTTAACCGGCAAACGACCTTGCAACAATGATGATGCGTTGAATAAGCTGACTGAGAAACGTGTCCAATGACAACTAAAATGTAAAAAATAAATAAAATGAAAAAAAAACCTTTTTAAAAACAAGCTTTTATTAAAATGCGCAAAAAAGAAAAAATAAAGTTTTACACTAAAACTTTTACTTATAACGTCATTTCACATTTGACACATGATATAAAAGCTTGTCAGGAGTCGCGAGATTTACTTTTGTAGATAAACAAGTGAATTAAATAATTTGATGTGTATAATTTTATCCATTAGAATTTTCAAACTAAGTAAATACGAGTAGGTACTTAAAAGTACTCTTTTAAGTACTTTTAAGTTACTACACACAAGTAAATCTCGCGACAAGCTTTTATATCATATACCTAAATTGTCAAATGTAAAATGACGTTATAAGTAAAAGTTTTAGTGTAAAACTTTATTTTTTCTTTTTAGCGCATTTTAATAAAAGCATGTTTTTAAAAAGGTTTTTTTTTTCATTTAATTTATTCGTTTGCAAATCACGTGTCGCGCTCACAACTAGTTATAATTGGAATGATGACTGAATTCTAATTTTTACGTCTCGTCATTAAATATTAAAATACCGTGGAAAAAGACGCAGTCCTGTGAAATTAGAATTAAAATCGGCTTAGAAATACATTAGATACAAGCATTTTAAGTTAATAATTTGAAGGCGATTAGACAGAGAGATCCGACATCAACCGTGATGTCATTGTTGAGTACGGCCATATAAACTCCTTGTAAATTGCCGTTTTGCTAGAAAGAGATGGAGAAAATCTTGGTGAATATCTTGGTTGTTTTTATAGTTATTCGAAAACCGATTTTTTATTTCTGTTTATTATATGAATGAGCTTCTATTAATACAAAAACAATTTTTAGTCATCTAGCCTAATCTCGGCTGGCGTGTGCGCACTCCTACCCCGCACCCCTTTCTCCGCGGCCTCGCTGTTCGAAGCGCGTTCCACGCGTTCGACTTGCATATGTACAATCTGATAACGCGCACGGTGCAGAGAACGTGCTGATCAAAAACGGGCGTTGTCGGCGCATAAGAAAAACGTCGTGTGCAAAGGCTCTTACATTACGTACTACACCTCTAATTAAATGAGTACGCGGCTTTATGCGATTACGCCGCCAACTGAGGCCCGATTAAAAAAATTCAAATCAAATCAAATTTATTTGTGATTATGACAGGTATTAAAAGGTTTTACAGTTTGTATTGTGCATTCTGTGATCGGCCATATATGGCATACAAATATAAATTAAAATTAATTAAAATCCAATCAATTGCAATTTTATTAAAAAAAGAGTGTCTAATTAAAAATTTTAAAAAAATCAATTTATTTTTGTATTCGATAGAGTATACTCCTGGGGTGGGCCCAAGTTCACCAAAGTCTGGATCTGATGATGTGATCCCATGAAAATTGAGGGAAACCCTAAAATTTTATACGTCCAACGTATTTCATGTTTTTTCTAAAGCTATTTACGTATTTGCGTCTGGTAGTCATGAACCGAGCTGATGACGGAAGGATCCTTAACTTTTGGACTTGACCTGACTTGACCTAACCTTGTACCTGAACCTAACTAGTACAAATTTCACTAAGAAGATTTCATTCACGATAAAGTAAAAAATAAATAATATTTTTACAAAAATAAAAACCGACTTCAAAAACACTGAAAAGTTAAAAATAATATAAGAATAGGTACAGCACACTTCTATATTGAAGTCGGTGCCAAATTTTAAGACTCTAGCTAGGAGATCATCGTTTGGCACCGACTTCTTGGCTATTTTGGTCCCTGTTTAAAAAAAACGTTGCCCCACACTAGGATTTTCTCCTGGTCGTGGGTGCAGTTACAAACAGAATATCACATGCACATACGCCGAGATCGGAACTAATTTCTGTAGGCCATACAAAATATTTGTCCCGTACGGGAATCGAACCCTCGACCCGTTGCGCAGTAGGCGATCACTCGACATCTACGCTAACCGCATCGTCATACAAAATTCCGAAAAAAGAAACTGTCAAATTCAATTTTTCGTTTCGAACTTTCGTAAATTAGAGTAGGTTATGATTATGAAAGAATATATCTGTCAAATTATTTTCGGTCGTTTCTTTTTCGGAATTTTAACCTCAAATTAACGAACACAAAAGTGTAACTTTTTTATATTCTTAATTGTGTTTTTAAGTAGGTAAGTTAATGTGAAATTGCTGCTGGAATACTTTTGCTTGAAGCTACTTTGTGTGAGGAGCGTAAAAAATGTAGAAGGACCCGACGTTGCCTCGGATACAAATTTAATGTCGATTCCTGACTTGGGATCTTATAAAAAATTGCACTCAGTTGAATATTATTTGAGAATATAATTTATAATTAAGAAGAGAATCGATTTGCTATGGGGTAACGGAGCTTGTAATTTTAAGCTAAAATCAGAAATCATCAATATTATTTACATAAAAGCTCAAAATATACCTATTTATAACTACCAATAGGATTCTTACTTACAATACTTAAAATGCTTAACTTGAAAAAAAAAACAACACAACACAAAATGTTCTGCGACTGAAATATTCCTTTCTAAGAAATGTGTCGCGATAGCGGAGCGGACCATAAAAAAATCAGTCGTAAACATTGCTAAACCACTTGTAACTTCTATTCACCCTCTATTTTTTACAAACTTCAAATAAAATTGCAAGAAATCGTGATTGTTTTCATTTCGTCAAAAATGTTTAAGTATATCCATCAATAAATTACTATTTTCTAACAAGTTAACGAGAAAATCAAGAAGGAAAAAGTTTTCGTTTCACTCTGACCCCGGAAACCCTTTACCCTATCCACCCCATTTTACGCCAATGGTTAGTTATTCTTCTGAGGTCACTTCAATCGTTCCTCACGTTCCTCATATTTTGTTTCACTCTATTGACCCCGGAAACTTACTTTTTTCACTCTATTCACCTCACTATACGGTAATGGTTACATTGAGGGTTACATTCCATTCGTTCCTTATTCTTCTTCTTCTTTAACTTGGCGTGAATGCTGGTGTTGCCATTTGCCATATACAAGTGAGTGTTTATGTTTCTTATCGATTGCGGAGAAGCGAACCCGATTGACTCGGATTATGATTGGTTTATGGAAAGGTGTAACGTAGGGTATGATTTAGAATACAGTTTTATAAAAAGCAGGAAACGAATTATGAATATACAAGGTAAGTTCAAACGAATAGGATAGGAATAGCGGGTGGGTAGGTATGTGAAATGATACAATAATAATAAATATGTAAATCATTTATATCATTCTTATAATAACATAGGTAAATAATAAATATGTAAATCATTTATATCATTCTTATGATATACTTTGCTCGTAGTTTATACATATCTGGATTTATATTGTGTAAAAGAACAGGAATGGACGTAGGAAAAAGAATATTTTCAGAAATTAACGAATCCATAAAAGTAGGTCTATCAAATCTAGAACACTGAAAAAAAATGTGATTTATGTCAGCCTCAGCCTCACCACATTCACATGTAGGATCATTTATTATACCGTATTTCGCCAAACGGTCAGGAGTACATACATGTCCCAGGCGCATTCGAATCAAAATAGATGTTATCGATTTTCCAAATCTTAGCTTGGAGAACCAAGACTTAGTAAATATGATAGGCTGTATTTTGCGATAGTATTGCCCCTTTGATGTGTCACCTTCTATCCGTTTTTGGCAAGTTAATTAAGTCATGAGCATAGTTTTTATAATAATGGACGTCACCACACTTCACTGCGTCTCGAGCGAGATGATCAGCGAACTCATTGCCAATCACCCCACAATGGCTAGGTACCCATGCAAAAGAAACAGAATATCCACTGATTAAACATAAATTAAGGAGCTCGCGACCTTTGACTATTTGTTTTAAGAGGAAATATAGCTAGGGCATATAGGGCGCTCAATGAGTCTGAAAAAATTACAGTTTTTCTGAGTTTTGCTAATTTAACATATTCTAATGCCTTAAATAATCCAAAGCATTCTCTAGTGAATACTGAGGTTTGCGGCGGCAGACGTATTTTCTGTTGAATTTTGTAATTACTATGATAAACACCCACACCTACATCTTGTGAATCTTTTTTGGATGCATCTGTGTAAATTCTATGCCACCGGTGCCAGGTCTCATTCACCGCTTCATTAAAAAAGACTTTCGCATTTTTCCTATCTATACTAATATTATAAAGCTGAAGAGTTTGTTTGTTTGTTTGCTTGAACGCGCTAATCTCAGGAACTACTGATTCAAATTGAAAAATTATTTTTGTGTTGGATAGTCCATTTATCGAGGAAGGCTTTAGGCTATATCACATCACGCTACGACTAATAGGAGCTCAGCATCAATGACAAATGTTGCAAAAACGGGTAAAAATATACGGCGAAACGTAGTTCGCTGGCACAGCTAGTCATCAATATGAAGATTGTAAGTGACGTTAGGGTTTATGCATAAAGCATCATAATCAGTAGCATAAATAGGCGAAATGTGAAAGTAGTGAGTGGGGATGTGATTTGCTTGAGTTCTATTAAATATTTTTACCAATGGTGGGACAGACTTGTGAGACCAGTATTTTGATGTAGCTACTTTTTCGGCCAAAACTGAAAGTTTTCTAATAATAGGATTATTTTTAAACTCTATTTTATTAAAAAGATATCTATCTGCTAAATATTGTCGCCTGAGATACAATAGAGGATCATTACCACAGATTACTTAATCATTACATTCAACTTGTAATGCATATATGGGATCTCATCGCACCAGTTATAATTCGTAGGGCCTTTGATTGAATACCATCCAATTTCCTCAATGCAGTCGCATTACTCGGCTCCAGCAAGAAGGTCCCATAATCTAAGACACTTCTCACAAGAGCTACATAAAGCAACCTTAAGGAAAAGGGGTGGCTACCCCACCAAACACCCGCGAGACATCTTAAAATATTAAGGTTTCGTTCGCATTTTGCCAATATATACTCATAGTGAGTACTTCCCGTGAGTTTTGAGTCAAGAATAATGCCTAGATACTTAGCCTGTTGTCTCTGTAAGAGACACTCCTCTCCGAAGAAAACATTTATACGAGGTTGATTTCTCATTCTTGAAAATAATACTACCGAAGATTTCGGAACTGATAGCTCTAAGCCGTTTTTACTTAACCATGTTTATAACCAACTTCAAAAAAGGAGGAGGTTCTCAATTTGATGCGCATGATTTTTTTTTTTGTGTGTATGTTACGCGCCTAGAATAATAACGCATAGAAGGACAGCCCGGTAAAGAGCGCGATGATTAAAGTGAAGCAAAAATGACACCGCTTTGTGCAGTCGCTTACGCGCGAAACACGCACACTACGATAAAAATTGTATGGAGCTGCCGGCGTAGTGAGCCATATATGGCTCACATTTAGTTGCATCAAATTGTGCGCGGTGGGTTGGGTTTCTATGCGTTATTATTCTAAGGTTACGCGATTACGCCGCCAATTGTGGACCGATTTTCAAGATTTTCAAAATTCTTGGTATTTAATTAGGGTTTCTTTTTTCACTAAAATGATTTCATTCACTAAAAAGTTAAAAATAAAAAATATTTTACAAGAAATAAAAACCGACTTCAAAAACACTGAAAAGTTAAAAATAATATAAGAATAGGTACAGACAACATCACACTTCTATATTGAGGTCGGTGACAAATTTTAAGACTTTCGAGGAGATCATCGTTTTTACTTAACCATGTTTTTAGCAGTGAAAGAGAATCATTTAAGTTATTGCAGATATTTGTAATACAGTCATCAGTGACATACAGCACTACATCATCCGCATATTGAAAAATGGAACATGAATTATCCAGAGCTTCCTCAAAATCACAAGTATATAAATTATAAAGTAAAGGACTAAGAACTGATCCTTGAGGTAAGCCCATGCTTGTTGACCTCTAAATTGTAGTGGCATCTGTGTGAAGTGTAAGAAGTCTTTCAGCAAATAAATTTTAAATGAAATTGGTTAATAAAACGGGGACTTTTAAATTGATTACTTTGTCACGTAATATAGATAGGTTTACATTGTCATAAGCCGACTTAATGTCAAGAAAAACAGCTTCAACTGACCTATTGTCAGAGAATGCAATGCGAATATCAGTATTTAAGAGAGCAATACAATCTGAAGTAATTCTACCTCTCCTGAACCCATATTGATTATTCGGTAGGAGGTGATTGCTTTCAACGAACCATTGTAATTGGTTTTTTTACTAAATGTTCTGCTAATTTTACTAAAACTGAAGATAGAATAATCGGAAGATACGATGATACCTCTGCAGGCGATTTATTGGGTTTTGACAATGGCAATACTATTTGTTGCCTCCATGATGAAAGAATATTTCCTGTCAACATGACCGAATTTATAATTTGTAAATAATAGTTGAGGACTTTATCGCCAAGTTTTGCAACAAATGAATATTGAATATTGTCATTACCAGGGGCAGAATCCACAATACTGGACATACTTTGTCCTTTTAGCTCATCTATGGGAGTTTAAACCTGAATTTTCAACAGGAGTAGGCGAAAGTATGATCAATTCCCTGACTGATAATGGAACTAAGTTATTCATGAAATGTTGGACCATATCTGATGTTAAGTGAGAAGCAGATGGTTGAACAAACGCAGAACGAAATCTCCGTATGTTATTCCAAATGACTGTTGGATGTGTTTGTGGAGGAATTGACGCACAAAAGTTTTTCCAAGCGTTAACTTTTTTCTTCATAAGGAACGTTTTTACTTCCGAAGTAATACGCGAGAGTGTATCGAAGTTTATCATCGTCATATTTTGACGGTTTTGCTGTTCAGCGTTCCTTCTTCGGGCTATTTTTCGTGTACAATCTGCATCCCACCATGCTGGATATGGAAGGGAATTACCACCAGATTTTTTTATTGGAAAGGTTTCGTCTGCTACATTAATCATACACTTGGTCAAAGCCTCTGAGCATTGATCTTCATTTCCAGCACGTAATGTAGGTAAGGAAGAAAAAAATTGTTCCAGTTTATTTCTGTATGAATTCCAATCTGCATTGTGAAGCTTATATTTGTAACGAGATTTTCTTGAACCATATTTTCTATTTGCAAAGGGGAAAGTTATTACAATAGGATATTGATCACTGCCTAATGATGAATCAAGGAGATTTCGTAGTAAAGAAGATGCAAGACTAGGACTGCAAATGGTTAAGTCAACAGCACAAATACTTTCAGTGGGATTCGTTAGTCGTGTAGGCAGCCCAGAGTTCAAAATGCATAAATGATTCCTATCTAAGATGTCTAGAAGATGTTCCCCATAATAACTGCTAATAGAGCTACCCCACGACTGATGATTGCAGTTAAAATCACCAAGTAAAATGAATGGTTTTGGGAGAAGGTTTAATAGATTATTTATTTTATTTAATGTCTGCATGGATGGATGTGGCACATATATAATAATTTAGTCTATTTCAACCCCTCAAAGACACAGGTTTGCGCGTTCACCGCAAAGAAAATGCCATTTGTCGTATCTCCTCGCTTTCAGGGCATTCCCCTAACTGCCTCAGCCAATATTGGGATCCTTGGTGTCGACATATCGAGCGAAGTTCAGTTCCGTGGCCACTTAGAGGGTAAAGCTAAATTAGCTTCTAAGAAGCTTGGTGTGCTCAATAGATCGAGACAGTATTTCACTCCGGCGCACCGCCTTCAGCTTTACAAGGCGCAGGTTCGGCCTCATATGGAATACTGTTCTCATCTTTAGGCTGGGGCACCCCAATACCAACTTCTCCCACTGGACCGCATTCAACGGAGAGCGACTCGAATCGTCGACTGCCAGGAAATTTCAAATTGGCTTGATACCTTGGCGCTGCGTAAAGATGTCGCTTCACTATGCATCTTCTATCGTATCTATTACGGGGAATGCACCGAGGAATTGTTCGGACTTATACCTGCCGCCTCTTTCCGCCATCGTTCCACGCGGCAAAAAATCCATGCCCATCACTTAGATGGTTGGCAGTCCACAACTGTGCGTTTCTCTCGAAGATTCCTGCCTCGCACAGTCAAACTTTGGAACGAATTGTCGCCTGCGGTATTTCCGGACCGATACGACCTTCGAACTGAAGAGCGTATTCCCACCTCAAAGGCCGGCAACGCACTTGTAACTCCTCTGGGGTTGCGGGTGTCCATAGGCGACGGTAATTACTTACCATCAGGTAATACGTCTGCTCGCTTGCCCCGATCCCATAAATATATATATATATATATATATATATATATGAAACAAAACAAATGTTATTTACAATTGCGGCAACAGCTGAATATTCACTACTAGAAGGTAAACTACATAAACTATATTGATAACAACTTCTAATTAATAATGCTACGCCACCATGACCATCTGCTCTATCTTGTCTTAAGCAGAAATAATCAGAAATTTTAAAATTGAAACCTAATTTAAGCCAGGTTTCTGAAAGCGCAATAACAAAGGGGTTATATTTGTTAATTAGGTATATTAGGTCTGACTTTTTATTATTGATACTTCGGTAATTCCATTGAACCACTTTGGCTTGCTGGTCCATTATGGTTAGTAAGTTTTTGAATAGCATCTAGTAAAAGAGCAACGTCGGACGGTATGGAACTATGAAACTGGGTTACAAATTGTAGGAGGGGAATAATAACATCTGCAATCGTCAAATTATGACTATAGCTATGATTAAATTCATTTTTAATAGCACTTCCATTTCCACTATTACTAGGCATATCATAATCTCTAACTATGTTATAATGTAATGCTTGATTGTAGCCCATGTTCTGTGAAGATAAAATCTGTTTAGGTTTCATATAAATAGTTTTCCTATAAGAGTTATGATTTTCTATAGAATTTTTTGTTGACGAAGTTTTATAAGTTGAAGGTTTTGGATGTGGGGATACTAAAACATCAGAGTAAGACTAATTTGCCTGAGGATGTAATTTGGCTGCCTCAAAGTAGGATAAATTATCATTTGCCATTGTAATTTTAATGCGTCGCTGCCTTTCATATTCTAGGCAGATTCGTTTAGTAGCAAAAAGTGATCCAGAGCAGTTACAGCAACAGGCAACTTCTTCTTCAACCGAACACATATCTCCTATATAATCACCGCCACACTTAAGCAGCGAGGCTTAGACCTGCACTGCAGTTTGGTGTGCCCAAATCGACAACAGTTAAAACATTGGACTGTTGGATATATGTAGCGTTCTACAGTTAATGAGTTGTAACACAGAAAAATACGGGTAGGGAGGACCTGACCATCAAATGTTACAACTTTAGACTGGGTAGGTTTCCATATAGCAGTATTATCTACAAAAACTTTATCATATATGCGCCTTACTTTAAGAATTTCACCAAAGCCTGCAGGAACTTCAATTTTTTCTTTTATTTCTTCCAGTCATGAGAAACCCCACGAACGAGACCCATACGTGTTATATTAAAAGTAGGAATAAAAGCTTTGTAACCCTGATCTAGTAATCTTTTATCCCTTATAACACTTTTAGCTGCCTCAAATTTATTAAAAGATAATACAATTCGATTTCTGCCTAGGGCCCACCATCCGCGCGAGCCCGAGCTAGTTTAAGTAAATTTCTCTAGTCTCCGTTTGTGTACGTCGCTCACGCACACAAACGCACTCGGTCGAGCAATCGGTGCGGCCGCCTAGCAAAATACCGTAGGTGTAAATTTTGGAAAATGTTAATAGTTGTTTATTACTGTGTTATACTATAGTAAATACAGGCATGTGTTTGATCAACTTTTATTTTTATAAGCTTTTATTTAGCACTGTATGTATATAATGTAGATTTGACCACTTTCCCGTTTCCGATTGGGCTGAAATTTTGCGTGCATATGTATATCGCGTGACAATGCAATATAATGATAACATGGAGCTGATCTGATGAAGGAACTGGACGGTGGCCATAGGAACTCCGTAATAAAACGACGCAACCCCATCGAGTTCAGGCTCGTTTGATTCGTATTGACGAGTACTTTGATCCAATATGGTAATCAGGGTCTGATGCTGGAGTTCAAGGTGGCCATAGGAACTCCACAATAAAACAACACAACCCCATCGAGTTTGGGCTGGTTTGATTCGTATTGACGATTACTTTGGTCCTATATGTTAACCAGGGTCTGATGCTGGAGTTGGAAGGTGGCCATAGGAACTCCGCAATAAAACAACACAACCCCATCGAGTTTGGGCTCGTTTGATTCGTATTGACGAGTACCTTAGTCCTATGTGGTAACCAGGGTCTGATGCTGGAGCTGGAAGGTAGCCATAGGAACTCCGCAATAAAACGACACAACCCCATCGAGTTTGGGCTCGTTTGATTCTTATTGATCAGTACTTTGGTCCTATATGGTAACTAGGGTCTGATGCTGCAGCTGGAAGGAGGTTATAGCAACTCAGCAATAAAGCATAAAAACATATTGGGGAAGGTGGTACAAATCGAATCAATACGAATCAAACGAGCCAAAACTCGATGGGGTTGTGTTGTTTTATTGCGGAGTTCCTATGGCCACCTTGAACTCCAGCATCAGACCCTGATTACCATATTGGATCAAAGTACTCGTCAATACGAATCAAACGAGCCTGAACTCGATGGGGTTGCGTCGTTTTATTACGGAGTTCCTATGGCCACCGTCCAGTTCCTTCATCAGATCAGCTCCATGTTATCATTATATTGCATTGTCACGCGATATACATATGCACGCAAAATTTCAGCCCAATCGGAAACGGGGAAGTGGTCAAATCTACATTATATACATACAGTGCTAAATAAAAGCTTATAAAAATAAAAGTTGATCAAACACATGCCTGTATTTACTAATAATTACGTGGCCGGGAGCGAGCTCAAAGCGACGTACTCTCACTTCGAGTCTCGATTGCACACTGAATTTCGACGCGCCCGAGCCAAGTATTTGTGAGAAAATCGATAAATGTATGTTAAAAAATTCATATAAAAATCAATATAAGATAATTAAAAAAAATACCATGGTGTCAGTGTTTTGCTTAAATGCTTACCCTTGTTCTATATATTTGTTAAAGTAAAATACAATAGGGTTAATGAATGAAGCTAAAAATCACGAACGGTATATGGGTGTAACCCAAATTTCAAGTAAAATTGATGCTATTTTTTAACTAAATGGTATGTAAATTTGAAAAATGGTGACGGTGATTGTGTAAACACATTATTTGAGAACTTAAAGTTATTTTTTCCCGGTCAGTTAACTCGAACGTTAACGTACAATATCAAAAACGCCAACGGCCTTTTTGCTATTTTTCGCGCCATCGGCCCTTAACACTACCGTCAATTATACATTGAAATTTATGCTTCTGTAGAAACTGACCAAAATTAACCGGGTGAAGTGTGGTGGAGTCAAGATGTTTGTTCGCGTTGGATGTGAACGATGGAAGTGGTACATCATAGGGACCATAGAACTTTCGAGAATTTGTTGTTTCACTTCCATCAGTCTGAGGCTAAGACTGACCAGCAAATGAAGGTAGTGGTGGTGGTAAAGTGGAAGAATCCCTTTGTTTTTCAGTATTTTCAGATATTCAAGTAGAGTTCACCTCAACAGGCTCAGCACAAAGGCACCCTTCATCCTTTCCCGCCATTTTATGTTTCCGCTTTTTTTTATTGCAGTTTTTACAAACTTTTAATGATCTACTCCTTTTCCTATTATTTGATGGTACTGCCCAATCTATAACTGTGTGATCCGTGTCGGCACTTGATTTATCTTGGCTTATAATTGTTACATTGCATGCAACTGGAGAAACTGATCCCCCTGGGTCAGAGGGATCGTTCATATTAAGTGAAATTAATTGACTTACCAAAAGAGGAAACTGGTTATGAAATACGAAATATATAAATAGCTTAAAATAAATACAAATACACTACTCAACCGCTTTAGATAATGCTTATAATTAATTGAAAAGAAATTCGAAAGCTAGAAACACTCCCGCCTACTTCAACGTTTCCCGCCTTTTTTTCGAAATCACCGTTCCTTATTCGTTCACGAAAGTTGTCTATGGAAACTAAATTATTATGTGTATTCGAAAATGAAATAGAGTAAAAACACTTGCGAAAGGAGATGTTCAAAAGTGGTATAATATTATTTAACATATTTTTAGCAGACATAATTCACAAATCACTACGCGCCACAATCCAGTTGTAATGTTACCGAAAAAGAGGCTTTCTGGGATGATTTTGAAGATCTTCTTAATACGATGGCACAAGAGGAAACTAAATACATTGGAGGCGAAGTAAACGGCCACTTGGGAGACCATAGCACTGCGTACAAAGAGATACATGGGGGGTTTGGATATGGGTCAAGCAACAGTGATGGCGAGCAGATTTTGGAAGTCTGTGCAAGACACGATTTGGCAATAGTCAATACATACTTTATCAAAAAACCGGAACATCTAATAACTTACAAAAGTGGAAATAAACAATCTCAAATAGATTTCATCCTTACTAATAGGAAACTGCTGACAAATTGCAGAGATTGTAAAGTTATATCGAGCGATTCACTAACGTCACAACACAGAATTTTAGTCAACTGCATAAGGTTACCTATGCCCATAAAACATAATTCAGTAAAAACACCAAAAATCAAATGGCACCTATTAAACACCGAAAAAGGAGCCGAAATGCTACAAAAAGTGCGAAACATACTGATTGAAGATATGGAAAACAACAGGGACAGCACAGCAGAAGAAATGTGGTCTAGATTTGAGAAAATATGCCTGAAAGCCGCGAAGGAAACCCTTGGAAAATCAAAAGGGAAGCTGAACATTGGTAAAGACCCTTCGTGGTGGAACGAGGAAATTAAGAAATCCCTAAGGGACAAAAAAGAGTGCTTTAGAAAATGGCAGAGCTCAGGATCAGACCATGACGCTATGCTGTATAAAACTGCTAAGAAGCTCGCCAAACGTAAAGTAGCTGAGCAGAGGCAAGGTGCAAGGGAAAACTTCTATCATAGGCTTGAAAGTGCTACAAATGATCGGGAAATATTTAAGTTTGCAAAACAACGCCACAGGACCGGTTTGCATATTAAAATTAACAAATATATCAAAGATGACAACGGACGACTATTACCCGATGATAATAAGATCAATGACCGATAGCACCAGTACTACCAACATCTATTAAATGAGGAATTTCCGAGCCAACCATTGCAAGCTATCCCAGGTGTAGCTGGACCGCTGAATAACATCGAGATTAAAGAGGTTGCAGATGCTCTTAAGAAAATGAAAAATCATAAAGCCGTGGGACCGGATAACATACCCGCTGATTTGTGGAAGCTACTGGGACCAATAGCAGTGGAATGGCTAACAAAGATCTTTAATGCAATACTCAAGTCCAGAAAAATTCCCAAAGCTTGGCGCCATAGCTATCTGGTACCCTTTTATAAAAATAAGGGAGATGTAAGTAGCTGCAGTAATTACAGAGATGTCAAGCTTTCCTCTCATAAGCTCAAAATCTGGGAGCGCGTACTTAATAATCGACTTGGGAAACTTACAAACATATCCAACAATCAGTGTGGATTCGCACCGGGAAAATCTACCACAGACGCTATCCAAACCTTGACAATATTACTGGAAAAACACCGAATCATTAACCTTGTGTTCATAGACCTAGAAAAAGCGTTTGATAGAGTACCGCGGAAATTAGTCTGGCAAGCCATGAGAGCGCAAGGGATCCCAGAATACTATATCGGCTTAGTACAGGATATGTATGAAAATATTAGCACTCAGGTGAGAGGACCAGCGGGTCTAAGCAAATCGTTTGAAGTTGGAGTGGGTGTGCATCAGGGATCGGCACTTAGTCCATTCCTGTTCAACCTAGCGATGGAATACCTAACAAAGGACATCCAATCCCCACTACCATGGTGCTTGCTGTACGCGGACGATGGCGTTAGGTGTCGATAGGTCTTCAAAAATTATATTGAGGTTTCTAATATCTTTTTTTTAACCGAATAGTTTGCGCGAGAGACACGCGAATGATAAAACTAAAAAAAATATATGATGTTACCATGCAAACTTCCACCGAAAATTGGTTTGAACGAGATCTAGTAAGTAGTTTTTTTAATAGAGTCTGACACACGAAACATGAACCTGACATTTTTTCAAGTAGCAACACTGATATAATGTCCCCATGTAGTTTAGTTCAACATGGTGATTTTGATACTTTGTAATAAACAATTGCATAATATTTTTTTCTTAATTTCTGTCGAAATATTACAGATATTAAGTAATTTTAACATTCATGAAATCCAAATACAGCAATTTCTTATAAAAGGTTAATTGTTGGAAGTTCATTGAAACTAAACATTACCTAATATTTAATTTTAAAAAATTATAAACTCCTTTTTTTCCTACTATATTCAAGGAAAAAAAGACAATCCTTTCACAAATTTATAATTATAAATTACTACATAAATAAAAAAAAATTAGAATATTTCAAGTATCAAAATGTATTTTACATTCTGTAGACAGTATTACCAGAGCTAGAATTTTTGAATTTGCCGCTTTTTTCCAAGCTCATGTTTCGTCTGTCAGACTCTACGTCATAAATCCTACGGAACAAGGGCGAGTCCGACTCGCGCTTGGCCGGTTTTTTTCCAGATTGATGTGATCTCAGAATAACAACTAATGCTTTAGTTATTCTTCTGAGGATGTGATACCTGTGGGGCTAGCACGCAGGAGAATCGAAAATCGAATCGAAATCCGAATCGAGGAGTTTGTATGGCAATTTTATTAGTTCTGCTACTCACCGCCGTAGCACTAATAAAATTGCCATACAAACTCCTCGATTCGGATTCGATTCGATTTTCGATTCTCCTGCGTGCTAGCCCCACTGTAGGGCTAGCACGCAGGGGTATCGAAAATCGAATCGAAATCCGAATCGAGGAGTTTTGTATGGCAATTTAATTACCGCCACGGCGGTGAGTAGCAGAACTAAAATTTGGAAGCACGAAGGCATGACGTTTTCGACTGTATTCGATTCGAGCTCACTCGATATCGAATTCTAGCTGTCGCAAACGCGAAATATGTTCTATGTAAAACGGAACGCGAGGAAAGAGGCAAGGGGGGAAGGGGAAAGAAAAAGGATGGGTGTGTATGGCAACACTGACGAGTCAGAATGGACGGCGAGCGAGGGAAAAACCAAAAGAAGGAGAAATTGAGGAGAACGGACATCGTTTTGGTAAGACACCCATCATGAACGAATGCTAGAAGTTATCTCGGAACTCGGTAAGTGTTTTACCAGTATTATCACGATCAATGTACCTATGAATGAGATTGAAAGGCGACCGAAAGATATGGTTGCGGTGCCGGTGGTCTGGGATGGCTGTAAGGGGCGGAGTTGGAGGCCATTCTAGGGACAAGAAGTCCCTCTCCAGGAACACCATAAGAAGCTGGTGTGACTGTGATGAACCATTAAAAGAAGTTAGGACGAATTAATAATTTCGCTACGAAGTTGTCTTACACGCACACATACACATACTCGCATGGCTACTCACACGACACAACTCATATACAAAACCCTTTTACTGAACTCAGCACAGGATTTTCGCATATGGGACTTTGCGACACTAGCTGTTTGTATGAAAATCGGAAGCACGGACCTCCATTTGACGTACGGTTTCGGACAATTCGATGCTTGTGTATCGAAAACCGTCTCACTAGCAATTTTACAGTGAGGAGTAATTCATTTATTTTTATTTTTCGAAAAAATATTAAAATAAAATGTGAAGAATGCTCAGAGTCCCCTTCCGAGCTACTATATGGCGTGGCGTATGATAGAGGCACGAAGAAGAGAAAAGGAACAAATTAGAAGGTGAGTTTACGTTTATTACATTGCTAATATTTTGTGGTTGTTTTGTGTGATGACTTTGTTATTTTTTTAGTTAATCAATGGTTTCGTTGCAAAATTATTCCGGTATCGTTTCAGGGACATTAACCCAAGATTGTTTCTTCGTAATACTTATGATCCGGCAAAAATAAACCATCGGGAGTTTACAAAAAGGTATAGGCTCACCAAACCGGCATTTAATTATTTATGTCGATTGCTGCGGGAAAAAACTAACCTAAGGCCCACCAAAAACATCTAATGTTTCAAAAGTTCAATTCAAAACTTTAGAAAAGTTCGATGTGCGTTCAAATCTTTGGATGCGGTCCATATTCAGAAAACAGTGCAAACGTTGGCATGCATGCAAACATCCTGTTCAAATCGTTTGCACTGCTCACGGACGTAAAGCCGAAACTAGACGGTTAATTATTGCTTTCATTTTCGATGCTTCATCGATGAATTACTGAAAATGAAATCTATAAATTGACGTTCATCGGATTGTGCCTTCGCGATGAAAGCGTCCGGCTTCCGATTATTTTCAGTAGCATCTAGCATCATTCATCGGCAATGAACGATAAGTGAAACGTCTAAACAGCTGACAGCTCATTCATAGTTCATTTCTCATACTGCCGGGTCACCACGGGCGTTGTGTTCTCGCGGGAATTTCACGAGGAATGAAATAATAGCCTTCATCAAAAGTGAACCGCCTATACAAACAACGCAATTCACTGTTTATCGTTCACTATTCTTCGCAGAAATGAATCGCTTTTGATGAAGCGTCTAAATTTGACATAAGCACTGATCAATTTTGGACCAAGCTTTCGTTCTGTCAGTCTGTCAAGTTGACAGTCAATGTTATTAGAAAGAAATATTGGAGGAAGACATGTATTGACCTCCAGTATCTTTACAGAGCATCTACTGTATCTTATGTATGTATTGTAGATATTCTACTAATAATATATACTATTAATACTATTATAGTACGAATCAAGATAAGAAAGTTTCCGTGACAGGTCGAATTTTTCCGTTTCATGCATACTAGTTACCGTGATTAAAAATATTATGTTTTAATCATATAATTTATCACTTTAAGTTATTTTTATCAAAAATGCAATAATTAATTCTACATTAAATAAAAACAAGAATATCAGTCTAGTTAAAAAAATTATAGCTCGAGAAAATATTTGTTTAAATTTTACAAATAAAATATTTGTGTGTGTCAAGTATAAGTTCCGATTCACGACTCAAATAAATACTTAATAAAACAAATATTTTATCAGAATTATAAATAATTATATTTAACTGGACTGATATTAATGTTTCTTTTTAATGTGGAATTAATTGTTGCATTGTTGATAAAAATAACCGAAGGAGAAACATAATATTTTTAATCTCGGAAATAGTATGCATGAAACAGAAAACCTTGACCTGTCAGGGGAACCTTCTTATCTTGATTAGACTATAATAATAATATTTTCTAATAAATTAGTGTAAAAGATACTTACCTATTCGTAAAGTATGGTGTTATGTTTCCGAACTTACCACTCCACACAACTTGTTAGATAGGTACCTAACTTATGTTTTTTTAGTTTTTCGCGGGATTCGGTACTTATCAGTTGGGTGGGTGCTGTATTTTTTAAAATGACGTGTTGTGTTGAAGTGTATTTTTGATGTGAAATCAGTGTAGTTTCGTGTCAAAAAGGAGGACTCGGCTGTATGGGCTAGATTCCTATTGCCTTCATAAAACTTAAAACCAAAAAGCTATGGCTTATTATCGAGAGTTTTCGATAGGAACCAAACGTTACTCCCGAGTACTCGATATCGACTCGATAGGGGTGCGTGCTGCCATGAAGTTTTTATCTATTACTTCATGCGTGCTGCCAATATTTCGATGAATCGAAATCGAATCGAGGTGAGTTACTTTTCGATTCGATTTTCGATACCCCTGCGTGCTAGCTCTACAGCATGCAAACCACAGACTACACAGAGATACTAATGCACACGTTTGCACTGTTATCAGTGGGGCTAGCACGCAGGAGAATCGAAAATCGAATCGAAATCCGAATCGAGGAGTTTGTATGGCAATTTTATAAGCGCCACAGCGGTGAGTAGCAGAACTAATAAAATTGCCATACAAACTCCTCGATTCGAATTTCGATTCGATTTTCGATTCTCCTGCGTGCTAGCCCCACAGGAGAATCGAAAATCGAATCGAAATCCGAATCAAGGAGTTTGTATGGCAATGTTATTAAGCCCACGGCGGTGAGTAGCAGAACTAATCGATTCTCTTGCGTGCTAGCCCCACTGATTATTTATGGACCGCCCTCCGAGTGCACCCCGTGACCCGAAATCCGTCCGAGAACGCTACGGAGTGCACTCGATCGAGTGGAATCTCAACCGGCTTATAGAGCAAGATGCACAGACCTATGTGGTAGGTCTGTGGCAAGATGTAATAATTTCACTCAATTGGATTTGACGCGAAATTGGGTGAAGTTTAAAGTTCTTTGTAATTGTGACTTAAATGGAAAATTTAGATTTCACATTCATACACAATTTGTGCATCTCAGAGACCCGCTCTCGGAACGTCGACAATAGGTTAATTTTAGTTGCTAAAGACGATTGTAAGTGACAACATTGTTAAATTGGCCTTCATCTCTGCTGAAGCCAGATTTCATTGAATTCATTCTATTGGGTTTTAGTAACTGCAACCTTCGTTTTCGTTTTCGTAGATGAAACAGAGGAATATAATCCATGGATATAGCAAACGGACGCGCCGATGAAAACACAAATTATTTTGTTTATAATTATGTAAACAAAGCAGACAAGATCCGTACCGTCCGAAAACAACCAACACTCCGATTACCCCGACCAGCGGCCGTACCGCTTAACTCATAGCGATCACTCGCTATCGCTGTCGTTACATTAGAACAATAGTTTTCGACATAGATAACGATCGTTATCTTTTGTCGATAAGTTGTAGTGTCTTTTCTAGCTAATCTATCAAAATATGGAAAGAATTTAAAATTGGGAAATGAAAACAAAATTATTCCTTATATTAGTACAATATGCTTCATTCAGTAACATGGTTGGAGATGGAGAGGATTTTGCTGACTACGCCGATTTCTAGCGACTGTTCCTCGCTAGAAATACCATGTTCGGTGCTCAAGAGCAAACAGATTCCAAGCTAAATATGCTTCCGCCATCATAAAAAATATTAAATTTTATAAGTTAATGTTATTAATGGCATAAGCTTTTGTTGTAGAACTCGTACAGCCTATGCCAGTTAGCGACGAACATTGTAATGCTTTGCGAGATATCAAAAAGGCTTGAAATCGTTAATTTGACAGTTTTTTCGATAAGTTAGCGACAAATTGTGACACAATTTGACGACACGTTTAGCGCAGAGGTTGAGTGATCACTTACTGCGCAACGGGTCGCGGGTTCGATTCCCGTACGGGACAAATGTTTTGTATGGCCTACAGAAATTTGTTCCGGTCTGGGCGTATGTGCATGTGATATTCTATGTTTGTAACTGCACCCACGACACAGGAGAAAATCCTAGTGTGGGGCGAAGTTTTTTTAAAGAAAAGAAAAAAAAAAGAAAAAGAAAAGAAAAATCGATAGGTTTGCGTTAATTTTCATGTCGAGAATTGCATTTATGGCTAAGTAAGTGTCGTTATATGTAACTGAATAAAGCATATTGTTGTACTAATATAAGAAATAATTTTGTTATCTTTTCCCATTTTTAAATTCTTATCATATTTTGATAAATTAGCTAGACAAGACACTACAACTTATCGACAAAAATGGCAAAGTTTACGATCGTTATATATGTCGAGACTTCTGCCCCTGGTGGCATTTGAGCTATTGTTCTAATGTCACGAAAGCGATAGCGAGTGATCGCTATGAGTTAGGCGGTAGCCCCTCGCGAGGCCCTACACAAAATGCCACACGTTAACTTTTCCGCAGTCGTTCCGCAGAAAAAATGTATAAAAATGACATTTTTAGCTTACGACAACATTTTTTCCGCAGCTAATGTCATCTCCAAACATTTTTTCTGAGGAACGACTGCGGAAAAGTTAGCGTGTGGCATTTGTTTAGGGAAGCAGCCACTCTCCCCCCACCACCGACTTACCCCGGGCTGCGTTCGAAAACATCCTCCGAGTGCACTCCGTCACCCACAGAACAGAAAAAACATTTTTTTCTGTTTTGTGCTGTCACCCGAAGTTTGTCCGAGAACATTTCGGGTGCACTCGGGAGTGTTGAAGTGGCGTGTCCGAGAACGCTACGGAGTGCACTCGATCGAGTAGAATCTCACTAGTAGCAAGGTGTAATTTCACTCGATTGGATTTGGCGGGAAATTGTGTGGATTTTAAAGTTGATTGTGATTACAAAGATTTCATATTCACACACAATTTTTGCATCTCGGAGAGCGAGGATGCGCTTCGTAACGTCGACAATAAGTTAATTTTAGATGCCAAAGACTGTATCGTAAGTGACATGATTATAAATTTGGCCTTCATTTCTGCTGAAGCCAGGTTAGGCCGCGATTTAATTGAATTCATATTCTGTTGATTTTAACATTTTCGTAGATGAAACAGAGGAATGTAATCCATGCATTATAGCGAACGGACGCGATTAATTATATATTTTCATATTTATGTATATTTGGTTATGTAAACAAAGCAGACAACATCCGTGCCGTCCGAAAACAACCACCCCAACCGGCATGAACCGGCAACTCTCCCCCGTCCCCCCACCACCGATTTACTCCGGGTGATGTTTTCGAACGCAGCCCCGGGTGATGTTTTCAAACGCAGCCCCGGGTGATGTTTTCGAACGCAGCCCAGCAGGCCTATTCTGTAACTACGGTTGGTAGTAACTACGTTTTAATGTCTGCTTTTGCATGTCCACAGGTATCCCAACCGGCCAAGTATTTTCTAGACTGTAAAATTAGGGATTGAAAACCGGTTCCAATTTCGGTTCCGGTTCTTCATTTAGGTTCTTGAAAAGGGTTCTCTTTTCGGTGCGGTTCCGGTTTCGGTTCCGGTTCCGGTAAAGTTCCAAAGTACCGGTTCTTAATACAGGTTCAAACTAATAATAAATCAGGGCTTGAAACCGGTTCAACATTAACCGGTATTATAAGGGTTAAACCGGTTTTATAATATAGTTCCGTTCCGGAGTGGAACCAAATAGGAGCGATACTTGGAACCTAAATAAACCGGTTTATAGTGAGATCGGTCGCGACTTGTTGTAACTCGTTGAAGTACCCACTGTGTGCGTCGCTCGTAAACGCAGTTGCAGTAGGAAGAGTATGGTTGATCATTGCGCACGTTCCATGAATATGGGTCGGAAACGTAAACATTACGAACTTCAGTTCGTTTCCCTGAACGAAAAATATAACCGGTTAGTAAAAAATACCCATATTTTTAAAAACCGGTTCAAAAACCGGTTTAGAGGAACGTAACCTTTATCAAAAAGTTCCATAGGTAAATTCGTCGAACCGGTTCAAAAAAAATACCGGTTTCCAAGCCCTGTAATAAATAAAGGTTCTAATACCGGTTCCATATATTATTGCTTATGAGGGGATGTGTTCGGCACGGCACGTCTCTTCTACGCTTGTAATTTTAGTTATTTGGGACTTTCTGGACACTGTATGTTGGTGTAGAGTTAGTGAAAGTATTGTAATTAAATAATATTAGTGTTTTAGTTATCCTGGACTAACTATTGAATTAACACAGGTTACACTGTAATAATTTAATATTAGAATGGACAAAGGAAAGTTATATTGTATTGTATTATTTTTGTGTTGTACCAGTGTATGATGTTGGTGTACTCGTACATACCCACCTATTTATATGGAGATGTGATTTTTTATGATGAAATGAATTTTGACAAGAAATTTATTATAATAGGAAAACAATAAAGACTACGTCATAAAAAAATAAAAAGTTATAATTAGATAAGTAGAACTTTGGATAGTAATTAAGGGCCAATTTCACTAACCTTAGCTTATGAAACTCCTAAGAAGTATGCCGTCACTTTTTATTTTTAATAAAAGAATGTGACAGTATGCCACCGAAGAGTAGGTATCCTAAGCTAAGACAAGTTGGTGAAATTGGTCATCAGTGTATCAATCAAACCATAAGGATACTCATAAGTAGTCTGCTAGATACCCAACTCCTCTACTGCTGATTGATACTGATTTAAAGTTTATTGTAATATACTGTTTCTTTGGTGGTATTTCCATGATATGGTAACCTGGTGGGTTATTGTCTAAGAAAAAAACAATCACGATCGCCTTTAATTTGACAACCAATTCGCCGTGAACACAAGACTCTGCGCCGACATCTTTTTATAAAGGAGCGATGGATGGGACGGTGACTGTCAAATTTTAAGCGATCACGATACATTTTTTCTTAGATAATAACCCCCCCGGATATGATGCGACAGCACCACGTAGTCTGCTTGATACCCAACTCCTCTACTGCTGATTGATACTGATTTAAAGTTTATTATTACTTTGATGATACTTGTAATACTCATATTGCTACAACCAGGTTACATTAACCTGATAGGTATTGGCGTGTGCTCTCAGCAAACAATTGCTAGGGTTAAGCAACATTGGTGCCTCCGTACCTCCGCGCCCTCGTGGACAGCAGCTACCTGGAAGGCAGGTCAGTTCTACGAGGGGCCGGACGGTCGCGTCCATACGTGGGCAATGGTCGCAGGTGTACCCCAAGGTTCCGTACTAGATCCTCTACTATGGAACATTGGGTACAATTTGGTTCTGCCAGGCGGCCTCCTGCCACGAACGGAGGTCGTCTGCTCCGCCGAAGACACGCTCGTCGCGGCGAGAGCTAAAACGGGGGAGGAGGCGGCCCACCTTGCGTCGGTCGGCACGTCTTTGGTTGTCCGACGCATCCGCCTCTTGGGCTTGGATGTGGCCCTTGAAAAAACGAGGGCGATGAGTTTCCACGCGAGGAGTTTTCACATGAGGCTCCGAGTCCGAGCGGAAGGGGTTAGCATACCAGTCGAGGCGCATCTCAAGTACCTTGTCCTGGTTCTGGACACCCGATGGAGTTTCGAAGAGCATTTTAAGCTCCTCGCTCCACGGCTGTGCGTCGCCGCAGCCGCACTTGGGCGGGTCCTCCCTAATGTGGGAGGCCCAGGATCGGCGTGTCGTCGGCTCTATCACGGGGTGATAAGGTCGATGGCCCTGCTGCGACGTCCGCAGTGGGTCATAGCGACCCGGGCCATGCGAGCTTATCGCACGGCCTGCGTTCTTGCGGACCAAACGCCGTGAGATGTCGATGCATGCATCCATTCGAAGGTGTATCGGCATCGGGTTGCTGTACGAGAACGGGGGGGACGATCCGTTCCGATCCGAGGTAGAGCGGGTTCGTACCCTGGCGCAGAGGGAGGCTCTGCGCCAGTGGGGTGAGGCACACGCCTCCCCAGCTGCCAGCCACCGGACGATCGAGGCGATTCGTCCGGTGTTGGAGGAGTGGGTTGGGCGTCGGCAGGGCAGCTTCACATTCCGCATGGTGCAGGTACTGACCGGGCATGGCTGCTTCGGTCACCCGTCATGTCCGTCTAATGACCTTGAAGTGGAGGCCTGCGTGTGCGATTGGTCCCGTGCACGCCGCCGTAAGGCCCTCCGTCTGGGGATTGCCCTAGTGTTCTCGGGCCGCAGCCCGCGTAGCCGGTCCGCGTACGGGGCAGGGTAGGCTGAGAGGAAGGCGCGGGGGCAGAGGCTGAGGCACCCATCCATATAATATACCTACACGGCAACGTTTTCATCTGCGATTGAAATGAACATAAAGTTGATGCTCGCCGCAAAATAGTAAATAATTAAAATTAAAGAAGTACTCTATTTTGCTATTGTTGGTATAAAGTATTATAGAGTCAGTGATGACCCAATAAAACTAACATATAAAATTAAAATAAACAGAATATTATATTACTTACTCGTATATTATACAGGGTGTCCCAAAAAATAGTGTCAAGCGAAAGTCCAGAGTTAGAGCACCTCTTGGAGTACCCGAATCACCCCCATGTATGTTCCGCGATTATTCGTAGTTTTAGAGTAATAATTTTTTTTCTGACTTTTTGAAAATTTCGATCTAAAGAACTTAAAAATTTTTAATAAAAAAAAGTTGAACATATTTTAATGTTTTTCTTTATGCCACTGAATTATCTTTAGTGCTTCTTTTATGTCTAAAATAATCAGCTTCGTAACTTTAGTGGAAATTTAGAAAACAGTAGTGTAAAGTCAAAATTTGAATGTTAGTGAATAATTACTTAAAAATTCATCTTTAAATTAAAAATCTAAACAGGCGAATTCATGGTTTCTAAGTATGTGTAAAAACTTCTCTAGACTCTCTGCTTTCATAATAATTAAAAAAAAAGTACTTACTTTGGCTTAAATCGGCCATCAAGGACAGCAAGGTGAAAATTTCATAAAACTCGACTTCTGAATAAATTTTTTTTTAAATTCCAATTATTTATTAATAAACCAAAAATGATTGTAGAAAAGCTAAAAATTTATTATTTGAAGGTCAAAAATAACTGTTCCTGCTGCCATCTTTAATAACCTTTGAAGGTTTATTATAACTTAATAAATGAAACAAAACATTATTTTCAAAGTATTTATTATTCGATCGCTTAAAGAAAGTTTTCAAAATGACGACCTTTGTGCTCAATACATATTCTACATCGTCTAAAAAAGTTTTCTTTTAAATTTATAAATGCAATTCTGTTGTTTTTTATTGTTTCTTCCGCTTGTCTTAATTTTGTTCTTAACACTGTGACGTTTGTAATGTCCTTGGCGTATACTAATTCCTTGTAGTATCCCCAGACGAAAAAATCTATGGGGTTCAAGTCGGGGGACCGTGGCGGCCACGCAATGGGCCCTCCACGACCGATCCATCTGCCTGGAAATGTTTCAGACAAATGTTGTCTAACATTTCTAGCAAAATGGCATGGAGCGCCGTCGTTTTGAAAAATCATATTTCTCCGCGTTAATAGGTCTACATCTTCTAATAAGACGCCGAGATCACGTCGTAGAAATTGCAAGTAGGCCTCGCTGTTCAGTCGGTCCGGTAGTTCGAACGGACCAATCAGCTGTCCGTTTAGGATGCCTGACCACAAATTGATACTAAATTGTTCTTGGAAATTAGATTCCCTTGTGAGGTGTGGATTTTCAATACTCCACGAATGGTAGTTATGCGCATTAAACACCCCACATCGCTTAAAATGTGATTCATCAGTCCATAGAATATTTTTAAAGAAATTTTCGTTTTCAGCTTGTCTCCGTAACATTTCCTGACAAAATGCCACCCTTCTCGGGTAGTCTGCGGGCTTGAGCTGCTGAACTTTCTGGATGTGATATGGGTGAAAACGCTCCTGATGAAGTATTCGATGTGCTTTTGATTTCGGAATTCCGATTCGATGTTCTATTGTTCTTACACTAACTGATGGATCTCTCACCACTTCTTCGACCACTGATTGGACAGTATCTGGGTCACTCATTTCAGATGGGCGCCCTGATCTTCTACCTGGTAGGCGTCCTTCCATGTAAGAGTTATGTACTCTTAAAATCATGCGATGATCAGGCCAAGTTTCAGGCTGAGGTCCACCTCCATTTTGTACTTGCTGCCGGAACAACCTGGCTGCTTCAGAAGCATTTCCTCTTACATATCCATAAAAGTAATGCATAAGAGCATATTCTTGCGATGAAAAAGACATCACAAAATGAAGAGCTTGAAAAGTCCGTTAAGAATGCCAAATTTGTCAAAATCCCGTATTCACACAAAACCAAATCGTAATCGCACTCAAGGTCCGTAAAGAAAGCAAAGTTCGTCAAATAATCACAAATGAGCGTATCGTACGTAAGGCGCAAACAAAAGCAGGCAAACGACTGGCGCCAGAACACAATAGGCGCTCGGACTACACCCCCCGCCTCATCCCCTTGTCACAAAGAATAGCATTCCTCAGTTACAGTTATCCATTTCGCCAATGAGAGTGAGAGAGATAGCAATAATGCGGTCTCTTTCATATCCTCTCACTCGGGCAATTTTTTATGGCAATTTAATATATATTATTAATTCCACTGACAGTTATAAGAATTAAAATCGTGAGGTTATTACAATGTATAAGACGTAATAAAAAATAGGTACTTTATTTTTTATTCACTCTCTCCCCACTCCCGTCGTCGGCCGCCGACGACGCACCTGCACCTCGGTATCGTTCCTATTGAAGTCCGACTAGTACGAACTTAATTTGTCAAGAACCGGTATAATAAGGGTTCTTAAAGGTTCTAATTTGGGTTCCGGTTCCGGTTCTAGTTCTAGCACCAAACCCGTTAAATACCGGTTCTGTGCCGGTATTCTAGGAACCTTTTCAATCCCTGAAAATTTTACAATTTGTAAACCGTAAATACGTGTTTTCGCTACTCGACATTGGCGAATTGTCAAACCTGACAGAAGCCATTTAACCTAAAAATTGAATTGAATTGAACTAGAACTATCATTTTTGAAAGAAACTATGAAGAAACTTTACATCCATTACACACCGTTTTCCATTTAAGCGTCACCATTTTGTCACGCTAACATCAAATGTTAACCATGTTTTGCGTTTCTTTTAAGCAATTTTAACATTTTTAGCCGCGCTATTTTTCACAAAGGAAACCTAACCTAAAAATGAAGATTTTCTTTAAATGGAACGCATTAGGTTTACATACTATGCTAGCCCTCAAAAGCTAATGAAACGCGATGATGCTAAAAATGTTGAAAATGCTGCAAATCTACGCTCAAATGGAACGCGCCCCTAGTTATGTGATTTTATGTGTTACGGCGGCGTTCATGATAGCAGTAATGGAAAGTTTCATTGAAAAATGACAGTGCTGTCAATTCTGTTGGCATTAGTTGGATTAGACTAAACTAAATTTAGTTTTAGTACTGTCAAATCGTGTTTTTTGTTCGAAAATTTTAACTGAAAACACAATTTGACAGCACGAAAACTAAATTTAGTTTAGTTTAATCGAATTAGTGCGAATAGAATTGCCACCATTACCTACTAGTGAGCAACCGAAGTTATGGCTAGTTTACACAAGGCGAGTTGGCATGCGAGTCAGCCTGCCCAGTAGCTGCAGTACAGTAACTCGCACCGTGTGGACGCATCTTACTAGTAACTCGCACGTGCGCGTTGGCCAGTAGCTCGCATGCTACCTACTACAACATTTTAACGGGCTAAAAATTTCATCATTAATTAAGCAACATGTTTCAGGTATTTTTGTAAAGAGTACTCAAAAATCTAGGGTTTAGAATAAAATTTAGGTTTTTTTAGGCCTGCAAATTCAAAAAAACAGCAATTTTCTGATTGACTTTCATAGTATGTAAAACAAAGCAATTTTTGTGTGGAAACCAATGACAAGTTACTGAAACGTGTCACAAACGAATAAATAAGTAACAAAAGCGCACAAACGATGTGATAGTGAGTGACTTTCTGACTAAAATTCACATAAATTACATTTTTAATGTTTTATCAAGATTTACGAAAAACATGACTGTATGAACTTAGCTCCCTTTGCCTTCTCTTGCAGAAATGACAGCGTCAAAAAAAGCCTCGTTTAATTTTGTGATTTTTTATGATCGTGATCGCTTATAATTTAGACAATCACAATACATCACAATACTTTTTATTAAGAAGTGCACAATCTTGTGTTGTCGCCGCAATGACTGTCAAATTAAAGGCAACAGACGTTATAGATTTTTCCTTCGACAATAAACCCCCAGGTGACCACATATTGAACTGGATTGCAAATTAGCAGCATTGCAGGTCACTGCTGGTAACAAACAAGCATCTCTGACTCTGACCAAAAAAATGATACATGTAATCAATAGGTCCATGCTATTAAAATGAAATCTAGCACAATAAATGCATTGGTTGGTGGCAGATGACTTCTATACTTTACTTTGTAGCAGTGTGTTTGTGCAGCATTTGTTAGGATGAGCCCCTGGCTGTAGTGTCTAGTGTGTGATACCTGTTTTACTCTGCCTACTCTTAGGATAAGCACCTACCTCACAGTAATGAAATATCAATATAAATAAAATATACTGGTCTGTTCTTAAGAATGCTACAGTTTTACTATTTCAATAACAAAAGATTTTTTACAAAACAAATGCTAATTAATGAAGTCATTATAATGAACTAAGTGCAAAATTCTCTAAGATTACTCTAATGCTAATTCAAAGTGTAAATATTTACTTCTATATGACTACATACCCTCGATTTTATCATGGGTACTAAATATGTAATATGAAGTGTTGAATAATTATAATAGTGGAAACTATGTGAAAGAGTTGTAATATAGAAACTGGTTGCAGGTATGAAATAAAACCCAGAAATTATGTAATTTTTATTTATTCAATTTCAACATCTTCCCTCATTAGTACGTAATTTCAAAATTGAGCCAGTGGTGTTATATGAGTTTGGTGTGGAGCCCATCCTTAATTCATGGATTTCATTTGATTTTTCCTCTTATCAGCAGTCTCATGTGATGGATCATTTTCTTGAATATGTTCCCCAAATATGACTTAGCTTGCTTAATTTAATATGTTCCAAGACTGATTAAAATTAAATTGAATATTTTCATTCCGGGGAACATATTCAAGTGTGGAATTTAAGCATCAATATGTACAAAGATGGCTTCTAATGCCCTATTTAAAATAGATTGACCACCAGGTCGGTTGGTCGCTTACTGCAGCTAGCAGTGTAAGTTATAAGATTTCTTTTGAAATAGGTAATTAGAGGACTTTTGTAAGTAAAATGTTAGTAACCTCTAATAAAACAATGGAATTGTTTGAATCAGACCCAAAGAGTATAAGGTATAGTTAGATTTCTACTGGACAGGTTTTCCCTGCATATATGGGCTATACCTAAATGTAAAGGTGCATATTGATTGTTTCTGATCTTTACTCGCGTGAACGAGATGAATTGTGCTCAGTGTAAAAACAGCTTATCTGATGGTCCCCAATGTGGTTTTTGTAAAAAGTACTATGACTATGCTTGTGCTGGCATATCTGAAACTGGTTACCGTAAGCTGGGTGTAGACGGGAGAGCAACATGGAAGTGTCCTCAGTGCAAGATTGGTATGTCCAGCCCAATTCACCAACCTTCACCTATATCAGGATCATCTGCGCCATCTTTAGAAACCATTCTGCAGGAAATACGTGACATGAAAGTGCAGTTGCAATGCTTACCCGAACTTGTCCAGGATATAAAGTCTATAAAAAATGAAATTTGTGATCTCCGTTCCTCATGTGAATTTGTAAGCTCTAAACTCGATGAGCATAATGAAAGAATTTCTTCACTGGAGGAAAAGATCACAGAAGTCCAACGTCTGAACGGTTCAATTCTCACTTTCCAAAATGAAATAACTGCATTGAAAAGAGACTTTAGCTCATGTGATCAATGGTCAAGATATAACAACGTGGAAATTAAGGGTGTCCCTGTAAAAACTGGTGAAAACCTCTTCAATATTGTTTCTTCCCTCGGTAAAGCAGTAAATTACGATTTTCCGAAATCTCAAATAAATTATATTTCTAGAGTGCCAACCTACAATGGAAATGAAAAATCTATTATTATAACATTCATGAACCGCTACATCAAGGAGGAATTCGTAGCTTCAGCACGTATAAAAAAGTCTCTGACTGCCAGTGACATCGGGATCGTGGGATGCCAGCAGCGTGTTTTTATCAATGACCATCTGACTGCAGATTCTAAAAGGCTACTTACCAAAACAAAATTATTGGCAAAGGAAAAAAAATTTAACTACGTATGGGTAAAGTTTTCCAAGATACATGTCCGCAAGAATGACACATCTCCAGTTCTAATAATTACAAAAGACAGTGATTTAAACAAATTACGTTAATCAAGTTCAATCTACGCTTAGATGTACATTTAAAATACATACTCACTATAAGAAAGCTAATCTTGATTATGTTAAGTTTCAATAACCTTTTAATTTGTGCGAAAATGTTATCTATCCATGCCTATTCACCTGCGTCTACGTACTGCTTTTGTTCGTTATCGAATCTTTTGTCCTCGAGGCCCATTCATTCTATTCATCGCTTACCTCAACTTATTGTTGCTCACTTATCAGTCTTAATTCGTATAGCAGCAATGTCCATTTTTGCTTATAGCCATCAATTAGCAACTGATGCTCGGGCTCGTTTTTGGTGCATTACATTGGTGTTTATTTTTCTACTCTACCGCCTTTATTTATTAATCATTAGAAGTTACTTGCATCCACTATATTATTATATAGAATACTCTAACTATATATGCTTGTTGTTAAGTCACTATTATACTGTTAACACAGATATATTTAACAGTGGATACTACACAAAATAATTCAAAAAATCTTAATGTTTATTACCAAAACGCAAGAGGGTTGCGCACGAAGACTGTTACTTTTTATCGTAATATATGTAGTTGTGATTACGACATCGTGATTATTACTGAGACCTGGTTACTGCATGGCATATCCAATTCAGAACTGTTTGACCATAGCTTCACGGTGTGGAGACGTGACCGAAATTATTCTTCGACTGGGCAGATCTATGGCGGCGGTGTTTTAATTGCTACTCGTAAGGATTTTCTAGCTACTTCCCAAATTGCATTTAGCTCCAGTGCAGAAGATTTGTGGATTACTATAAATTTCCCTGGTTCAACTCCAAAATTGCATGTTGGAGTTGTTTATTTATGTAAGGAGAGCCTTGGCAACTCATTTTCAGAACAACTCAAAAATTACCTATCGAGCATTGAAAAAATTGTTTCTCGCAATTTACATGATAATTTTTTGATAGCGGGCGATTTCAATTTAAGTAAGATCAATTGGTCTCCGAGCGGTTCTCAAGACCACTCGCTCACTCCATACGGATACAGTTCTTCTGACGAAATATTACTTGTCGATGAGTTAAATAGCTTAAACCTTATACAATACAACGGTATTCGTAACGCAAATGGTAAGATCTTGGACCTTATCATCTCGAATATAACAGTTCTAGTATCTGATTGCAGTGACGATTCTTTAGTCCCGGTTGACATACACCACGGAGCATTACTCCTACAGGTAAACACTACGTGCTCTGAGCTGCTGGCTACTACACCACGCACTCGATTTCTTTTTTATAAGGGTGACTATAATTCCATAAATGAAGAATTAAACAACATAAACTGGGAGGCTGAATTTGCTACTAGGTCACTTAACGACGCAACCGATTATTTTTATAGCGTATTTGACCGCCTACGGAAACAATATATTCCTACCGTAAACGTAAAAAATTACTGTTACCCAAAGTGGTATTCGCCTGCCCTTAAAAATATAATTAAAGAGAAGCATAAGTACCATACCAAATTTAAGATGTATCGCAATAAATGTGATGAAACTTCATACAAAATATTAAGAGAGCGTGCTAAGCAATTGGAGAAATCCTGTTACACTAATTACATAAAATCTGTTGAAGCTTCGATTGAAAAAAACCCAAAGTACTTTTGGTCTTATGTTAAGTCAAAATATAAACTCATTTCAATGCCTAGCAGTATGACATGGAATGACACGATCTTTAATACGGGGCCCTCCATATGCACGGCTTTTTCGGACTATTTTCATTCTACTTTTTTAAATAGGGGTAATCAAAAACAAAATATTTATGATAGAAACGACTCATTTACATCTCACTCTGACTCTAGTTTGGGTATATCATCTGTGTGTGTGTCAACTGAACTAGTCGAAAAACTTATTCACAAACTCGACGTCTCTAAGTCCGCCGGACCCGACGAGCTACCAGCTATCTTTTTAAAGAACTGTGTGACCACCATTTCACTACCAATTGCATTGCTTTTCAAAAGATCACTCACAGAGGGTTATGTTCCAGCAATATGGAAACGCGCTTTTATTACCCCTGTGCACAAAAAAGGTGCCCATAATCATGTTGTCAATTACAGGCCTATTTCTAAGCTATGCATTATCTCCAAACTACTAGAAAAAATTGTTTACGTTTATTCATCTATGAAACAAAACTTTTGTGTCTCCCAACATGGCTTTCTTAAAGGACGTTCCACTGTGAGTAATCTTGTACTACTTTATGAGCATGTCACCTTCGCAATGGATAGTGATCAGCAGGTAGATGTCATATATACTGATTACAGCAAAGCATTTGATCGAATAGATCACGAGGTGCTTCTCATGAAGCTGGAAAAATTTGGTATATGTGGCAATCTGCTAAGGTGGTTCATTTCTTACATTCGGAATCGGTCGCAGGCAGTAGTTATAAATAACTATATATCAGGATGGCTCAGTGTACCCAGCGGCGTCCCTCAAGGATCCCTGTTGGGTCCCTTGTTATTTATTATCTTCGTAAATGATATTGAAACTTGCTTCCGATCCTCTCGGGTCTTATGCTTCGCCGATGACATGAAAATCTACTCTCCGGTCTCAAGTTCCAGTGATGCTCTGGCTCTACAGCAAGATCTCGTAAGTCTAGAGAACTATTGTGCAGAGAACCACCTAGACCTTAATGCCTCCAAATGCAGCGTGGTGTCCTTTAGCCGAAAACGCCTAGTAAAGCAATTTGACTATACACTAAAAAATACAATCATACAGAGACAAAGTTCAATACGCGACCTTGGTGTACATTTTGATTCTAAGCTCCTCTTTGACTTACATATAGATAAAATTGTCGCGAAGGCCAGTAAGGCCCTGGGTTTCATAAGACGCATATCTAGTGACTTTACAAAAGGTAAAACGCTTAAAATACTATACTGCACTTTCGTTCGGAGCCATCTGGAATATGCGTCTCAAGCTTGGAATCCCAAATACCTTACCTACGTGTCGCGTATTGAAAGAATACAGCGTAAGTTCATTAAATATCTGTGTGACCGCACCAAGGAAAGCTATCATTCAAATGATTATGACGCTATATGCAAAAAACACCATATTCTTACGCTCGAAAACCGCCGTCTAATAGCTGACATTCTATTTTTATTAAAAATTTCCTCAAACAAGTTAGACTGTCCTGAATTGTTATCGCTGCTGGCCTTAAATGTCCCTTCCAAAGGTCTGCGGCATAGGCCAATACTTAACATTTCTTCAGCGTCTACCAACTATAGGCAGAATGCGTTTGTACGACGAGCAAGCAGCAATTTTAATAAATTGAGCAAAAGATTCGATCTCGACTTATTTAACACCAGTGTAATAACAGCACGACGTTTACTTGTTTTGTGAATTATTGGCAGGTAAGTGTTTCAAAACTGGCTATATTGTCCAATTTATTTTCGCACATAACATATGTAAGGTTGTCTTGTATTGTAATTATAACATGCGCTACAGGATAGGTGCCATTTACAATATATTATGCAATTTTTAATTTTTTTTAACATAGTCAATTATTATATATTGTTGTTTAATATTATGTTATTTCATACTTTTTCTTAGATTTTTAGCATGTTATATTCCACTTTTTTACGTTTGTGTACGGTATAGGAACTTGGTCGCTTTTTAGCAATTCTATGTTATGTTATATCTATTAGTGGAAACCAATTATTGGCTTTTTGTAACATATTTTAGCGTTATCTGTGTTTGTGAGCTGTTGGTTTTCCTAAGATAAAATAAATAAATATTGATTTTTGAAGCAATAACACTTTTTTATATAAGTAAACATGAGTTTTTGAAATGCATACCCGAGAAGCAATTCTGCAAAGGGATTCCTTAGCCCATAGTCTGACTTAATATAAACCTAAGGCCTTTTTAGGCTTTGAACAAACCTCACCTAATTGAGTTAAGCAAGAGAACAATAAAACAAATTGTGTGACTGTTAAACCTGTCCAGTATTTACATACTATATCAGTGGAATTTTCTATATTTTCAAATTCAATTAGTTTCTGTTCTTTGATTTTATTGTTAGTAAGTCAAGCATGAATTATTTGGTGTAAACAATACAGTGAACTTATATTACCGTAAAATTGCAAAATCATATTGACTCTTGTGATTTTCACAGACTCTGGCATTACTTTACGAATATTTTACAATCCCCAAGGATCTTCTTTCTTAAATATAATGGTACCCTTCGACATTCCAAATTATAGCACTCTGGTCCAAAAAAAATGAGAAGTTGTATCAGGAGTGCGACTGTAACCTGGAAGTATAACATTTTGTTGTTCAATTCTTGGGTCTGGTTACTTCGTACGTTCGTACGTTCAAATTACGAGAAAACTTAGTCCAGTTAGCAAGCCAATATTTAAATCACATGTAAAATCAAGAACCTGAGCATAGCTGTAAAAAATAAAAGATACTATTTTGTAAAAGGAAGGAAGGTTACACACTTAGACACAAACAATAAACAAAAGTCAAAACGACAGCTACAGTGGCATTGACAATGACATCCTTTTAATTGCCAGTAAAAAAAACTAAATGTGGCCCTGCTAAAGAAACAATAAAAAATAACATTTTAAAATTTTTTCTCCTAAATGCAGGCCTTAATATTTTTAATATTCATGAATAAACATCCTTCTCATAAAGTTCTATTTCCGTCATAAATTTTTAAACTGGTTAAAAAAGGTTCAGAATAAAATTCCACGTTCCATACAAAAAGTGGACATGTCCTTTCAACCACCTCTGTGGTCTAGTGGTGTTGGTTGTGAGGTCCGGGATTCAATTCCCCATAAAGCCAGAAATTTACCACCGTCTTACCTAAGTTTGTTGCCATAATGACAATGTTTAAGCATTGTTATGTTCCGACAATTAGAGGTAAGATAGCCATTTCCTCAGTTGTTGATGAGTAGGTACAGGCGAAGCTCGCTTCCACCTTCGGCTTTATCCTCACTTACCATTAGGTGAGATGAAAGTCAAGAACTTCCCTGTCTTATGTAAAAAAATATCCCTAACCCTTTCAGAAGAAAAAACGGAATCTTCATAGGATCACTTCGTTATCCGTCTGTCTGACAAGATCTTTTTCTAGAGTACGCGAAGAGATATCAAGCTGAAATTTATATCAAATATTCGTCAGTCCACAGTCTCTTTTTAAGCTGTGAAAAAATCAAACTTGTGTTGATGTTTTCAAAAGATATGACCGTTTATGTCGCATATATTGCGATTTCACAAAGGAATCAAAACCTATAAGATACTTTTCGTTGACCTAGCTAGAATCATGAAATTTGGCAAGAAGCAAGGTCTTATAGAACATGTTAAGGAAAAAATCGGAAAACCGTAAATATACGTATTGTATAAGTACTTAGATAAGTTTCTTTTAAGTTTTTTGCAGATATTTTGCAATTCTTCGAATAATATTTTTAACATAGGTTTTTATTAAAGTACTATCGCGAGCACTTCCGCCTGACCATTTAAAAATTTATTCGCTTGAATCGTACGGAAGCGTCGGGCTACGCCCCCTTAAGTTTTGGCCTATTAGAAAAGAAATACTCTTTCTCTCTCTAATCGGCGTTGGGGGGTTCCTCGGCGGCTCGGCGGCAGGCCGAAGAAGTGTTCTAACGGCCAAGCATGACCTTTTATTTCATTATTCCATGTCTATTCGAGGTTGACGGGGTCCCCTCCCACTAGAGAGCGCTAGTGCAAATGAAAATGAGCGTAGCGGTGATCAGGCGGAACTGCGCGCGATAGTACCTAAAACGTTTTTATTCCTTTTTAATTATTTTTAATATATGCTTTTTTTATTTATACTTTTCATATCAGAAGAAAAAGATTTAAGTTAAGATTAAATTTTTATAGGTATCCTAAATGGCATAAATTTCCTAAAATTTTCTGTTAATAGACTGCGATCTGAAAAAAATTCATCTGTTTGCATTGTGGTTTCATAAAATCACACAATGATTTTTTATCGTTTTTTTCATAAAATCCCGTTGATTCGACATCGCGAAAACTCGCAAGAGACTAGGCAGCTACTATCATCGTGTAAACAGCCATGCGAGTTTACAGGCAAGCCGAGCTACTAGCATGCGAGCTGCGGACCGAGTAGCTCGCATGTCAACTCGCGTTGTGTAAACCAGCCATTAGAGAATAGAATAGCCTGCTGAAAAGTGCTATTTAATCTATTGTCAACAAATTCTGTCATGGCATCCCTGCCGGGTGTGTGAGACATACAAATAGTTGTAAATTACTAATTTTAAGTGTAAACAATGTATTTTATAAATAATTCAGTAAAATAATACAAACTTCTAATGTTATTACCAATGTAATGCTGAAGATTTTTATTTACATACTTGGTTGATGTGAAGTTTTTGTGCTTTGTCTTCGTGTGTGTCAATATACTCAAAATGGCGCATCAACTTGCACCGTCTGTAAATTGTTCATTAGACGACATTGACCTCAGTGCTCTTAAGGTAACTAATAAAAACATAGCATTACTATCAGCCAATAAATCTAGGAATTCAATAGACCCTCTTTGTCAAATTACATAGATAGACCTATTCAAAGGGCAATGATCTCACAGGGCGTGTGAATCATATGTGTAGATTCAAGTATAACTAGTATTATCTCCATTAAATACATCTGCATTAATTTCAGGATCCTGCTGGAATATTCGAATTGATAGAAGTAGTTGGAAATGGCACATATGGCCAAGTATACAAGGTAAAAATATATTTAAATGCAAATAAATACCTGATCATTTTTTTTTGTTGTTGGTTTTTGTGTTTTTTCACATCATCACTCATCATCATCTTCATATATGTTACTGTTATTTAACTTAAATATACAAAACAATAATTGTTTAATAGGCCAATAAAAGCAGTACAATTATTATAAGGAGTTCAAGCTATTAATGTCAATGAAAGATGATTACTGTCATCATGGATAATATGAACACCTTTGACATAGGTTAATTGTCATTTAAGCAATAATGTTTATTACTAAGTTAAATTGGAGGCGGTTTCAATATAACAGTGTAAAATTAGTACATATATCATACACATAATATACATAGTATACATATACACGGTTATTTTTTTATCACCCTGGAAAATTTAAGGGACGCTTCACGACATGGTATTAGAATGTTTTATATATGAATAAAAAAAATTACTAGCTTACTTAATTTTATATTAATTTTTTTAAAAATCCAAAAAATGCTGCCTTAGTTGAAAGCAGGATTTTTAGAGATTTTTTTTATTTTATTTTTTAATTTAATTTTTTTGATTTTTTATATAATAATGGATGTGTCCTGAAGCATCCCTGAAATTTTCCAGGGTGATAAAAAAATAACCGTGTATAGTATACACTGACAGTTTTGGATCATATTAATCTCAAAGTAGGATGATTTTTGATGATTGATGATAAAATTTAAAAAGAATTAATTATTCTTAGAATTTGTAATAAACTCTGATCATTTATAGGTGGTAAACAATGAGCACCTTTATTAGTTTCTTCTCAAACTCAAAAATCTTTATTCAATAAAGACCTTTACAAGCTCTTATTGACATCAAACAAAACTTAAAAATCGAATTAACCAAGAATCTAATGAAGTAAGATATTTAAAATTAATTAATCCATGTACGTACACACACCCTGACCATTATTAAGATGTATGCAAACACAAATAAAATAAAAGTTGACTACACCTGCTCGTCGTAAGCGTTGATGGCATGTAAGCGTCGATGGCGTAGTGCGTAAGGCTGTCGCCTTCCAATCGGGAGGTAGCGGTTCGAACCCCGCCACGTACCAATGTGTTTTCAATGTTGAATTCATATGTACGTTTATTCAATGCATTTACCGTGAAGGAAAACATTGTGAGGAAACCTGCACACACCTATGAAGAAAGAATTTCTTTACAGGTTGTGTGTGAAGTCGACCAACCCGCACTTGGCCAGCGTGGTTGACTAAGACCTAATCGCCCTAGTTTAGGGTAGGCTCGAGCCCCTCGGTGGGGACATATATGAGCTGTTGATGATGATGATGATGACACCTGCTTGGAAAATGGGAAGATGGAGAACAGGCAAAAAATACAAAGCTTTAATTTTTTGTCTCCTCTTTTAAATTACCAATATTACAATGCTGCCCTTCTGCCCTCTAAATCACATTTGTTTGAACATTCAAAAGGCAATTACATTGTGGTCTTCCAAAATAAATATAACCTTGGTAGTACAGGTTTCATACACATATTCATTATAACTAGCTATTTTTCTATAAAAGGAAATATAATGCAGAGTTAGTTGTTAGAATTACAATGATGAAAATTTAATGGTATAAGGTGTATACAAAAATTAATTTTACAGTTATGGGAGTAGCAAAAATGCATTGTTATATAAAAACATTGTCGAACTGAACTGGACTATCGTATCAAATTCCTAAAACACTTTAAAATTATACAAAACTAGCTGTGCCTACGAACTATGTTTCCCCTTAATTTATTTTTTCCCGACATCTTCAACAAATATTGTTAATGTACACAGAAATAAATACAAAAACTTAACAAATTATATGTATACTAAAACCTTCCTCAAGAATCACGCTATTGAGTGGTGAAAACCGCTTGAAAATCGGTGCAGTAGTTTTTGAGTTTATCGCGAACAGACAGACGCGGCGGGGACTTTGTTTTATTTGTGTAAGGATTATGAGAGCCATATCTTTATCACAGAACTCATAATATCTTTGATTTTAATCAATATATCTCCACTTAAAGCCATAAATCTTTTTTTATTACACACTATATTGTAATATCTACCAGGGCCGTCACACCAAAACAGGCCAACTTGCTGCCATCAAAGTTATGGATGTCACACAAGATGAGGAAGAAGAAATAAAACTTGAGATCAATGTTCTCAAAAAATATTCAAATCACCGTAATATTGCCACATACTATGGTGCATTTATTAAGAAAAGCCCACCTGGCAAGGATGATCAGCTTTGGTTGGTAATGGAGTATTGTGGTGCTGGTATGTAAATAAGAGTCAGATGTATATATATGTTTTACGGTATCAAACAACAAATTAACATTCATACATCCTTTTAGGATCAGTAACAGACTTGGTAAAATCAACCAAGGGTCAATCACTAAAAGAAGAATGGATTTCATATATCTGCAGAGAAATACTTCGGGGTCTTAGTTATTTACACTCCAACAAAGTTATCCACAGGGATATCAAAGGGCAAAATGTCCTGCTCACTGATAATGCAGAAGTTAAACTAGGTAATTATATTTCCTTATAAATAGCATACACATCACATTGTTTTTGTAGCTAATAATAACTGATGAATATTTTTGTTTGTTATTACAGTGGACTTTGGCGTGTCCGCGCAACTTGATAGAACCATAGGGAGAAGAAATACTTTTATTGGCACACCATATTGGATGGCCCCTGAAGTCATCGCTTGTGATGAAAATCCTGATGCAACTTATGACAATCGGTCTGATTTATGGTCCTTAGGAATCACAGCATTAGAGATGGCGGAAAGTCAACCACCTTTATGTGATCTTCATCCTATGAGAGCATTATTCCTTATTCCAAGGTTACATCACATACATTCATTTATGTGTATTGTAAATTATTTATGTTTATTTTTTTATCTTATAATGTGTTTTTCAGAAATCCACCTCCACGGCTTAAATCAAAGAAGTGGGCTAAGAAATTTCATAGTTTCATTGAAACTGTACTTGTGAAAGACTATCATCAAAGGCCTTACACTGAACAGCTTTTGAAACATCCATTTATCAGGTAAATACAATAATGGGTGAGGCAATCACATCAATCATATATTTCTCCATATACACTGACTAAAAGCATAGAAACCATAGTTAAATAAAATAGTAAGCTGGCGCACCGAGCTTATTTTATAAATTTGAGCCAGTGTCTACACACATAACAATATTCTAATGGACTCAATTTAAATTGGAAACTTAATCTCCCTGCCTAATTTTATTGAGACATCACTAAACCATTTTCCTATTCTATAGAAACTATTAAATTCAACTGACATTGCTTATTTAAATTGTTTCTTATTATATATGGTTAATCCAACTTAGCTTTTACCACCCAAATAGATAATCTAGAAACAAATATTCCAGTTGTGATATTTAAATGTGTAAACATGCTTAACTATTTCTAACAACCACTAAAATCATCTTGATTTATATTAAAACTTTGTTAAAAATCAACTGTTATGGTTGTAAAAATTACAAAGAACGTTTTACAGACCCCTTCACCCTTGCACTTTGGCTTTTTGGTGTGGGAATAAAATACATTTGAAGGCAATGGTTAATGAATTTATTGTGGAAGTAACTAAAAGTGTGCGAGTCCAACTTGCAATTGGACAGTTTTTGTTTTTCACTGACACTACACATTGTAAAATAATTAAAAAATTACATAAATATAAACTCATTACAGAGATCAACCAACAGAAAGACAGGTTCGAATACAGCTGAAAGATCACATAGACAGATGCAAGAAAAGAAAGCAAGACAACTCGGTGCGCGAAGAGTACAAATACTCTGGCTCTGAAGGTGAAGAAGAAGAGAGTGCTGTGGCAGGGGAACCTTCGTCAATTGTGCACAATGCACCTCACCAGGGTGGTGACACTCTTCGTCGCAATTTCCAACAAATCCAAGAGGGCAGGTAAGTCTCTCATTATATACTAAAAATACACATTGCCTATTAACTGCGTTTGTCTTTACTATACTAACTCAGTATGTCATAACTTAGAGCTCCAGCGGAACCACCACAACCTCAGCCACCACCTAAGCGCAACAGTAAACGGGAAGAGAGAGAAGAGATTCCAGGTATGAATACTAAACTTTTTGTGTTGTTGAATAGCATTTGTGGTTTTATTAACATATGACGTTTTTATCCTCAAATAGAGCCTGGCCCTCCGGCGAGACCTTCGATTCCCCAGAGACTAATTGTTGTGCCAGATCCACAAACACAACAGCCTAATAGATATAGGTAACTGTACATTTTTTATTTTCAAAATATTTTAACATTTTGTGTTTCCTAATTTCAGTTTGTTGACTAGGTCGTCATCGTTATATAGGCTTAAGTAAATTATATTAATCATAAGCAAGTTATGCTTGTTTTTCTAATCTAGTAGCTGTACAGTATGAAATATTAAAAGATAATCTACCACTTCATTCACCATTTTACTAGTGAATATACAAATGTGAAAAATTAACTAATGAATATAGTGTTTAAAACGCCAACTTCTACAAACGAAAACCTTTATTTCGCCCTCGACAACAAACGCTCAAAACTGAACGGAACAACACAACTTAAAAAACCGCTACATTTCTTATTTTGCAGTAGATCGCGCTTATTGTCGCTCGTAGTTATCGCTTTGAGACTAGTCGAATATTCGACATCTTTCTATACTTTTCTATTAGATTCCAGAACTAAACAGTAGGTTCGCGAACTATCTAGAGCTTTCGACGCTCTTCAACGCCTTTCCGAACTTTATAGAATGTTTATTTATTTATTTAGGTAACCGAACTGCGTACATTTACATATTTACATTATTACATTAGTTAATTACAATAGGGCCATAAAAGGATTACACAAATTATATGATAATTGCAAGCCATAATGCTGAGCTTGCTAATGTGATAAAATGAAATATCTAGAATAAAAATTCACATGAAATTCAACTATATTCGACTATATTCCTGCCCCCCTAACTATCGCAATCGCTAAAAGAAAAATATATGGAATTTCCCAAACGATCCGTAGTCATACCATATTGTCACACCAGACTATACTTAGTTAATTTAATTTCTCTGTAGTTACACCACATAAGACCCGGTTAGCTTTCGAGCGCAATCATATATTGTCCATTTAGCGATTGCGATAACGATTATCAAAACACATCTTGCCTTAACTTTATTAAAATCTCGGGATTTTACTGGAATTTTCGAGAACATTTTACGACGGCATTCACGAAATCTACGACTCGGAGCGTGAAAACAAATGTTTACGCGTCCGTCGTAACAGTACAATTGTCAATATTTTTACAAATATAATTCAGTTTCTTATTTCTCTTATATAATAATTAAGAAATTAAACTTCTTATGAAACAAAATTTTTATAATGCCTAGTTTGTTTATTTATAAAGTCAATGATTATTCGAATGATGCCAATTAATAATTAATTTTTAGACATTACTTGTTATAATGTAAAAAAATGTTGTTCAATATTACTTTTAATGTAAACATATTGCTGTTACTACATAAAAATGTTAATGTCGGTACTTCTGATAAAGATGATAAGTTTCTTGCGCCCATTCTTGATCAATGGGTGGTAGGTTAAAAATTTGGTCTATTCAAAGTCATTTTTGAATAAAGAAAATTTTGATTGAGTGTGACATTCTGTTTTGTTTCAAGCTTTATTTGGTATTTCCAGACCTCTACCGCCAACTCCAAAGTCTTCGGGCTCATCAAACAGCTCTGGCTCCAACAATGGTACCCCACCCGCGAGTGGCCCGCAACCTCCTCAACGCGGATCACATCACATGTTCAAACCTATGGTAAAATATGAACACTTTATAAATGTACAATAATACCCACATGCTTAGAGTGCTATCTTGTTGTTGTTATCTTAATTGCTCTGATCTGACCTGGGTCAATAAATTAATGTGAAACAAAACTTTTGTCTTATCCGGAACAAAAAATAAAACACATACTGAATCTGCCAATTTATTTAGAACCTGTGTTCTTTGCTTTTTATTGCATTAGCAGATTTATTTATTGATTTGATTTTTGTATTTTCATGTCACGCTGTAACATTTGTTTGCACAACCAATTTAACTTCAACTGCAGCTTCCGCCGCGAAGACCAGAGGTTGGTTGAGTTTTATTTCTTAATGGAAATTTGCTTGTTTTATAATAACGCCAGATATATAAGTATTTGCAGTGTTCATGTATGTTATGTATATTGTAGTGCCCAATTGAATATTTGGTTCGGATTGAATTATGGATTTTGTTTTGGCACCAAACTTGCTGTTGCTAAAGTATTATCTTGTATTCAATTAAACTTCCAGTTGTGATTATACTAATTTTGTTATTTCTCTGCTGTATGTATTAAATTGTTTGCATTGACTAATCAACATTGGAAAGCAGTAGATATACAGTATAATAATGCTTTCAGGATTTGGATAAATTAGCAGCACAACTGAATGAACTTGGCGTTGTTTCCGGCAGTGAGCCTCCTAACCGACCGCCGCGAGCACCCACAAATGGACAAGGTATGAGGTTGAGGAGATTTTAAATTTCTTTGAAATGTCTTTGTGAGCTGAACTGTTCAACGGTAAACACAAATTTTGTGCAGGGCCTCCCGTGGAGAGGAACCCCCCAGAACCAACATTTGACGAGTCAGACAGCGATTCTGACCTTGAGGAGAGTGGAGGAAGGGTGCGCAACGATGGAACGCTTCTTGCTAGTGACCCACCGAAACCACTGTATGTTGATGTATTTTAATTTATTTTTTAATATAATCTGCATTAAAACGATGTAATTTGCGTCAAAATACGTAATCGTAAAGTTTGAATCAACAGTCCTTTGTTCTAGTCCTATCAATTAATTATGGTTTTCTATCATTCTGTTTCATAGGAATTATCTATTGTAATTGCATAATACCGTATTATTCTGATTGTGATAATACAGTTACATACCAACATAGCGTCAAAACACAGATCTTATGTCAGTAATGTTTGCTTACAGTACTTCAAGATTTATAATGGGCATCGGCTTACTTCGTGTTTCCGAAGATAGCCGACATATCTAGGCAGTATGATGATATAGAGGCCTAATTCCGCTAATCTTAACGTCGTTGTCGTGTCTTGGGTGATTGTAAATGATGTTAGGGGCAAATTACTTTTTGTCAATTGTCTGTGATAAGTGAGACGATTGTTTCGGATGTTTTCCTAACCCAATTATTTATCTTGATGTACTGTACACACCAAAAGCATTTCTTTACTAAATAAAAACTTAATTGTTGATAAACCAATCATCATCTCAGCCGCACGACACCCACTGCTGGGCATACCAATACCTTGAAGCTATTTTAAGAACTCAAAACCTCATCTTTATGATGCTTTCTTCGTCTATTTATTTAAAATAGTACAGCACTCCATAACATATTTTATGCTTTATATAGATAAATACATTAAACATAATTTTTTCTTGTGTTATATTAATTAATTACTTGGTCTATAATAATGTGATATTCTTTTTTGTTAATTATTATTTGCCGTTATCGTTTGGTTCGATCACCTTATACCACCCCATTTTTTTTGTTTGTTTCTGTTATTATCCCCCGGTTTTACTTTGGTTCTCCCGTTTTGCGTTGGCTTGTCAGTCCCGAGTTTTGCTACAGGCCGGGTCTGAGCGCGGTGTCGGAGGACAGCGCGGCGCCCGGCGGCGGCGGCGGCGGCGGCGGCGCGCCCACGCGGCCGCTGCCGCCGACGCCCGACGACGACGACGCGCACGCCGACCGCACGCTCGTTATGAAGCGGGTGAGTAACCCACTGCGCGCGCACACGACCGTATTGTTTACACACACACACACACACACAACCAGGGCTGTCACCTTTTTTTTCTGTCTTGATCTGCAATCAGTCCTACGACTATAAGCAGATATTTTGAGTGTTTAGTCTCATTTAAGGGCTTCCTCCAGCGAATGATTCCCCTATTTTTGCCAGCGCCCTTCCAACTACTGAATATTATGGCGCTTCAGGCGCATAGGGTATGTTATTTTAGTTAGGCTGTTGGCTAATAAGTTAGGATGGCTTGAGAGCCGATTTATGTAGTTAGAAGCAGACTGTTTTATCTCCTCCTTTACTGTTTTTATCTTCAAAGCCTCATGTATTTCGGCATTGGTGAAGTAACATGGTGCATCACAAATGTTCGGAGGAAACCATTTTGAAGACGTTGTATGATGGAGATGCTTGTGTTTCAAGCGCTACCCCAGAGTTGTATTCCATACATCCAAGCGGGTTTCAGAATGCTATTGTAGATAAGTAGCTTGTTGTCTATTGACAGTTTGGAGTTGCGAGACATTAACCACAGCATTGTCCTGAACCTTATATTTACTTCATCCCGTTTGGTTTTAATATTTACTTCATCCGTGTAAGCCAAGATAAAGGACAGAGTCGCTTTGCTGTCACCTGTCTCAATTTTTTTTGTATTTGCTGACAACATAGAAATACATAAATATCCGTTACGCACGCATAACATCGATCGCTTGGAATAAGTTTAAAGCACAAAAAAGAGAAAACCAGCCGAAATGGCGTGTAGATGCGCCGCGCGAGTATCACGTGTGCGTTAGTTCGCATGACTTAGAGCCCGCTCGTATAACGACAAAACGTTGTCCTTCTTATGATAATAATTATGTCCAGGCCGTATTCAGCCACGGCGTCATAAAACCCATTATTGGTTTTTGCAGTGATTGGCCGCACGATCGCAGCTGCAATCACATTAAAAAAAATCTAATACGCGTGTACGTTGTTCGGTACAGGTACAACCTTTCGGAGCGGATAAAAAAGATTTGACAGGATAATTGCCATTTTCGTAGGGAGAAACAGAGTCATTCTTACAAACATCTGTGCATCCACGTTTCTTCGATGACCCCATAAAGCTTCGTGAGGCACACTGTCAAATGCCTTTTCCAAGTCAACAAAACTCTCCGACTCTTCTTTTGTAGTTGACTAACTGTGAAAATAGCCTCCTCACACATGCCTCTATTAGGAGAGAAGCCAAATAGTCTTCAGACAAGTTTATAACTGTTTAGTAGTATCCAAGCATAAACTTTCCGTCAGTAAAGTGATACCTTATCACCGTACCACTGCGCACCGCAGTACAGGTCATCCTCACTACCTGGAAGCGTCTAACACGGTACGCTTTCAGCGCTCTTTTTTACCACGTACGGTCCGGCTCTGAAATGAACTTAATGCTGCCGTGTTTCCCAAGCGCTATAACATGTCTATTTTCAAGCGAGATTTAAGAAGAGTATTGCATTCAAAGTAGGCAGCGGCTTGGCTATGTCCCTGATATTGGCAAAGTCCATGGGCGGCGCTTACCACTTACCATCAGGTGGGCCGTTTGCTTGTCTGCCTTCTAAAGCAATAAAAAACCTCTGTAGGAATCGCAATCCGATCTGTCGCCTTTGTTCTTGTACAGGAAACATATGCGAGAGATTCGAAGTCATTCCACATGGTTTCCTGTTAATGCCAACCGCTTTTTGGTTCTGCTATTATTGAATGGCAATAGCGACTGAAAAGTTAGCGGACCGTCCAGCTTGTTGACTGTGGAGAGTGTTACTATTGTGAGCTAATGTGAGTAATGTCAGATAATTTCCAGCAAGGTTTTTGATACCTAGCTGAATGTTATTTAGTATTAATTAATACTCTCACCATCTACTGAGTACATCCTTTTTTGCTATTAAGCAATTGTGTGCCATCTAGGGATCTCAGAGGCACTTTAGTATGAATTGCAGTAACAACAAGTTTGCTTATCATGAAAAGCACCCTGTTGTTTGGTGTCTGCAAGCCACCGAGCCATTGTAAGTGCTCTGCTTTGTCATGCTACCCCACTTGTACTTTATTCCGCATACATATTTCATCAGTTCAGCACTACTACGCTTAACTTACTCCGCCTGTTAACCATCACGGTAGTGGCAAGACAGAACGATACCTTCGAATGGTTAGTCAGAATTTTGTCATTGTCATCAAGTCAGTCCTCGTGTCTGCTAGGTTTGGTACCTCGTGTTTAAGAGGCGGCGGATACTCAAATGGACATGAGTGTTTGCCAGTTGGCAATAGCATCACTAGTCTCTACATCTATCCCCAGGATTGCAGGATTGTATCGCTGACTACCTGGGCTGGGCATAGGTATTACATCACGCATATCTATACTCTGTAGTTTCCTTATGTCCAGGCGTTCAAGCCTTACCCAAGTTAATCTGCGAGGAGGATGCAGAGAGAGTTAAGTTTTGCAACAATAAGCCATGATCTGTAGAGCATTACTTAGGAAATATTTCTTTGTCGGACAATTACGTAGTCAATCAGGTAGGTGACGTTCATGTGTTCAACACCGTGCCTGTCAAGACCTTAGGCCAAACTATAAAGTCACTGCCGACTCTCGTTAAAGTCGCCTTTCAATAGTATTTGCTCCGGAAGACGAATCCTTTAGACTGTTTGCGTGAATTCCTCATAAAATTGTCCTTGGTTTCATCATCTCTATCCATCGTTGGCGACATAAACGATCATGACATTGAGGTAATTACTGTCGGGACGGTATTTTAGTACAGAAAAAATATCTCATCAAATGTCTTTGATAACTTATTTTTCCTAAAGGTGGCAACCCTGCAACAGTGTTTTATCAATTATCAACATAAATATCGCCTAATATACCTCTTTTATTTTACTGCCAGTGGGGGCACGTAATTTGATTTGTTTCAGTTTAGCTATGCTATCCAAGGCTACCCTAAAAAAGTTATCGTTATGTGTCTGTGAATATACGTGATTAAGTTGTTAGACTGATTGAAATGGTTATTACGCTTGTTCCAAAGATTTAATCCACTTGCATTTTTGTAAATTCCAAATCTTTTATTGTTATTCCCTGCTTTAAAATCATGTTTCTGAAAATTTTTAATGAATAAACCGCTTACTTATCATAAACACAATAGTTCTATTAAAGTTTAGTTTTTATTTTACTTCCTATTTATTTCAATACATTCAAATTACCCAACAACTTATGTCGACTTGTTCGTCAACTGCCGAGTGCTCGCGAGTGCGCGCGAGTTAGCACCTTCCGATTTTACCTATTTTTTTGTCGTTAACTCGCGTGTACATATAAAGTACAGTCAAATAATAAATTAACAGTAATATTTTTTGAACAAGCTTTTATTATTGCATTGTCATGCGTTATACATATGCATGCAAAATTTCAGCTCAATCGGAAACCGGGAAGTGGGGCAAATTTAGCTTGCAAGATTTCATTGTAGACACGGGACAGGTGAAAGTAAATAAAAGCTTATAAAAGGGCACAAAAGACAAAGTCTAAACAGTTTTACATATGTAACTACTCGAATTCTTTTTGCTAATAGTAATTACCTAAAATAGATAGTAATTGAGGAAGAACGGAACAGAGGAACCCACGGGAGTTTGGGGACCAGCAGGGCTATTACCGATGTCATGGTTTTCAAATGATATCATTATGAAATCATAGTGCAAAACGAAAAATAAGATTTTTGGTTAGATTTTTGATCATTAGTTCATTATATCATGATGACATTGTTGAAATTATGCCATAGTGATGATATCATTGGAGATCGTTAAAAGATCCATAATAGCTCTGCAGGAAGGCATAAACCATGAAGAGGTTTTCCCTGGCGATCGCGACCCGTTATCACACTCTGTGAATCAAGAGTCAAAACCTCTTTATGGATTCTGCTATACCGGTGCCTAAAAACTGACAGTTAATCAATAAAAAATATTGTGATTGGACTAATTGTAATTTTTAGTCCAAGTAGTTTTACTTGTTTAATTATTACTTAAAATAAATGGAAGAAAAGTAAATATGTTAAATGTGTAGAACAGATAGTATAACATACTGGACACTGGTAGAAGATATAGTTGAATATATTCGAATAGAAGCTATTGAGTGAGAGTCTTAGACCATTTAGTACTAAATGGTCTAAGGTGAGAGTGCTTGGTTGTATGTTACTCGAATGTGTCAATGACTGACAGATAAAAATATTTTCAAATATTATGATTGTTTTGTAGAGACGTTAAATGAGACTTTGTTTTTTGCAAATGGTCTGGCATATGCATATGTTTTTTTATTTGCTTGATTTTAGACAATTTATATAATAGGTAATAAGCCAAACCCTTGAATCATTGTGATATTGTTGAGAATTATCAGGGAAATAAGCCATTTTATATTTTTGTCCTGTTGATTTATATTCGAAAACTTTATTTTGTTTTATTTTAACTCAAATAGTATGAACTCTGTTATACATTTAAAGAAAGTAGCTGCATTAAATTTGTTAAACGTTTTTTTTAGCTGATTGTATACAGGGTTATTTGTAAAACACCTGCAACCTCGCAGGATTAGATAGCTAACATCATAAACAACAACGTTTGTTCTACGACTCTTGATAATTCGTCGTTTATAAATGAAACAGACTTATCAATGTCACGACAGTGCAAAAAAAAATAAAAATTTATTTTTGTTCAATTAATTAAGTTATCTTAAAACTCGTAAAACAAATGTTGTAGTTAATGATGTCAGCTATCTAATCCTGCAAGATTGCAGGTGTTTTACAACCGTGTATAAATACGTCTAATTTTTACGATCGAGTTGACGACAAAAAAAGTGAAGAAAATCGGAAGTCGCGAGTTTTACACTCACCAGTTGACGAATAAATCCTTATGACTATCAGTAAACCTATATCTACAATAACATGTTTTTTTTTTATATATTAAAACAACATCAATCTCTTGAATATTTATCTTGATAATTAATTAACACTTGTTATCCCAAAAAAATACTACGCTTTCATAAGGAACTCGAATAAGATTGCCGAACGCTGATCAATAATTATTGCATATTTGTATCTCAAGCATCAATAAGATTACCGCCAAGTCGCCATAGATCGGTAAAAATGCTTCCGACTTAATAGAACAACTCAGATCTTAAACAAATTGCTAACATTATAATTTACTCGTTTAATATTCGTACACTGAAGACAATAAAAAATATACAGGTATCCCAAAAAGTAGTGTAAAGTTGAAGCCCAGAGATAAAACACCCCTAGACAGATAACCCTTATGTATGTTCTACGATTTTTTGTAGTTTTCGAGTTATGATTTTTTTAAAGGTTTTTTTTAATAGTTTCTGACTTTCACGACATTTTTGTGTAGAATGATGTCAAAAACATAGATACAGCCTTGATTTTTTTTCTCACGTAGCTGGCTACATATCTCGTCAAACAAAACTCACCTTTGTCCTCAGATGTAAACACAGTGCACCAAAAAAAGTAATCCCGCAAAACAAACAAAAAGCATAAAAAAATTATTTAAGGTTTTTTTTTAAAAAAAACGACATTTTTCTTAATTTTCATTATAAAAATCATAGCTCGAAAACTACAAAAATCGTAGAACATACATAGGGGTTATTCGGGTCTGTCTAGGGGTGCTCTATCTCTGGACTTCAGCTTTACACTACTTTTTGGGACAGCCTGTATTTTTAATTAATGTAAAAAATATTTCGTGTTTGCATAATAATAATATTTCGTGCAATCATGTGTGCTTAAATTTTGGATTGCATTTAAATTTTGTTTTTACCGATTTATTGTCACCTTAACATTTTTTTATAATTTCCGTGATTCTAACACTTTGTAATCGTGAAGTTTTTTCCTTAAGTAGATACTGGTTTTGCTTTTATTTGTTATTTCATTTGTAGCAACAAAAACACATTCACGCCAAAATAAGATAAGTGAGCACAGCTTATATTTTCTAGCATTTGATATTATCAATGTATAATTTTAATGTAATTTTTGTATCGGACATGTTTGAAAAACACCAGAAAGAAAATGCGGAAAACAATAAGATCCTGTCTGAAGTTGATGAAGCTGTGTTGCTAAAGGATTGGGACTTCGCTCGTTTTTTTCCATCACGTAACTCTGAGCCTCCTTCGGACGTAAAAGTTGAAGCAGCCAAAGAAAGCAATCAAAAGCGCGCGCAGATACAGTGTCAGTCCCGACTGGAGATGAAAGACGCGTGGGCCAACTACAAAGCCATCGCCACACCACCGTCTCGTCATAAACAACTTTTCCAAAAACAGAATGACTCCTCGCAAAACAAACTTTCCGATTTAATGAAACAGAAAAAGGAACAAGATACAGAGTCGAATTCTCCAAATAGATTTTTTAGAGGATTTCGTAGAGAGAACTCTGATTTTTTTCCATTACCGAGTACTCGACACTCCGCTATATACTTTCCCAAGCATGAAAGTCAAGTAGGAGCACATAAACAGTTGAGGTCCAGTGGCATTTTTAACAATCCCCGTAAACAGTTCACCAAGTCTCCCGCGTCCGGAGAACCTATACTGACTGATTTTATTAAAATGAATGATAGTCTGAAAATGTCGGCACAGGGAGAAGTTAAGAAAAGTAATAAGAAAGTTAGTGATAATAAAAAGAATGTAGGAAACAACCCTATAGATGCGTTGAAAACCGTTGCGGCACTGATCAGACAAGACAGTGAAAGCAACGGGCCGAGTAGGCAGAGTAGCGTCAACAGCGACTCCCCGGCGACGAGCATATGCTTCTCCAGCAGTGCGTCGTTCGAAAAGGCCGGAACCCCTGACCTCACTTTGAATGCGATTGAGAATAAATCTCGTTTGGACAATGTTTCCGACGGAAACAGCATTGTTAAGCCGCGAAGAGAAAAGACTGAATCAGATATAGTTTTTCGAAGAAATTCCCATTATGAGCGACACTTTGAGCTAATGTCGAGTGGGCAGGAAGCGGTACTCGCACAGGATCAGGTAATTGCTCCCTGCTCAGGATAGTTTTGATTAATTGAAACTACTGACAGTTTGGTATGAGGGTTCTAATTTCTAACATAGTGATACTAACTGGATAATTATATGCTTTCATTGTAGGAGTTAATTTGGTAATGGTTTTTGGTTTGTACAAGTATAAAGTTGTTTGGGAATGTCTGTTGCTGCAAGCCTTTTTTATGGTTATTATATGTATTAATATACACTTTCTTAAAACATAACTTGGTATATTGGGTATCCATAGAGTGAACCTTATTTATATATTATTCTATAGAAATCACCAATAAACATTGTAGATTTTTTGTGGAATGTAGTTTGTCTTGCCAATATTATACTAAAAAAATTATTTACATAACTAGATTTGCGTTTACAGATATGATTCCGATACTAATTTTTAATTATAGTATTTATAAATATAATTTATTTTTAAAGATATCAGTATTGCTCACGCGTCTTTCATTTTGGTGTGACAAGAGATTATTATGTATTGAACATTAGAAATGGATAGTATTATTTTTATTATTTATTTAATTATTATTTTTAGACAATAA